>CM053417.1:45323699-45391367 GCA_028644305.1 Xerus rutilus | reverse complement strand
ATAAAAATATATATAAAAATATATATATATATATATATACTGTTCATTGAAAGTGCATATAAAGATGTTTAATATGAAAAAAAAAAAAAAAAAGACCTGACATTAGACTCTCCCTAGGACTGGACCCTAGCAGCAGCAGCTACTCCTGACCTTGGTCTTCAGTCTTGGCTCTGATAATGCTTTAGATCAAATACATGGCTGAGACTTATTCCTTCAGAGTCCTTGAATAAGGGATACTGACAGAGGCAGTCAAAAATAACAGATCTCCCAAGATATTGTGAGTGCCAAAAAGTAGAATGGAAATGGGTCTTGGGGTCATGCATCAGGGCACCTTACTGAAGAAAATCATAATGTTTGACTATTGTCCTTTTCAGAGACTAATCAAAATTAGAAAAGGGGACGAAGCCACCTATCTCAGTAAGTTGCCTTTAAACGCAAAATTTTATGCCTGGCTGTTCTACTTGCTGGTTTCCTGTCCTGTGATGTGAAGAAGGAATGAGTTTTTGCTTCACTGAAGATTCTACTTCTAAGTTGTGTCCTTAAGGTATTACATGTTAACAAAATGTTGACAGATCAGACAGCATTTTTAAATGCTGCTGCTTTTTTTTTTATTTTGACTACGTTTTTTTTCTTAAGCAGAAGTACTGCTAGCAGCACCTTCAGTGTTCATTTCATCAAAGGACTCTCTAAACATATCGTATATTTATTGCATCTTTGGGAGTAATAATTTTCTTCCCAGCTTTCAAATTACTACATATTTGTTACTGCACCACTGAGGGAGGAGATCATTTGTTATTAGTTCCTTGTCTGACGTGAACCATTTAATTTGAACTGAAACCACTGCACAAGAAAATAAACAGTGCATTTCATACTCAAAGTGTCTGCTTCCCTCACTGGGAGGCAGTGGGAATCATATTGACCATATGGTGGTTGTTTATCATCTGATGGCTCAGGAGCATCTCTGCTGTCTGCCTCCCTTTTCCCCGTAGACCCAGGCACTGGCTATTTTTCAAAGAAGCCAAGTCAGTTTGTTTCAGAGTTTCTAAACTCTGAAAGTTCATCAGAATCCCCAGGGGTTATTATTTTTTCAATACCAATGATAAAGCCATATCACTACATCACTAAAGCTGTCAAGAGATAGGACAGTTTCAAAGTGGTTATACTCTTGAACTCTGAAACCAGACTGCTTGGACATGACACCCAGCTTTGCCACTTATGACCATGATTTTGTGGCAAGTTATTTCATATATCTGGGATTTGGTTGTCTTAAATGCAAAATAAGGATAATAATGTTACCTAAATCATAGGACTATGGTGAGAACTAAATGAGAGAATTAGTGTAAAGTAATTGAAGCTAAGCCTGGGCATAGTAAGTACCAGATAACATTTGCTTTTACCTTCTTGATGAAGAGCCCAGTTCTTCACCTCTAACCAAAGGGTTATATCAGTGAGATATTGTTGTTCATAGAGTACTGCGACAGCACATCAGCCTTCTCCTAATAGCAGATTTTTTAAAAAAGAAACATAAAAGAAAGCAAGAATTTATCCAACAAACTTCTTACCCCACTGAGTTTTTCCCCAGCCATTGTTGATTATATTCCAGACATTTTGCAAAAAACAACAACAAACTATATAGAAAAAGTCCAGAGTCAGTTTTAAAATAGGCCCAACAAAAGACAAGTTGGATTTATTCATTTTGCTTACAATCAAAAGTCAAGGGTGGTATGTTTTGTTTTGTTTTGTTTTAATTTTTGGTAGTTATAGATGGATGGCATGCCTGTATTTTAGTTTTTATTTTTGTGTGGTGCTGAGGATTGAACCCAGTGCCTCACACATGCTAGGCAAGTGCTCTGCCACTGAGCCTCAACCCCAGCCCCAAGGATGGTATGTTTTATCTCATGCAGAAGATAGAGAAATAAAAGTAAAAATAAGGAGGATCTCATGAAAATAAAAGGAAGATCATTGAGTAGAAGAAAGGGATGGGGAGAGGGAAGAAGGGAAGGAAATTATGTGCATGTATGAATATGTCACAATGAATCCCACTATCTTTTATTTTTAATTGGTTCTTTTTAGTTATACATGATGGTAAAATCCATTTTTCTTTTGGTACCTGAGATTGAACTCAGGAGCACTCGACCATTGAGCCATATCCTCAGCCTTATTTTGTATTGTATTTAGAGACAGGGTCTCACTGAGTTGCTTAGTGCCTGGCTGTTGCTGAGGCTGGCTTTGAACTTATATCCTCCTGCCTCAGCCTCCCAAGACACTGGGATTACAGACAAATAAAATCCATTTTGACATACTTATACAAAGATGGAATATATCTTCTTCTAATTCAGACCCCAGTACCTCTCCTTTCCCTTCTTCTTGACTCCTGCTCTCTTCCCTTTATTGATATTTCTGCCATTTACTCATAGTTATTTTTTTAATTAACTACACATGGATATACACAATGGTAAGATTCACTATGGTGTATTTATATAAGCCTATAGGTCAGAATCATTCTATTGTCTTTCCTATTCCCATCCCACCTCCCTTCTCTTCATTCCACTTTATATACTCCACTGAATTCTTTATCCTCCCTTATTGTTGAATCTGGCTATTGTATATAATTATTATGCACTGATTTTTAAAAGTAAAAAAATCAAAAATGAATGAAAAGAATCTTTTGAGGAAACCTAATACTTTCCACTTGAAAAAATTTAATGCACATACATGCACATACACAATACCAAAAGACTTCAACTTTCCAAATTTTATGTCTAAATATTTTTAACCATCAACAGATTACTAAAATATCATGCAAAGTTGGGAGGGAAAAGATTGCATCATTCGAATGGTTTAGAGCATTAGGATATGTGACTACAGACATGTGACAAATACAGCAGACACTATCCATTGTATTCCTTTTTATAACCAAACCCAGATCTAATGACCCTGGTTATTAAGCATCTATAAGCAAACACGTTGCTTTTCTGATTTCTTCTATTCCTTAGCCCTCTTGGAAGAGTTAGATTCATGGGAGTGTTTTTGCCTTGAAACATATCATTTGATTGTCACACATATATGAATCATTACTTGGCTCTTTAGATTGAAGTCTTGTTGCTATTAAGCAGCCCCTTTAGTCTGCCTTGGAATTGCCAATTAGCACATGTTGATGAATTTTCAAAAATGTTAAATATAAAGGAGAAAGGGAGAGAGAAACATGTTGGATAGGACTCTGAGCTCTCTCATTTTACATGTGAAACATAACAATCTACCTTTTTGTTCTTTCCATGGTACTTAGCATAGTTTTTTCCACAAAAATAGGTGAACAATCAAGATTTTGTGGCTGTTGAATAATATAAAGTACTCTGTATGTCTGGGAGAGTTTACACATATTTAAGACACAGTATATAATATTACTGCCAACAGCTTTGTTTTAATTTTTATTGCTTAAAAATAAAATAAGCCTAAAATCCTCTTATCTCCAGAGACACAAATGGAGACTGGTAAAAAGTCTTTTACTTACAGTAATTTTTGGATCTCTTCTGGTTATTGCTTATATTTTCACCACTCGTTTTCATCTCCTTTTATTGATGCTCAACTACAAATCATAGTCCTGTGTTTATTGTGGCCTATTCATAACTCTGAATGAGACATCATTTGATAAGTGAGCATGAATCACTATCCTCTCTTACATAAATCTATCTTTCTACATTTTTCTAGTGTCCATTAGCCCATCAGCCAAAGGTACCAAGCCAAATATATTAAATATATTTTACTTTCCTGTTAGATAAGAATGACACTTCAGCACAAAGTTTAAGAGCCCCCAAATCACATTTTACTGCCATTTTCAAAATATGAATATACTTCGTTAAATTTAACCCTATGAATCCACCTACCTGTTTTTAAGTTAGGCTCTTAGAGAAACTAATTTTATTGTTAAAAGGCTCTGCCTTTTCCATGTCAGGCCACGGCAGTAAGTTAATATAATAGAAAGTTGCTAATACATAATATTCTTTTAGCATTTCCCTGTCATATTAGAATAAGATTTTAATTTTAGATCTTTGAGCAATTTAACACACTGTGGATTTCTCTATCTTAAGAGAACTATTGACCAAAAGAGGGGGTAGGGATGAACAGAAGGAGAAGGAGGAAGAAAGAATGCTTTTCACAGTCAAGAAACTAATGGGTTCTTCAAAAACAACAATATGTGTTGGCAAGGATGTGGGGGAAAAGGCACACTCATGCATTGCTGGTTCACTGCAAATTGGTGCAACCACTATGGAAAGCAGTATGGAGATTCCTTAGAACACTTGGAATGGAACCACCATTTGACCCAGCTATCCCACTCCTCTGTCTATACCCAAAGGACTTAAAAACAGCATGCTACAATGACACAGCCACTTCAATGTTTATAGCAGCACAATTCAAAATTGCTAAAATGTGGAAGCAACCAAGATGCCCTTCAATAGATGAATGGATAAAGAAACTGTAGTATATATACACAATGGAAAACTACTCAGCATTAAAGGAGAATAAAATCATGGCATTTGCAGGAAAATGGATGGAGCTGGAGAATATCATGCTAAGCAAAGTAAGTCAATCCCAACAAAATAAATGCCAAATGTTCTATCTGATAAGTGGATGCTGATTCATAATGTGGGGGAGAGGGGAGTGAAGGAACTTGGGGCAAAGGGGAGGGAAGGGAAGGGAGAGGGCATGGCGGCAGGAAAGATGGTGGAATGAGATGGATATCATTACGTTAGGTACATGAATGACTGCACATATGGTGAGATGCTACATTTTGTACAACCAGAGAAATGAAAAGTTGTGCTGCATTTGTGTACAATAAATCAGGAAGCATTCTGCTGTCAAAATATAAATAAATAAAATTTTTAAAAAGAAGCTAATGGGTTCTTGTAAAAGGGAACTTTGCAAGTGCTTTTTCTTTAAAGTGAAAATATATATACAAAGGCCAGACCAATTGTTGAGGGAAAAATGTCATCGTGGCTAGGAGGAAGTGAGTTAATATACCTGAAAGGTTCTTTTCTAATTTGATACCCATTACTTCATCATTCAATTCTTAATAAGGTATCCACAGACAAATGGACTGTGATCTTTCCATATACACAATACAGGGAAACATGTAAGCATGTGAGCCATGGGTCTCTCAACAAAAGTTTAATGTTGAAATTGACACATGGGCAAGTCTTCTTACTCAGAAGACAATGTGTGCTCACTCAGCATTTGCAGGTTTAAAGCTGCCAGACGAAGAACTATGCAGGAAGCAATCTGGTGAGGTGACAAACTCCAGTCTCCAGTGCTCTGTGAATTTCTAGTCCACACCACTTCCATCTGCTAAAAGAATAGCAGCCCCAACTATATCCCTGCACTTCACATTGAGAGCAGATGTTCTCTCTGGAAATAGGTTTCCCTTTTAAGATAAACCATCAGCCTCCATTTTAATCTGCTCTCCTGTCATTTGCTTTGTTACACTTTTTGTGCCAACAGATTGTGAGGCACCAAACATTTTAAGTGAAGCTCTGTAAAATTGTTAACATCTAGCAATAAATATTAATGTTCAACTGTTATATGATAACTAAAGGTGGATATAAAATTGGCTAACATTTGACAATAAGTAACAAATCATTGTTTAATTTCGCCTTCCCAAATGTTGTCAAGAGTGAACTTTTATTATTAGAATAAATATGAAATGCAATTTTATGTGTAATTTTACTATATAGCACTTTCAAAAAGGAAAATTATAAAGAATGAATAACAACGATACTTACGTGAGTATGTGTGTTGCTCAGGACTGAACCTAGGGGTGTTCTACCACTGAGCTACATCCTAAGTCCTTTTTTATTTTTTATTTTTGGTACAGGGTCTCACGAATTTGCCCAGGCTACTCTTGAACTTGTCACCCTGTCTCAGCCTCCAGTCGTGTGGATTGTAGGTGTGTGCTACCATTCCCTGAAAGGATACTTTTTTATACTGTAGTTAACTGAACTGGTAAGACTGGTGACAGTGTGATCAAGTTAATTTCTTTCACTTCCACAGGCATGCACATATGCACACCTATAAACACTCACACACACACACACACACGTGTGTGTGCAAACACAAATGAAGCACCAAAAAATTAGCAGCTTTCCTAATGCTTTTTCTTTTTTAAATATTTTTTATTTTTAGTTGTGTATGGACACGATACCTATATTTTATTATTGATGTGGTGCTGAGGATCGAACTTAGCTCCCCACACATGTGAGGCAAGCACTGTACCACGGAACCACAACCCCAGCCCTTTCTTAATGCTTTTATAATACATACTTTCCACTCCTATTAGATGCTAGGAAAAAGTGCTTTTGGTGCATGGAAACTAAGATTACTTAAAGGTCAAGTAACTTGCCCAAGGTCACTCAATTGGAAAAAGGAAGTAGACTGGATTTCAACTCTGGACTATTTAAGTCTAAAGATGACAAGTTTAGCCACTATACCATACTGATTCTGCACCCAGGGACACAGTACAATTTTAGAAGTGTCCTGCAAAATGTTAGAAAAGTAGCCTGTAGCACCAGCACAAATCTATCAGACCTTCTGGAGACATCAAGCTAGCAATATTTCAGAAATTGAGCACCTTACTTGGGTAGCTTTTCAAATCCCTCACAGCAAAGTATATAGCTCCTACAGTATGGACATAGTACCAAAGATAAAGAAATTTTAGTAGAGGTTTGAAAATAAATGGAAGCAAGGGCTACACATGGGAAGGTTAGAACTTTTTTATTCTGTAAGATTGACTATGTGCTTGTATATTTGCTATTTGGAGAGCACAACATTATGGGACGTGGAGCCTGAAAGTTGTTTCATTTGAAAAATGGAGATTATAATACGACCTAACCTTAAGGGTTGTTAGGAAGATGAAATAAAAGAAAGCATGTCAAAATCTTAACACAAGAACCTGGGGATGTAGCTGAGTGGCAGAGTGCTTACACACAATGTGTGAGGCACGGGGTTAGATCCTGAGCACCACATAAAAGTAAACAAATAAAATAAAGGTATACTGTCCATCTACAACCACAAAAACAATTTTTGTAAAAATCTTAACACAAGTAACCAGGTGTGCTGGTACACACCTGTAACCTTTTATTTTCCTTTATGCACTTATTTATTTTTATTAGTTCTTTTTAGTTGTACATGACAGTAGAACTCATTTTGATTTAGTTATACAAGCATGGAATACATTTTATTCTAATTAGGACTGCCTTCTTGGGGATGTACACAATAGTGGGATTCACTGTGGTATATTTATACACGTATGTAGAAAAATCATTTCTTTCATTCTTTGTGAAAGGCAGTAGAATGAAATAGTTAAAATCAGTCTCTGGAACCACACTACCTTGATTCAACCCCATTCTGTCACTTACTGTCAGTGGGATGTTTCTCTCTGTGTCTCAGTTTCCTGAACTCTACAATGGGGTTAATAATAGAAGTAAACTCTTAAAGGCATCATAAGGATTAGAATGTAAGTTTCATGAGGGCATGATTTTATGTCCATTCTGTTCAACAATGTAATCCCAGTGCCCATAACATACCTGGCACACAAGTGCTCAATACAAATGTGATGTATTGTTATACATAAAGCACTTAGACCAAATACTAGTGCCAAGGTAAGCTACTTTGAAAAGGTTAGCTATTATTATCATTTGCACTGTCATAGCCTAGTACAGTGTTTATAATAAATTAGGCCATCAGAAAATGTTTATAGAAGAAATGAATGATAGATGTTTCTCTATTCTGAACCAGCCCTCCCTGATGAAAAACTGTTAAGTTAGAAAAGTCTAATCTTTATATGTCTCCCTCACCTATATTACATACTATATAAATATTCTTAGTAATTAAAAAATTATGGAGATCAAAGAAAATGTTAGACATGTACAGAATCTCATAGATCCATAATTCAAGTCTCTCATTCTGTTCTTTTAGTCTATATACACATATTTTTATTAAGCACCTACTATAGGTTTGACCCTATTATTAATAGTGAGGGCTTCAGTGATGAGCAAAATGGTTATGATTCTTGCCCTCACAAAGCTATGTATCTTACCTTATAGTCATTTTCATTCTCTGTATTTCGTTTTTCTCAACTTTAAAATTAGAGTTGATTTATCTCTAAGGTTCTTTCCAGCTGGGAGATAAAATATAATATGTTGATTAAAAATCATGTGTTTTCAAATCAGGTTACTTGTATTTGAACCGAATTTTTGGTACTTGCTGCTGTTGGAGCCTGGTGGAGTAAAGGATCTCTAAGCCTTGGTTTCTTCAGCTGCAAAATGGTAATGATTATAAAGTAAGTGTATTACTATTATGTTAGGTGGACTGTGAGAATATGTATATATTTCAATTTGATGGTGCCTGGCACATACTAAAATGTTCAGCAAATAGTGGTTAATATTTAAGTTCTGTTATTCTATGATGTGCAATCTGTAGGTCCCCATGTGAGAAGTTATTCCCCACAAAGCCAGCCTTGACTTTATAGGTGAAATAGGGCCAACTGCATATCAAACCTCTTTTTCCAAAATGTCTTTGGATTTCACCTGCTTTTAATTGGGCTTAGCTGTCAGATGAAAAGAATGGAAAGCTCTGTTCCATAAAAAGATTTCTTACCTGTGGCACATTGCTGGGAAACATCAGTGCCTGCGACCACCCTTAAATAGCAACCCAGGAGTGTGTGTTTATTTCCTCAAAGTTTCCAAATATGCAATTTGCTCTTACGCTGTCTTGGAAAGAAAGACCTTCTTGTGCTCAGTGCTTTCTAATGGAGGCACTGCTGTTTTGATCATGTTACTCATTGGTTTATCAAAGCCAGGTGTAACTTCCTCACAAAGTGCCAAGAGGGATTTTAAACATCATCAGCTGCCTTTGGAGACCTCTGGAGGGATTTTGGTCCAGGTCAAATTTTTGACCTGCCATCTGAAAATAAGTAAAAAACTACAGTGTGCTCAACTCAAGCTGCACCCAGGTGCAGGTTCTGGAGCCCAGTCCCAATCTTCCACAATACCGCCCCAAGGGCTAGTCTATGGCAAATGAGCATGATCCTCCCTGATAAAGCCTAACTAGGGTTCCTTGTGTCAAACTAGCTATTCTAAGCAAAATTGCACCAGAATTTATCTGTTGGGTCCCTTATTGGCAATAATTACTGGCCAAAAGAACACAAACATCTGTAGGCACCCCCCCCCCTGCTTACTCACCCTTCTCTAGAACCACCTAAACCACCCTTCCTTCCCTATAGGCACAACAGCTGCATATATACACTCACACAAATACACATATACTTTTTTATATCTAATACAATCCAGATTAAGGGGCAAGAGTAATAAAATGGGTGCAAAGTTAAGCTTGACATTTATTCTATGAGGAAACACTGCAGAAAACTACAAAGACTTACATCTTTTAAGAAACATAGAAATTGAACTTTGAAAAGTCAACATATTGCAAAAGAAAAGTGAGTAAAAGGCAACTATCAGCAAAGTAGATTACTTTACCCATGGATTTCAATGATGAAATATAACATTGAATTAGTGTTTCATCAGAAGGAAAAAAAAAGGAAAAGCTCTTAGTAGAACGAATAAACCAAAAACTTTGGGGAGAAAAGAAGTTAAGCAACCCCATTACCTCTGGGAATTTGAGCTTTACAAGCATCTCAATGGTTTCTAGTTTTCCTTGGAAGAATTTTCTCAATTACAAAATTTATCATTCTCTTGCTACCTCTAGATATTCTTTAGTCTGCAAAATCTGGAGTTGTATTTATTTCTAGATGAGACTATACTGAGTTTCCTAATTGTAGGGAGATCAAAATGTCAGAACACCAAAAGACAATCTTACCCAAGAGATCTACTTTCCTTTACTGTCTATGAAGTTCAAGGCCTAGGTGTATTGGTAATTATTAAAGCTGTGTGATATATTACATTAATTATACTACTCTTTCAAGTGCTTTTTTAGTTTTATTTTCATTTTAATCAACATAATATTTGTACATATATATGAGGTATAATTAAATTTTTCATAATAAAATTTTTAAAAACTCAAGGCCCAAACCATTTCGTATATGACTTACTTTTTTCTAGCCTTATGAAGGAATTCTAATTTGTTATCTTCCAACAGACAGTCCTGCACCCCACAAGTATCTATGATACACTTGGTAATCAGAGAGCAGACAAGAGAGTGGCCTTTGCCTACATTCCATTCATATAGGAAGTACTACTCCAAAAATGGATGGGGCTGTTCTGATCTATTAATTACTTTTCCCAGGACCAATTAGAAAATCCTTTTGCCTCATTTAGCTTGGAAAAGAACAAGTATCTCCCTAATCTATACATATAAAAGAGAACAAGTTCATTATTTCAAAATGCTGCAAATCAAATTATCTTACAAGGAGATAGATAAAGGCATGGTGATGGTCCAGTGTATGTAATCAGAAGCACTTGATACTGACAAAGGATTTTTAAAACATTCTAATTCCCTGCATTTACTCTCCCACATGGCCCCATGTGGCCCTATTTTTTGTTTCTCCCAGTTACTTTTCCTCCCCTCTCTGTTGTCTATTCCTTTTCATACACCAGGCCTCAAGCCTCCCTAGCATTTTACAACTCTTCTACTCTTTGGCTTTTATTTCCTTCCTTCCTTTCTTCCTTTATTTCTTTATTTCTTCTTCCCCCCCCCCCCCGTTTCATAATGTTCCCCTTAAAGCTCGTGGCACATATAATAAGCCATGGATGTGGAGATAGAGTTATGACATATGAGGCTCAGAGTAGAAGAAGCTAGATGCAACTAGATTTCTCATGAAGATCAGAGAGGGGCAGATGCTTAAAGAAAGAAGAAAGAGTCTTGCTGGAAAGGAAAATAAGTGGCATAATGTCCCGGACATTGTGGTAAACATTAGAATGAGAAGAGCCAGAAAGAAAATGTGGAGGAAAAAACCTAAATAAACAGAAAGATTCAAGCTGCAGCATTCTCCCCCAAACTTGTAAGGTATGGGTAACATGATCTGAAAATGTCAAGCTAACATGCTATGAAACAAGGGTAACTTTTTCTCCTACTGTGTTGCATTCTTTGAAAAATTAATTTTGTGCAGTGGGGATAGAGATTGATTTTATGTGAAATTGTTTTATTTGTTTTGTATGTATTTACATATTTGAATGCATAGCTGTATGTATGTGTGTGTATATATATAGAGAGAGAGAGAAGAAAGAAAGGGAAGGAAGGGAGGGAGGGAGGGAGGGAGGGAGTAAGGAAGGAAGGAAGGAAAGATAAAGAGAGAAAGAAAGAGACAGACCTTTTGTGACTCATTGATTTTCTTTTCATTTCATTTTAGGGTTTGGGAAAATTATTTTCTTGTTTGTGGCTTCTAATTGATATTAAATATTTCATTTGTATTTAAGGAAAAAATGTAAAAAATAGGAGGTTTAATACATAAAGGGGATACTGGTGTTGGACCATTCACAACCTGGGCATGTGAGTAAAGCATTGTATGATAGTAACATATCTCTAGTTAAAGCTTTTACTACCCAGGGTGGAGAGTGGATGCTCTGCACTTTAAAACCAGGGGATATATGTCTGGGGAATACACAAGGTCCCTGGAGTTATAAACAAAAGTATTTGTGTGTGCCACTACAGTGATAAAGTTTAGCAGCTGCAACAGAGACCATACGTCCACAAGGCTTAAAATATTTACTGTCTGGCCCTTTACAGAAAAAGCTGACCCTTGGCATTCAGTGTTGAATCGAAAACGTCAGAGTGCATTGCAGGTAACAAGGATAAGTATTGTTTGTGAAATGTTCATTTCACTTATGAGTGTGTGATACTGTTTTGATGCAAAACGCATTTCTTACTTCAGGGAGCAGAGAAAAATTGGAAAATCACTTTTGTAGTCCATGTTAAGGAAATTAGATTTCATCTTAAGAGAAACCATTGATGGTTTTTAAGCAGAGGTGTGATTTAACTGGTGTTGTATTTTAGCACGATCCTTCTGGCTGCAGTGTAAAGAATGTGATAAAGAGAGGCAAGGAGAATGAGAGGAGACAAATTAAGACTATTGCAGTCATTCAAATGAGGGATGCTGAGGCCTGGACTCTATGGTAGCACTGGAAATGAAGAGAGTTTATCAGAAATTTTTGGAAAAATTCTTGAGTATTGATCTGGAGGCATAAATTACCTCTGTCTTTGTCTGTGACAGTATCCATATTTTGCTGCTAAAAGTTTAAAAATGCTAGAACAGTGTTGGCAAAGCATCTCAGTGCTTAGCATTGCATGTAACTCAGCTCTGACAACCTGAACCCTGGGAACTACATTCCACACTATGGAAGTACTGGGACACCAGGCATATTGGACAAGAATACTTCAACAATAAAAATGTTAAAATTAGTTTGTCTTTCAATTCTATATGGAGGCCTCCTTTGGGGAAGATGACCCATTCATTACCAAAGGCTTGTGTATGCTAAAGGAATCATTCTTTTCCTCCCTTCCCATTTTCCTTTGACTGAACTCACTTCGTAGTTTAGCTCCATGTCAGGGCCCTTGCTGACTTGGAAGGATCAGATAAAGGGGTCTTTGGGGCTTATCAACACCTCTTAAACTCCACCTGAACTATGAGGCAGGCACAGAAACCATTTCCTAGGTTTCTGGTGCCCCAGTGTTCACAACTATTTCAGCCACTTTTCTCAGCTGATTTTTTTCCCACTCCCTGACATCCTTCCCTGCAGTAACCTGTGGTTTCAATTTCTTTTTCAAACATGCCTCCCCTCCCCACCACCACTACCACCTGCTTTAGCCCTTAACCTCCCTCACCCTCTACCAACTTTCTGCATCTAAAACAGTAAGCCAGGTCTATTGTGAACATATATTGGGATTGACTCCAGCTGTGCTGACCTGTAACACACATGAATACATCCTTGACAGATTGCTTGAAACCCAGAGGGACAGATGAATATAGGGTTACCAGACCTTCATTTCAAGGGCTGTTGACTAGCTAGAGTGCACAGACTCTAAAAAGAGCCACAGTCCTGCCATGCATGACTAATACAACTTGAAAGGCAGGCACTGTGTACAGAAGGAGTAGGGGGATGTGTGGGAGGCTGATCAAAAGCACCCTGGTTTGGGCCAGTCACAGGGGCGCATGCCTGTATCCCGGCAGCTCTGGAGGCTGAGGCAGGAGGATCATGAGCTCAAAGCTAGCCTCAGCAATTTCGCAAGGCCCTAAGCAACTCAGCAAGACCCTGTCTCTTTTATATTTTATAAAAATATAAAATATAAAAATATATAAAGGGCTGAGTATGTGGCTCAGTGGTTAAGCACCACTGGGTTCAATCCTTATTATTAAACAAGAAAAAAAGCAGCCTGACAATCACTTCTTTGGGCCATGACTTTGGGTTCTTAAAGACTGCATTGCAGTTAAAATGTCAATATGTTCTCCAGGATGAATCACTACCTTAAAACATCAGCACCCACTATTAATACTGTAGTCAGGAGGAACTTATCAGGTTGGTTTCTGGTCCCTCAGGAGGAGTTGAAAAGATTAATAATTTCTAAGTAGACCAACATGCATTTGAATCCTAGTTCTGCCCCTTAGTCACATGACTATGTGTCTTGAACAAGTTCCCTAAGCACTCTGAGCCCCAATTTATTTGTGTCTAAAACATAGATATCATCATCTACTACACAAAATTGCTGTGAGGATAAGTGGGATAATGTTTGTAAAGTGTCTGGCATATAATAAGGGCTCAAGCAAAGTTCTGGTCCCTGAAATTCTAGAAGAGAAAAAACCTAAAAGGGATAGGAAAGAGCTCAACTTTAGAGATAATTTAGAGTAGAAAAGGTAGTAGGGGAGATATTTACAAGAGAAGGGAGAGCCCTGGTTAGAGAGAAGGGTCCATACTAGGGAACCTGGACAACTAAAAGAAAATTAGGCTTTGGGCACCTGGGGGAAGCCATGACACTAAATAACAAAAAGAAAGTATGGACGTGCTGAGATCAACAGCACAGTTGCCTTACTCCTCACTTCCAGACAGAAACACAGAGGTTCCCAACAGGGCTCTGTGGGACCTCTGGCAGTGCCTTGATCACTAAGACTGATGGGTATAGTTAGAGCCAATAAGCCAGAAATGGCAGATAACTGAGAGTCTTGTCTCACTACTTCCCACCCATCCTCCTTCACCACATCAAAAGCAACACAAGGAAGTGTTAGATACATGCAAGTGGGCAGTTCGACAAACTGGGCAGGAGTGTTCAGAACTAAAACTCTAAGGAAACATCTCTCTGTTCCCATTCTGGAGAATTTTGTTTTGAGGCCCTATTTCCTTAAAAGTGCTGACAGTGACATCTAGGGTAAACCTCTGTAAGTCATGTCTATACCCTAAAAGCAAAATAATGAAAATGGTTAGTCATGTCTTTGTCTCTGGAGCAGCTGTTGTGTGCTATCAGAGTATCTTCTTAGGCATTGATTCTCACCATGGTTTCTTGACTCCATACAGCAATGCCAGTGACACATACAAGTTGTGTCACAAGCACTTGGTTACCAAAACGAAATGCATCATTTGAATTTGCTTTGTTTTGTTTAATAAGTGTGAATGTATTTGAGTCAATGCCTATAATCTTGCCAACTCTCCCACACTTAGGCAGTTACTACCATTATCACAACCTTAGATATGCCTGCCTTGCCTGTGTGAATCCCCTTCATCATATGAGAATTTATTTTCCTTGGAGGATCTTATTTTAAGGAGGAGTTGCCTTTCCTTTTCATCCTGCCCCTAAATGGTAGATGGAAGAGGGTCAAAGAAACTTATTTTCTTTTTGTGGGGGTTAACTCAGAATCACTCACTTTGCTTCCTATGACTTAATGGCCTCTAAGTCAGTGACAGACCAACCTCCTTCCAACATACCTTTATGAACATCTGTGAAACTGTTTGAACACCTGTATATACACCAGTGTATGTGATTCCATGTGTCCCAGCATGTCTGTGTTTGCATTCCAACACCTGTTAAACTGTAATACCATATCACTGGATGTTGCTTCGACTCTAGGGCTAATTCTGTGGAATATGATGCAATCTCAATTTAATCCAGGTGGGTAGAGATAATAGTAAGACTGAGATCCAAGGAGTCAGTGGATTTCCTTGAGATTATTTTTAATTGTCCAGAAAGAATAGGTCATGCTGAAGCAATTTAGCCTTTAACCACTAAAGGCACTCTTTGGAATGTTCTGTCATGTCCCTGATCCCCCCTCCCACTGCTCTCACCCTCCACCCCCTGCCAGTTGCAACTGGAACGAATACTTACAGCCCAAGTGCTAAGTCCCAGAGAATAATAGTTTGGATAAAAGAAACTTGTCTGGGCTTTCTCTGCAGCCTTGTTATGTGCAAAGTCAGAGCCTCTCCTGTTGCTTTGCTTTCAAACCTGAAGGCATCAAAGGGGCAGCCAGGTCATCTTTGTTTTAAACTCTCTTTTTCCCTGCTGTCAGCCTCTTCTATTTTTCACCTTTTTTAAGATTAATTCTTCACAGAATCCCACTGTGAAGTTGCCCCGAAATGATTTATTTTAAAGAATGGTTTTAGTTCTCTTGTTTAAAGTACCACCCAGGAAAGTCTTTACCATTCTGGATGTGAATGGATCCCCCTCCTCTGGCAAAGGGATTGACTGACAGGAGTGGCAAGAAAGGGTGGTGCTCAGGAAATAACTAGAGTCTGGATGGAGGAAGAGGCCCCTCTTAATTGGAGAGTCGGGGTGAAATGGCAAAGACAAAAGGATCCTTTGGGCCTGAACATCAATGATTCCAAGGATTCATTACCTCCTAGGTCTGAATCACCCCCACCCGGAACCAAGGAACACTCTCCGGACACATTCATCAAACACTCAATGATTTTTCCATAATAGCCTTTAATACTAAAATGCATTTAATTTTTGAAGCAGAGAAAACACATTTAAGGGGGAAACAGAGAACCACCAGATAAAAGGAAACAATGTGGCAGATAACACCATTTAAAACATAACTGTAATAATTTAATAAAGCTGCTTTATCATCTTCATAAAATAGACAGAGTGGTGATTCTTTTTTGTCTTTTTTTCTTTTTACAATGATTCAATCACTGTGAAAATGTACATAACATACAGATCAGCATATACAACAATTTCATCTTCATATAATCAGCAACAGAGACTGCTTAATGAGACATACTGTACTTGCATCCCTCTAAATTTCCACCCTGGTTTGACAGGTAAACAGTAATAGTGTCATCAGGCTCATTCCCCTCACTAGAGGAGCGAAGGCGTAAGCCTTTTGCAACTAATACCTTAGCATTCAAATAGCTCGTGGAGGTATTTGTTGCTGAATTTCTAGCTTGAGCTAGTCTGGCTCTTGGTCATTAAAGTCTGTATCCTAGCCTTCCTCAGCTGAACGCCAGCCAGTGCCAGTAAAGTCTGCTTAACCAGTGCTGTAATGGTGTTAGCTGGTTTCCTTGCTTGCTAAGGTTAACAGCAACTTTAGGTTAGTAACAAGGTCATCTTTAATTGCCAACACAGCTGGAGCAACAGTCAGCATCATCAGTTTTCCCTAATGACCTACAATGCTTTCCAATCAAGATCAGGTGTTTGTGGGTTCTTCTTTACCAAGAGTGCCTCACAATATCTATTTCAGACAAGGTGGTTGATTTTGTTTTATAAAAGCAATATGATTCCTATTTGAAATTAATTCACTTTTGCACAACAAGTGACCCACAGGCCAATTCCAGCCTCACAAGAAAACAAAGAGAGCTGCAACAACTTCATTAGGACAATGTGTTTTGCTCTGGAATATTTCATTATCAATATAAATCCACCCAGTCCCATCCCCACCCCCAAACATCCCCTTTGAATATTACTTTGTTACATAAACTAAAGAACAACATCTCAATACACTTCAGTGTCAGCAGATACAATTTGACTCATGAAATGACATCCTTAAATGTAACTTTACCAAGAAGGCAAACACTAGGACTGTATACAATGGACTTCTTAAGCTCATTTATGCCAGTGTTTCAAAGTCAGTAAGGGTCTTATTACCCTCAGTAAAGAGCCAAGTGGACCAGACTTGTCAGAATGCCTTGGGGAGCACTCAACATCAAAATGATCCCCATAAAATGGTCCCCATGATTCCAGCCAGAATTGCTATTATGTACAATAATAATTCTTTTTCCACCTTGGATGCCCAGCTGAGCTATCCCCTTTACCCCTGCCTCTGCCCAAACTGCCCTTTATCTTAGCTGCTTCAAGTGGACCACTTTGTTTTCTTTTTAATGAAATGATAGGAATATAGGAAAAAGTCATCTAAATTCCCCCATACAATCATTCAGTCACATGTGAAATTGGGAAAATGGTTCTGTCCAATTTTCAGAATCCTGAGTTGTATTTCCTTTAACATTTTTCATTAGTGACTATTGTGTCACCACCTCAAGGAATTTGTTTGAATGGGTACCTTGGGTGAAATTAGCCCTATTAGGCATGTTTTCTCTAGAGCAGTTATATTCAAAGTGCAGTCCCATCAGCATCATTGGGAATTTTTAGATAGGCAAAGAGTGAGGCCCCACCCCAGATCAACTGAATCAGAAACTCTAAGGGCAGGGGCCTATCAACCTGTGCTTTAACAAGCCCTCAACCTTCATCGGGCATCTGATTCATATGGACTGCCGGGCACCATCCCCAGAGTTTCTCATTCAGTTTGTCTAGACAGGGACAGAGAATTGGTGTTTCTAAGAAGATCCCAAGTGACATTGTTACTGATGTTCCAGGGACAATATTTTGAGAACCACTGCTCTGCAGGAACTGCAGGATCCCTTAGACCATTACCTATTTTGGTAATAAGATGGACCATAATTTAATCTGTTGGCTTTAAGAGGATCAAAGGGATGCTAAGTGTCATTCTGAACAGGTTCATAGACTAGTCAGCTTAGGGAAAAGAAAAAAGATACTACATAGCATCATGGCTCTCTTTTCCTATCCCTTGTTATATAGTATATTCCCATACTTGTAGGAAAGCAATCAATCAATGCAAAGTAAATTCTTTATATTGCATGAAGCAGTTTACTTTCCCAGGGAATTGCTGAAAACAGTTGTTAGTAAAGTATGTCAGACTTCAAAACCAAGGGATTTCAGGATAAACTGAATAGAGCTCTTTAGGACTTAGGAACCAAAATTGTTCCCTCATGTTTAAATGTGTAACATGTTTTGAGAAGGAAAAGAAAGAATATTTGGCCTTTCTGGCCCTTGTAACTTTTCATCAGACATGTTTAAAAGGAGGGAAAAAACATGAGCCAAAGTAAGATTTGGGATTCTTGCACAAAATCTCTATTTACAGGCACAGCCTGCCTGTAAAATCAGCTTACAAAGCCCTCCTAGGATGCACTTGCACTTCTGGGAGGACGCATACATCAGACGAGTGTAGGAAAAAAAGATATTTTCTTAATGAGGAATCCTGTGAACATGCTCAGTAAAGGCTATGGAAGCCAAAAACTCTGACTGCCCACTGAGAAGCAAGTACTTGGATAGGGAAAAGGGATAAGTTCATTGCTTAAACTGAATTCTGGGGAGAAATGAAGGTAAAAAAACTCAATTAAAAAAACAGTTATCAATGCTGCCGCTACTCTAACCATTTTAAAATTGGTTGGCAAGAGGTATGGCAGCCATAGGACTCTCTGATTCAGCAGCCATATAACATTAAATGTTTGCACATTCCATAATCTCGCTAGCTACCTAATTATCACTGAGCATAGTAAAAAATACACCTGTAGAAAACTGTCAAATCTGACTTCAAAGTGACCTTGAGGTGGTAGCTAACAACATAATATCAGAATGGGTCAGGGTGAGGAACAGTCTACATTCTATAGGCAGCCATCATAACTTAAAGGGGGAATTTTCATTTTAATATGCTAATCAAATAGTCACTTGCAAAAAGAAATAAATACATAATTCAGAATCTACCAAAATGAAATAAATGAAAAGAGGAGAAGTTATATGAAAGAGAATGAAATGAGGCAAAATGCAGATGTTATGGTAAATTGATCTCTAATTGTGTCAGTTTCAGAGGGAAATTTGCAGCCACACCAATATTTTGCATGAGGTAGTATTCAGCACTGAATAAGAAATAAGAATGGATTTGTAGCTTCATTATAGGCTCTTTTTCAGAAATGTTCTCTCCTACCTAACACCACCCACACTGCTTTACCCACCCTCCTCCCTCAAGACCCTTTCCCCTCCCATAAAAGAAAATATTCCTAGTAATGTACAAAGCTAGAAACTCAGGCAAAAATAACTAAAACATTTAAAAGACATGGCCTTATTTACCTAAACTTAAGAAAATAAATTATCTTTTGTGTTCTAGTACTCTAACCTCTAGGGCTTCTTTCTGGGTATTTCTGAATTTCAAAAAATGAAACAAATCAGAACAGATGCACAAAACTTGTTTCTCTAGAAACAACTCTTTTAAGACCAAGGCAGAGCAAAGGTAACATATTTCTTGAGTTTTTAATTTGTAAATGATTAACTCTTAGGCTGCAGGAATACTATGTTGGCTAGTGAATATTAATAGACAAATGATAAATTGGGGATTTAAAGCAATGTTAAAACAACAACAAAAAAGAAATATATAGTCTGTTAATAAAAAAAAGGTGTATTTCTAGCCTACAGCAAAAAGAGTTAACTAAATCTAAAGGATTTTTGTTTTAATAGTTTCTTGTTCACATTTTTAATCAAAAAAGTATTAGTCATAAAAAGACGAGTTCAAGTGTCCAAGTGTCTCCATTTAGAAGGCACAGTAATTGGATTAATGATGCTGTTTCCTATTACCTGTCTTTTCCTAAATGTACATTTTGTACTGCTTACTTTATCCCTATTTATAAGCCTAAGATACAGAGCAACATGGAGTTCTCGATTCCAGCCCATGATGTGCTTCACAGTCTAGTTCCAATCATGATTGGGAAACACTGAATCAGGAAGTGTGTGTCGAAAGAGACACTAATTTAGATCTCAAAATAGATTCAGTCATTTTGAGTTTCAGATGATTAGAGACAGGGAATTTCTAAGCCTGGAACCTGATAACTTCAGGAGCAACTTTCTAGTTCAGGGTCTGAAAATTAGAAAAATGGATCTCATAAAACTTTCAGCACAGTATTTCTGACAACTGCAAATTAGATAGCAGCATATCCAAAAATGACTTTCTGTGATGATCTATCATGGACCTGGGCATAAGACTGAAAGGCAGGAAAAATACATTGCAAGGTGGTGAGCAATCACTACTACATGGGTTTAAAAATGTGAGTATCCTCTAAGTACTCAATCTATATGTGTGGTGTTGCTCATTCATTTGCTGTCTCAGTTGTTTGCTCTTTGTTTTTATCTGTATTTTTATTATTTTTTTAAGAAAAAGAAACACCAACCTTTAAAAGCCTTTTTGCCATCACCACACACATAGCAATTTGCAATATCAAATACAACAATAGCACAGCTAGCAAAAGGGTTCTTAAAGCAGGGGTGTCCACAGCAAAGTAGCGGCATTGGAAAGTACTCGAGCTTCAGAAACAACCTTTTGGGGGCTCGATTTCACATCACTGAATCAATGAATAGTACACAATAAATGACCATTAACTTGTCTACACTACAAAAAACAGTGGCGAGCTTATTAAAGGTGTCCAGAGCTTTTTTTTTTTTTTTTTTTGCTTTTTGCTTTTTTTTAAATGTAATCCTCCACAAACAATGGTAATTTATATTATAATTTTGACATAGAAAAATATATAAATTCAAACACTTAATACATAATACTTTTCACAACTGAATTTGTCTCTGTTTCCCCAACATCAAGGCCCCATGAACAACTCAAGCCAAAGCTAATTTGCTCCAACTGAACACCCCTGCTGCCTGTTGAAATGAGAGGGATTGTCACAGAATGATAGTCATTTATAAACAATACATTTAGGGAAAGCTCTGAAATACAGCCACTCTAGAACCAACCATTGGTGAGCAATTAAAACGAGCAGCTCCTACATCTTCGCTAGCCAGCGTGGTTTCTTTCTCTTCTTCCCGGAGACTGGTTTAGAGAATGATATCCTTCAGACGCTTCACGCCAGGGGACTCCTTGTCGCGCCCCTCCTTCAGGATGGGGTTGACCTCATGCATGACTTTCTCGCTGTCAGCTCCACGGGGCTCAGCTTCAGAGGGACGGGAAGGGCCATTGTTGACATTATTGACGTACTGCTCCAGATCACGCGCGGGGGGAGCCAGGGCAACGGTGTAAGACATGGAAGGCTTGGTAGGCAGAGGGCTCTTGAGGTGGAGAGGGGAGGTGACAGGGCTAATCGCCTCACAGCCATTGCCAGCCTCCCGGATAGCGCCATTGACCTTGGGGCTGCAGATGGTCACATCGACAGTCCTCTTGCCTTTCAGGGTGGACCTCTCCTCAGCTGGGTGATCGCTGACATCTTTCCCAAAGGTTGCAAAAGTCCGCTTGGTGGGGCCGCAGTCGTCGTAAGCCTCAACATCAGCAGCAGTAGCTTCAATGGACAGTGCGATGATGTTCCTCACGTGCTCAGGAGACTTGGAACGAGTGGGCATGGGATTCCGGGGCATCCAGCACCTGTCAGAGTGGCCAAGAATCCGGCATTCTTCTCTGCAATGAAATCCTTCATTCTGATCTGTTTGGAGAAAAGAAAATGTCAATTTTATCAGCTTTTCCCAGGAACCAGTGTTACTACCCAGTGTTCTCATTTCTTAGGTATCCACAGGATCTTCTGGGAAATGGTACTTTTAGATAGTCCTTTATTGCCTTTTGGGACAAGTGTAAAGAATTGGAGTTTTAAAAGGCTATAGATCTCCCCCTATATACTCTTGTTTTTATTGTTGTTGCTGTTCCCACTGCTGACAAAACAAAAAACCTAAAGGGAAACACGTTATGATGAAAAAACATATTTTTAAAAAAGTTTATCCAAAGTGAAAGATGCTGAGAGTCAGCAATTTCACAAATACCTCCTATTAAAAATCACCTGTGTTTGAAAATGGATTCAGCAGAAGAGGGAGTGCAGTCAGGGCAGGGAATCCAACAGGCAGTATATCTAAAAAGACTTGGCCATGTTTTTGAGCAAAAGAACTGCCATCCACCTTGTATTCTACCCATCATTGATACACAGTGCTTAATTTAAGTTTAGATTAGTATTGCACTCTTTAAAAGTCCACTCACATCATTTCTTCTTGACCACAAGTCCTATCAGCCAATATCCTCACTACACCATTTCTATGATTGAATTTCTCAACAGATGAACTACACTGAGATCCCTTCCTTCCAGATGATACATATGCTTCAAATGGCCCTATGCACACATCTCTCATATGTGGGGCATCATTTAATTAGATCCAACTATCCAGCTCTCCTTATCTTTGGTATCTGCATTTTTATTAGGGACATATTTCTTAAACTAAAGAAATATAAACTGATGATTGGAATGTGAATTAGTATAGCCATTATAGAAAACAGTATAAAAGTTTCTCAAAAAACTAAAAATAGATCTACCATATGATCCAGCTATCATACTTCTTGGTATATACCCAAAGGAAATTAAATCAGCATACCAAAGAGATACCTACACCACCATGTTTATGGTGACACTATTCATAATTGTCAAGGTATGACATCGATCTAGGTGCTCACACAACAAGACCCTGTCATATGAGGCAAGACGGATAGAACTGGAAGACAATTTGATCTCAAAGTAGAACAGAGTACAATAGTGGTCACTGGAGGTTAGGAAGGGTAAAAGTGAGTAGAAATAGAGGAAAGTTAGATAACAGATACCAAAAACAGTTAGATAGAAGGAATAAGTTCTAGTGTTCTACAGCATAGTACGGTGACAATAGTATAAAATAATCTATTGTATACTATATTTGAGAAGAACTAGTGGAGAGGAGCTTGAAGGCCCCAAACATGAAGAAATGATAAGGAGGTGGAAATGTTAATTACCCTGATCAGTACATGCTGTATACATGTATTGAAATATTACACTGTACCCCACAAATACATACAATTCATTATGTTAATCAAAATCAAATATAAATGCTTCATGGATTACTTTTAACCCTATCATAGGAGAGAGATCTCAGCAGCTAGAATTCATACCTATATGGGTGATTTTTTTTTTCTTTTCAGATAAGGTTCATTAGGGATTAACCATTTGCCTCTCAGAGGGGCTGTCCACAGAGACTGCTTCACCAAAGCATGGATCTATGGTTAACATCTGCCAATTCATTGGAAAAGTGTTCATTTCAATGTCTAGTTTATACCTCTAGTTCCCCAGATCCCTTTGTATTTATGTTACATTCTTGCATTTGGATGACCTAGTGAAAATTTTTATCACTTTGCACAATGCATCAAAATATGAGAAGCTTAGCATTTATAGAAAACCTTAAGGCAGGATTGGAGGAAGTAAGGAGTATAAGAGAGATTGCAAAAATTAAAAGGTGTGTGTGCATGTGCGCATACACATGCACATGCCCAGGCACAGACATGCACACCAAAAACAAGTTGAAAACATATGCTCTGACTGATTTTTACAGGGAGAAGAAGCCTGCAATTCAAGTTCTTGCTTGAAATCAGTATTTATAAAACAAGATTGCCTTGTACACTTGAATTTCTGTTTCTGTTTTGTGGGTGTTTTCTGTTTGCTTCCTTTTTTTTTAGTACTAGAGACTGACCTCAGGGGTACTCGACCACGGAGCCACACCCCTAACCCTATTTTGTGTTTTATGTAGAGACAGGGTCTCACTGAGTTGTTAGTGCCTCACCATTGCTGAGGCTGGCTTTGAACTCGCGATTCTCCTGTCTCAGCCTCCCAAAGTGCTGGGATTACAGGCGTAAGCCACCGCACCTAGCTTTCTGTTTGTTTCTTGATTCTAAAGAGTAAGTAGTATAGGAGAGCAAGGTACTGCTCTGTCTCATTCACCAAACACTCATTGGTGAATGGGCTCAGGGGAGGGGGCTGAAGGAATAACATTTGAATTGGTTGTACATTTCAACATTTGGAGAAAAAGCATTAGAAGCAGTTAAAAGTCAAGAATCTAATCCAAGATGATTCCAGATTTGAACACAACTTTGCTCATGGCCCTTGGCTTCATTTAGGCTACTTAAAAGCCAATTAAATATAAGACCTCATCTGTGTACCTGGACACAATTTGCCAATTTATCTTTAATATGGACATTTTCTACCCTAAAATTCTGGGGAATGAAACCCTCAGAATTTTGTAAACCAGAGTGGGGAACGTGAGATTCTCAGAAACTTCTCTACAAAGATAGTGCTTGCCTTCAGTTTACCCACTGCCTAAAAAAAATGAATTGCTCTTCAGAAAAAAAAAAAAGTAAATTTACTCAGTACCACCAATAATGCAATCAGTTTAAGCTTACCCACCAATCTTGCTGCACCTACCCTAGCCCTACATGAAGTAGAGTAATATGTAATTTTCTGAGATGACTTATGCTAACTTACTATATATACTACTGTTACCTCATGCAAGCGAAGATTTTAACCTAAGATTTACTCACCCTAGGCTTAAATCTGACACCTGTGTTTCCTTTTGTCTTATGAAAGACAGTGAGTTGCTATTTATCCTTTTTTTTTGTTTCACACAATACTTCATGACATTTATGTCAATACAATTAAAAAAATCTAACCTAGCTTTAAAGTATTTATACCCATGTTATGTATGGAAGACAACACAGTTAATATAGGCAGGCAGGAAGAACATCTCTTCCCTGTAAAAGGTAACCTATATACATAAATGTACTGATGAATTGCCTTTCAAAAACTGAAACTTCAGCTTAGTAAATAAATTGTGTTGTATTAAAAGTAAGAAAGTTACAATATAAAGCCCCTTAAGAATGGCAATAGAGAGATCAGATGAAAAAGTGAAGACACTATTTCCAGAATTACATATTACTGGTAAAGATTATGTGCCAGCCACCATGTATAACAGCAGCTCGGGACAGAGGTATGAGACTAGAGAGGAACTATTTTGTATCATCCAAAATGAGTTGTCAAGATGCTGGCTCCTGCTTTAACACAAGCAGGCCAAAAATTCACTAACTCTCTACTAAAATTCCACTATGAGCCTATTTATTACTTGATATTTTGCTAAATCTTTATCTGAAAGTACTGACCTGAACCTAAGCAAAACAAAATTGAACAGCCTAAAATCCACACATACTTGTGGAAATTCAAACACATTACTTTGTGTGGATGAATGAATTTGCAAACTACTCTCCCCTCCTTCTTAAGTTGTCCCTAGGATTTGCAAGACAGAAAAAAATAACATGAAGATAGCACATAAATTTGGAAGAAGGACTCAAATCTTGAGGCCTAAGAACTCCTTAGTTCAAAACAGATCCAGTTATTTTAAATCAAAAAGAAGGAGAAGGAGGAGGAGATGTAGAGGACAGGGAGTGGGGAGGGGAGGGAAGGAGAGGAAGAAGAAGTCGCAGCAGCAGCCACCTCTGCCAGAGAAAAGATAAAACTTCTTCAATCTAGATAGTAATAAGTATTTTTGGTCACAATTTGTCATTAGGGACCTGGGTAAGGGAATTGCAAAACCGCTGGCAAAAAATATTAAATCTTGAATAAAATCTTAAATCTTAAAAGCATCAGTCTTGTGAGGGTATGAGAGGCATAAGAGGCAACAATGTCTAAGTCATGATGGATAAGGAAGTAATTCAAACAGAAAAAGGCCAGAATATGCTATTTTGTTCACATAATAGAAAACTTTGTGCAGCAATTACTACCTTCCTTGGGATGTGAAACTGCTGTCTCTTCAGATGTGGGAAAACAATGTGCTTCTATACTAGAATATACCCATGGTCCCAATCAAAGTAATAGAAGAATATGATGAAAACACCATCTTCAAGTTTTTCTAAAACTTTCAAAGTTCTAGCAGAATAGAGGAGCTGAGAGGTTCTATTGGGTTTGTAGAGATGTCCAGTCACAATGGATGTGTTCAATAATCTTAGCAGTTCTTTACTGTAATTTGGAGTTTGGGTGTATTAACTCAAAGATCCTAATGACCAGAGACAAAAATCCAATGCTAAAATAGTTCAAAGTTACACTTACAAGAGCTATGCATTATCTCTTCAGAAGCAGTCTGAAATCAATGAGACAGAAAAGTTAAGTTAAAGTGAGTTCTGGTTCCTGCAAACTCAAATAGTTGGCTACTTCTAAGTAGCAGCAGTAACATAACCTATAAGCAAGTGATGTGTAAATCAGAAAAGCTTCCTAGATTGTACTCTTACACATCAATGTATTGTAATCTGTATCAGGTCATGAAAAAGGCAATCTATGACCAAAGCAGGGCCACTTATTGTGAGATATAATGGAAAGGATTGTGGCACTAATTATGAAAAATGTTAAGTACTATTAAAATTGGTCACATGTGCTTAATCAAGAAAACAGAAAAGCCAGGTATGGTGGCACACACTACTTAGGTCCAAGTTTAAGGTCAGCCTGGGCAACTTTGCAAGACCCTGACTGAACATAAAAAGGGATGGGATGTAGTTCGGTGGTAGAGCATCCCGAGCTAAGTTCAATTCCCGGTAACTAGTAGTAGTAGTAGTAGTAGTAACAGAAGAAGATGAAGAAAGAGAAAACATGATTTTTGAGAAGTGTCATCCCTTGACCTACCTAACTCCTACTCATCTAAAGCAGAAATAACTAATTGCCTACCAAATATCTTTATTTATTAAAATATTTTTAGTTGTAGATGCACACAATACTTTTATTTTTTATTTTTATGTGGTGCTGAGGATTGAACCCAGTGCCTCACACGTGCCAGGCAAACACTCTACCACTGAGCTATGACCCCAGCCCTCTTTATTTTTTTAAGTAACAAAGACCCTCTTCTGTTAGAGATGGCAATATGCTCAGCTAAAAAGTCAACCAACATTTCTAGGTCCTCCCTGATAAAGATGACCATATAACAAAGATTGGGCCAATGTTATAAAGGCAGGATGTCAAGAAAACTCCTTTCTGGAACAGAGTCATAATGTCTAGAGCTGCAACATGCATCTTACTACTGGTGAGGTAACCCTGAAGATGGAAGCTATGTGCATATGGGTGGTAGAATAGAAAGATGTAAGGACCTTGGAATACTGAAGATATAGAGCCATCTCATCAGATCTGAATTTCTTTTATGTAAGAGCAAAGAAACTTCCTTCTCATTTAGGCCATTGATTTATTTTCTTTAGTAAGGGAGGGGAGTTTTTGTGGGGTTTTTTTGTTTTGTTTTGTTTTGTTTTTTTGGTACTGGGGATTGAACTCAGGGGTACTCAACCACTGAGCCACATCTCCAGCCCTATTTTGTGTTTTATGTAGAGACAGGGTCTCACTGAGTTGCTTAGTGCCTCGCCATTGCTGAGGCTGGCTTTGAACTCGCGATTCTCCTGTCTCAGCCTCCCTAGGTGCTGGAATTACAGGCTTGAGCCACCACGCCTGGCTGGGGGTCTTTATTACCAATATTTAAACACAATTCATGACTAACGCATTATCCTTGAAGCCCTAACTGCAATTTCACTTCCTTAAGGAGTTCTTTCCTGATCCTTTAGACTAAGGCAGGTTTCATAGCACCTCCCTTTTATAGCACTCATCATACTTGTAATTATCTCTAGATGGGCAAAGATTATGTCTGCCTTGTCTCCTACCCTATCCACTGAAACTAGCAAAGGGTCCAGCATAGAGCAGGTAGTCAATAACAGTTTAACTTAATTCAATGAAAAAAGTACAGAAAGAACAAGACTCTTGATCAACAATCCAGATAATTGTGCCATTGATGCAACTCCTAAAAGTAGAAATAACTATTCTATCTGACAGAAACAGTATAAAAACCTGCAAAGTAAGCTATGTTGCTTTGTCAGAGGCAATAAAGTAAATGTAGAACTTAAGAAACATTAGTGAAGTGTCAAGTGCCTCTGGGTAGTTTCTTGCACAGGATATGCAAATCTTAAAGAGATATAGTATGCTTTGATGTCCAACTGCAAATACCCTTGCTTGTACCTGCAAGTATTCTATCTTAACAATAGTTAACGGGACATGTACTGTGATAAATTAAGAATACAATAAGCAGACAAGTCTAGACTGAGCTGAATGTGTTGCTCAAATATTAAGCATTGTTTTGTTACATGAAACAAAATTGCAATTAATTTCTATAAAATAAAATCCCAAAATGTGATCTATGATAAGCCTTTTAGACCCACTGCAGATGCTAAGCTTTTCTGGTAAAACTAGTATTTCTGATAAAACTAATATTCAAAAAAACTAATATTCCAATCTAATATTCTAGGGAATTATGAAGGAAAAATATCCAGACAACAGTTCTTAAAAGCATTTGAAGGCCTTCAGGGGCAAGAGAAAGAACACCTATCCTGTTTATGTAACTTTACAAGACAAGTGAAGTAGCAATGGACTCAATGGAAAAGGAAGAAACAAAAGAGGGAAGAATAGAAGAAAGGAGAAGAGCAGGAATTACATTCTATTCTTCAAATATTATATCTTGTTTTGATTGACTGACATCTTAAGAACTGGGCTTCTTTGGGATGTTTATATACCATTTGAAACAAGTCAGACATAACTTTCCTATGTTCATATATGAATACACAACCTGTGTGACTCCACATCATTTTCAACCACAAGAATGGGATCCTAATTAGAATAAGTTAAACTCCATGTATGTATAATTTATCAAAATACACTCTACTGTCATGTATATCTAAAAAGAACAAGTTTTAAAAAGTATCTGCTAATCATCTAGCAAAAATTCAATAAGGACTTAATAACAATTTCCCAGAACTCTTCCAGTCTATGATGCCTGGGGGTGGGGAGTTACACTCACTTCCTAAAGTAAAATTTTAACCAGAAAAAATAGAACTCAGTATGTACAACATCAAGGGAACATCAATGAATGATGAGATGACATTTTTAGAGACTCAGGAACCAATGACACCAAACTATCCTGTAGTGAGTCTGATTACAATGAAAAACAATCACAAACTATACTACAAACAGCTACTTGTCTCTTTCACACTACCTTCTTCCCTTTCTTTAAGCAATTTTTTTTCTATTATTGCTTCTCCCTAAAGCTTTCTTTTTGTTCTCTTCCATAGCCTCCTGCTTCTTCACAGCCTTTCCTGTACTACCAAGCTCTAACAGACACTGGGGCAGAGGGGTAGGATGTCAGAACTGTGACTGGCATTAGAAATACTTACCTGTATTATTTTACAGATGCCAAAAAGTGTTATCTAAAACCAGCCCTTTTAACATGGGAGAAAAATCCATATCCTTCATTTATCTGGATATACGCATTAAGAAATGCCTGTTAAACCAGGCGAGATAGTGTGCACCTGTTATCCTGGCTACTCAGGAGGCTGAGATAGAAGGATTGCAAGTTTGAGGCCAGCCTGGGCAATTTAGCAACACACTGTCTCAAAATAAAAAACAAAAAGGGCTGATGATGGAGCTCAATGGTACAATACCCCTGGGTTCAAACTATAGTATCAAAAAAAAAATTGTCCTATTGAAATAAGAGAATCCATTACCAATTTGAGATCATCAGATTTTCTTTGATTATTTAGCAGGGACCTGGATAAAAAGGACCCAAATCAGAGAGTTTTGACAAGGAAAGAAAGATTAGATATGTCTGGGAAGTGGGGATGCCTCAGGAAGAATAAGGGATGAGGGTGAGGCATGGGAACAAAGTTCCCAAGGCTGGTAAGAGGGATGTTGCCTAAAAAGAGAGAGGACAGATACAAAAGAGCCTGTCCTGATTAGCATAGCTTGGCATTTTCAAGATGGCTGACTAAACAACAGGAATTCTGCAAAGTTTAGTTTCAGTTTGAGATAGGGAGGATCGCTGAACAGACTGATAAACCTCAATCTTGTCCTAGTCCATTTGACAGATCAACATCAATTAACAAGTACCACCCAATATTTGGCCTCTGTGATGCCAAATGGCACACAGGCCTCTCTATTCATTCATAGCCTATGTACCCGAAATTCACTTACTCCCAGTGCAACATGAAAATAGATTAAAAAGATGCCCCTTTCAGAATTCAAAGCAATTGAATTATCTTCAATGGAATCTTTAGTGCTGAGCTGGTCGAAGAGACAAAGTTAAAACATATTGAAGTATAAGTGCTTGAGAATTTAATATTTATGATAGATGATAGTGTGGCATGTACAGTCATATAATCTAAGTTGCAATTTGGGCAATCACAATAGTTCCTGGAGTTTTCATTTTTGTACTAAGGCTCAATTCAATTCAATCCATAAAGAAGAAATTTCAAGATGTGTATAAGTATAAATCATTTGTGCTGATGCATGGGGAGCAAGGAAATGAAGCAAAAGACTGCCTAGAAAATTGGGACTGAGAAATAAGAGGTGCTGACAGTGACTAAGATAAGCAAAGATTGACTAGACTGGAATCTTTGTATTTTGGCTTCTGTGAGGGAGAAAATTATATGACAAAGTGCTGGACTTCATCTAGGGGCTTAGAAACCATTTGAAATAGCATCTTTATAAGTAAAATATGAGATGACACAGAGGGCCATGGAACTATTCCCTAAAAGGAGAAGGACTGAGGTATCACAACTCTGAGCAATATGAGGCCATTTTCAAGAGTTTCATGCTAAGATACTCACAGAAATGTCCCTTAGCCTATATCAGTAGGATGCCTACAATACCTAAGCAGTTTTCTGAAGAGTTCAAACGAGTTGTTTGACTTTCTGTAGATTAAAAATAGGCTGTTTCACACATGATACAGGTAGTTATGCAGCTGGAAAGACCAAGTCTTTAGATCATGCTGATAAGCCTCTCTAAAACTGAAGTTATGTGCAACTTGATTTTGCTCTTTTTCATGGAAAATAGGTAAGGTGTTAACCTTTACCTCAGTTTGTGAAAAAAATGTATTATGACTATGAGCTTCTCAATGTCTGAGAAAACATGTAGTGTGTATGGCACAAACAATGCTGATACAGAAAGCAAGAGGAGGTAGGACATGTAGTCCATGAGAAAAAATCTTCCCTTTATAATGAAAATTAATGCTGGAGGTTTAAAAAAGGCACCCAGCAGCTAGTGTCCCCCTTAACAGGACCTGACACTTCCTTGGTCAAGTCCCAGGACGCTCAGTTTTACAGAACACACAATGCTTGATATGGGTCAATGAAAAATATTGCAACTTTAACTTCTAGATGGCCAAAATGTTTGCAGAATTGTGTGGGAAAGCTAAAAAACAGCATTAATAATTTTCCAATCGCTTCTTCCACATATGAAAAATAAGGTGCTTAGTTAAACCAGTCACTATATCTTGCAATATTTCAAAGGAATAATATGTCATGTCAACAACTGGGCACTAATCACTAGAGATGATCACTGGAAGCAAATAGGAACATTAAGGAAATCTATGTGGATTAGCTACCTAGAATGGATTCTTTGTTATTAACATAAACCTGGTATAAAAGGGTAGCATTATCTCAATATTTCATTGTAACTTCAGCAGCCATCTGGAGTACTATAGTGCAATGACACTGCTTCTGGCTACAACAAACAGCACAATCATTGAAAAAAATCCATTTCAAATATCTTCCTTCAAGCTAATAAATTTTACAGCACTTTCAATCCTTCTTCATTGCAACAAAGGAAAGCTTAGTTCCAGACAAATTAAAAGTAAATTGATGGCCTTAGGGGAGTCCATTCAAATATCACTTTTCCATGTTAGAAATCTTTTTTCCCCCTAAAACATAGAGAAAGGGAGAGCAAGAGAAAGAGAGAGCAAAATCATGGGTAGGAGAGTGAGATGGATGAGATGGATGAGATGGATGGTAGAGATAGAGTGTGAAAGGTATAAAAGTCAGTATACAAGGACTGGGGTTGTGGCTCAGTGGTAGAGCATTTGCCTAGTACGTGTGAGGCACTGGGTTCAATTCTCAGCACCACAAATAAATAAATAAAATAAAGATCCATTGACAACTAAGAAAAAATATTTTTTAAAAAGTCAGTATACAAAAAAGACAAGCTATAGCAACAGGGGAAAAGGGAGAGACAACTAAACCCATTAAATCCTTGTTTGCAAAACGAGGTAGAAATCAACTTAAAATAAAATGCAAATGTGTCACTGGGGTGTAAGCCTAACATTTGTGCTGGAATTTATGAATAATAAATATGAATAATGAATACTAAAATTGAAGGGATCAAACACCACCTTCTATGTTTACTTGTCATTATCCATCTTTGATGGACAATACTCAGTTTCATTTGTTTGCTCTTTTCCTTAAAATTACATAGAATTATTCTTTTTCAGTTATCCACTTAATCATTCTAGTAGGGGAAAGCAAGATGTACCTTATTATGGTGTTGCCTCAAAAACAATTGCACAAATTCAGAAGAGAGGCCAATTATTCTATTGTTTGAAGAAGTCTGCTAATTTGAAGGCATCCTACATTTGCCCCAGTGCTCTTACTAGGAAGAAAAAGTCCTTTATAACTTTAGTACATGGATGTTCTATCATGATCCTCTGGGCTTCAGCTTATCCACTCTTCTCTGATGGAGAGAATGGCTGTTCTATCTGAAGAATGAGGAAGTACTTGGAATCTATTTGGGCCACATCTGTGAGGACCTTTACTGAGTTAGCAAAATCCTTTGCCTATGGAATTAGCAGAAAGGTCTCTGGTTGAGATGACCTAAGTTAAAACACTCTGTCGCAGCTCTGGAAAAATGTATTTAGGAAACAATGGACAGTAAGCATGCACACACACACACACACACACACACACACATACACTCAACACCACTACCACCACCATAATTAGTCCTCATCATCTTTAACACATTTAAATTCACAAATTAAAACAATAGAAATCAAAAGATTACTGAAAATCAAGCTAGTAAATGTAAATGCTCTGCCCATCTGTAGATTATGTATCTTTACACCCTTGGAATAACCTGTTTCACAGCATTGCATCTCACTCCAATTTCATTGCATTTTCCTCTTGTTGGTTAAAATGCCAGTCTTTCATGACTAGGTTTGTGAAACATGGGGCAGATGAATGAATGTCATGCTGTGGCAAAAGGAGCCCTGAGGAATCTATTTCTGTGTACGGAAAACAAGACAGCACTGGGAGTAGAGAATTTGAAGGTTCATTCAAGCCTGCCTGATTTCCATTCTCTGAGATTCTAATTTGGCAGTTACAAGAGGAAGGGTGCAGACTTATTAAATAAAAGATTTTGGACTGTAGCATAAAAATATTCTAAGAGTAAACTGAAATTATTATTTAAAGGAAAAGCCTTCTTTGGCCCTGGAGCTTCCTTATCCCCTCTCCTTTACGTTGCAATTTTTTATTTACTTCTATCAGTTGGTGAACAGCAAATAATCTGGTTTATTATTAAAACTGAAGATAAAATCATCAGCCTTGGCAATGCAAACAGTGCCTAGCAGAAGGGCTAGAATCATCATTTGCTCATATATTAAGACAGCACAAGTCCTTCCTCTGTCCTAATTGGTGGATTTGGGCGGCAGAGAGGTAGAAAGGCATTGGAAAGAAGAGTGGGGCAGATGCAGATATTTCAAAACTCCTGCTAGTGTTCAAAGAGCGCTCTCTCTCTCTCTCTCTCTCTCTCTCTCTCACACACACACACACACACACACACACACACACACACACACACACAGACACACACACAATTATAATGCTGAAATAGCTTCCTGGATAACATGCTTATAGGACCCTAACAAAAAAAGACATTGACAAATGATTTTCTTCTCCTAGGGAATCTTTGTCTGATTTCTTCTAGAGTTTATGCAAACTGAAAAGTTTATATTTTTAACACCCTAATGTCTATTCCAATACAAAAGGTCAATGATAGTTCAACAAAGAAACCACTCATGAGTAATGATTTTACAGAGACGAGAGTAGGGAAATGAACTGTTTGAAATGAGTCTAATTCCTTGTGTGACGGCTAATAAAAAGAAACATCTGAACACAGTGCTTGAGAAGCATTTTTGTACTGTTCAACAGACTGAAAATAATAGCCTCTTTTCTGGTCTGCATTACCATTAATAACAGCCTTCCCTTCTGGTCATGTGTGTTTACAGAGGGAATAAAGATTGATACAAGAGCTCATCTTTCTTCTGTACCACCCAACTAGACAAAAACTGGCCAGGTGATTTTTTAGCACAAATCAACTTTAATTTGAAAAAGAAAAATTAATCATAGCCTTTAAATCTTTCAGAAATTACCTGGGAACTGTAAGGAAGCCAGAAATTTTTCAAGATAGTTCTCAGTAAGAGGTTGTTTGGAAAGTTAAAGGTGACACTCACATCTCGTCTTGATTTAAGGAAGCTCTTGACCTCTCTTCAGAGAAAATCTTTAGTCTTTTGTATTTATTTTCTCCTGACCACACCCTGCAGATTGTCCAGGCCAGGGGGAAAACCCACAAACTACATGCTGTCAACTCCCCCAGTGTATTTAAGATGGAATTGCCTTTAAAATTTTTCAATGTATTCAGACATTGCATAAAGAAAGATTCCCTGTTCAATGGACCTTTTATTCCAACCTATAGATAATAAGTGCTTTCATGAATTAATTCCCATTCTTCTCATCTCATGTCCCTGGTCTCCATTCTGTATTGTTCTTCTCATCTCTGCCATGACCAAAATATCCTCTCATCTTACCATTCATCCTATACAAACCTCATTTCTCTTCCCTCAGTTTTATGGCCTTTCCTCACCACAGCAAATCCTTCTGCTTCGAAACTCACCTCTAAGGAAGCTACAGAAAGGCAATCATAGACAATAGTAGTAACCAAGTCTCTGCCAGAAAATCCACTGATATGGAAAAGGTCTGTTCTCTGGGGGCATTTCCTCCTTCCTACCAAGGAACCTCAGAGTAAGCCTGATAGTTCTGTGGGGCCCCTCCTATTATTAGAAACAGCTGTAGCTAGTATGTCCTTAGCAGGATATGTTACCAGCACTCCTCACCAAAAAAACTTAAGAGGCATATTAAATGTACAGTTACATAGTCTGCACACCCTATAAAAAGAATCTACATTTCCCTATGAGAGGAGTAATGGTTAACATTTACAAAACAATAAAATTTTAAATATTGCAATTCCCTCAAATTCTAAAAAGCTGCCATGAAATTTGTGTCTGCCAAAAAGCACAACAACCAAAAACCCAACAGGGGATTCACTCAACTATTTGTTCATTGGAAACTCACAGCCTAATGTAACACTGGTCCTCTCTTGTCCTTCATGTCAAGATCATTGGGCCATTGTCCAAAGCCTAGAGAAGTAAGCTTCATCTTAGTGAATTGGAATCTCTGTGTCAGATAAAGTCAGCCTGACTAATGAGAAACACAGCTTGCCAAAATCTACAGCCTTCCTGTCTGTTCTACCCATCAAATATGCTTAGAAGTCCCATGGCACAAGCCCAACAGTCTAAAGATCCCAATCAACTATCAATAGTTTAAGTGTAAGTGATTGTGGATATAGTACAAGCCAAATGTGTTTCCTTTTTAGTTGCAGGAATTCCAATGCTATTATGGCACCCATAATGCTCTCACCTAATGATTTAGACAGGCATCCAGGAATTAAGTATTATGGGATATGCTGTGCACATAGTACAACTACAACATTCAGTACAGCACTAATAGGTATCCCAGTTTCAAGATCCAGGTACACCATACAGGCAATATTGACAGGACTTCCTCCACCCTAGTTGAATATTATGGAAGATGGAGAGGTCTCCATATGACCTGTGAGTCCCCTGGAGACATGTTTCTGTCTCTTCAGTATCCACAGCTAATGAACAATGGAATGCATGTGTCCACATCACCATTTGGCACTCTCTAGTCAGTCTCTTATCTCCTTGCCATTTCAAAATTGTATTAATGGTAATTCATGGAATTTTATTTCCCTTTTTATATTTAAACATTTTTCATATGATTCAAACTCAGTGCACTCTATTGGCCCAGATTTTTCTTCTCAGTGCAGAGCTTTCCACCCTGTAAAAAAGATTTTGTGTCAGAGACACTGCTTTGAAATGAGCTGCTTAGGAAAAATGGATTGAATATCATTGACTGAATTATTCCTAAATGCAGTAACGCCTCAGAGCATTGAAAACACAATGTTTTCCTTTCTTTCTTGATCAAGACCCTGTCCTTACATTCATATTCGATGAGAATCCAAGTACTTTTGTGTTAACTCTCAATTACACTTCCCCAAGAATAACCTGGAAAATCTGAGGCATCAAACAACATAAGAAACCTCACACTTAGGAGCTCAGGAATATGTATGTCCATGTGCCTCTTTAGAAGGACAGAACAATTACTAGATCCCAGACTACTGAGAAGAGGGGTGGGAACAAAGAATTTGGATGATCCATAATATTTGTATTAATTACAGAAAAAAATCATACTCCCATAATATCTCTCATATGTCAGAAGTCTCAAGCATTATTTAGCTATTCAGTATTTAAATAAGTCTCAAGAACAAAACTGAGTCCAGATACCAGGTAGGATGACAACATTTTTTTTCTAATCAACATGATATTTCTCTGCCCTTACTTCCAGTGACCACAGAGAAAATCAAATGAAATATAAATGCAGCTACAATTTTTATAGACTATTGGATTTTTTCTTGCAATATTTAATATTTTAGACATCCTTATTTTGTCCAAAATCTTCCATTTCTTTGTTTCCTACTGCCGTAACTGGAATACCATGATTTTATAGGATATGATTTTAGATTTCCCTAACTCTTGACTAGTTCTCATCCCCTACTGATAAGCAGCTATAAAACAGTATAATTAACTCCAGCTGCCCCATCTTCACTTCTAACTCCAGGAGCTGAGCAAGCCAACCCCGCAGGGTGTGGACTGAAGTGGGTGGAAGAATGTCTGGCTCCATCCCAGTCATGGTGTGCCTCTCCCAAATTGCAATCCTCCCCCACTAGACAATACCTAAGTTCTGCAATCATGTTTACACAGCTGGAACTGTGCAGACCCTGAAAATCATGCAAAGAAGACTGAGTAAGACTGTTCCTTGCTTCACTCTGAATTTAATCCTATTTATTGAAAGAATAAATGAATGTATTAAAATTCCTGTGTTGGGGTAAGGGCTACTGGGAAAGAGAATGAGTACACCCCTTCTGAACAGAATGTTCATTACCATGATTGCAGCAGCTCACAGGTGTGAAGATTTCTGTCTGCTAGTAAATAAGCAGCAGCTAATAAAATCTGAGTCCAGAAGGAAAAGCAGTACTAACTAGAAACACAGCCATCCACCTCAGAAAACAATTCATTGAATTATTTCCTTTAAAAAATGACTTGTTAGAGAAAATTCTGGCACTACCCAAGTGAGGCAGGATTTCTAGCCATTCTAGTCCTTCAGTGTGTGAGTCTGCTTTCCCCTTCACAGAACCCCTGCCTTGGCCTGGAGTCTATCATACTCCTGCTATACAACACCAAGGAGAGTCTTCCCTGCAACCTTTCATGATCCTAAATCAAGGAGAAGATGGAATGCAAGCTTGGTCCTGGGTATTTAGCAAGTAACCCTGAGAACCTAAAGCCACAGGGACTTGTGAAGAAACTTTAACATTGCTATCTTTGGGGTACAGAAAAGCAAAGGCAAAACTTTCTGCTGCAGCACTGTGCCCAAAGATAAGCTTTCATCTGGAAATAATGAGACATAAGCCAGATCTGTTCCTCACCAAAGGAGTAGATTACTACCTTGGAGCACATATGAAACCAATTCCTCTCAGTGAAGTATACAAGTGCATGGGGCACCAGCCCTCTCCCAAGGGCAGTGTAGCCAAAGGTAAAGAATGTGGGCTCTAGGGCTGGACATGTGACTGGGTGGTATAGTGCTTGCCTAGCATGTGTAAGGCCTTGGTTTAAATGTGGGCTCTGAAACAAGACTGTCTTAGAGTTCCAGCTCTAAGACTTAATAGCCCTGTCATAGCACTGTCCCATGAAAGTTACCTGAAGTTACTCTCTGGGCCTTGTTGGTTTTGTTTCCATCTATAAGATAGTACTAATAACACTGACCTCATGAGATTGTTGGGATGATTAAAACAGGAAATGCATGTAAACTGAGTTAAAAAGTGCCTGGCACAAAAGAACTCAATAACTATTAGGTGCTCTTATCCATCAGACAGCTCTAACTCTTCTGGATAGGTGATGTCCAAGTTTACCTTATTCTTAGACCATGTAGCTAACTACTGTTGGGATATGAAGGAAAGGATTCTTGGAAAGAGCTCACCTTAAAGACATCACTCCATCAGGCTTCACTGGTGACCCAAATGCCTCCATTATTCTTTTGGATTATCATTACACTAAGATGTAAATGCTATTAAGAAAGGGAAGAGAGTTTGTTTAACAGGTCTCTAAAACTAAATAAGACTTTGGGGAAAGAGAACATGGAACAGGTACCTTTTGCATGGGAAGTAGAAACAAGCAAAGAAAGGCTGAGAATGCAGGACCCTGAGTAGAAAATTAGTGATGAGGGAAACTAAGAAAACCCAGACAACATTCAATGCCTGTGCTCCCAGATGAAGGGAAAGGTGCAGTCAGATATAGTAGCACTGCACACACAATTGTGCCGAGAGTGGGACCTTGCACACAACTTCTGAGAATGTGACAAATTACCCTGTGCTTTCTTTTCCTTCTAAGCACAGAGCTAATTCTGACTTTCTGTTGCAGATCTCATCATTTAAGGCGGGAGTAGGGACCACACATGCAGAATGCATTCAAATTTAAAAGACAGACCTCAGACAGGAAATATTGACAAGATGCCTAATATGCTAAGTATGCAGAATTAAATTGAATGAGCAAAAAGAGGCTGCACCACACACATTTGGAAAGGCAGTACTAAATCAACAGTACAGAATGTGTCTGGTTGATTAACCAGGAGCATAATGTGAGAGGGGAGTTGGAGAGAAGTGGAGAAGCTGACTTTATATCATAAATGTATAAGAGGAAATCCCAACAATCAGCAATGGGAGTGGAATGATAAAATTAAAGGCCAGAGGGGTAAATCAAAGCACCTGGGGAAAAATAGAAATAGCTTTCTTAAATGCTGGTACATAAAAATAAAACAGAAAGATGAATAGGCAGAGGGCCTTTTTAGAAATCATTGGAAACCCCATGACAAATAAGGACCATTTAATTCAGGGACAAAATATATTTAGCACTTCTTATTCTCTATTTCTTCATCAAAACAATATCAGAGACACCAAGCTAGGTTCTCCTCATAGATCAGTGCCTCAGAGGACTAAACAATAGAATCACTGAAGATAATAAGGTGAGTGGGGTTCTGAAAGATTGATAAGTTCCATACTCCATACGAATTAAGCTCCCAGTAGATCAAAATGCCTCAAAGGCAAATTGGGGCAACTCTGGCCATGGGATTTGGTAATTCTTCTGCCGGAAATGGGCTAGTAGTTCTGAACTAATGGCCAGTTAAGAAATCAAAGGAAAGAGCTAGTCATTCCATTTTGGGAAAGGAAGAGACAGCTGCCAAAGCATCAGAGGGGAAACAGCTGTGTTCTTCACTTAGGGGAAAGACCTAATTAAGTTGAAAATTGCAAACTATTCAGAAATGGATGATTCAGTAAGAGAGAAGGAAGATGAGAACATGAATTGGGTGTACAAGGAAAAGAGGACAATTTCCACAAAAATACACACACTTTAAAGCAGAGTTAAGCTAAACATATGCAAACAAAAGCCAAAGAGGAGAAAGAAGCTGTGAGTGTTTAATACAAGCAAGCTCCGCCAGTTTTTCATCTTAATTCCCCTTCCACAATGGAAGGATTTTTACAACTCAAAGCCTCATGACTAAGTCATATTTCCCACTCTGACTTGTTCTTTAGAATTACAGAGGAAAATTCAGCCAAATATGCTCTGCTTTCCCAATAATCCTTTCATGCTAAATGAACAATAGTAGTAAAATATTTGCAATAATAAGCCCCATATAAATCACTCCATGTCAAACTCTTCAATACATACATAGAAAATGGGGCCCAAAGAAAAGAAGTAGGGTGTCTGAGATCACACATGGAGTTAGTGGCAGATCTAGGACTTGAATCCAAAAACTTGATAAAGCTTTTCCCACTTCCTATACAACAAAAACCACAATAAAAGGAAGAGATTATAGGAAACACCTTAATAACTACTGAGAAGTCAAGGGTGATCACATTCCACATTTTGGCAATGTAAAAAACATGTTTGTAAGATCATCACTTAGAAATGACCATCTCCAAAATGCCTATACATACATACAGCACCAAAGAAGAAAAAGGGGCAAGGGGAAGAAGCAGTTGCCACTGCCAATCTAGAAAGGCTAGGCCTCAGCAAATTTGCTGTCCAATAAGCCAAAAAGAATGGAACCATCTGATAAAATGTTTGACATTTAATGAAAACATCCAATCCAAAACAGCCCATATTAGTGGAAATGATGAGGGAAACAGAAGCTAAAGACTTGAATTTCGTCAGGTATTTTTAAAAGAGAAGTATTTGGACACCAATCTGAGTAAGAAGCCATCAAAGTTGGAAAGAAAGAAACCAAGAAGACACAAGTTGTGATTCAATGGAATGCTGTGGTCAATGGAATGACCAGTGTCAAGAATAATACAAGAAGCCAACTCAGAAAGTAAAATGTAAGAAACAAAGTGAGAGGCCAGTATCTGTACAGATCCAATGCTTGAGACGTGCCTGGTACTAAAAAACCTGCCCCTTGAGCTAGATAGCCTCACCAATTATTTCTTCCCATCTCATAGCAATGTTTCTGACATCCTAATCTTTCTGGTTTCACTGTTATGTTCTGTTGCAGTTTCCCTAAGCAACATCTCTTCCGAATTAGAGGAGATACTTCTTTTATAATAATGAAAACTTCCTGCCAGGTCCAGCAGTCTTTGAGATTTCAAATGGAAAAGCAACAATGCCCTGGAATAGCGTAATATATAGAAGAAACACAAACTCTGTTTTGATCTGTGCCCTGTCTTGGCATAAATCATTTCACCTCTGGCATTTGTAAAATGGGGTGCATAAGAATTGCCCTGGGAAGCAAAGATTGGTGAATAATATGTGTTGTTTGGTAATGTGCAGAGAAATGAATTTATCAATACTTGTTCATTGAATATCTTCTCCATTCATAGTAGTATGCTATCAGCTCTGTGGTAAAGGGGGGAAAGTAGTAAAGAAGACAGCTAAGCCACAAAAAAACTTCATAAGGGAAGCCTGAACCATGAAAACCAAACAAAAAATTTCACTCAATCTCAATGAAAATATCTCTGCTCTCAATAATAACATAATAATGAATTAGAAGTTGTCCCTAGAAGAAAAGAGGACAGAATTAGACTGACTTGAAAAGGGAAGTTTAAGGAAGAATTCAATAACCATCAAGGAAATATTGTGTAGAGTGAGGGGGAAAGGAAGGAAGAGGGAGGGGAAGACTGTAGCACAATTAGCTGTTTACAACTTGGAGTGTTAGAGTTTAAGAACAGACAGATTGTGAGAGGTCTCACACATTAGCCAAGGAGGAGGAGTCTTCTTAATCATTTTTAAGGAAAATGCAGACAGTGATCAATTAGGAATAACTACCTTGCTTAGGAGAGGAAGAATGAACAGATAATTAAGGTCATTGTACCCTTACGACTTTCTGGTCCCCAATATTGTGGTTAAAACTCTCTCCCTTGGTAGAACTTCACTAGTTCTTAGTTTAAGTGTAATGCCTTTTTTAGACAGACAAGTGACCTGATACTTCAGTTTGATTTTCACCCCAAGCTTTATGACATTGCCATTGAGCAGCTTCCAAGGAAGGAATGCCAAAGGGAGGAAATTAAGATGAAAGAGCAATTACCCCTCAAAGCAAGCACACCATACCATCTGTTAACTTGAGTATGGCACTCATTACAAATCCATTGGCAAATGGCTATGTGCTCAGGAATCTGAAAAGGTTGTGCCCAGAACCCAAAATCAGAATAAAAGAAGCTTAGAAGTTAAAGAGTCTCAGCAATTACCGACCCCCTCATTCTGCAGTTTAAAAAATAAGCAAGTAGAGTTCAGGACAAATGAAGTGTTAGACAAGAAAGGTTTCTTATAGGACTTCAATAGTGCCCATAATTTTCAAGTGAAAGAGAAACATGGATACATGAAGAAGGGAGAGAAAAAATCAAGGAGAATGTTTCATTAGCATCATCTTACCAACACCTATGAGTGCCTACTATAGAATAGGCACTGTGCTGAGTGTTTTACATGTATTATTTCATTTACTCCAAACAACCTCCTTATAAGGCAAGTACTATCAGAATCTTGCATTCTGCAGATGAAAAAAAAAAAAGACTGGACAGACAAGTAATTTGCCTATAGTCACATAGCTATTAATTTATGGAATGTAATGAGAACCTAAAGCCCTTGGCTCTCAAGTCAATCCCCTTGCTGCTAAAGCAGATCATGCTGAGATGAAAGTGTTCAGGTCAACATGTCAAGGAAGAGGGCATGAAAAATAAAGAAAGAAAACACTAGCTGTCTGAATCACAATTATACTGTTCTGGACAAAGGTACAGCACACATATAAATATTACTTTGGTTATTTATCTTAGAACATTGTTCATCATCCCACTTGTAAATATGTGAATTGAGATTTTGAGAGGTTGGTGACTTACCCAAGGCTGTATGATGAACAAATACTAGAGTAAAAGTTACAATTCTCAGTTCCCATAAGGCCACATGGCATTAAATTATTTTAGGGATCATAATGATTTTGGAATTTGGCATATATGATGTGGACTTGAATTTTAGGAAGATGAGAGTTATGCACTTCCATTTACATTGTCATCATGGAATGTCATATTCAAGCTATGAAAGTAAGTTTATCTTAACAATGAATCAGCCTTTTTCAAAACCATGTTTTAAGTTCTTTTTGCATATCCATAATGGCCCACAGTTGTGTGTATGCATGTCTCCCCTCCTTCCTTTCCATTTGTCTATTAAACACAAACATGTCATTAGGCACTTTGGGAGGCTAAGACTGGAGAATCCCGAGCTCAAAGCCAGCTTCAGCAACAGGAAGGCACTAAGAAACTCAGTGAGACCCTGTCTCCAAATAAAACACAAAATAGGGCAGGGGATGTGGCTCAGTGGTCAGTTACCCCTGAGTTCCATCCTTGGTACCCCCCCAAAAAAAACATGTCATAAGAAATCTCACAAGCCAAAATATTTTATGCCACAAAACTGCAGCCTGCCAGCTAAATTCAACACCCTAAAACCAGTGAAGTGAGACATCTAACTTACTTAAAGACAAACAGCTTTAAACAAGACAGGGGTACAAAAAGTTTGGGTTTTTTTGTTTTGTTTTGTTTTGTTTTTCATTTATCACTTGTGAACCTGAGTTGCTCTCTCCTGGGATTTAGATAGAGAAAATATTTAAAGAGGTTTTTTTTTTTTTCAATCATTAACAAAGTCATTTTTCCACTACAAAAAGAGGCAGAAATCCAAAGGCACACAAATTCCCATCATTTTTCAGATGACAGTGTCCCCATGGACCTGCTGTGAGCTCATTCATATGGCAAGAAGATGTGACCTTTCAGGTATAAGCTGGGCGTTTTTCAGTCTATTGTTAGAAAAAAAGAAAGGAGATCCTTTGCAGGGTGACTTTTTAGAAGAAAACTAGAAATGAAAAATGCATCTTTTCATTTGTTTTTTAATGAAAGTGTCTGGGCATGAGGTGGGAATGACAACAACAACAAAAGGATCAAAATGATGTCTGCCACCCATTAGCCATTTAAGAGCAGTAGGACAAGAGAGGGAGAACAACCAAGAGGAAAAAGAGACCCTGGGGCTGACGTGCGCATTTTTGACACAGAGAAGGCAAAACAGAGTCAACACCACCAGAAATGAACAGAGTTTTGCTTATCTCTCCACAAGTGCTCAAGAATATGTGCCTTTTGCAATTTAGATGAGCACAGACCTCTGTGTAAACCTTTGGTAGACATCCTTTAAATTGTCAAACCAAAATTTAGGCTTATTCTGAAAAATAGTTTGATACTAAAGGCAGCTTTCTAATATCCAAACATTTCACAGTGAGTAAATTAAATGACAATTACCCCCATGTTCCTTTGGACAGTGACAGTTCTAGGCAAACTTCTGAGGTTGGCATCCCTTTCCTGTGCATTTCCTTCCTCTAAGGTTCTTAATGTCCAATATTCTAGAAAACATTCTCCCCACATCCTTACCAAATTCCAAACCTGGAAAAAATCTCATAGCAGCTATTTACAACCAAGTGTGAATTTGAATAAATATATTGCCTCTCTTTATGGTCTGCTTAAATTTTGAACTATAATTATAAAATGAAATGCCTTACCCTCTACTAAAAGGATCATAGCAGAAAACAGATGAGGAGCTATGTGTGGTGGGGACCCTGAGATCATACAAAGTGGAATGTTTCACAGACTCAATGTACTTTCTGTTTTGAGCACTCATTAGGTGCAAGGAAGAATACTAAGTGCTTTAACTGGATCATCTCACAACCACCCTGGTAGGCAATTGCTATTATTACTTTCATTTTGCAAAAGAGAAAATTGAGTTTAAAAAAATAAGTAACTTGGCTGAGGTCAATAGTCTTTAGGTGGCAAAAGTAAGCATGGAATTCAGATTTGTCTTATTCCAAATTCTATACTCTTGGCCACTATGGTCTTCTGTTTGCCTTTAGGTTTATAGGCAGACGACCAATGCCATTCTTGAAGACAATGGAACAGTGTGTAAGTACTTATGCTAATTAGGAATGGCTCATTTTAGTTGGATCCCCTATCTGAAAGACTCCAATGAGAAGAAGCCTCCAGTGTACCTACGAGGATAAACTAGATAGTATATATTAAAGAAGTCTAGATTATACCCCTCATGTCCCTGACAATCTTAGTTTCAACCACAGATATTTGTATCTTACTTCATTTCTCTATTATCACTTCACTCTTTCTGAACTTCTCTCAATCTACTGATTCTGACTTAGTCCAAGTCAATTTAACTGGCTTTCACTTCTCTTGATTTTTTGGAATTCAGTGCTTGTCTCTCACTTAGTGTTGCTATAATTGATAAATAATACTATAAAATGTGCTCCCTATTGCAATAATTTCATGGACTTTTTAGTACTTTAAACATTCTGCATTGATATTAGTGGAAACTTCAGATACCAAGGGGACTCTTGGTAATGCTACAAGTGGAATACTAGAATACGTGCCTGAATTTACATTACAGGTATTTTAATCTCTAAAGAATCCTGGATGAATAACATTACACTTTTGGAAGAAGCACCCCTTTTCCAAATCAAATAAAACAACGTCTAGCTTTCAAAATCTCACTTATTTCATAGACAACCAATTCCTAATCTAGAGAATCTGCCCTCTAGGGTCATGTAAATCATTTATTTTAGGTAATTTTTATTTAGAATAAAAGAGAAGTAAGACACTAACAGGTGCAGTAGATCAATAAGCAAAAGCACAGGATGAACACATGGGTCCAACCTGCTTGAAACACTTATAGTGCTCTTTATTTAATGACACACTTATTTCCAGGTGTAAACACTGACAAAGAGAAAGTGAGATGGAGACATAGAGCAGCAAAGAATGCTGCTTCTCCATTTTCACCATACAAATAGAATAGTGTGAATGTTGGGTGCACCTATTTGATAACAAATCATTTAGAGTTAAATAGTGCTTCAACTCAGAAGACATTTTTTCCTTCCAAGAATAAAATACACATTCCTTGTCTCATGATCCCACAGAAGGGAAGCAAAACACACCTCTAACTCCCCTCAAGCAATCAAAAGGAATTCAATCCAAAACAGAAGGCAGACAGGCAGTCTGGCAAACAGGACTACAGCCTGGAAATGGGTATCTTCAGACCATCAACACATAATGGTGGTGGAAACATCTGCCACCCACTTCAGTACCACCAGAATCTGGAGAGCATTATAAATTATGCCAACTGCAGAAGCAACTTTTTCTGGCATTTTAATTACCAGAACATTACAGATTAATCATCCCAACTTGATTTAAATGGCAAGTCAGTCATTTTCCTTCATGAGGGGAAATGCTGCACTAACACAAGCCTTAAAGTGGTCTGTGTTTCTTTGAAAATTGTATTTTAAACCAAAGATCCAGAGCAGATAGTTTTACGGGTCTCTAATTAACATCACAAAGGAAACACCAAAAGGTTAATAAGAGATGGTTAGTTAGGAGTGGTGTTTTCCTGGTGCTGGCTCCAGCCGCTCAGTATGTTTGCAGACTCATTAGCTGCATAGATTGATTATCAGCTGAATTCAGGAAGTGCTCACTTGCTGTGTTAGCAGAAGGCTAGTGTGATTTGATACAACCCTCCAGCTAACTAGGGCCCAACAGTAAGGTAAGGTTTTCTACAATCAAAAAGGAAGGTTTTCTTTGCTTTCAATTTCAGTTGACATCAATTATAAATCTGAAAATGTTTGGTGAAGCTCAGAGAAATATAAAACCTTCTCAGTTGACAGCTGGCACAAACAAAGGTCTGGCTCTACATCTTTAAAATTCACTTTGTGCATAGGCACTGTATTTCTGAATTCTCACTTTGCAACTAAGCAAAATTATACAGTGTAAGAAAATTCAAACTTATTAGAGTACTCACATATAATCACTCAACTTTTCTAAAATGTACAATGGGCATTGAGTCAAGCAAAGAATTTGCACTTTGGGTTCACTCTGGACTTTGCCATCGATTTGTGTTCTGACATTAATAAAGTCTTTAAACATTTTGTCTATCGGTTTTCTTCCAGAAAACAAATAGAACAAATATTTATATGCAGCATGTCTCTAGAATACAAAGGCTCCTTGAATTAAAATGACTAAATTTTCTGGTTAGTGATGATGATAATAAAAGTTCTCCAATTTTAAAATAGTTTACTTTTACATATGAGTGATGGCTCAGCTTCTGCATCTGACTTGCTTTGGTTTGTCAACAGTGTACAACCTGACTCTTACAAACTGGAGGCATTTTTGTTTCAAATAAGCTGATTTTTAAATTAAATTAAAATCAAAACCACTCTTTTGGTTCACCTCCCAGATTAGAGCAACTGACAGCCTCATTAATGATTAAAAACAGCAGGTGGTGATGCCTTGGAACGGTTTGACCAGTCTAAATATCTTGGAACCAGGGCTGGGATTGTAGATCAGTGGGGCTGGGATTGTGGGTCAGTGGTAGAGCGTTTGCCTAGCATGCGTGAGGCAGTGGGGTCAATTCTTAGCACCGCATATACATAAATAAATTAAAGGTCCATCAACAACTAATAAAAAAATTTTAAAAAATATATCTTGGAACCTACATCATTCCTCTTTTCTCTCTTTTCTGTCTATTAAAAAGGAAAGACTCTTGTTCACACAAGTTAGGAACTCTATACAGACTGAAAAAAAAAGGAAGAAAGCAAGTTGTCCAGCACCTATTAAAAAGGGAGAGAGTATGTAACTTAGAGATGGAGAGAGTGGTCACATAAAGTTGAAAAATAAATCTCTGGCACTAGATTTGAATTTGTAAACTCATGCCTGGGAAGCTGCCTTGCTACAATCAATTAAGGCTACCAAGTTTTTCCAGGTAATCAGAGCAGGGTTTACCACCTACAGGTTTCTACCTTGAAAGGCAATATTATAAAAGTTATGTTTTTATTCAAACCAGACTACAGTTACACTCCTGCATGACTTAGAGTCTGGATACTAGACTGCAACTTAGGAAGACCCTAGGGCTTAGATGACTGAAATAGAGGCACAGAAAATTGTTTTGGGGGTTCTAACTTCAATCAGGGTAAAAATCTTCCTGGTACACCACGGACTCTAAAGAATCTCAAAAGCCAGCCAGGCGCGGTGGCTCAAGCCTGTAATCCCAGCACTTAGGGAGGCTGAGACAGGAGAATCGCGAGTTCAAAGCCAGCCTCAGCAATGGTGAGGAGCTAAGCAACTCAGTGAGACCCTGTCTCTACATAAAACACAAAATAGGGCTGGGGATGTGGCTCAGTGGTCGAGTGCCCCTGAGTTCAATCCCCAGTACCAAAAAAAAAAGAATCTCAAAAGCCATAAAGTGGGTACTACTACTAAGGTTAAAAAGAACTAAACTTACAATAAGAAAATGTTGTCTGTTATTTCATATTTAACCACTTGCCTGTTTGTTGTTTAACCTATTATGGAGGATAACAGACTAGAACTTTTATTTCTGATTACCAGGGACCCTTGAGAGACAAACTGTCTCTCAAGAGACAATCTCAATTTGACAATGTGAATTCAGCCACAAAGAGTTCATATTTGGATAAACTCCTTTGGCCCCTTGTGGATTCATTACTTTTCAATCTCTGATAAACACCATATTTCACATACCTGCAAACATACAGTAGATATTTGACCCACATATTTTTATCAAAGTCCAGCATTCAACATAAAACCCCAAATCCCACAATCCCCTTTTCATTTTGTTACCTGCACACCCATATCTATCCCCAAAGGATTTGTTCCAAACCAACTATGGACCCTACCTCATTGTTAATCTCTTTAGCCATGTCAGTAAATGCTTTGTATTCTCTCTAGATAGACAATTTATTGGTTTATAGAATTCCATTCTGTGTAGTTGCACAAGAGTCTGTTTTGTACAACTGCTGCACTTTAAAAGGCCATCTAATCCTGGTGCAGTGGTATATGCTTGTAATCCCTGTAACTTCAAACACTGAGGCAGGAGGATTGCAAGTTCAAGGCCAGCCTTGGCAACACAGCAAGACCCTGCATCAAAGTAGAAAAATAAAAAGGAATGTCTGGGGAGGTAATTCAGTGGTAGAGCACAACTGAGTTCAATCCCCAGAGCCTCAATAAATAAATAAATGACCATCTAGGACCTAAATCTAGATTATGTGAGACCTTTTAAAACATCTCCAGAAGAACCTGTACATAAGACCTTGAAAAGCAAGTTTTCTAATGGACTTAAAGGCCTGCTCAAACCTTGTCTGACGTGGTGCTTAGTTGTTTTTTTTTTTTTTTTCCAGAATGGAGTTTTACTGGGGGCAAACCTCCTAAGAAAAGAAATTGAAAGGACTTCCATATGAAAAAGGGAATGTATCAAATGAGCTTTCCTTGGCCCAAAGTCTACTGACAATGAGCCATCTAGTGAAGACAAGAGATTAAAAATCCCTTGGCAAACCCTGACCCTGGATGATGAAAATCATCTATGGTAAGGGAAGAAAGCTGTCTCACAAGTATTTTGCCTACACAATAAAGAAATGATGTAGAATTTTGGTGTGATAATTTAAATGGCTTCTTAAATGATGACTAGACTTAATTTCCCATATTTATTTCATAATAAAGGAATTACAAGAAAAATAAACAGAAAGATATTTCATAACTACTTAAATGCTATATTTAGATTCGGGTTTTCCCATCCTAATGGAGTTTATTTATGGTTCTTAACCATTTTAGGACAGAAATAATGCTACATAAAAAGAAAGACCCAAAGAAGATAATGATCTTGATATGTCAAAGGACTTTTTGAGCATATGAAGCAATCCACATGATCTGGTCCCATAAGACAACTTGACTTTCTTCTCATCTATTATCTTTTTAGCAGTATCCCTATTTATTATGGCATATATAATTTTCTTTTTCATGCAGCAATTGGAAAACATTCACCCAGCAAATCACCAAAACAGAGCATAATTTTATCTAGCATACCATGTTGGGGACTGTCTTCCACAGTTCCTTCGATGGGAGCCCATTACACCAAAGTGTCCTTTTAAATGCATTTTGTTTTCTAGTTCAAGTAAACTTAATTAATTTCTTCACTGATCCTATGTAGTCTATTCCATACTGGACCATTTGTGCTATTGGGCCATAAACTCCTAGAGAATGAAATTCTTAATTGTTCAGTGTGTTCCCTTTAAATAGCCTCCATGCTCCAATGCTTTCAAAGTATTTAGAAACATAGAAATTCTTAATGTCAACCAGTCAAAAAAGCCCAAGGCATTCATTTCCTTGATGAATAGTGAATCCCTTACCATAGGTAATAAAAAGTACATTTTTAAATGACCTTAAATATGAGAAAACTATAAGTTCCAAGTGGATCAGAAAAACATACAAACACAAATTTGTGGGTGTGTGTTTCTATTTGAAAGCAGGTGAATAGTATGTATTATTCCTAATGTACTGCATGGAAAAACTGATGGCAAATTGTCCTGCAAGTCTTCTCTAACCAAAAGGACCATTCCAATAAAATGTTAGTAAATAACTGCTAATAGCATAGATGTTTCCATTAGTTAAGAACAACATTTTATTCAAGCAATTGTCTTGTCAATAAAATGTAAATAATGCTTTGGAAAGAATCCAATTACCTGGTGCAGCAATATACTTGAAATAAACAATGCTCCACCTGTCACCTCTCTTCTATATAACCAGCAATTGCTAAGATTAGGAAAGGATAAAGTTTCCAGGCATTGAAGGCAAAGAGAGACTAGAAATTGAATACCATTGGGTGCCTCTAAACCAGAACAGTAACTGGGTGTATCAGAGATTAAACCTAACATTCTACAGTGAAATTAACCAAAATTGAGCAGGAAATTCAACCTGAGAACAGGCAGATATTTTTAAATGTTTGCTAATATGATACTGTTCAAATTAGAACATCAAGGAAGAATTTTCATGATATTGAAAATAAGATCTTATTTGTAATAGTCCTCACATTTTTTTCTTTATTGGTACAATATTAACAAATCTAATAGTAGCAAGCTATATTCTTATTGTCTTTAAAATTAAAATTGTTCATTTTATCATTCAAGTGGCCGTGGTCATCTCAATAAACCCCAGGTAAGCCAAAGTAAAAAGATAACAACTCACAGTGAATAACACTTCCCAGAGCCAGACACATAGTGAGCCCTCAAAAATATTGCTGAATGAATAAATAAAGTATACTGTAAATAGATTAATCTTGGCTAGTATTAGTAATCCTTGAGGCAGAATGAAAGGAACTGAAAGTCACATACGTAGAAACACTGTATACACAAACCTATGTTCAAGTAATTAAACATTCCACTCAGTATATTTGCAAAAGAATGAAGACATTTTTTACAAAATTCTATATGCGCAAAACTGGGAAAGAAATAACCACATGAATTGCAAAACAGTATATCTAGCCTAAAAGATGCTAATTCAGGTCCAGGGGGATCTAATCAACCTCTTTGTTGAAGTAAAGATAAAACTTTTTGACAGCAAATGCTATTCTGATAAAATGGAATTTTCAATTACTCTATGAACATCTGGTCTCTGCTACCACTTCTAGAACCTAGCAGCATACTGCTTTGCAATGTCACAAAATATTTTCCATTGAGAACTCTCTATTTTTCCAAGAGATTAATTGAAACGAGTGTCTGGAAATTTAGTGAGGTGAGAGGTAAGTCAGGGGAATAGGTAAAAGGATAAAGAAAGGGATGTTTAGTCACTAGATCATAGTTTTATTAAAAGGCTACAGAAAATGAAATTACACATTGTTTGTACAGTGTGAAAGTGTAAACAGCTTAATACACCTGTGGTTAACACTACACTATGGGTAGAATGCAGACTATAGGAGAACATTTTCATGGCTAATTTGTAGCAGTAGTTACATTAGGCACAGATCAAGTTCTTCAAATCCATGTTTTACACAGCAAATATTAGATAATAAGACTGGTAAACAAACAAGTTTAGTAAAATCCAGAAGAACCTACACTTCCAGAAATGAAGCAATCATTATATTGTTTCTAGATGTGAAAAGCACATGAATGTTACTGCAAATTTCTGTACATGGCTTCCATTTGGTATCAATTAGCGTGGGAGGGAAATCAATTCAGTGTTGTACCAAACTCCAAATTGGGTGCATATTAGAGCAATTACAGATATCTTCTCAACTGATGAATTTATGATCAATAATTAAAATCATAAGGAAAAAGAGACGGTGTGATTTGGAACAAATTAGTTGGACTTGGGACTAGTGTACAGTTCTATAATCCCCAGAAACCCCAATTTCATGTCAGGACTGCATTTTTAAATAAGCATAATGGGATATCCAAGTCATTATAAATGGTCATGCAAAGAAGCAAGGAAGAGCCAGAAGTCTATTAACTTCAACACTCTTCAACCCAGAAATAACCAGCATAGGAAGAATTTCAAACCCAGTGATAGCTCAAATCATGCAATAAACCCAAGAGCCTCTGGCACCTATGACCATCCTACTTGTCAATTGTTCCTCCTAGAATTTGTCTATAGGAATTGTATTAGGCAAAATTCCTATCCTCACCAGAAGGTAGTAAATTTACCAAATAAATTCAAGGAGGGAAGGTTTGATTGACTCTCAAGCTCCAAATGAGGCATTAAACCTGCCCAAAATGACCATACTTACTTGTTGTCAAGGTATTCTGAGAGCCATTGGGAAATAGCATTTCAAACAGTACCATATGCCAGTAAAAAAGCACAAGTTAAAGAATTATTTATTCTCATTCATTTCGGGGAAGCCATGATGATAAAAGCCATTGTACTAGGGACAAAAAAAGACATTAATTCCTGGGCATAGTGGATGAAAAATAAATTTCTAATTCAGTCAGCTGGCAACCAGAAAATTCAGTTCAGCTAATTCATCAACCTACTGACCTGGTTTCAAACATGTTAAGAGAGATACCAGGATTGATGGTAAGCCAGAAAGCAGAGATTCCTATCATTCCTTCTTATCTCCACTCTGACCCAGCTCATGAATGTGTTTAGTTGGGGTAATCAGAACAATTAAAACTCACCAGTGACTAAACACCTGAATTTTGGCCTTTGAGTCAAAAAGTCTTTTACATATTCCACTTCCTTCATTGAATCTAGTGATTCTGTGTTTCAATGGCTTATAAAAGTTATCAGAGAATAGTAATTGAAACTTAACACACTTGGGCCCTTATATAAGTCATAAAGCACACTTATCATTCACACTTAGCATTATTCTGCTATAGTAAAAGTATAAGTACAAATCCCAAAGGAACTTTTCAGCAGTGTGAAGAAGCATAGGGCCCAGTGTCTCTCAGAAAAGGAAGAGCAAATACAGTTTGTATCTTTTCCTCAAACACTAGCAACACAATAGTAGATCACTGGACAAACCATTTCAGCTCAAGGAAAAATGAACAGATGCAGAAAATTAATTTTGAAAATTCTGAGATTTCTCTATCAATTAATTATGTCAACAAACATGCAAAGGAATATGAAGTATCAATATTCAATTTAGAAATGTCATAGAGCCACAGATAGGATATCCAGGGTGAACCAAACTATTCAATACAATGATATAAATTCCACTCTATCTATATCTTGCCCAAATTTGGAGTGGTTCTAGCAGAATCAAAAGAAATATCAGTATCAAAGTTTAGCTTGAGAACTTCAAGATGAGGCATGTATGGTGAATTCACCCAGCAACTGCACTCCCACAACTGTGCCTTAGGATAAAATGAGATACACTTACCATGTGTGTGCAGATTGAGATAGTAAATACTATCAAAAGATAATTGCTGGAATTGTTGCTATGTTTTGTGGTAGTAATAATCAGCCCAAGATTGTGGTCACACAATATGTGTGGCAAGCCTAGAGTTGATTTGGGACACACAATTAACTATCATTATGGAAAGCTTCAGAAGTAGTGGGATATCACAAGGTACAGACTATGTAAACAATATCTTTGTTCATAAATTATAGCCACTCAAGTGGTAAAGAGCCAACCTAAAGATTGGCTCAAAGTTTAGCGACTGCTGGAATAATGGAAAAAATAATGAAGACACACATATGCAAATCAAATACTAAGAAACAAATGTAGAAGTATTGTCAAAATGGAACAGCAAAAGTGCATCTGTGTGTGTTTGTGTGTGATCATCTCTTATATATAGGAGAATCTTGGGACACTGTCACATATTTGCTTTAGAATATTCTCATTATTATGCAATCTACACAGTATATAATATACCTCATTTGTAAGAAACACTCAGAAAATCTAGCTACAGTCCACTTACATAGTTTTCCTAGAGAAATGTGCCAAAAATTAAAACAGATGTTGTTCTAGCCAGGCATAAAGTGAGAATCAATTATGACTATTTCCTTTCCTGGAGTCATTTCATTTCACAGAGCATCTGACTAAAACTCTTTCTGATACAAAAGAAAAAGCATTTCTTTGAGACACATGCAAGTAGTAAACGATACATATCTGTCTACATCCTGTGACACACTGTTAATCCTCTGAGAATTAAATTGCTTCTGTTTCAGTTATATAAATGTTTAATTTTTTATTCTTAGTCACACTAAGGTTTCTCAGAAAGTATATTATCTCTGCAGATGTCACCACTCACCAATTAGGGAAGGCGGCAATGCACAATTGGTAGTGGCCTCTCTATATTATAGACTTTGACACTTGGGTCTGCTGGGGAGGGAATGGACTAGACAACTTAATAAAATCTTCAGGGACTATTTTTTCCCATGGAAAACATTTTGTTTTGTGAATCATGCATTTTTTGATTCATTTACAAAACCAAAACAAAAGCATTTAATGATGTTTACAGTGAAATGAAAGAGCTGAAGACCAGCACATAATCACCATATTTTGTTTCCACGTCTTTAAGACTTTCAGCAGTAGGACTTCCAGCTGAGCTTGAGCCTAGCTTCTCCAAGACATAGACAAGTATTTTGAAGCTTCACTGAGCCTAAACACTAAGTTGAATTCATACTTCCTAATTAAAAAGGACAGGCTATTTGCACAGCATGTTTGCATTAGTAAAATATTGAAAATGACATTTGTGTCCAAGTCCATCTGAACATTCTGCCTTAGCTGAACTCTGCTAATGCTTTTATAATCTTGGTTTTTTCCTAGCATAATTTTAAATAGTGCTTCTTGTTGAGGCATGTGTGGCTGAGTTCACAAAAACAGATCCTTCTTCATACATGAGGATGCTGCTCCTGATATGTGCTTTCCACATTAGTAGAATGTTTTACATAGACTCAGCTGCATTCTCTTACCCTCATCTCCCCTATGACTGATGGCATGGATTCATGTGGCAGCCAGACAAAATGGGAAGTTCAGTACTTTCAATATCCACTAAAGAGCACACAATCTGTGGTCAGAGAACAGAGTCTCTCCTGGTAAATCTAACCAGCCCGATTGGGAAATACAACCTACCCCTCTGGTCTCATTAGAGTTGTGTTCTATGCAACTCAATTGATCAGCTGAATTCAGGCACTATAGCAAAAGGGGGCATTTATTCCTGGTGAGAAGGCATCTGCTCATTTTCTGTGTGCTCTCTCAATGCAGTTACCATTGAAGTGAATGTACGCAATATGTATATGTTGTTATCCTATAAAATGACCAAATAGTATATAATCCTGAGAGAATCATTCAGGGAAGGAGAAGAAGAATCTGTCTAGAATCTGTTGTAGATGCCGCTGAGTTGTGAGCTTAGTGGATAACTTGATAATACATTCATTAGAGTAAAGTAGTAAAATGTGTCTGCAAACATTCTGGGTTCTTTGGAGTCTGTTGTTGTAACTTATAGTCAGCCCTTACCATGGTCAGGCATCTGAGATCCCATGGAGGTCACACTGGTATTCAGCACATCGTTGACAGCAGTATCACAATACAGGCTCCTCTGGACATCATGCTCACTGTCAGTCTGGTCACTCTCCTCATGTCCACTATCCTTCAGGCTGTTGCCCTCTAGGTCCTTGAAGGTGGAGCTGCTGGGTTGAAGAAAGAATTGTCATTTACGATTGTGATAGATCTGATTTTTAAAATCTTTCTGAGCCAGAATGATGTCAGCTCTGTAATGAGGCCAAAGGTGGCTAGATTGCCCAACAGGGTAGGGATGAGGGGAAGAGAAATTTTTGTTTAAAGATAATAGAGCTTAACATTGCAGAGAAGTTCCCACTATTAGATGCTGACACAACTAATATTTTCATTCACTTATTTTAAGTACATCACTATAAGCAAGGTACAAGGAGATACAAATCTAAAACAACCATTTCTAAATGCTGTCATCTCAGGATTTGTCTGTTTTAATACAATTAAAGTAAAATAATAATAGCTACTTTTTAGTGAGAGATTGTTATTCATGAGGCACTGTTTCAAGTGCTTGACATTAAATTTTTAAATCATCACGACTATCAGAGAAAGGTGCTACTAATATTCATATTTATACGGCTGGGGTTATAGCTCAGTGGTAGAGCGCTTGCCTAGCATGCGTGAGGCACTGGGTTCGATTCTCAGCACCACATACAAACAAATAAAATAAAGGTCTATCAACAACTAAAAAAAAAATTTAAAAAAAAATTCATATTTATAGATGAGATAAAAAAGATACACAGAATTTAAATAACTTGCACAAGGTCACACGGCTGGCAAAAAGTGTACCATCTCTAACACCAAATCCAGGTAGTCTAGCTCCAGAGCCTAGAACCTTAACCACTATGTATAATGTTTCTCCAAAGACATTTACTAACCAACTGTAAAAAGTAAAAGTGACAGAAGCTGACATAGCACAAGTAAAATAGAAAGGATTGTCAGAATTAGAGAACCCAGATCAGTTTTAACTGAAAAAGGCAAAAGGAAAGATTCAAAGAAAAAGAGAAGGTGAGAAGAGAAGAACCTTGGCGCATGGAAGTTGTGATGGCTAATTCTATGTCAATTTGACTGGGTCACAGGTAGCTAGTAGAGCATTATTTCTAGGTATGTCCATAAGAGTGTTTCCAAAAGAGATTAGCAACTGAATTGTGAAACTGAGTAAAGCATATGATGGGTGGGTATCACCTAATCCATCCTAGGCCTGAATAGAACAAAAAGGCAGAAGATTGGATTTGCTCTCTGCCAAATTACCTGACCTGGGACATCAATTGTCTCCTGTACTCATTTTACTCCTGGTTCTTAGGCCTTAAGAACCAGACCAGAATGTATAACATTGGGTTTCTGATTCCCAGGCCTTCAACTAACATTGCCAGCTTTACTGGTTCTGCAGCTTATAAATGGCAGATCACAGGACTTCTCGGCCTCCATAGTTGCGTGAACGAACACCTTATAACAAAACTTTTTTCTAGATAGATATAGATATTTAAATACCTATTGTTTCTCTTTCTCTGGGGAACTCTAATATAGAAGGTAAGATAAAAGTGAGAGCCAGAGAGTGAGCATTAATGTAACTGTGGGTATAGGTAGACTAAAAACATGAAAACTGTCAGCTCAAGAGTTTGTGGGTAAATTTTTTTCTTACATTTATTAAACCAATGCACCACACAAGGCACTAAGTATACTAGCCAAGAGCTCCACACCATTTTTCACAGAGAATAATATACAAAGTATACCCATAAAGGACTCATCAGCTATTTATAATACTTTGTACATCTTGCCTGAATCTGCAATTGTGCTACACCATGGATCATATGTTATGCATCTAAAATAACTAGTGGACAGAGAATCCATTCCCTAGTTAGTGAGGTAGCAGCAAAGGCACACTCAATAAAATGTGTTGCTGTCTCAACAAGGAAGAGTGGCACACTTGTGAATTAGGACAAGCCCCAACAGACCTACTGTGCCTCTGCTAAGGGAGCCCTGTGGAGATGGTACTGCAAACTCGCTTGATCTGCTAAACTTTGAACATTCACAGGCCTGATTCTCTGAGACTTTGATAAGAACACTCAGTACTTATCAAATGATGAAGAGCTGTGCCATGGACACAATAGATGCATTGTAATTCTTTGCACTTGGCCAAGAGGAATCACAGCTGATTTTTAACATATGACCAACCTAGGTGCTGAAAACTGGCTGACCTGAATTTTAAAAGGAAAAGATCAAGAGGGCAGTAACTGGAAAGCAATAATTATAAGAAAATGAAGAGTAGGATGGAGTGAAGCACTGGCCTGTTAGCTAATTATTTTCAGAAAGGATAACTGAGATTCAACTTCACTAAAACTAAAATCACTTAATAGGCTAGCTCATTCAGTTCCTCTAAATTTTAACTCAGACAACAGCCCTATGAACCCACCAGAATGCAACTCTATTAAAACAAAATCTTCCTATAATTCTTTCATAGTCAAGAAGACCAATTGGAAACACTTGATTTGAAGTGTCTTACAATATCTAGCTTAATGGTACAGATTCTAGGGTTTCCTATAGATATCAATTCTACATTTTAAATAGATTCAAAGTTTGTACTTTAGAAAAACAATTGGCCCTCCCTACAAGCACTCTTATTCTTCAAGAGAAGGGAAATGATGCCAGGATCATATTACAGGATGCTTCATTTTGATAACAAAAATTAACTTTTCAAACTGTATTATCTGTTATCTGAAACATAATGAAAAGTTTTTTAATCCTCACCACAAAACTGGCATATTAAGCCATAAAATTCAATTCTGAATTGACTGCATTTCAGCAGTTGCCAAAACTTACATGAGATATATGATGGTGAGGGATAGAGTGCAAGGGCAATGTAGTTAGCCATTCTTTAGAGCAGGGCTTCTTAACCTTGGCACTATACACCCACTTGGCCACATAATTCTTTGTTGTGGCTGTGCTGTGCAATGTAAGATGTTTAGCAACACCCCTGAGCTTTATCCAAGAGCTGTCAGTAGTGGCTCACAAGAATAACAATCATTTTGTCTCCAGGAAGATATTGTCAAATCACCCTCAGTTAAGAACAACTGCTTTAGATTCTCTAAACTCTATTCCTGTAATGGACTGTACTGGAAAAAGCACTGAACTTGGAGTCATTAGGATAAATGAAAATCTGTAATCTGCCCCTTCATCTATGTGACCCCTAGGCTTGATATCTCATTTCTTTGAGTCTCACTTTCCTTGTCTGTAAAATGCACTTCCTTCACAAGACCATTTTGAGGATTCAACAAGACAACACAGATGAAGTAGCACATACACAAATGTTCAATAAATGTTTACAATTTAATATGATCATTACTCTGCATGGTAATGCCTTCTTTGAATTGTAACTAAATAGTATATCCATGGTCTTTTACCAGATTGGAATAGAAAATTTATATTTAAATACTATTTCTACACCTTCTGTAAATAACAGTCAGACATTGTCCATTATGTTATTTCCTAAAATTCAGGAACAGAAAAAAATAGTTCTTTCAAATATGTGCCCTTTCTTTATTGAATAATGAGAAATATATGACCTGATGCATTTATTTTTCAGTTTTGGCTTCTCAGAAGCTGTAAGGTAAATGTAATGTTGAATTGTACTGAGTTAACTCCCTGGATGCCAGGAATCTCTGTCTTGCTTCTCCTAATTGGTTTTAGATCTGCCTTTTTAAAATTTGATCATCCATTTTATATGCATCTCAATGTTATAAACCACCTCAGAGATTTTTTTCTTTAGGTAAAAAGGATAGAAATAATAATAAAAAAAACTGTGAAGGATTACCTACAGGAATCTAAGAGACTAATAGTGTGAATTTGATAAGTTGTGTATTCTCAGAAGGAAAAGCAAAAGATATAACCACTACCCTCCCCCAAACCTTAGAATAGTTAACTCATATAAGGATCAGTTTGCCCATCTGACAAACTAAATTCCACTGACTGATCTTGTAAGAACATTTATCAGCTTAATGAATGGATTTGTGTGAGGCAGTTTAAGACTCAGTGAGCAAGATGCTACAAATTGTAAAGCAGTCTGGTAAATGGCTACTCACCTAAAACAAATAACAATTTATGTCAGGCATAAAAAATGCTGATTTCACTTGCTTTATTACCTGTGTACCTCTTGGGAGATGAAAGACTTGTAAAACAACTTTTGTGGTACAGTAAATTAAGGGTACCTGTTTGCAATGGTATTGTAAATGCAAATGAAACTGTTCTGGTGGCTGACAGAAGGACAGGTTCTCTTGAAAACACCTGAACAGGACTCTGTACACAGAGTTACTCAGCAAATGCTTGATGAATGAACATTACACACATTCTGATCTATATCTACCATTTAAAATATTACAATCCTTTTCAAAAATATGAAGAATTTGAAAGGAAATAGGCCATATCTTCCCAGTAGGTAACACCACATACTCAGGGAATACCATTTGAGACTAAAAATAAGAAGGAAGTAAGAGTTGAAAGAGTATTATAACTGTTTTTAAGGAATCTAAGGAAGATCCTAAAGTGGTTTCTAGACCAGCTGTATCACAATCATCTTGGGAACCTGTTAAAACTGGAGGTTCTCTAGGAATGGAGCTAGAGACTGCATTTCACAAGTCTCTCAGGTGATTACCAACATACACTAAAGTTCAAAAATCACTGGCTTAAAGGGAAGTTTAGTGCTAGTTTTTAATGGAAAGATGCTGAGGTTTCTTTCAACTTTTTTCTTCCATTCATTCAATAAACATGTACCAAGCATTTACTATATTCAAGGTACCATACCAGATGCTACAAAACCCCAGGACAATGTGGGTGATAAAGGAAAGCACTGTGCATGGTTTAGGAGCTAATATTCATTTTCCTTTCCACGCTGCTTCTGCATCTTGTTAATTTCTTTTTCTATTTCCTTTGATCTACAACCTCAGGCCCTGCTTGATATTGCTCCAAAAGCACTCCAAGAGTGGATATCAGACAGCAGAAAAGAAAACAGGCATGAGCAAAAAGAGTGTTGCATCAGGGGCAAAGTACCACTGCTGGCATTTCTTCCTCTGAGAAGATAGCAAGGAAACAAATACAGCAGGATGGAAATCCATCCAGAGTAATTTTCAAACTCTCGTAGTTTGTTAATTTTGGATTCTTTCATAAGCCTCCTTGAGATACATCCAGGTTGCATATGATGTTATAGAGAGGAAAAAAAAAACTACAGAGATATATTGCTAGATTCTTTAGTGCAGAATATTTTGGAGAATGTGCCATATATCTTCCTTTTCCCTTCTATATTCACTCTCAACTCTTCTCAACTTTGATTTATGCCAGTGAAAAATCCCGTTGCCCTGTGGCTTTCCATTGGGATTAGCCCATGGATGGCAAGAGGAAATCATAGGGTGAGAGGGGAGTGATGATAGGGTATTCAGTCTCTGCCCCCCTCTTGCAGGGTCACTTCATGGTGACTGTATCCTTCAACTGAACAGAAGTCACTATTACTCTGCAACCAATGTTCCCTCCTTGCTCTCTTCCTTAGTCTTTTCAAAAATATTTTTGACTCTACTGTTCTTATACAAGAATACTGTGGTATCTCTTGCCCAAGTCTTTGCAAATAGTCCCTTTGTAAAAAAAAGATCTTTCCTCAAATCATTAGAATTCAGTGTCAACTATATCATGTAACTATTTCCTTATTGACACAGGAAAGAATCAGAGAACAATGGCAAGCCTGTTCAACTATCTAAGGTAGATACATGTGGAAGAGGAAAAGATGCCCACGTATAAATAGTCTGGCCAAGAAAGCCAGAAAGAATGATCCAAGAAACATCCTTGGATGAGTAGATAATGAATACAGGATGAGAAAATAGATGGGAAAATGAGTTCACAAAGTAGACTTGAGATTGGACTGGCATTTTTAAAATTAAAACTGATAATTCAATTCAGAATTTCCTGGCCAGGAGTTTTTCCATGCACATAAATGTATCTTCAAGAAAGCACATATAGAAAATACCCTGTATCTTTCCAGGTGTTATACTTTGTCTAAACTCAATTGCCCCCATAAATTCCAAGGCCTTAATTGTTTTCCAAAGCCTTTGCAGTTCCATAACAGAAACTGGCAAATGTATGCATGTCTCTCATCTTTAAAATATTTCCTCATAATGAAGAAGGTCCTTAGTAAAAACTTAAAAACTGGTATATTTGATTTCAGCAACCATCAAATTCCAGGTTGTGCCTTTCTCTCTCTCTCTCTCTCTCTCTCTCTCTCTCTCTCTCTCTCTGTGTGTGTGTGTGTGTGTGTGTGTGTGTGTGTGTGTTATGAAGTAATCAAAATGAGAGGTTCCCAGTTCCTAGTGAATCACAAAGCTGTTGTGGAAATACACATATCCCAAAAGCTAAATGTTTGACATAAGTTTTCATTTCATCAGTCTGCCTTTTAAATTGGATATTCAGGGCTGACCTAAGACATGAGGGTCCCCAGGAGTCTTATCTTTCTGCCAGACAATGAAAATCCAACTCATGTTATCAGTTTAACTTGCCCATAGAATTCCCAAGTATCCAGAAATAGTTTTCCCAAGGGACCTGTAAGGATAAGGCAAGTCACTGTTTTCACTAGAAGTTTAAAAAGAAGCTTTGAAAACAACAATCTTGAAGCAGAAAACAAAGCAGACCTCTTCTGCAAAGCCACTCTAATCAGTGTTTGTAAAGATTTTTCCTTCCCATTAAAACAAATTAGAGAGTTTTAAATTCCTCACTGTTTGCTTTATTCTGTAGACCAATAAAGATATTATAAATGAATTTTTCTCAATTTTTAGAAAAATTTCAAACTATACTATGGCTGGTATAGAGTGCTTTTTATTTCAGATGATGAATGATCATCATTTCAGGTCACATGCTATCCCAGACTGATACAGATAAACCTAGAAAATTTGGGGGGGGGCAGTTACTGCAGCATTACGAATTAAGTATGAATTCAACTTACTTGAACCACAAGCTAGTTTATTATGTGAATCCTCTTCTTCCAGTGATTTATGTAAATTTATGGGATTAGAGCCAGCAAAATAATAGAAGCTTCAGGACTTCTCTACTGCAGCTCTGACACACCCTGCTTGCCTTTCTATTTTGTTGCCATTATTTTAACAAACACACTCAGTGTTCAATTTTAGCTACAGAATAACCACTGGACCATTCAAAAGTCTATTTACATGAAACAGTAATAAAGGTATCATATGAGTGGTCAGTGCTGGGTTATTTTAGTTGTTTTGTTACTTTTTTTCACAAGAAAATTTCTCTTTCACTTAGTTCTCTCTCTTTAGAAGGTTTTCTACATGTCCTGTCTTTCGTATTGGATGACTTTGGTGCACACTGCACCAGGTGAAATCTTCTTTGACAGTATTAAGAGAAATACTTCAAAATATCTTTAGCAAGATTACTGAATCAGGCAATTTTCTTTTCCTCTCTCATCTAAAAAAGCATTATAAAAGATAAAAAGTTAGTTTTTCTGTCATTAAAATATCCTTAAAATTTCAAAGTTTTCAAAATAACAGCAATCTCAGAACTCACTAGAAGTTCCACAGAAGAACAACTTTTAAAGCCTTCTTTTATTTAAAATGAATAGCAACAAGCATTTTGATAAACAATATTTTGCAAGTTTTCTAATAGTTCTCATATTATATTTCTAATCAACAAAACTATATTTTCATATAACTCCAGTTTTATTTTTAATTGTGAATATTTACACATACATTTTAATGGAAAGAAATATGATAAAATGCCAACAAGATTACCTTTAAGTGATAGAATTGCTTAAATTTTCCAAACTTTCTACAATAAGCATATAGACATTCATCTTAAAATCCAAAATGGCATGGTTTAAAAAAATCAGTTTTTCTTTCTACATTAAATCAAGCTAGGTAAGCAAATCAACATACCTTTTGATTAAATGGGCTCGGCTGTTCACATAGTTGGAGTCAAAAGAATAATTTTCAGTCTGTAATGAGGAAAAAGGAATTAAAATGTTACACAGGTAATTCATAAGAATAATCCAAGTATCCTACTTTAAAGAAATTTTTTTTTACTGAGCAAGAAGCAATGAATGAATTAGAAACTAAGGCCATGGTGGGGCAGCAGCCTGAGGCTTTGAGACAAGGGATCTCTTTGGAGGTAGCAACTCACCCCTACAGACCAGGATGCACTTGGCACAAACATTTCCTAGAATAGGGCTGGCTACTGACCATACAACCACTTACAGAGAAGAGACAATATGACTCACAATCATTACAGAAACTAATTGCTTCCCATTCCCCAGTGGAGACAATTCTATGCCCATCAAATTGACTGGAAGTTCAAAGGTATTTTTATTAGTAGTAGATAATTAACATGTTAAAATATTTATTCCAAAGATATGGAAATGCAGGCAAGGTAATCCCCCACTGCGGATTTAAACTCTGCACTTCCCTTTGTTTTAAGACATTTGCTCAGCACTGGTTATGCAGAAGGCCTTCTTTTATCACAAATATAAAAGCAAACAAGTATTATGCCTAAAACAGGGTGAAGGGCAGACCACAGGGGGTGCCAAAGCCTTTCATGTTAGACATGAAGTTTGCAAGCAAACCCCTATCTCAGTTTCTATCATTAAAACACTACTGTCTAATCTAGATACAGTAAACCGACAGAGCAACGGTTTTACAAAAGCAAATGCAGAATATCTGCCAGATGAAAGAGATAGGAAAACCATTTATGAGCACTCAAAGGCTGGATGAATTGAAGGGGGGCAGCATCCCTTAGAAAGGGTGGGAGATAGGGAAGAGTCTACAGTGAAGTCAATGTCCTAGTAAAGTAGACCTTACACTCAATACTAAAGTACAACTATTGTTGAACCATTGTAGGAACTGAAAAAAATGTCCAAACATATCTCCTCTACCCTCCTGCCCTCCTACTGGAATTCCCCACAATATCCACCATTCCTTGGGGGCCTTCTGTAATCATGTCAACTGAAAATACCTGGAAACGGAAACACAATAGCAGTCTAGAGAACAAAATAGCAGATTCCTTTCCGACATCTACCTGTCACACATTAACTGCACTAGGCTCTTAGATGCAGTCCTTACTTTCAAGGAGTTCACAGTTTGACAGAGGAAAAAATGAGACAGGTAATAGCAGAACCAGCTCCCACATCGGCACTAAACAGTGAATAATCAGAATAAGGACCTTAACCACCTAGAGTAGGTAAAAAGTGAGTGGTCAATAGGTGGGAAAAAGAAGGAAACTAAAACCCAACAGTGCCCTGAACTTAGTAGGATATATCTGTACCTCCTGCACATGCCTCTCATTGGAAGACACACTATGTAATACCCACTCACACTGCTTTTATCTAGAAATTCATATTCCTTTTAATGTAAGCCACAAGCAATTTTTAGTGCTGTTGGAAGCAATAGCTTGGGATAGTAATAATCAAAGGGGTCAGTTCATTTCTAATTTGTTCATAAGAAAATGAATGGCAAAATTGTTGCAAATATTACTATAGGAGGAGGAAGCTAACTTGAAGCTCTGTGTTGGGAATACAATCTAACTATTTGCTGCAATTGGTTATCCATCAGTCAACCAGCAAATGCTTTTGAGTCAATTCATTTTATCAATATAAGAGGGGAAAATGGGGCTGCTCAAACATGCTCTTCTATGATAATCACTACAGTATATAATTTAAAAAGTGGAAGCTCCCCACCCCCTAAAAATTAAAATAACAGTTCACTTATTCATTCACTCTGCAACTTTGAGTACATTATTTAATCTGTTTGCCTCAGTTTCCTCCTCTGTAAAATATGGATGATAGAATGTGAATCCAAGGAGATTATAGTTGCATTTATCATGGCTCATGGTGGGAATCCTTATTCTTTGCTATCTTCAAAACTTGAAATCCCAAGTAGGTCCAGGAATTTGACCTTACCCAAGCAATAAAATAATAGCACATGCATGTTCTACCAGCTTCCAAACTTATCAAATCAATTTTACAAGAAAAGTGGTAGATGCCAAAAACAAAAAAGAGAGGAAATCTAGAAGGCATTTGCTTTGCAGGGAAAGCATGATCAATATCCCAAGCTACTTTCATGGTTTTTATTTTCATTTTTTGTCATGTTTTCAAAAGCCAGTTTTCAAGTAGACAATTTTACATAGCTTTGCATATGAATGCATCTAACCTGTGTTCACTGAGCACAAACATGGAGCTCTGTGGATATCTGGCCTCTAAGCAAGGAACCAGAACCACATGCTTGGGCAAAGAAGAAAATTCAAACCAATATTTATCTTTGACAAATATACTACTTCTTGGTCCTAATGGAATAATGTATATGGCCATGAGAATTTTCACCTTAAAAATCCCTACCCCCACAAGACAAATCAGTTAACTCTGGGAAGATACAATAGGGATCATCTGCCACTGTAGGTAGAAGAATATCATTGTGATTTATCACTTTCCTCTCTTTCCTTTTTTTTTTATTTTTTCTTTTTCTTTTTCTTTTTTTTTTTTTTTTTTGGTACTGGGGATTGAACTCAGGGGCACTCGACCACTGAGCCACATCCCCAGCCCTATTTTGTGTTTTATGTAGAGACAGAGTCTCACTGAGTTGCTTAGCACCTCACCATTGCTGAGGCTGTCTCTGAACTCACAATTCTCCTGTCTCAGCCTTCCTAAGTGCTGGGATTATAGGCTTGTGCCACCGTGTCCGGCACTTTCCTCTCTTTTCTGTTTTTACTCTGCCCATTCTTTTTCACATTACCCATTCTTATGAGTGCTAGCCTTCAAATGTAAATATTCCTTTCCCCAAATCAGCACAAACTATAATGGGCAGATGCCCCCATGCTTCATCCTAAATGCCATTGGTAGCACTAGTCAATGAGACAAGTACCTAGAACCAACTTCTCCAGAGTGAAGGGCGCTAAACAGATTTTTACATTGTCTTTTGCCTTTGTAATCAGTTTCATCTCTCTTTATGAAGTAGTTTAGTTGCAGTTAAAGGAACAATATATGGAACAGAATCATTTTAATTGGACAGAAGACACTATTCTGGCCTCATTAGTACTATATTCCAAACAAATGAGTTAGCAAGCCATAGATGGCCTATTATATTGTGGGTCTATGTGTCCTAATATCAAGTATTCTAGTTTATATTTATTCTAGGTGTGTGCTGAAGCCCAAACGGTATACACTGAAAGAGTAGATTTTTTTTCTCATTTCTGGTGGAGCAAAGAATGAGACTTAGACCTTGCCAGACAAGGAAACAATCTCGTCTTAATGAATAGTTTTCATGTCGTAAGCCAGTGGTTTTCAGCCCTAACTGCACATTAGAATGGTCTCATGAACTTAAAAAAATACTGTCACCAAAGATCCACTTCAAGAGACTCTGAGGTAATTGGCCTGGAGTTGGGCCCAGACATTGGTATTTTTTAAAAAGTTTCCCAGATAATTCTAATGTACCTTCAGGGTAGAAAACAAGTGTTGTGAACAAAGAACTGGTGACAGGCTTTTGACCTGATGTGCTGTGTTTTCTTTTTTTTTGTTTGTTTTTTTTTGTTTTTGTTTTTTAACTCACGGGTATTTTATTGTTGGTTTTTTTTTTGTTTTTTTTTTTTATTTAAATGCATTTCAAGTCATAGTACATAAACAGAGCTCAGTTTTTCCATTTCTCTGGATGGACTTAAACTAAAAAGCTTCTTAGCAAAAGAAACCATCAATGAGGTGAACAGAGAGCCTACATTCTGGGAGCAAATTTTTGCCACACGCACATCAGATAGAGCACTGATCTCCAGGATTTATAAAGAACTCAAAAAACTTAACACCAAAAAAACAAACAACCCAATCAATAAATGGGCTAAGGAGCTGAATAGAAACCTTTCAGAAGAATATATACAATCAATAAATATATATATGAAGAAATGTTCATCATCTCTAGCTATTAGAGA
>CM053417.1:45280218-45323599 GCA_028644305.1 Xerus rutilus | reverse complement strand
TATCATCTCACTCCAGTCAGAATGGCAGCTATCCAAAACACCAGCAACAATAAGTGCTGGCGAGGATGTGGTGAAAAAGGTACACTCAAACACTGCTGGTGGGATTGCAAATTGGTGCAACCAATCTGGAAAGCAGTATGGAGATTCCTTAAAAAACTTGGAATGGAACCACCATTCGATCCAGCTATCCCACTCCTTGTCCTATACCCTAAAGATTTAAAAAAAGCTCACTACAATAAAGCAGTCACCTCAATGTTTATAGCAGCACAGTTCACAATTGCAAAACTATGGAAGCAACCCAGATGCCCTTCAATAGATGAATGGATAAAGAAACTGTGGTACATATACACAATGGAATATTATTCAGCAATAAAAGAAAATAAAATCATGTGCTGTGTTTTCTAAGGCAAGCCCAGCTGTTTAGGAGATGGCACCTTTTCTGTCAAATTATCTGCTGAGTTTATCTCAATATAGGATAAAGAACCAGAGAAGGAATTCACTTTTCAAGAAATAATACAAGAGCTTTTCTTTTTCACATGGATGTACTGGCTCCTGGTTAGCCTTATTTAATCAAAATTTGTTTGACATTATTCCAATCCCATCTTTAAGTATTCTAAATGGCAAATAACATGAAACATTTGAGAGAGGAAATTTTCTCTAAATGTCACATTAATTCACTAGGAAATGTCCTCATCTCTAATGAGACAGGGAGGTTAACAGAGAAACACAGAAAAGAGACAAGAACAACATTTGTTTCTGAAAAAAAACTAATTTTTGACATTAAAAAATGGGTCTACAGCAAACTTTTATATTCAGTCTTGATGGCAAATAAGTCAAAATTTTATCACTTAATATACTTCTCCCAAATCCTTTCTCTAATCACAAGTCCTTTTTCTAGGAATTCACTTAGAGAAGGTTTCTCATTTGGCCTAGTTTTAATAAAATCTTGATTTTCTAAAATACATAATTCTGCATAGTGCAGTTTTCCAGATAGCTTAGGGCTTTCCCCTTTAAGGACTGAAATTCTAATTTAAAACCCTAACCATTATACCTTATTTCTAAAATGTATCACTAAGTTGCCCCCTTTAGAGTATAAAATATATAATTGAACCTTTTATTGGTTATTTAGGTGTACCCTTCTAAACATAAATCATTGTTCCATGAAGGTCTTGCCTATATATTCAATGACCCCAAAGTACTGTTTTTTGATTTCTTGCCTTTAATTTTCAACAGCTGTCCTTCAACTAACTTTTAATCAAAAATTCAGTGATGCTACTTCTCAGTGATGTTAGAGCAAAAGTAGCTCCTCTTCCACTTCAAGTTCAATGCTTCTACTCCACTGTACTTTTGGAAACTACATAATTATATTTGTAAGAATAGACTAGAACATGAGTTTAAAAGTTCTGAGTAGGGAGCTAAGACATTTTTGTCCTAAGAGGGAAATTACGTGATCTTTAATACATGAATTTCTGTGCAATGTTTTGGGTTTTATCATTTGCTTGTATTTTACCTGTTCTGGAGCCTTCTTTTCTTATTCCTTTCTGTTCTAAACTCCCTTCTGGATATGTGAAGCTTTTAGTGAGACTTGAGGTAGAATATATTTTATTATGTTTCTATGTTAATAAGTTTGGCACATCAGAAGTCAAATACTTCCACTTTGTCAGGCCCCCAAGGTACCAGAGAATGCCCTACTTTAATTGTCATTTTGCATTACTTTTACAGTTCACTGAATTGTGCCCTAGTCTCTGGAAGAGTGACTGCAGCTCTCTCAGTACCACATTTATCACCAGGGAGACTTCAACCCTGAGGAGAAAGAAGCCCAATAAATGCAGATATCCAGGACTAGACTCTTTGCCTACTGGCATAAATCCCCAGGTCACTACACCAAGCTAAAAAAGGTTGCAGACTCTGGGATTAAAATAGTCTTCAAACCCAAAGATTTGCATTTGAAAATTAACAGTCTTCTTAAATTACCCGTTAAAAGTCCCATCAAACTGAAAACATTATAACTGTAATTTGCTAACTAATTGGTTTTTTAAATTTTTAAACTCTTAATTCATTTTAGCAATACAAACCAGCAAAACTGGAATTCCAAATCAGATGCACAGCAAAGTGATTCTAAAGTGCTGGTTATTTTTTTAACTGCTAACTTCCACTAATGATAATTGTGCCTATTGATCAATGATGAAAAGACCCATAACATTTTCCAAAAGTGATTGCTGTTTTAGATGTTTAAATGGACATCTCCTCACAAAACGATTTTTTTGAAATGAATCAACAAATGACTTTTTCCTTCTTCCTATGCATAATACATAAAAATGAAAATGTAAATTCTACATAAAGATAAAGCCAACATGCCTCCAGCTAGAATGTATATTCACAGACTCATCCATCCAGACAGCAGCAGATGAAGTAGGAATTAGTGAAGGTGGAATAAGGCATATCCCCATAGTTAACATCACTGGAAAGCTTGTATTTATGCTGAATTTGAAAAAAGCTAAGTAAGCTCCTACTAACCACATCTTGTAAGTCATATGTTCTCTCATCACATCCTTAATTTTCATATACAAACACATGCAGTTTGACTACAGAGAGCAATTTGGTCTGGTGGGGAAACCTGGACTCCCTCTCCCTATTTTTCACTGAACACACAGATGACCTTGGATAAGTCAATTTGTCCCTCTTAAGACTTTGCTTTACCCATCTATAAAATGAGGAGAAAATCCAAATAATTTCAATGGTTTCCTTCAAACTCTAAAAATTCTAGGCTTCTAAAACAAACTGATTCTTATTAACTTATTCATTCACTCATCCATTGAATAAATATGCACCAAACCCTGAAAATAGAAAAAAATACACAGCCTATGCCTTCAAGGAGCTCATAAACTAATGGACCTCTTACTAGGGATAGTCAAAATGTCAGCCATTTAGATAAATGAACACAGACAGAGAAGTAACTATCTGCAGATACATGCACATACTTGTACACAGGCTCCTGGAATGCAATTTTTAAAATTATACCAATATTTTCTAGAACTAAAGAGCACCCTAATGACTTAATGAGCACAGATGACTACCATAGGAGTATCTGGTCTTTATATTTGTTACATCTACATAATCTACATCATAAATGTGGGAAATATCTCTCTCCTATCAAATAGAATTTAAATTCTTACCCTACTTAGAAATAGATCATACATCTTTCCCTTTGGTTCCATTTCCATAGCATCCATCACTTTCACCACCATTCCTTCAGCTCCATTTGCCTTTTGCTTCAGCCCATTCAGCAATATGCTATTTGGATAATCTTCCTTGCCCACTATTTTCATCATATCACTTCTCTTTTCTAAACCTGCAGTGGCTCCTTACTATGATTAGCATTAAACCTAAATGGAAATCCTTAGCTAAGTAGTCACCCAATACATGGCCTGTACTTCTTCATACCAAATTCTCCTCATTTCTCATATATGTCCATCACCAGTCATTCCATATTGATTAGAGTTTTCTCAGCACTTTGCATATAAACTGTACATGTGATTATGCACTTCCTTTGGTTCCATGATTGTTTCGTATGCAGTGTGTCAATTCATCTTCGAACTGGACTGGAAGCTCTCTTTGCAATCTGCCACAATCCTGGTCACTTATTATTCATGTAATGCAAAAGTGAATGACCAGAGAAAAGATGGAAGGAGTTAAGAATGAGCTTACTTATCACAATTAAGGCAGATGGCCAATTCTATTAGACCAAAGAGATCCTATTTCTTTAGAAAGCATCCATTCTGTATACTGTCTTCTGTAGTTACAATTTATTCTCTTATCATTCCCAACTACAACCTTATAAGTACACAGCAGTGTGGATATAACTGTCATAGATAAGATGACACAGTTAAGTGCTTCCTGCCCATCTAACTCCATCAGTCTTGCTGCATCTCTGGGAATGGCAGTGGTAACACACAATAATGTTTTTAACTCAGGGTAGATAAAAAAAAATATATGAGAAGATAAGGGTTCATCAGAACATAGACCTCTGAGACACAACTGACACTGTGGCAAGTACTTTTCTATATGTGGTAGAAAACTCTAGTATTCCCCTGGGTTTCAGGACAGGTTATCAATGGGAAAAACAGGCCATGTGGTTAACAATTTGAAGTAGTTACCCTCTTTGCCGCCTTTCATTATCAGTCTTGAAGTTCCGCTGGCACCACTGAAATGGTCAGCCTACCTCGAGGTGGCAAAGATGGCCCCAGGGAAAATGTTTTCCTCTGCTCTCATTTTTGCATCAAAGTTGTGCTTTTAGAAAGACAACCTAATTACAAATTTCACTACAAAGGTCTCCTTTTGAATCCTAGCTGTTTTCTGTAGGAATTCATGCAACTCAGAGGCAAATAACCTGCTGACAGACTAGGCTAAACATTGTTCCACTAAACAAACAAATAGAGGCTTCTGAATAAGGCCCTTGGATGCTTTTCTAAGTCCTTTGTGGGGTACAATGTACTCCAAAATAGCATCTGCTTATAGAAAGCTCTCTTGACCCAGTCATGCCTATTGTATGTACAAATGCAAAATCAACAAGGCCACAGCATGAGTAAAGTAGCTTGAGAGTAAATAAAATGAAGAATCTAGTCCTGTAAGTCAAACTGTATCTTGCCACATAAACAAAATCTAATCTGAGGACTAAACTGCTATCAACCACATATGCCAGTGGAACAAATCTTGGAGTTCAATCACCACCCCAAATATGTAAGTACAACATATTAAAGCTATTTTTCAGGCACAGAGTGCCTTTTATCCCCAAATATCAAAGCCCTTTACAAGCAAGTACCAATGGTTATTCCTCCCCTTAAATAGCCAAGAAAACAAACATACAGGTTAAGTGCTATAGCCACATTAAATACTGACTCAGAACATGCCATAAGAAGAATGACAAAAAAAAAAAAAAAAACACACAAGCAGTGGTCTTAGCATAACCTATTACTGAGATAGAAAGCAAATATAAAACAGTAACATCAGATCAGTCTGCTTCATACCTGTTTTTCTAAGAGTGACATTCTCGACTACTTCCAGTGAATGCATAAGGAGAGTATAGCCTAGCAGTTAGACAAAGGAAAAATTTGCCACATACTAACTGGAGATATTCGTCCAGACCTAGCTCAAAGGCAAGGTTACATAGCCCAAGGGCTCCAGGAATAAGCTGCTTTGTTCCCTGGAATTTTGACAACCATTTCAGTTGTCCTTTAGAAGCACTGGCAACCATCTTTGGAAAGTAACCTAAGATGACTAAGGATTTATGAAGTGGCTTCAATTCCAGAGTCTATGACTTGATAAAGCTGATCCAACTGACAACAAAAACCCCTTACAAGAGCTCCCCAAAGTAAAGGGATCCAGGGATCCACAGTATGAGCTCTCCTGTATCTAACCAATCTTTGAGCTCCTCTGGCTCAGAGAAGGCCCAGCACTCTCAGAACCTGAGCTGGCCCTTTCTTTTCTGCTAAATTCTATTTTATCAGTGTGTCAATTCTCCACTAGTTAGCAGCTACAGAGCCCTGACTGCCTGCAGAGTGCAAGTTCTATTGAGTGAGGCTTGTCAGCTGAAAAGACTTTCAAAATATTTGGAGGGAAAGCGGCAGGTGACCCTGTGCCTGTGCGCCAAAACGAAACCCCCAAATTCAGTTCCAACCCCAATCCCATTATTTATATTATACATCACTTAAAACCCAGTTGCCTCCACAAGCTTATTTAAGAATGAAAGAGTAACAGCCTTTGGCATATCAGTCTAAATTCATTTCCCTTGTACCAGCTTGTTGCTCAAGCCTGTAATATGTGATCATGCTGGCAAGAAACAATGGAATAATATACCATCTTAGAAACAGCAAATGCATTAGCTCCTAATATTGATGTTTTCTAATTAGATACAATATAATAGATCATTTTCTTGTTTGTGGTCAATGAAACCCTCCACAGTTCTCTTTTGGCACAGATATTTTGATTACTGCTATGGCAAACGGAAGGGTGTCTCAGTACACTGGAATGAACAGTCAAGGATGTGCACATACAGCATCCACTTATATTTGCTGTCACAAAAATATAAATAGATTTTATTTCTGACCTTTTAAGTACTAATTTCAAATTTAATGGAGCACAATAAACATTTCTCAAACTCAGGCTCTATGGTTGCTTAACATTGGCAAACCTCTAATTATGACTGTAGTTTAAATAAAGGGCAGTTGGTTCTGTGGAAATTATTAGGCACTGAAGGAAACACACAGTAGCCTCCAGTTTCTAGCAACAAAAACAAGCACTGCAGCAAATCATTGTTGGAGGCAAGATAGAGCTTACACTTTAGCATCACTTTGTGAACCATAAATGAAAAGCAATAAGAAGGGGATTCAATGATGTAATGGAAATGTTGACTCATTCTCTAAAACTCCCTACCTAGTCTCCAAAATTCTAACAGACCCTCTTACTTTATGCAGGATGGAGGGAAGAGGAGAAGTGAGGGCAGATTAGAATTTGTCCCATTTTGAAAACAGAGATTAACCAAAAGGCTACTACTATCCGGCCTAAGAGTGCTGGCAGCCCTGTACAAGAAAGCATAATTATACCTCACAAAATGGCTAATATCAGCAGCTTGAGAGTGTCACGGTATTAGCAATCTGTAATGCAGTTATGCATTGCAACTACAGAACAATTACTAATGCACCTTCTATTTGTGTGGAACCTTTTATCACAAAGATTTCCAGAATGTTTAACAGACTGTTATAAAAAGGAATCATTTCCCCCCACAGCTGAAACACAATAGTCATTCTGAGCCAGTAATGGTAAATATAAAGGGTTGCAGGAGAGAAAGAAATTACTAAACCTTAAAGAAACTATAAAGGAGAGGAATTATTTTTAGATGGGTAGAAAACAGATACTCAAGTTGGAAACTAGGGCTGATACTAGCTACATTTTCTACAGAGCTCATGACATAGAACTGAAGATTTTTCCTTCTCATCCAGCCAGCAAGATTTCCGTAAGGTGCTTAAAGACTATAATAGAGCAGGTGCCTCCTATTAATAAGAATTTGCATTTGAAAATGGACACAATGCACAAAAACTTTTTCTTTTCCTGAAAGCCTTTTAGCCAACATGAACTAGTTAATCCTCCTGCTACCATTATGAGCTAAATAAATATTATTGACTCCATTAACAGCACTACAGAAGAGGTTAAGAGACTTGCCCTCTACTAGAAAGAGGCATCTAGCATCTGCAACTAGATTTTGAGACTCCTCATGCCGGGTCCTGCGCTCACACCATCAGGCCATACCTCATTAGGATTCTGGAAAATGCAATGAAATGGAAGTAATTAGGACTGGCTGACTGAGTATACTATTTGGGAGAAAAAAAATCCCTAGCCTGCTTAAACATGACAGGTCCAAGGGCAGTGAACACAACTATAGCAATTTCCTCCTGCAGGAAGATTAAGAAATAATGAGGGGGAACTCCTCACTCTCCCTCTTCCATCAGATTCCCCGCAGCAAAAAACCAGAAACAATTCCAGATTTAATTGGAGAGAGAGAGAGAGAGAGAGAGAGAGAGAGAGAGAGAATGCTGTTAGATACAACACCACAGTGTGTCTGACAGCATATCCCCTTCAACCCATGCCACTGAGGTCTCCCTTCCTTCCTACCTGTTCTCAGCTTCCTCCCTCCCAGCTCTTTGCTGGTCAGCTTTTCAAACAGCTTTTCAAATAGTTTTAGAGACACTTTTCTCTTCATTCACTCTTATATGTTCACATCCTTCTCTCAAAATAAACTGGTACACCCACTCCTTTACCCTTCTTGGCTCAATACTTGGGTCTACTTGAAAGCAAATTTTGTTTGGAGCTAAACCAGTACAAACAGATATGAGCAGTCACTTGTTACTTCTCTCTCTCTCTCTCTCTCTCTCTCTCTCTCTCTCTCTGTCTCTCTCTCTCTCTCTCTCTCTCTCTCTCTCTCTCTCACACACACACACACACACACAAATTTTGTCACAGAAAGAATGATGTATGTTTGGATTTAGATATTTAAAATTGCTTGTTCCTCGTATACTCAAGCTACAGTTTAGGTCTAAAGTCACCCTGGTGATTGTTTTTGCAGACAGTTATAAGCTTAAAAAAGATCACAGAATATTAAAAGAAAAGTCCCAGAAAGCCTCCAAACACAGAACTTTCAAGATAAAAATAGAAAAATTTCTTACTAGCTGTGATACCTTGTACACATCAGGGAATCTCTCCAATCTCCAGTTTCCTAAATTATAAATTTTAAATATCAGCTCTAACTACCTTACAGAGTTGTTATTAGAATCAAATAAAATAATGTATGCTCAAGTATTTTCTAAAACTGAGAATCACCAGACAAATGGTAGGTCTTATTATTATCAGGTAACAAACTTGATTTCTCTTGAATATTTATTTCTTTTTACAACTAAATATCCATTGAACACTATGAATGGCTTGCTTTCTAAGGTTCTCTTCTGTACTAGGATATTTTATCTTATTTTTGCCCTGACTATTGTATTAGAAAAAAGAACAATATGGTGAACAATTTTGCTTTTGGCATGGGGGACTATATGTCCTCAACCTCTGTGATTGTTAATTCAAATAGGAATAGAAGGAACCCAACCTCCTACAGCAGATATCTTAGGTGGAGGGGAAGGGGAACTAGCTTAAAGAGTGTTAAAATGACCTCACACCATCAGAAATTATGAGAAAAGCAAGATATGAGACAATTTAAAACCCTTTATAAACTAGTTTTCTTTCGCCCCATTTCCTTCCTTTGTTATGATTGAACTGTCACAGAATATCTTTTCTTAAAAAAAGAAAACTCATCCCAGGGTTAAGTAAAGCACATTAGCATGCATAATTCAGAGCTGTCAGCTGGAAATGAGCCATTCCAACGCTAGTACAGTCTGTGGATGGGAAAACAGGATTAAAGGACTGGGGCAGGTGCACCAGAGCCCATTCATTATTGCCCTGGAGCCTGACTGTAGACCCACTCTAACATTCCTTTACAGCTGTGCTGTTCAGTAACATAGATACCAGCAACATGTATAAATTTAAATATTTAAATTAACAAAAATGCAATTAAATTAAAATTTTAGTTCTTCAATTATAGTAGTCACATTCAAGAGCTCAATAGCCACATGTAGCTAGTGGCTACTGACTTGGGCAGTACAGGTAGACCATTCCCATCATCACAAAATTTCTTTTGCATAGTAGTGCTTTAGAAGATTGTTGGCTTGTGATTTAGCATTCTTCTTTTCTGAAATGTTATATAATTAATAACCCAAAGAAATATAAGGAGTATACTTACATCTCTCACATCACATAATATGTTGCATTACATATTTATTATCAACTTCACTACCCACTAGGTGAGGTACTTCTTTTTTTTTTTTTATACCAGGGTTCAAACCCAGGGGCATTCAACTACTGAGCCACATCCCCAGCCCTTTTTCATATTTTATTTAGAGACGGGGTCTCTCTGAGTTGCTTAGGGTATTGAGAAGTGGCTGGTGAAGTACTATTTACAGGTAAAGAACATATCTTTAGTGTCTGTACCTTCAGTATCGATCACTGTTCCCGGCACACAGCACATGCTCACTCACTTCTGTTAACTGACTAATAGCTGACGTTATACCCATCTATGAGATAGGAATATTATTTCTCTTCTTTCCTAAATTGAATCAGAAATGCAAAGTTTGCTAAGCTTTTTTGTTTGGTACCAGGGATTGAACTCAGAGGCACTCGACCACTGAGCCACATCCCCAGCCCCATTTTGTGTTTTATGTAGAGACAGGGTCTCACTGAGTTGCTTGCTAAGCTCTTATAAAATAGGCTATTGTGCTTCTAACAGTTGTATTTGTTTTAATATTTCTCACAAATTGACAAATAAGCGACTGGCTTAAGTCAAAATTGTCTGTTACCTCAACCCTCTATTCCCATCTCTCTCATTCATCAAAGGGTCACTTATAAACCTAAAAAATTCAAATACCATGCTTAGTAATATTAAGATGCAAATATGTAATAGACATAATATTGAGTGTGATGTAATTCATCAAAGAGGATGTTTTACAATTTAGCACAATGAGAAATATCTGTTGGGCTATGTATTTCAATGACCCAAATTCAAAAATTATTTTCTCAAATAGCATCTTGTATTGGTATGGTAATTATTTTAGATAGCTTTGACCTGTGTTCCATTCCAATAACTATGTCTTCATAAGTACATAGCCAAGGTATAATTTTCCTTTTAAAAAAAATTTTTTAGTTGTAGATGGACACAGTACCTTTGTTTATTTGTTTTTAATGTGGTGCTGAGGATTGAACTAACTGTCTCACACATGCTAGGCAAGTGCTCTAACACTGAGCCACAACCCTAGGCCCCATTTTCCCTTTTAAACAGATGGAAAACCCAAGGTCCAGAGAGTTTGTGAATCCATGACCAAATGGCCAATTATTGGAAGAGTCAGAGCAAGAACCAGACCAGAGGACCTTCTACATTATAGACAGTAGGAAATGGAAACCCAGTTGGCTGATTTACCATTTTTATTTTCAAACTATGGTCACTTCTGATATTTACCCTTCATAAAAAATACATCCTTCCTTTCATGCAACATTAATTATTTCTTCAGATCATGATTGAGCCTTCAGTTGCTTTATTGCAAAATATGATCATTTGCAAAGGTTCTTGAAATCATTACTACAACTTGACAATCCTACACTAGCATGGCAGGCTTTGAAAAATTCCCTTTTGGGCCCAGGATCATTATAGAATCATATGCCCACAGGCCTACAGAGCATTACAATTCAATATGACCTTAGAGATTATCTATTATCTAATCTCTGACTTTCTCTTTCTTCCTTCACCAAATACACAGACACACACACACACACACACACACACACACACACACACACACACACGAAAGAAAAAGAATCTTATCCCACCCTCAAAGCCACACAGCTGGTTATTAGAAACTCAGGCTTGGATTTAGGACTCATCTTTTCTGCTATCCAGGTCATCATTTATCCCTCTCCATTTGCCTAGCTCCTTACTATTATTTATCCTAAGAAGTCCCAGAAGAATAAAGCCTAATGTTTGAGGTCCCATCAACTCATGGGAAGAAAAAAGTGAAACTTGGTGCAAATGATGTTTGTAAATCACTTTCTATTGATATTCTATCATTAAGAAAAGTAATTGTTCCTAGGGATATTGTAGAAAGAGGATGTATGATCTACCCAAGGAAATAGACTGTCTTTAGCTAAGTGATCAGGAGAAAGTCGAATGATAAAGCTTTGTGAAATACAGCCTCATTCTAGCAAATGACTTGCTTTGTTGCCACTTAAATTGCTCATCTATAATTGCTGGAGATAAACAGCAATCAAAATACAATATCTTCTATCAGGTTTGCCCACTAGGGATTGTTTGATCATAGTGAAATTATCCAAAAGGTAAATTTTCTCATTTTTACAGCCTCAGTGGAAACTCTGGCATTAGGCCACTGAGAGTGGCTGGAATGATGGCAAGTATTGCCTTCTAGTGAGGAAACTCTTTTTTTTCTCTAAATAGGACTAAACAACTAACTCTGAGTTTCTACTTTTAAGACTAACAATAACTAGGTAGGAAAGAAATAATCTATTCTCTCCACTTCCTAAAAGCATGACAATCTTGAAGTCATACCTTTGCGGTTTAGATTTCACTTGTTCTTATTTTGTGATCAATCAGATGGAGCTGGGCTGCTGTATCTATTTTATGAAAGATTGCTGGACAAATTACGGTATAAACAAGATTACAAGGAAAGTGTTTAAACTACTTAAGAGAATAAATTGTTTTAAGCACTTTAGAAGCAATTCACAAACAATAAATATGTTAATTGCACATCATTCTTATTTATTCATTAAAACAAGTCCAAGGACTTCTACTTGGCAAAACTTCCTGGCAAGGTCTTTATTAATCTACTTCTTATTACTCTATAAACTTGAAAGTAATAAAATTGCATTTGTTTTCTATCTATAATTCTGACTGGCCTTCCCCCAAGTTAGTCTCACTTAATCAAATTTGATTGTACTATATAACCGCTGAACAAAATGACAAAGCCATCAGCCTCAGGTCAAAAGACGTAAGTCACAGAACAGCCTGTACCTTGTTTAAGATCTTTCTTTGTACAAACGGTAAGCAACCATTAGTGGAAAAGTGTAGATGGGAGTGATGGAAAGTAGAAGGAAGAGCAAAAAGAGATCATTCAGAGGCCTCCTCACAATTGAAAAGATTTGCCTCATTCTCCCTGGCTATCTTTGACTGACTGTTGCAAAACAAATGGCAGCTAGTACAGCTCAGGGCTGAAATAATTTAAGTCAAAGGATACTGTTCAGTCTAGGTGAAGTCTCCCTGGTGGACATAAACTCTTCTACTTCTGCTCTCAAGAAGCTTACATTTGAAGTACTGAAGATGGATAAATAAAGAGATAATTATAATGCAATGCCATAAGTGCAACCAAAGTTATACCTCAATCTGTTTGTGTTGTTGTAACAAAATACCTACAGTTGGGCTATAAATAACAGAAACCTATGACTTACAGTTGTGGAGGCCATGAAGTCCAAGATTAGAGTGCCAGGAAATTTGGTGTCTAGTGATAGTTTCTCTCTGTTTCTAAATGGTACCCTATTGTTGCATCCTCCAAAGAGAATAAATACTATGGTCTTACATGGCAGAAAACAGAATGGCAAAAAGGAAGCAACTAGTCCCTCAGGTACTTTATAAGAACACTAATGCCATTCATAATGGAAAAGTCCCCATAAAATCATTTAGTCCCCATGAAGTCATTTAGTCACCTTCTAAATGTACCATTTTTAATATTATTACATTGAGTCTTAGTTTAGAACACATGAATATTTTGTGGGGACATGTATATTCAAATCATAGCAAGTACTATATGCACTTGTGTCTTGGAAGCAGAGAGGAAAAATCAACAGAGAAGAATCCCCACATCAGTAATATGTCCCATCGGAACTGCCTTCAGACACAAGTAAGCTGTGAGAAGATTGAACTGGGAAGAACTTTTGGTTTAGGGAAAAAGTATGCTTCTCCTTGGTTTTAATTTTTGATTTTGCAAGTTTCTTATGAGTGTTTGGGGGTGGTGGGGAGGAAGAGGGATGGAAAAAGGGAGAGGAGATGGGGGGGGAGAGACAGAGACAGAGAGAGATAGAGAAACATAAACCATACTTTAAAAAAATCAAGTGATTCTCCTAAGGCTACAAATCCAGCTGGATTTGGGTTGGCTTTTCTACAAAGTTTGGAAAACAAGTTATCTTCCATTTTAATGACAGAAAAATCAATGTCCAAAGGGGTACATAATTAAACCACAGAGACTTATTTTTGATCCAGTGGTCAGTTGTTCATGATTTTCAAATTCTTTTTCCAGCCTTTGCAGACTATGAGCCCTGAGACAAGTCAACTCTATCTTAGATAGTCTCTGCAAACTTATTCTAGTCCCCTTGTCAGAGGTAGGAAAGGAAGATCAAGCTCTTTGTGCAGCAGCTTGTAAGTAGAGAACTTCACTTTCCCCAGTAGTTTAGACTCACTCTCAGCCCTCCAAATAGAGATTGCAATATAACTTGCACATTTGCTGGGGAGCAAAGAGAGTACTTTCCTCTCCTATGTAGTTTAGGGATATGGATTTTATACTCATTCGCTTCCTCTTCTGATCAGTTAAATGTGTGCCTTTTCTCCAAAAGAAGCTAAAAGGATATTAGGTCACACTCCAGTTTCCCAGGTGCTGCTAGAGCCCTAGTTAATAATCTCTCACACCAGCTGTGTACCATCCCTAGAGGCAGGGTCCTATACAGTGCCCCCCAAAAAGGGAAAGTCACAAAAAGAAACTAGGGAATTCTGGGCTTGTTCAGAAACATGGTCTCTACTTCAAGAATGGTGTTTCTGTTTTCTCTTCCTGAATAGCAGTCTGGGGGATTCTGAAGCCAGACTTTTTCTGTCCATACAGGCCTTAGGCTAACAATGTATACATTGTGTTGCTGTGCAAACAGGGATTACTTTTATCTCTTCCTCCCCAAAGTTTTCTCTGTCTTGCTTTAAAAAAGACATGAAAAAAAAGAGAAGGAAGAAATAAGATTATGAATGACCACACCCTGTGTACTCTAAAAAAATTAGGATCCTACAGCAGTTGACCATTTCATAAAATTTGCCTTTCAAAATTATATTTTCATAAGTTGATATTTCTTTTGTCATATGGCCTTACCATTATTATTTATTACTATAAATGCCTTTTGGAGAAAAGCCTACAGCATCTGAAAATCTCAAAATTCCCCACTATGTGTTCATATTGTCAATATCGCTAAGAAGAAAATGAGCCACATCTAAAGTTTTTCTCAGACATTAATTACTTCCTAACCCAATTAAAAACACACAACTACAAAGCAACAGAGGATGTTGTCTTAGTGTTTTTTGTGCTGCTATAACATAATACTGGAGACTACACAATTTAGAAAAAGCAGTAATTTGTTTCCTTACAGTTCTTTAAACTATGAAGTCCAAGATCTAGGTGTTGGCATCTGGTGAAGGCCTTCCTGCTGTACCATAAGATGAAGGAAGGCATTACATGGTGATAGAGCAAGTGGGGGATAAACTTGTCTTTTTATAAATAACCCATTCCTGGGATAACAAACCCAGTCCCACAATAATGATATTAATCTATTCATGAGGATAAAACCCTCCAATTTAAACAACTCTTAAAATCTCAGCATCTGAGAAGGGCGAGGCAGGAGGATTGCAAGTTCAAAGCCAGCCTCAGCAACCTGGCAAGACCCTGGTCTCTAAATAAAATAGAAAAAAAGGGCTGGGGATACGGCTCAGTAGTTACGCACCCCTGAATTCAATCCCCAGTACCTAAATAAATAAACAAATAAATAAATAAATGACTCTTAAATACTCAACTTCCAAGTACCACTATATTGAGGATCAAGTTTCCATCACATGAACTTTGGGTGATATATTTGAACCATAGCAGGTGTCAGGGAGATGGAAGACAGCATAACAGCCATCAGTCCATCCTTTCTAGGACTCTTCTTCTGTTAGTGGTTAGCACCTATTTTTTAGTGATGAAAAGATTAAACAGAGCACTTTATAAAGGGAAGGGAAATCACCCTGATCACCCAAACATCAGGCTTTGCCCTTACACCTGAGATGATTGTCCTTGCTGAATATGTGAAAGCTGTTGTGCTGGTCAAGCAATTAGGTGGTCCTAGGATAAAACATAGTACATATCTGTACTCAAATTAACTAATTCAGAAGGCACATTGGGCACAATGACATATATCTATAAACCCAGTTACTCACAAAACTGAAACTGGAGGATTGCACATTTGAGGCCAGCCTGGGAAACTTAATGAAACCCTATCTACAAAAATAATTTTTTAAAGTGCTGGGGATGTAATTCCATAGTAGAATACTAGCCTAACATATGCAAGTCCTCAAATTCTATCCGCAGCACCACAAAGGGAATAAAAACCAAATATTAAGAAGATTTTATGCTTTTGTGATATTTTACTCTTATTCTCTTTTTTTCCAACACATTTGCCCAGTGTAGACAACCAATGCAAAAGCTGGCTTCATGAAACTCACTTTTTGCTTCTATCATGATTAAGCAATATGAATATTGTTCCACAAATGACATGGTCTCCAGGGCTTTTGCCAATTTCTTGATGTTGCTTGAAGCTCGTTCTAGTCTGTGAGTGTTCTACTTAAAAGAAGGCATCCAGAATTGAGTATAATTCTCCAAATATATTCTGAGTAGCAAAGACTTCACAGGAGTTAAAACTTTCCATAATCACAAAATTATATTTCATTAATGAGACCTAAGGTGGGATGTGTTTTAGCAGTCCATTTAATCTCTCTCTAGTTGCTTCCCTTATAACATTTCTAACCTTCCCAAAGACCCCTTACTTTTCATCTCCACAAGCTCTAGTCCAAATTGGCATCAACTTGGAAATTCCAAAAAAGACCACCAAACAGGCACGCATAGCCACTAAAGGAAAGTGGACTAAAAGACAAAATAACAAACCTCCCAAACAAAAGAAATTCTTCTGAGGAGAAAAGGGAGCAGCACAGTGAATGGTGTTACCAATGTGCCCAGATATAGAGCAGAATGGGAGACTACCATATATCATGGCATGGATAAGAGTATCACAGCTATGTCTCCTGCACTCTTCATTTGTAAACAACTAATTACTCCTGCTCACCAAAGTAACACCACATCACACTAAAGGCAAAAATCAACAGAAATAACCAATTCATTATCTACCTAAGAAATAAACCAAAAGGAAAAAAATAGCTGAACTGTGTTCCACATCTGTCCATTTGGTTGGCCTTTATTGAAAGTCAGACTGCTAGACACACTTTCCCCTGACCTAGCCTTCTGTTCTTCCATCTCCCCCTCAGCTCACCTCTCCGCACTATTAAGAGTTTGGTAAATAAAGCCAATTATTCTAAAAGTGCCAAAACTCTCATTGCAACCGGTTTCCCAGTTAATGTACCATAGCAAAGAATGAATTGTTATTACAAGGAACTAAAAATAAAAATGTTTCAGAGTCCATAATTGGCTTGTCTTGTTGGAGTTTTTAGGGAGCCAAAGTACCAGTTCCAAGCTATTAGCCCTTGGTTTGTAGGAGAATAATATATTTCCTCATTAAAATACTTTGCTCTCCACAGTTTAAACAGATGCATTTTGTCCTCCAATCTTTGATTTTTAGGGGATTTGAAGCTTTGGAGGCAGGATGAAAGGACACTCCACTGTGAAATCAGACATTACCTTCATTAATACTTTCCTTCCTTCTAAGTCAGTTTTCTAGCAGCTCCAAAATTCACCACATCAAAGTCATTTTTTTCACAAATGGCCATGTGTTTGTGTGTACAAGCATCTGTTGAATATCAAATGTCAGTAATTAGCTAGGTTAGAGGCCAAGGTATCTACATGGCAATCAGACAATTGAAATCACAAATTCAGTGATCCTTTGACACACCTAATCCAAATTAGATTTGCTGCTTTGTAATCCATGTCATCACCGCCCTTCCTACTAGAATCCAGTGAACTCAAACATTTGGTGTTCTGTCTGTGGCCTTTTATCTAATAGAATTGTTACCTGTGTCCTGGCCTCCATGAGTGGCACATGTTATTACCTTGTACTGCTTTTCATCACACTTACTATGATTGCAAGTAATTATCTGCATAATCATTTTGTTAATGTCTGTCTCCTGCATTATAATCTGGGCTCCAAAAGTGTAGGAGCAATGACTATTTTGCTCCAAATGTGTATTCCATGTTTGGTAGGATACAAGGGTAAGTACAGTATATACTAATGAGTCAATGAACCCTCAGCTTAGATGGAGAAGGAAGGCTGTATGGAGTGATAAGAAATAGAATTGTCTCATTGAAGTTTTACCTAACCACTCTATTTAAATTTGTGAATTTTCTTCCACACTCACTATTGCCCTTTATCTGCCTTATTTTTCCTCTATAGCACTTATTTTCCAAAATACTATGTATTTCTTCTACAGACTTTTTCGATTATCTCTCTCCTCCTGTTAAAATGTTAACTCCTTGATGCTAGGAAATTTTGTCTATTAAGTTAACTGCTGCCTAGAACCCTGAAAATAGAACTTTAGCATGAAATAGGTAATCAATAAATATTCATCAAGTGAATGAATGTTTTTATGGAGTGATTTGTGGCATAATTTTTTAAAAAATACTAAATGTATGATACCACTGCCCATTTTAAATTTAGTTATGACATGTCAGAGAAACGGGCCTACAAATAGCCCCCTTTTGCCAGTTATCAGCTTAATACAATGTTAGAGCATAGTCCTGATCTCTGGTTTGCTGAAACAGGGATACCCAGAAAACCCTATCCACCTCCATCTCCTTTGCATCTTGTGCAGACTCCGAGCACTACTAGGCCACTTCTGACAGCACACACCCTGTCTTCCCCAATAGAAAAACCAAATATAAAATAGAGGAAAAGCTGCCTTAAACTCCAGCACAACATTGGAAGAAAGTGCTATAGCCCATTTCTAAGGTATTGACCTAATGCTCTCTGCTAAAAGCTTTTTACCAGAATTGCTCCCAAACTTAAATTTTATGGGTCAGCCAGAATGCTGGCCCCTGACCTAAAAGTTTGCCAAGCTGATTGTTCATTGATGCATTAGTATCTACTCAATTGCTAAAGAGACAGAGACAGAGAAGCAAGAAAGAATGGGCATTTCTATTCCATGGAAGCTTGAGCTGTGAACAAGTCATCTGGAATTTAAAGTCCTAGAAGCCTCTCACTTTGGGGGGGAACTCCATTCTAACTGGTGGAGAAGAAATGACTGAACCAGAAACTTGGGTTCAAGTCCCAATTGTGTATAACCTTAGAAAAATTACTGAAGTTACATTTACTTTAGTTTCTTCATTAGTGAAAGTAGGATAATAATGTTTCCAGTTTCCCAGGGGTTGTTTTAAGGATTAAATTAGTTAATAAATGAAAAGCATTGAGCCCAGGAACTGACATAGATTATGTGTCCAATTAATGTTCTCAGTTCTCTTCCCTCCGCATACCCCTTCTCTTGTTTTATGCAAAAAAAGGAGAAAATTAATTTGTTCTTCAAAAATCATTACAAAAAGCTTCAAATTCCTTTTGTGAACAATGGAATCGTCTGAAAGGATTATCTCATTGGGGAAAACTGGTTTCATTTTTAACTTCTCCCTTTATTCTTTGTACTAGAACTAAGTAAATGACTTAATACACTGAGATACACAGAGAAGAAATTTGGACTTTACACTTTACATTTTTAGGGAAGAGAAAGCACTATCCCCTTTTTCTTTCCTTGAAAAAAAAGAGCAAAACCACCATCAGGCAATGTTAGATGATCCCCAAGGCATTAAATTAAAAAAAAGGCCTCCAACAAAATTAAAACTTGGAAAACCTCAGAGGGGCAGAAACCCAGGTGAGAAAAACTTACAACTTCCTTATGAAGTAAAATAAGAAAAGACACTGTTAGAATGAATAGGCAGCAGAGCATGGCAATAAAGTTCTAGATGAGCAAAATAAAAAGGAAAACAAAGCAGAGCTCTGATAAAAGTGAAAGCCAGAGGGACAGTCCCTTGGGAGCTCTCACAGGTAACTAAAAGAAAAGCAGCAGCCTCCGGGAACTGACTATTTAGCTTCTTTCTTAACTACATTATTTTTTCACTGTGGCTTGTGCTTGCTAAGGCTCTGAAACACCCAAATAGGAAAATATCCCATAAAAATAAGAGTTTCTCTAGGGGAGCCACCTTAGAAGGGTGAGTACCTTTCACTGATTTGAAAAGTAGCTTTCTTAGAAAAAGGATCCAAACTTTCATTTAAACTTTACCTCCCACATTTCAATAATACTCAGGCAATATCTTGGGAAAAGGGGGCAAAATAACAGTCATTAATTATCCTAATTAACCCAATTCATAAAGACATATTTGTATGGCTGTCATGACAACTGCTTTGACTAACTTGCCAAGAATAGCTTAGCTGTCCATTCAAATAAATCCCTGATAATTACCAGTCTAGTTTACTGGGCTTGTGTGATAATAATAATTAGTGCTACTGTGTAAAAGTTCACACTAACCAATTTATGAATGATGCTTTTTTGCACGGAGATTATGTGAGTCACGGGCAATGCATAAAATGTTCATCATTATGCTATTAATGTGAAAGGGAGTAGTTAGATTTGAGGCAGTGACTGACTCTGGTCTTTATAGTTAAAAATGAGCAACAGGCGGAAAGTGGGGGATTTTGCTGCTAAATAAGGCATATCCAAGGAATAGCAGATCACATTGGAACTGACTGCTTCTCTGAACCCATAATCCATAAGTTATGGTCACAAGTCTTGGATTCAAAAGAGGATGAAATATGAAACACTTGAGTTATGGAAGTACAAGCCTTAGTAGTGGTGTTTGTGAGAGTAAGAAGATACAGAAATATACACAGAAGGAGCTCAGTGAAGTTTGAAAAGAGTGTAAGGGAAAAATAAAAACCTGTATTTAGATGTGTATATTGAACCCTATGCAATAAGGACAAGCCTCAAAAAAGAAAATCTCTATCTACTGCTAATGACTATGATCAAATTAGTAAGTAGGACATTTTGGTTGAAGATCTGTGTTCTTCTAACAAAACAATGATATGATCCAAATGTTCTGAATAGTAACACACCTTTGGAAAATGAATTCTGAAGGTTGCTGTCACTTTTTCATACCAGTAAAATCTCTTTACACTACACAATTAGATTAGGAAATATGGATATCATGCTCTGCGTTTTGGACACATGACACATTTGACTAGTTAAAAAAAACTGAGTAGATTGCAAAAGTGTTGATTTGGTCACCTCTTTCTCTCTTTCTACTTTGCCTTACTTTTGGTGTCCTTCAAGGATATTTTTTAAATGGAACAATATTTTGATGTCAAAAATTTGGTTAAAAAATTAAACCAAAGTCTAGATTTTTATTTAATTCCAATAATAAAGAATTTTGCATATTAGCTAAGTCATTTGCCAAACCACATTTCTTTTTTTTAATCACTGTTTGTTATTTCCTGCTTCAGACACTACTATGAGTACTATGAGTACTGTTCACATCAAATTAGAAATTTGGCATTAATGAAGCATTCTGGTTGCGTTGGCAGAAAGAGATACAAAACACATCCCTTTGTTGCCAGTAAACTTGGACTTTTTTAAAAGTCTACAGCAAATGCAACAAAGGAAGTTTCATTTATGGTGAGTAATCACTGGGATACTATAGTAAAGCACCTGGAAAAGTGCCTGGCACATAATAAGTGTTCAAAGAATGCAAAGCTACATGAAGAAATAATTAGGCAATATTTACACTATTGTGAGACGTGAGATTGTGAATTTGATCCCAACTAAGATGACAGCTGTTACCTGTGGGAAACTATGACTCATTCTACTTCACATTACTTTTCCCCCTCTCTTCCACAGATGAATAAAATTGTACAATATTTTGATATTAAAAAGTAGAAATAGGATCTGGAGTTGTGGCTCAGTGGTAGAGCACTTGCCTAGCACATGTGAGGCACTGGGTTCGATCCCCAGCACCACATAAAAATAAAATAAAAATAAAGGTAAGAACAAACAAAAAATGTTATTTTTTTTAAAAAGTAAAAATAGAACCTAGCCTGCATGTAATGTGAAGGCATGGTAGAAAGTATTGTACATAAGAATCTTTAACCCTCTGCATCTAATATCTATCTCTTAAAATGATACCATTTTTCAGATTGTGCTAGGTCCATATGAAAGCAAGACTGTTAAGAGACTGTTAAGATACCCAAGAGTTTTACCCCAAATCTGCCAATAACTGCAGTGAAACCTGGTAAAAATCTTTTTACACAATTGTGCTTCTGATTTTTTTCTCATTATGTGGCAGAGGGGTGCCATTATAGTGAACAAGTTGCCTTCTAAGGTGCTTTATGTCAAATACCAAACTGTTTCTAGGAAGGAATAAAACTAGCACTTACCTTTCATGCACACAGTTCATTTTTTGTACTGCTCTGCCCTGGCCCCACCGCAGGAGACTAAAGTCCTTGAGGACAAGGATTTTTCTGCATTCATTTTCATAAATCCTGTAGTTACCTAGCACAGATCCTGATGAACAGGTGCTCAATTCCACACAGCTCAAGTAAACTGAATCTCTGAGATGATATGGCTGACTGAGGCACTGAAGTGTGAGGTCAGAGCTTATGGGGAGCTGTGCATCAAAAAATGTGCAAGAGAAGTGAATCTGCAAGTGTGTAATTAACATCCCAATGACTGCCGATGAGAAAAAGAATTCGATACTTTGCAGCACCAAACACAACTTAACAAGCAGCAACCCATGTAAGGGAACCTAATACTCTACACATTGTAGAAAGAAAAATCCTGCTAGTCAGTGAGGTGTAAGGGAATCTAATCCACTATGAATGGAAGGCAGCTTAATAGGGTTTGATGTGATTGGAAATCCAATGTACTGAAGTAGATGGAAACCCAATACAGAGTAGTAATGAAGAGGGAATAAGCTTTGGTGATTAACCAGGCTGGTTACTGGAAGTTTCCTTTGTTCCAAAAACACAAAACCAAGCCAGATAAGTATTCAGCCCAGGAGCAAGTTTTTTTAGAAAAGGCAGAATTGACCTTTACTATACAAACACTTTTCTAAAGTTGTTCATTTACACCACACACACCAAGAAGTAGTGTGGGCCCAACTCCCAATCCTTCCCCTAGTACAGAAGACATCCAAGAGAGAACAAGTTGGCAGCACCACTTGCTTCATCAGAAACAGTTACTGTGTTAAATGTCCTTTGTGTTTAGAGTATTAGTGTTTTGCTGGCACTTAATGCAAGAATGCTTCTTTTGGCTTTGCAAGCTAACATGAAATCTGCCCATGTGGATTTTCAAGACAGAATGCTGGGGGTGGGGAGTGCACACCCTAGAGTCCCATAGGGAAAAGCTGAAAAGAATTTTAGTGGGAAATCATTCTGATTTTTAAAATAACCTGTTCTCCAATACAACTCTTTTCTGAGCTTGCTAACAGTAAGGAAATTTACATGAAAAATGGCCTTTAGGAGCAATAATGATTATTTATGAGGAGCTATAACTGTGCCTGATGCTTTACAATTGGCAGAATATGCTAAACTAAACCTTGCCCATTCCTCCAGTGTAGTACTCATTATGAGACTAGTTGGTTATAAAGCACCCTATACTTGTATTAAAAACATTAGTCAGTATGACCAGCACCAGCTAGGCAATTCTTTGTGGCATCAGAATTGTTTGAGCCAACTAGAACAAAAGTCAGGTTAAGACATCAGAAGGAGATTGGCACTAGGGGCAGATGAATGTGAAATGTGTGGGGTTTTGTCAGAAGACTGTACTAAGCTGCACATCTCCTTACTCCCTGAAGCTGGGCCCCGGATGTCTTCTCTGATTATGTCATTGACATAAACAAGCCTCCACTTTCGTCAGCACTGCCATGCCAAGACATCTTTGGAGGAGCTTAAACTAGCTCTCCTCTGCCTCTCACAAATCATACACAGGACTGTCAAAGACATATGTGGATCATTCTCTGCAGCCAGTGATGTTGGAGGCAGACAAGCCACAGCTGGATTCTCTGACCTTGGGCAGAGTGAAGAGGGCACACAGTTAAGAAGAGACAGTCCTCTTTAGACTTCAGCAAGGGGCAGATTCAATGAAGAAGTCAGACTGGGGAAGAAGCTGAATCTCCCCCTGGCCACATCACCCTTATTATTAGGACATGTCAGGAAGCGGGGCAGCTGCTAGCAGGACAACAGCCCCGGGAACGCAAAGAAGAGCCCAGACTGTTTGCTTTGCTATTGGCAAAATGAGTCCTTTCCAAAGGAGTCACGTAGGGTACCAGGAACTCTGAGATCTCTCTCTCTCTCTCTCTCTCTCTCTCTCTCTCTCTCTCTCTCTCTCTCTCTCTCTCACACACACACACACACACACACACACACACAATTTCCTCCCAGATCTCAAGGAACACAATCCTTTTTTCTTTTTATCTAGACAGTAGCTTTTGCCTACCTTCAAAAAACAGGTGTAAAATAGCTGTCCTTGATGAGAATATTACAAAGAGAAAAAGCCAGAATGTATCCCTGTCTCTGAGGAATGTAAAGATGAGATAAAGACAATGAAATCACTGTGGCCAGAGGTATAAAGGTTGGATTTTGGTGCATCTGTGCGCCCTCTGCTGACTATAGGGCAGAACTTCAAAGAAAAAAGTTGGAGCAGAACGAAGAGGGAAAAAGAAACTAAGACTGGAAGCAGGAAATAGAAAAGGAAAGAAGCCTTTCTTCTCTGGGGCCTGCTATCTATAGTGAAAATGGAGAGGAGGAACTTCTTATATTCCTATCAAGAGCAGCCAAAAAGAAAGATGGAATCATAAATATTGCTTTGACCCTACTCTGATTTCACATTGTGGATGTAACTAGTTAAAATTTGCATGCCCTACAAACACCATTTTACTGAGCTGCATCTACACACCACCCAGGAACATGTGAGGCCATACAGGAGAGACTGGGAGAATGGATTTGAGCTGTGAACCATTCACTTGAAACTGGCTGCAGGCTGCATCTTTCTTAATGTTTCCATGGCTGATTTTCTGAAACGAATTTGCTTTTTGCACAATTCATAGTAGAGTCTTGCATTACCACCACCACCCTCCTGCCTCAGCTCCTTTCCACTTTTTTTAACCAATAGCTATATGTTGGATTCAAGCCTTCAGCACTCAGATTCAGAGTATCTTTGGAGGAAAGAATAAGTTCTTCATATAAGGCCAAGGATTTAATTCCAGATCCATACTTTGAAAATCACAATGCCACTCCCTCTCACCTTCCAACCATCTTCCCAACCCCATTCCTTTTAACCTACAACTCCTATTCAGTCTTCAAGGATCAGGTCAAATATTACTTCCTAATCCCCCAGACTAGGTGGGATTCCCCATTTTTCTCTTTCATAAGAATAAGCTCTTTTCTTGGCAGCACAACAATGTTATATCGGTGGCATTTTGTCTCTGTACTCCACAAAGGCAGAGGCTATGTCAGTTTTGTTGGCCAGTGTTTAACCAGTATGTAGAAAAATACCAAAAATAGGGTAGACACTGGGGAAAAAGGAGAATTAAATAAATGAATATAATCATAACAAAGCAAACTAATCTGTTCAACAAAAGGATTTATTAACATTGACATAATCCTTAAGAAAGCATTTGGAAATACTTCCCCTAAAGTCTGTTCTCTGATCCTTATTCCTCCCAAACACCCAGATATACTTAGTCACTTTAAGAAATGCTAGCAGGGCTGGGGTTGTGGCTCAGTGGTAGAGCACTTGCCCTGCATGTGTGAGGCCCTGGGTTCTATTCTCAGCACCGCATATAAATAAATGTATAAAATAAAGGTCCATCAACAACTAAAAAATATTCAAAAAAAGAAATGCTACCAGATATTTTATACCACAGTCTGCTTTTTGCTTCAATCACCTTTAATTTTTGTTTTCAAATTCTAAATCAAAATCCTTTTCCCAGCTACAACTTATCACTGCAAGTGCTTATGCTATGTTTAATTGTGCAAACAAAGGAATTGATAAAACATTATATTGATAACATAATTGCATTGTACCCTGCAAACAGACCATAAGCTGATACTGAACCAATTAATATTGAGCTCTATGTATTTTCGTTCGGTCTAACAGTCACATGTGATATTTACAAAGTCCATTGTTCAGCAATAAAAAGATCCTGAATTATTTGATCTATTTCTGACCTTCCAGGTACTAAGCAATCTTCTTTTTTCACCCACTTTGAAATATTATCTACAAGGCATTTTACCAAACTGTATGCTATGTGCAATATATAAAGTCAAAACCAAAGATAAATGTTAATATTTTAATACCTCTCTTCCTACTAGTAGCTGAGTAAATATGCAATATTACCAAGCCATGTAAATGTTTAACACTGGGAAGAAAAAGACAGAAGATCTTAGCTTACTGGAACTTCACTTATCTGACTTAACAATGGGTTAATACAAATCCACCAATAGAGACATTTAAAGTCTTTTCTATGGCATGTGTCTACCATCCCAAAGGCAACATAACAGGATAAACTGAAACCCCAAAAAGACCAAGCCTATTGTGGTCACGGAAGATAATTTTTTTCCCTGCTACTCAATATAGAAATTAAATTTCATTCAGGGTTAATGTTTATTAGATTCGCTGTGGAGGGAGTTTTTCTCCCCTTTGGCTTTTACACCAAAAGGAAACACATCTCATGAAATATTTTAGGTAGACTGTCAAAGCTATGGAGCACAGTGTATATGATGCACTTCTCTCCACTACATTGTTATCAATCACTGAATTACCTTCAGCCTGAACAAGAAAGCAAAATCAAAGTAGGGGGATCTATTTAGTTCAGGGAACCGCTTCTAAAATTACTTTAAAAGGAACCATCCACCTGAAATGAATCATTAGATAAGCCTTGTATTTTGTACATTTCACAATAGTTAGGATGATGTAATATGGGCAATTACACACAAGCAACTAGAAAGTCGTCGTCCAAAATAGCTACAGCACAGCTGAGGTTTACTCTGGGTCTGTGGTTTATAGCAAAGCAACAATCTCCCCTATGAACAAAGCCAGTACAAATTCAAAGGAAACTCTGAGCTGCATTAGGATATCATTTTAATTATATGCGCATGGCTTACAACTCTATAAGCTACGGAAGGGAAAAAAATCAACCTGTATTTAAATGAACAGAAAGCAGTTGGTACTCAACTGCTGACTCTATAGGGAACAATATCTAGTCATTTAAAAGAGCAAACTAGTATATCAAGGCTATGTACAACCTGATTAGAAAATAGTCACAACTAGCTACCTATTATTTTGTTGGCAATGATTCACTGACAGTAAGAACATGTTTGCCAGGGTTCACACATTTCACTCAGACTAAATATTATAGTAGAGAATCATACTTTGTTCTCCTCCTTTCACCAAATCTTCTGGCCCTTCCCTAAAGCCCTCCAAAAATATAAATTGGTCCCAAGTGGCCAAAATACAATACGAGTCCCTGCTCTAGGCCACTATATTTCCTCCCAAAATTAAGAACAGAGTATAAAATATTCCAAGAAAAGAAATAGAAGGAGTTAGTTTCCTGGGTGGGAGGAAGGTATGTCTGCGCCACAACACAGTCCTGGGAACATGAGCTCAAAAGTTCATCACCATGAACTCACTGTTTAAAATTCATCTGTAAGCCATTTGCATGAAAGAAAGAAGAAAAAGCAGTGGCCCTGAAACACAGTCCAGGTCTGCGGAAGCACCAGGTCACAGGAGAAGAAAGACTTAGGGTAGTATTTATTAAAGTGCAGGTCACAACCCCGAGCCAGTGGTCCATGAAATTGCCATCTCCAGAGCTTCCTAGCTAATGGAGATGCCCAGCACAGAGTCACGCAGGAGAAAGGTTGAAAAATGCCAGATTAAGGCCTAAATTGATATCCACTGACTCTGGAAAGAAAATACAAGGGGATAACATCAGAGAAGGGCTTTTGGCTCTCTCACCAGCATATCTAGCTAACTCTGATTCATTCAGGACCTCCTCCAACTTCACAGTTGAATTGGAGATGGGTGTCACAGTATAAAAATAAGGAGAAACTTCAAAGGAGCCACTACCGAAAAGAATAAATATTGTCATATAAAAGGGATTTTGTGGAAATAAGAGGAGAAAAGTATGCTGGAGTGGAACTGATTAGCAATAATGAAATGGAGGCAAATGGAAGTTTTCCTTCATTTCCTAATTGGATTGTATTACCCTCTATAGTATATGTTAGGGGGAATAAGAATCTAATTGCTTCCTTCCAAATTGAGAGGTACAAATTGGTTATTTTCCTAGGCAAAAGAGTTGGTGGTTAAAAAAAAAAGCTAGCTAACATTTATTGAAGGCTTACACTCAGATTGTTCACAAAAATCTATGAGGTAGGCACTATTGCTCTCATCTTACAAATGAGGAAGCTGAAGCACAGAGAGGAAGTTGTTTCCCTAAAATCACTCAGCTACTGATTCTACCTTTTAAAAAGCAAGATACAACAAATCAAAATAACTATTACGTGAGCACCCAAGTGACAAGCCATGTCTGAAAACAAGACATGCTTGAGAAAAAATATAGAAGCAAGAGTCAAGAGCTCTCCTACGAACTCCATCAGTTTTATCTGATTAGAAAATGCAGGGAGAAAAGAGCTCATTCAAAACAGCAGAAAAACTATAAAAAGGCCAGAAATAATCATAACAAGAAATGCAAGGAGAACTACATAAATATACTGATGGCATTAGAATGAAGCATATTTAGCCGGGCGCAGTGGCTCAAGCCTGTAATCCCAGCACTCAGGGAGGCTGAGACAGGAGGATCGCGAGTTCAAAGCCAGCCTCAGCAACGGCGAGGCACTAAGCAACTCAGTGAGACCCTGTCTCTACATAAAAACACAAAATAGGGCTGGGGATGTGGCTCAGTGGTCGAGTACCCCTGAGTTCAATCCCCGGTACCAAAAAAAAAAAAAAAAGAATGAAGCATATTTAAATGAAAGGATGTCATATTCATAGATATAAAAACATTATACATGTCATTTATTCCTAAATTTATCAGTTTGGCAAATTTCCAATCAAAATACCAATATAATATTTTTTAAACATAATATGGTCTCAAGGTTAATCTGAAAGAATAAACAGAAAAACTAAATTTTTAAAAGACAAAGAATAAGGTGAAACTAACCCTATCATATATTAAAATCTATTGTAAGTCATTGATAAATAAATCAGCATGGTGGTGGTAAAAAGTAAACCAAAAGATCAGTAGAAAATGCATGAACAGTTTAGAAAAGTTCCCAGTTTACATAAAATCAATGTAAATGGGCTGGGGATGTGGCTCAGTGGCAGCGTGCTTGCTTAGCATGTGTGAGGCCCTGAGTTCAATCCCCAGTATGTCCAAAAAAAAAGTCAACATAAATATTTTTAAGAAGCACCAGAAAGCAGTGGAGAAGAAGGAGAAATAAACAAGTGGTACAAAGCAAACCAATTAACCACTTAGAAAAGATTTTTTAAATTGTTACCTCCAACCATATGCCAAAATAAATTCCTAATGAATTAAAAATGCAATGAAAGCATTAATTCATGAAAACAGTGAAAGAACTGCAGTTTATATAATTTCTGGATTGGAAGACAGCTTCATAGCTCAAAAGTGACAAAAGAAATCACAGATTCAAAGACTGATACATTTTACTATATGATTCCAAAATATTCTAAGTCAAAAACAAGCATAAACAGAATTAAAAATCATCCAATATACTGAAGAAAATTCTTTGCAATAAATGAAAGAAGGAATTTACCTTTATATGATATATATATGGATATATATTTTTCTCCCAGCAAGTATCCATTCTAATTTCTTATGTATCCTTCCATATAATTTCATTCATATGTAAACCAACAAAAAAGGCATTCTTTTGGAATCTTCTTCTTACTTAGTTAACAATACATTTAGAGATCTTTCCATATCAATATATAAAACATTTGTAAATTTTTCTACTGCCAGACACACACATTGCTTCCATTTTTGCTATTTCAAGAAACATGTAAGCGAAAATTCATATATATATAAAATTTTGTACAGAATCAAGCAGATGTCATATAGTTGTACTAATTCCCTAAAAGTGAAAATTCTGGGTTAAAGGGTATATGTGTTTGTAAACTTGAGATTGTCAAACTGCCCTCCACTGGGACTTGTACGCATTTATACCAAGAATGTATAAGACTGCCTGTTTCCCCACTGTTATACCATATTGGAGATAATATTTAAAATTTTAAGCCGGGCGTGGTGGCTCACGCTTGTAATCCCAGCACTTAGGGAGGCTGAGACAGGAGAATCGCGAGTTCAAAGCCAGCCTCAGCAATGGTGAGGCGCTAAGCAACTCAGTGAGACCCTGTCTCTACATAAAACACAAAATAGGGCTGGGGATGTGGCTCAGGGGTCGAATCTCCGTGAGTTCAATCCCCGGTACCAAAAATAAAAAAAAAATATTTAAAATTTTAATAATGGGGCCAGGGTATAACTCAGTGGTACACACTTGCTTAGCATGCTTAAATCCATGCATTCGATTCCCCAAAACCACAAAAAAAGGTGATAATGATGTTTTGTATGTATAGCAAATTAGACTCTTATACACTATAGGTGGGCAGGTAACCTGGTACAACTTTTCTGGGAAAAATATCTACTAGAAGTTTTAAAAACATAAACCTTCAGATAAAACAATTTAACTTCTAGAGAATGTGTTCTAAGAAAACAATTAAGGAACACAACAATATTTATGTACAAGGATATCCATCATAGTTTTAATTATATAAGACAAAAATTTAAATAACCTCAAAGTTCAATGTTAGAAATTGAGGAAAAGTAAAGCTTATCTATAGAACAAAATATAATTCAGCACCTAAAAAGTCTTGCTTATAAATATTTTCTAATGACATAGGAAAAAGTTATGATATAATATAAAGATAGAAAAAGAAACAATCACAACTAAAATTTTAGAACATTAAAACTGGAGGAGTTGGGGCTGGGGTTAGGGCGCAGTGGTAGCGTGCTCGCCTAACACGCGTGAGGCCCTGGGTTCGATCCTCAGCACCACGTAAAAATAAAATAAAGATATTCTGTCCACCTACAACTAAAAAATAAATAAATATTTTTTTAAAAAACTGGAGGAGTTGGGCTGGGATTGTGGCTCAGTGGCAAAGCGCTTGCCTCGCATGTGGGAGGCACTAGATTTGATCCTCAGCACCATATATAAATAAATGAATAAATAAAGGTCACTCAACAACTAAAACAAAAACTGAAGGAGTTTATCATTAATTCAACATGTATGTAGCATTTGTTTTGTGCCAGGCACTGAACAGAGAGTTAACTGTAGTTGCCCTGGAATGGTAGAATTATGGATGATTTTCCAACTTCTAATATTTCTGTACTTTTCCACATTGTATCTTTTTCCACGCTGGACATAAATTGATTTTATAATGAGTAACCAACAAAAACACTCATAAAATACACTAGAACCATGCCTACTTTTCCCCAGAAAGCAACTGCTTTCCTAATAATAGTGAAATTAAAATCAGATATTATAGTACATTCACTGTCATGACGTCAGCAGATGTGTCTAAATATATCAACTCATTGAGATTAGCACTTGTTGCAAGGGGCTTTCATGTATGTATGACTCAGTCTCCCTCATATAGGCACTGGAAAATAAGAGCATCTAAGCCACAATAATTGATTCTGTTCTTGGGTCTTGGGCAATAGCTGCCATGGGGAGTGGAGGACGGAGGGTACTTTAAGACCTTTAGGCCTGCTTAGGATCCATCAACAAGTTCAGAGTCAGGCCTTCACCCACATCCTAAACAGCAACATTTGTTTAAAGGAGGGCCTTCCTCAGACCCAGTCCCAAACCCCCATTGACTGGCAAATGTAAATAGAATCATAATTTTATAAACAAATGTCCGTACTTTTCATCTATCACCTTATTATATTCACTTTAGTGGTGATATGAATTTATATAGTAATACATATTTTTTTCAGCTGGAACACTGCTTTGCTGCATTAGCTTCTTCCAAATCCTGGCTTAAAGGCAATTAAATATTTTAATTTCCTGGAAATTCTTTTCTAATCCAAACAATCTCATCTTTAAGCCATACAAAGGAAAATGTGAATCTTTTTTTAAAGTTGCTTCCTAATCAAATTTCAAACATTCTCAATATTTCCTTAAATGAAGACTTTTACATTAAGGAACTTAGATTAAAAAGGGAGTATATCCCCTCAGTTTTTAGTAACTTCTGTGTTTTCACACAAAAACAATGCAAGGTAATAATTTCTATCAAATGCTTCATGTGATAACATTAGCTAACTTCCAATTCAAAGCTAGAGTCTTCTAGTTAAATGGCTGCACATAAGAGAAAAACAGTCCTACTGAAGCCCATGGTCTCCATTTATCCAAGTGATAGACTACAGAATAAGGTTGCAGATATTTTCCTGTAGCAGGTAAACATTTCATCCACAATCAGGGTGATGTTTTACATGGTTCTCATATATTAGCTATGGTGTTGGGGTAGGGGATTGTAGAATCTGTGTGGGTTTTTTTTTTCCATGAGAATTTTCCTTACAATATCTAAATTGTTATTATGTCTATCTATGTGAGCCACTGAATTAAATATTTTGCACTTAAGTGCAGTGCCTAGTATGTGAGAAGTTTTAAAGAAATGTTCAAAAGGATGCTGGTTTTCACATTCGTGTTTTTCAAAAGCCTAGTGGCTTACTAGGCTACTAGATAGAAAAGTAATCAAATAAATTTACCTTTCTTAAAAGGTTGAATCCATTCCACTTTGTTGGGAAAAAGTGCATTTAGTCAAGGCTGTATTTGAAATTTTCAGCATCTTAATGACCAATAACTCATTAACTTCTTCTTTTTTGTCATTGTTCCAAATTACTGGGGCTATCATCTGTAAGCACTATACATGCCTCAGAGCCAAGGAGCAGGAGCATGAAATCAAATATTGGAGAATATTTGAAAAGGTCCTTCTTTAAATTATCCATTTGGTACTGAAAAAAAAGGCACTGATAAAAATAGTTTGCCAAAAGTGGCCCTTAGATGAAGCCTATATCATTTTTATAGTGTTAAAAACCTGTATAGGTTGCAGTTAAATGTTACTATTTTGAAACCTCTTATCCTATAAATAAAATTTGTGAACCAGATGTTTAACACTGATGAGATAAGCCTACTTTTACAAAGTATACACATAGGCAAGAAGAATGAAGGAGGAAAATATTTTTCATAACATTTTCTCTTAAATTTTAAAGGTAAACTTTAAAGAAGGTGTTATTTTTAAATGTAAATCTTCATATTTTTTTGAGAAATAAAAAGATATGATCTGACTGAAAAGTGAAAAGAAAGAACATATTTGGGCTGAGATTGTGGCTCAGTGGTAGAGCGCTTGCCTCGCATGTGTGAGGCACTGGGTTCGATCCTCAGCACCACATAAAAAAATAAAATAAAGATATTGTGTCCATCTACAACTAAAAAAAAAAACATTAAAAAATAAATAAATAAATAAATAACATATTTGTTTTGTTCCTCCTCAAGATAACTTATATAGTCTCTCTTTGCCATATCTTTGGCCCTTAATATTTACTGTACAATATAGTGCTAAACATAAATAATTGCTTTTCTCATCTAAAATATAATACACGTTCAATGTAGAAAATGTGGGAAATTAGAAAAGCAAATCTAAAAGTTAAAAATCATCTTACAACCCAAGATAAATGTTAATGCTTTGGTAAGTTTCCTTTCAGTCTTTTTTCTCTGTATGTGTAAGTATAGCATGTGTGTGTATGTGTGTGTGTGTGTCTCTGTGTGTGTGTTAAACAATTGAAATCCATATTTAATAGACTCCTTTGTTTTCTGATTTTTCTCAATGTATATCATAAGCATTTTCCTGGGTCATTAAATATTCCTTAATATATTATTTTAATGGCTTCATAGTATTCTGGTATATGTATGTATAATATAATTAAGTATTCACAAATTATGATATTTGGGTATTTCCAATGTCTTATTTCTATAAATTATGCTGAAATTAACACCTCTGTACATAAATTCTATACATATTAAAATCACTTCCTTAGGATAAATTCCAAAATAGTCAATTCTAGAAAGAGTAGATATTTTAGGGCTTTTAATATGTATTGCCAAATTGCCCACAAGAAAAAGTTTATCAGTTCCATCAACTATACTCCATATAGCATGATCACACCATTGCCACCTCTGAATTTGTTTTAATCTTTGCCAGTTTGATAAGTAAAAAGTGACATTTTATATATCAAATTGTTGTTCCCTTGAGCTGAGATGATAAGATTGGTGAGGATGCGATTATGGAGACTTCAGTTCCTATATTGCTTGACATTTTAAAAAATATGCATATTTTTTTCAATTAAAGTTAATAAGGACAATCCATTCCTATTATTTAATTACTAAGATTGAAATATTTTCATGTATCTATTGACTATTTGTACATACTTATTTGTGTTCATTTTACATTTTTATATTTTAGTTTGTCTTTAATTGATTTGTGAGAGTTTTTTATATATAAGGGTATTGTTTAAATGTCCCTTTATCTGAGATGTCTTCCCTGATCTTCCTAGAACAATCTGCTTCCTGGCAGAACACGTATGGCTCATGCTTTCTTACGTTTCCCATATTACCATCCAACTTTCTATTATTTGTCTCTGCTCATTAAAACACAAACTCGATGGGAGCAGGGATTTTGTTTTATTCACTGTTTGATGCCCAGCACCTTGAACAGTGACTAACATGTAGTTATCCCTATATAACTATTTGCAGAATCAATTATTGAATTAATAAACATGGTTCTTCATAGAAGCAGAGTAGAATGGTAGTTTCCAGGGATTGTGGGTAGGAAAAATGGGGAGATACTAATTAAATGGTACAAAGTTTCAGTTTTACAAGATAAGTACTAGAAATCTAATATGTAGTATAATGACTATAGTTAACACTGTATTGTATTCTTAAAATTTACTGAGTGGATAGATCCCATGTGTTCTCACCATTTAAAAATGGCAGTTATATGAGGTAACAAATATGTTAGCTTGATTGTAGCAATCATTTCACAATGTATACATATATCAAACCATCAAGTTATATACTTGAAGTATATACAAGTTCTATTTGTCAAATAACCTCAATAAAGCTGAAAAAAAGAATGCATATCTGTGTATGTATATATAGTTTCTAACTGCTATATGGATTTAAAATATTTTCCCAGCTTATGGTTTATTTTTAATTTGGCTTATGATATTTTGGAACATATAGACATTTCTGGAATTTATATAATTAAAGCTACTGGTATTTTTCTTTTGTTCATTTTCTCTGCTTCTATGCTGCTGAAGTTCTTTTCAGTTTCAAAATTATATAAATATTTCTTTTCTTCTAATAATTTCATTGAATTTTCATCTTTACCTCTTTAAATCATATGGAATTTGTATCATATAATGTAAAATAAAATATTTTTATATTTATTGAATAAATCTTGCCTTCCTCCATTGATTTAAAGAAAATATATCTAACCTCACATCATGTCTCTTCAGTGACAGTATAAGTTCTGAGGGTAGGTACTGCTTATGTTTTTATCTATATCTCTCAGGAGTGTGTACAAGGCTGATCAGTAAAAGATGATGTACAAATATTTGGTGGATGGATGAATGAGTGAATATTCTCAAGCCAACATAAATTTTTCAAAAGAGCCTAACTACTAAAAAGTAAGTGCATTCACTAAAGTCTGGAAGCAAATCTTCATAGAGAGTCTGGTTTAACATACAATAAATAAATACCCTGTAAAAGCAGGGCACTTTAACCACTGTAAGCTAAACTCATTGGTAACAAAAATACTTAATAAACACCTGACATTGTATAAAGGAATTGCACAGAGTGGCCCTGCCCTCAAGGAACTCTTAAAAATTATTCTTTAGGGGCTTATAGTAGAAGAGTGCTTCCTGAGGTTGAAGTCACTGACTTCCCTTTCCCCTGAAGTAGCAGCTGACTCCCAGAAAAAAATAGATTATTTGTTGCAGACAGTGCTCAAATCCTGCTGAATGCAATCCACCAGCCTCCAAACATGCGTTTGGTTTAATAATTCTGGAATCAAATCCAGTTTAAAAGAAAATCTACCTCATTTTTGGCTCTCAAGTAAAACCCCAAGTGTCCCATATTGATTCTGTAAGGCTCAGTTAGCCTCCTCCTATGGCATGGAATTAAAAATAACAACAAAAATACATTTTTATTGAATTCTGGCTCTTTTCTTATAATCTATAGCAAACAGCAAAATGAACAAAGCCATGCTGAACTGCCTCTCATGCCAACAAATCCCACAAAGAGAATGACAATCAGTGAAATATATTGTTAAGCATGAATTGTAGCTAAAATATTTATCTCTGTTGCAAAGTATTAAAATTAGAAAACTTTCAAAGTGGAAGCTTCAAGCAATTGCATTAGAAGTTGCAAAATTTGGTTAGACTGACCTTAGAATGGAATAAAAAGTTGCTTATTTCCATAATGTTGGCCTCCAATGGTATAAAAGGTTAGATAATTTATCATGATACACAAAACAGTTTTCAAGAATAACTAACTTAGAAAGGAAATCTTGGTGACTTCCAGCTCTGTGAATTCTTTGGTAGTGTGATAATCAACATAATTTATATTTAAGTGAATTTTCACTCTCCTGAAAGGTCTAGTTTGCCAGACAAGATGTGTATATCTCCTATTCATCCCTGGAACACATAAAGACCAACTGAAACAAGGTTAGTTTACCCATTGATGCATTTATGGCAGAACTCACATTGAACAGGAAAACATTTGAATGAAGAGGCTACTGAGTTTTGACATATACACTCACAACTCAGATGACACACAGAATATGTTGCCCTCATTTATTGTATCTCTTATATCACCTGCCATAGCTGTCCCTTTCCCTCAATACCACCTACAGAGCAGCCATTATCATCACATGAATTCAAACCTTAATACAACCAACTATATGAAGCCCTTCAAATCAATGCTTTGAAAATTCAGAGAATTGCACTCAGAGCTGGAAAAATAATTGGAGATCCCCTGATCCAAAATCGTCACATATTGTTACAGGTTTGGTTCAGTTTGGCATTTGTTGGGATTTTTCAGAATTCTCAATGTCTTAGATTCTGATTTCCTTAGTAGTAACAGGTTTCAATAAACTGAAGCTCATCTTCCATAAGGTCGTTAGTTTTGCTTCATCTATTTTGCTAACAACCTCCTCTTTTCCCCAGAAATGCAGATTTGTGTATTTGTTACCTTTGGGTATATAATGAATTGTTCACTCACATATTAGAGATAACTGTCCTGATGGAGTGTGCTGGGCTCAAAGAGTGAAGAAATCAAAATGTTGTAAGCATCACATGTTTTTTTTATCTCATGCCTCCAAATATGACACCATGCACATATGGTGCATGACAAATATAACAAACCTTTGCAGTTCCAGATTTCTCTTCATTTTCCATGATCTCTTCTTGTGGGCACCTGATAATCAGATGTGGAAAGACCAAGTCCCCAGATGTAATTCCAACAATTCCCAGTGCCATGGTATTGATAGTTTACCATCTTTGTACGGTTTCACTCTATCACATCACTAAACGATGTATAGTTTATGCAAAGGCAGTTTAGGTTTCTTCCCATTTCAGCATTTCCTGATTGTATGTTTTTACAACAAAGTACATCTCTTTTTCCATTTCTAAAGAATTTCCAGTAGAAGCAAAATTAGAAAGAGTGACCTAGAGGTCTAAAAACATCCAACCATTAGCAAACTCACCAGCCACACAGAACATTGGTATTGCATCAATAGCATTTGAAATTTGTTTCTAAGTAGCTATAGTTATCATAAATTGTTTTGCAATTTAAAAATTGGGCAAAATCCCACAATGATAAAACCATTATTTAATACTAATGTCATTGTGTTCTCTTCCCTAAGCTCTTAGGAACAAACATTACCATTAGCATATTAATCACTCAGAAGTCTATACTTGAGAAAATAGAAATGTACTAATTAAAGAAATGATCAGTACAGCAAGATCATGGTCAATGCCCGTCATATGAGCATTTTGTGTCTTCACAATGACTTCTGTGCCTAGCAACGTAGAGGAAGAATTTAGTCTTCCAATAAGCCAGGCACCATTACCTGTAGTCAAATGAATATGTTCACCACTGCATTTCCAGAATCCTGCTTCCCTCATGCATGTCAAGTTTCAAATATGAATGTTAGATTACAGATATTTTAGTTATTAAAAAATACTTAAAAGCTAACCAATTCTAATTAATGCAGTCTTATATAGTCTCCCTACTCATGATTCTCACTTAGAAATAGTTATAGCAAACTACCTATACATACAGGCAGCCCAAATCAGACTTCTCAAGCCAAGTGAATTAAAGAGGAAGAAGATGGCTTGAAACAAAATTAAGCCCAAAAGAGACAAAAAGAAAAGGCCTCAGAAAATAATTTCCAAGGAACTGAATATATTCACTATAAGATATTCTTAAGCTGAGTTTTCTGCACAGCAGTGATTGTTTGGCTGCTTCCTACTCAGAGATCTCAATTGCGAATAGTCACAGAGAGATCTATCCTTGGAATACATCAAATCAGGGTAACTTGGCCTAACATTTGGAGGATATCACTGGCTGTGATTAGGCTTATGAGCATTTCCTCAGGGAGGCAACCAGCAGAGTGTTCAGAGAATGGGGAAGGGGGCCCTGAGGATCTAAAATCACAGACGTGTATAATCAGCACAGCCGGTAAAGTCTCCATCATGAAAAAGTCAGATAAGTGAGAGAAACAGAAACACAAACACACACACACATACACACCGCTTACTTCCCTAAAGAGGAGTCTAACCTCTGTATTAAACTTTTCTTCCTGGCAGCTTACACAGGGAATCCATTTTATTCAAAAGAGCAAACTATACAATCTAAGAGGTGCCCTTCATGCTCTGGAAATCAGATTGAGGAGATAACAATCCAGAAAGCAAAGCTGCCAAGGCCAGTGCTAGTGGTAGTAAAGGAGAGCAGCTTGCCACAGAACAGCGGCCAGATGGGGCCCAGTGGGAGAAGCTGAAAACTGGCCACCCTGGCACTCAAAGACTTAATGGAGCATCAGAAGACTATGAACACAAAGGCAGTGCTTAAGCATCTGACATTAAGAAGCCCTGGTGCTAGCCCATGAATGCTGAACTCAAGGAGAGCACAGGTTTGACAGTGAAATTCTCACCTGCTTCAATCACAAATGGTCTGCTCAGAACTCTCAAGGTACCTGCTCCTGACACCTGTCAATCTCTCTATCTCACTCCCAGTTTTTTCATGAAAAGTAATTTTCTCTTAAAGGCTGAATTTAAAGAAAAACCTTAAGAGATTCCTTTCATTTTCCCAAGTAATTCCAATGCTCCACCCAATCCAGGAAATCCTCATTGGCTTAAGGAACTTTCAGTATCTGGCACAGCAAATTGGAGCCACATCTTTTCAGGAATAAGCTCAAAAAGAGAAGGCAAAAGCATTAAAAAAAATTGTCATGGGCTTCTATTCTTTCAGCAAAAGGCCTACAAAGAGTGGAGACAGTGCAACAGGATAGAAAGGGGATGCACTGTAACATTTTATTTCATTTTTTAAACTCTGGAGTAAATATGAATTATCAACATTTTTTAAATTGAGACGCCGTGTATCTGCCTTTTCTGTATATTTTAGCTGTTACATAGCTTCACTTTTTAAAATTAAATTAAAATCAACCAGAAATTAACCAGTGAGAAGTCAAGGGCCAGATATCACTCAAGGAAATAAGGAATTACCCTACCTCATGAAGTTTTTGTGAATCTTGTCAATGTAATGAAACTCACTTCAAGCAAACAAGATATACAAAATCTAGCCTTACAAAGGAAATCAGTTAGGAGTTGATTATTCACATTATACAAGGACGCTTTCCTCTAGAAAAGAATCCACAACAGTGTTACTTTAAATATAGAATGCCACCACTGTGGCTAACATGGGGTCTAATTCACAAAACATACACTCCCTGACTGAATAGTTTTTCAGGGACCCAACTACCATCAAAGGTGTATCCATAGATCCTCCTGGAGAGCCCAGTCAGGTTTTCCCTTCTGTGACAGAAAGCACTTAGAGGATGCACCTGAGGAACTACTGTCAAGCAACATGGAATGTATTTTGGTTGCAAATGTTGTGTCTTTGAGCAAGTCATTTGCCTTTTCTTTTTTTTTTAATTTTTTTAGTTGTAGATAAACACAAACCTTTATTTTATTTATTTATTTTAACATGATGCTGAGGATCAAACCCAGTGCCTCACACATGCTAAGCAAGTGCTCTACCACTGAGCTACAGCCCCAGCCCAAGTCATTTGTCTTTTCTAACTCCATTTTTCATACAGTAGAAAAGAAACCCTGATCCCTTCTGACAATTCTTCCAGAAATGCTATGAAACTGCATGGTTCTAGCTAATATTTTAAAACCAAATTCTGAATGATAGCAAATGAGATTTCTGCATGGGAGCCCAAGCTCCTGGAGCTGGCAGAGCTGCCCTACCCTGCAGCTGCAGGGCTTTCATCATTCCCCTGGAGTGACACAGGATGGCACAAGCATACCAGGTATACCCACTGCAAGTTGAGTGACCCTACTATGCTGCCCACACAAAACCACTCAAAACTATACAACAGCTAAAGAGGAAATGTAACTTGAAGAGTATTTCCCTCCACAAACAACTGGTCCTCTGGGACTTTCACTTCAAGCCTCTGAATTGTTCGAAGTAAATGAGGCTTGCACTAAAGGCCAGCCAATCACACATCAAGAAATCGAGCCTCCTCTCAGAAGGGGAAAATGGCCACTCCAGAGACAGCCTCCCACCCCTCATACCGGGACTCTTGTACAAATGGCTGCATTTACCCACATCTGAGGCACTTGATCCAGCCAATAATGGCCTCTGCCAAGCCCTAGAAGCTGAGACATATATGCAGAGGGGTCAACATCTGAAATTCCAAACAGGGACCTCAGATCCACTGCAACGCCATAAATGAAAAACTCCAGCTTTGCCAGAAGTTGACTTAATTCTTTTTTTTCAGTTCTCTAGTTCCTAACAAGCAATCCATTGAACCCCTAGTTTCAGCCTCTAGGCACAATATGTGGAAGTTACAGCAGACTATGGCAAAGTGTGGGAGGGAGAAGTCTCCAGCTTCTCCCACCTTGTAAGTATGACAGTCAGAGAAAAACCAGGTGGGGCTACTGGAGCCCAAAACAAGTGGTCCTCAGATAAGAAGAATTCCAATGCCTCAGAGCCCTCTCTGGAAAATGTCCTGCCTCCAGCACCCTAGGGGGAGAAATCTCAGGATCATTAGCAAGCACTCTGGCTGAGCTCAACTTTAGTGAAGGTGTATAGGGAGAGAGGTGATCTCTAAGGTAACCAGTTAATTGCCAATAAGGAATGATAATAATAAATTAGCAAATACTAATGTAAACTAACTCAGTTCTGCAGCAGTTGCATGGAGACGACAGAGGAACAGTTTATTCTGGAACACATCTTGCAAGCTGATCCCCGCTGGGAAATGCACTGCCTCAGCTAGATGTGTAACAGGGCAAGTACAATGTAGGCAATGGGCGTCCCTAGAATGTCTAATAGTAGAATTAGAGCCCTTGATTTTTGAAGAAAAAGTGGAGTGAGCAAGCCTGGACAGATGTGGACTTCTTTGTTTTCTATTGTTTCCTCCTGCAGCCTGAGGGCTATTTTTGATCTTTAGGGATAAGACTTAGATGATTCCAAGAACCCATCATAATAAGGAAACTAAAATCTTTAAAAGCAAGCTCACTGGAGGATTTGTTTTCATTGGTAGTAATATGTTGTGTCATTCCATGCTATCCGAACCAGCTTCATCATATCTATTAATTTTCTAGAGCTCTTTCAATCTGCCGTGTGATATAGATTTGTGGCTGTCCATAGCCCAGAGTTTCATTCTAATCACTGCAAATCTCCAAATTTTAAATTCTGTTTTAAGGACAAAAACATGCTGAGATATTTCTTTCTTTTGCATTTTTCTTCACAATCTAATTGATGTTTTACTTTATTATTATTATTTATTATTATTTTATTTTATTTTATTTGCCCTAAGATGACCATGCATTCAAATTTTTTGTGGTAGTCTTTTTCCAGGGTAACTGGAAATATTTAATTCAGCCTGCCACACATGTCCTTGTTGTGTAATCTTTTGCACTACTACCACATAACTATTTATGAAAATGTTGCATGAGTACGCACAGAACCTTTAGACCAAATCATACCAAAGATGCTACAGATTTCAGGCAAAAGGTAGGAAATGTAAGGAAAACACTCAAGAGGCTGGGGATGTAGCTCAGTGATACAGCACTTGCCTTTCATGTCAGGAGGTCCTGTGTTCAATCCCCAGCATGGGGGAGGGGGAGAGAAACTCAAGATGAGATTGAAATTGAAGCCAAAATCTAAATCCCTATGTACCTATGATTGGAATTATAGAAGGTCTTGGCTACTATACTTACTCCTTTAGAACTGTCAGCTTAAAAACATTCAGCATCAAAAAGGTAAAAGTTTAAATATACCACACAAATGAGAATTAGTATTTTTTATCAATTCACTCCTCCTGAAGTCAGGAAAAGACCCCACCCAAGTCTCCATTTCCAGCAGAAAAAATATATGACATACTAAGTGGCACTCAAAACAAAAATATTTTTAGGAAAATGACAAACCTACTATCTTTCTTCTCTATTCACCTTGTTTTTCAATCTCTTTTCCTTTTTATTCCTTTTTTTCCTGTACATACACACAGAGCATACTCTCATACACACACACACACACACACACACACACACACACATACTAAGTCTGTGAACTAAATAAAGCAGGACACCAAGGATTCAAATGTCACCCTTCAATCCAAGATATGTTTAAAACATACTGGCATCACTAATTCTGCAAAAGTCTTCTGAACAACAGAGGCATCCTCCACTTTGCCTTCTCAAATTTGTGCACAAAACCACAAAATCCACATAGCTGACTTTCCAACCAATATCAGAGGACAGGTAAACAATGATATAAAATTCTTTGCAGAATTATCTCTGCAATATGAGAAGTTAAATTCAAATTCTCTACACCAGTGCTCCATTCCCTTTACCTTACCTACCTAACTGCCTCAAAGTCATGTTCCCTATAGTATCTAGAGTAAACATTGTTCAGATGTAGCTATGTTTGTTCGCTGATGGAGAAGCCACTCTCAGGACTGGGGATGTAACTCAGTGTTAGAGTGCTTACCTAACACATGCCTAAGGTTATCAGCACCACCAAAAAAAAGTCACCCTCAATTCACCAAACTTGGAGAGTCCAACAGCAAATTTACAGATAAATAATGGCAGGAGAAGGAAGTACTAAGGAACCTACAAAGTAACAGGTAATTAGAAACTATCTTGTATGTTAAGATCGTTTGACCAGGCCCAGAGGCATGCACCTGTAATTCCAGTGACTCTGGAGGCTAAGGCAGGAAAATCACAAGTTCTAGGACAACCTCAGCAATTTAGTGAGGCCTTATGTCAAAATAAAAACTGAAAAGGGCTGGGGATGTAACTCAGTGTTAGAGAAGCCCTGGATTCAATCCCTAGTACCTAGAGAAAGAAAATGAAAAAGAAAAAGAAAAAAAAGAAAGAAATGTTGCTTGCAAGTGAAATCATGTGGGTGATAGTAGCTCCCCAACTAGACTGTGAACTCTCTGAAGGCAGAAGTTACATCTTATACTTACATGGAATCCCTATGGTACATGCTGCACAGCTGAGCACAGTGGATGCACTCAAAATGCTTACTGATTTGATTTAATGCCCCTGTGATGAATTTCAAAATGCAATAGAGTAAAGCAGCACAGGAAGCAAGCACCGTAGTTCTGACTCTGCTAGTGTATAATACCCTTCTGAGTAACTGCTATAATGGACTCTACAGCAATGAAAGAAGTGGATTTGTCACAAAAGGGAGCCCAGTGTCCCAATCTGAAGAGTAAGAATGCTACATGCTTGGGAAAGAGATATTATCCTGAATTGAAATTATCTGTTTATTGGGCATTTCCCTACAAACTCTCTGGGGTCAAAGATCAAGTGTATAA
>CM053417.1:45265635-45280118 GCA_028644305.1 Xerus rutilus | reverse complement strand
TTTTGGTACTGGGGATTGAACTCAGGGGCACTCAACCACTGAGCCACATCCCCAGCCCTATTTTGTGTTTTATGTAGAGACAGGGTCTCACTGAGTTGCTTAGCGCCTCGCCATTGCTGAGGCTGGCTTTGAACTCGCGATTCTCCTGTCTCAGCCTCCCTAAGTGCTGGGATTACAGGCTTGAGCCACCGCGCCCGGCCAAGTGTATAATTTTTTAAAAACATTTTGTATAATTGTTGATAGATCTTTATTTTATTTATTTATATGTGGAGCTGAGACTCGAACCCAGTACCTCACACATGCTAGGCAAGCGCTCTACCACTGAGCCACAACCCCAGCCCCCAAGTGTATTATTTTTATTTCCCTAGAAAATAGTAAGTACAGTGACATGTTCTAAATGTCCAATAAATGCTAGTGGATTGAACTAATGAACAAATGAAAGAAAGAGTTCATGAAATAGCATGACGGACAATAGCAGTGACATAATACAATTTAGTAGAGAAATTTCCGTAGAATCTTATGACATCATAGAACTTACTCAATTCCATAATTGCTTAATAAATGTTTTCTCAGAAGTATTCCTTAAGTAATAATAAAAATATAAAGAAAATGTAGGTAATGTAGCAAGATATTCCTAGGAATTATTATTATTATAATATTAGTATTATAATATTATTATAATATAATAATTATTATTATTATCCTAGGAATCCCACTATACCCTATAGTAGTATTTATCATTCCATATTGCAAATCACCTATTTACTTGTTTGTCTCCCCATTAGAATGTGTTTTCGTCGTCTTTTTCATCTATTTAACTCCAGCGCCTAGAGTAGTACCTTACAAAGCATAGACACTCAACAAATACCAGTTGAACAAATGACTCAACCATTTCTGCTCTTCTATAGACTTCACTGGATTTAAGTATTCTATCCAGTTCACATCCAGTGGCTTCTAATAGGGAAGAAAAAAAGTGTCATTTTCCCCATGCAGGACTTTGTGACAGATACAGGTCAAATGGCCTGGTCTGTGCTTAGCTGAGTGGGCTTCTCCCTTTTCTGGGTGGGCTGTAAATTGAACTCTCTATGAATGCATATTGGAAATAATACTTAACTTCACAGCATCTAATACATGCTATTGTGGACCTGCCTACTCCTACACACCAGCTCTGTATGATTTTGTTAAACAAGTAGAACTTTGTGAGTCAGGAACATCATCCGAACTGAGACCTTAGCTTTTCTAAATATTTGAAGCAATACATTCTTCACTCTGCCCATAGGAGAATCTCAGACAGGACACTAAGTTCTTAAGAAAACCATGTGATCATAGTTATAGATCTCCTGCCTCTTGAATGTATTTCCTAGACACTGGGCCTTGCATTTCTCTGGTGCCTTCAATTGATTGCATAAATGATTACCAGGTCCTCAGGATTCAATATTTTTGTCCATATCCCTAAGGAAGAACACTATCAGCTACCAAATACACAACTTTGGCATATTTCACCTCCATTATTGAGTGATCAGTGTGAAGAGTCTGGCCACACCACTTTGTAGGTATCACCTATATAGAACTAGTTTAAATTCCTCTTTGGTTATAAGTGCCCAGGGAGACACACTCAGGTATACACACCATTACTGACAGTGATTCCTCAATTGCTTAGTAAAGAAATATACCATTTTAGGGGCACCTATGAATCAGACCGTTTATACTACACAATGTCATACCATCCTTTCCAACAAACTTGCATGGCAAATGTACCCATTTTGTAGATGAGGAAACAGAGACTCAGACCTCAAGCAGTGACTTTTGGATTCAAAATTATGGTCTATCTGGTTCCACTCACAACTGCCTCTCTCCCACTCTGCTGCTGAACTACAAATTATCCTCCAAGTAATCTATGGTCTAGGCCCTAGTAGTATTCAGGGATGTTGATAATTATAACTGAGCCTGTCTAGCACAATACTAGACTTTCAATAAATGTTCTTTTATGGAGCTATGAATTTATAATATTGGTGCTTTTGTTGCCAGCAAAATACCTTCAGTTGCTCATTAAAAGTACTGCTTTCTTGAGCTATTAATTCTGGTGGGAACTATTTTTCATGAGAAGCAATCAATGTAAGTGGTCCTAAGATCCTTTTGTCCTAAAAAATTGATACAAACACTATGGAACCATTTTATGTAAGCATGATAGCCTGGCTATATCAGGCAGAAATATTTCTGAAACAGGAAGGTATCAATGAAATAGCACTTTCCAAGAAGTTTAGTACCCTGTGATATGCCTTCCCTCTCTTGATGGCCTGCTTTGTGAGTCTGAGCAAATCCCTTAACATCTCTGCACCTTTGTTTCATCATCTACTGAAGGACAATCTATCAAGATATCCAATTTCAAGTATCAAAGGAGAGAACAGTTGTGAAGGTGCTTTGAAAAATGTGTAAGTGCTCTCCAAGTGTACAGTATTCCTTTCATTAGTGGCCTGGAAGAGGGCATATGCTTCCCACTGCATAGAATTTCAAACCAAACAGGGAATTAAGCAATTCATAGAAAAACGAAAGCAACATAAAAACTGCCTTCCACCCAGCCACCCACCCACAATCATCTGAATATCACCCAACTATCCTGAAATATTTCAATAGCAAGCATCTGACCACATTGTGTTTTGTAAAATCCTTCCATTTGGAAACATTCACTCACAGTAAAGGGAAACAGAATTAACTCAAATGCAGGGCTAATTCCTAAAATGTTCATATTAGTGACAGTCTCAACCTCCTCAGCTGTCAAATGTTATTACCAGAACTGCTGAGAAATGGCAAAGTGGCTTTCATTTTTTGCTTGCCTCCCATTAACCATCTCATCCATATTTGTGGCAAGATGCTACAGAACAGTGGTGTGAAAGGGAAAAAAAGAAAATGGGGGTTTGAGGAGGCTGAACAACTCTCACAGGGAGACATTGTGCCCACTGGAGCATTAGAGGGTTTCATTCATTTTCAACACTACTTGGTGACAATTTCTAAGCTATTTCATCTGGCATAATGTTGCCACTGGCTGGCAAGCATGCCATATTTGCAACAGGTGGAGCAAACTTGTATTATGCCAGGACACCATACTGGAATTTCAAAGGCTTAGACTCTGTGGGTTCCTGCTCACGACACCTGCTCACAAAATCCTTATATCTTGGGTTACCTTTTGCCCCAAGAAACACTGATAGCAAACCTAAGTATGGAAATGGGCTTAGGCAGAGAAGTTCTCCTCGCCCCTGCAGGGGGTTGTGCCAGCCTAAGGGTCTATGGTGTACTGAACAGGTCAAAAAGAGGTCTGTGAAGACTTCACAGAGCCACTCATCTGCACTTACCTCAGGCAGAGGCACACCATTGATGATCAGATCTGGCTGCTGGGGGCCCTGGCTATTGAAAGAGTGATGGTAGATATGGTTGGCGCTGGTATTGCGAGTATTCTGGTTCTCTACATTCAGGAAAGTGCTCTCAGAGCGGCGGCAGCCCAGGGGCAGCGTCTGCTGGTGGTAGTCGAAATAGTTGAGGGAGGAGGTCAGGGAGGAGCAACTGACAACGTTCATCTTGTCTGTCTCCTCCACATCCCGGGGTACCAGGCGGATGTCATTCTTACTGATTTTTTTCTTCTTGCTTGATTTCTTTTGATGCCCATAGGAGTACTCAGCGATTCTATGTGACAGAAAAGGCAGCATGAATTGATAACACCCTCCCAAACCATGCACTGATTAATAAACATTAAGCATCCCAGAGGGTTGCACCCCATCTCTGCTCCAGCTCCTTATTCTGGCGCATTACATCATCTGGTTTCTCCCTGTGCTTTTTGCATGCGAAAACAAGCTGAGGGCCATGAAGTTTTTATATTAACCATAGTAACCTCCCCCTACCCCCCCCAAAAAAAAGTTCCTATAATTTGGATCTGGAATTTTTCATTTGAGTGGCCAGTGAGCAGGGGTGGGAGGATGGGAAAGTTGAGCCTATAGGAGAGAAAGAATTAAAATGCTAAAATATGGAGCTTCCCTAGAACCCAAAACAACTTCTGGGTAAAGTGAGAAGCAAGCCCCAATTTAACAGAAAGGGGAGATGGAGGGAAATAAAAAAATAAACTGCTTGCCAGTTCCTCCAGGCTTTTGCCATGTAGCAAACTCCCTTAATCAGCTTCCTCTATGATTGACCTGATAAATTTTGGGGTAGAAGATCAGACCCTGTCTTTTGAAGTCTCCTCAACTCCTCTCCTCCACACCCTCCTCCCTGCCCTAGCCCATCTCCCTTCTACTCTCCACCCAGCCCCCTCCTCTTCCAGAGAAATCTGATAGCCAAACCCATTTGAATGAGGGGAAATGCTTTTTTACCTCTTTCCCCTTAGGCTCACTTTCTCCTCTGCCTTTTTGTCTTGCTCCTCGCTAATGGGAGAAACCGAGATGCAATGCAGACACTTGCTGTTTTGTCCTTTTATAAAACAGCCGAGGAGACAAGTGATGGTTAAACAATTACTGCAAAGGAATTTAAAGGTTAGTGCATTCAGCATCCTTCTCCATTCAGGTGTACCTACAAGCAGCTGTGCTGCAACTGGAACATAAAGAGCTCAATTTAATTAACACTGACACAGACCCAGCAACGTGCATCAAAGACACCACGCATTAAGAGACTTGTCAAAAGAAATACATTAAAATGTAGGCAGATTCTCAATGTCACTTATTACTTAGCACATAATGATTTCAGCTTATTGTTTGGAAATTCAATTTCAAGACAATAATCAGCAAAACAATAGAGTTAATAAATAATACAGGTTGATCTTTACAAGGGAAAGACTGCCTGTATTCTTGCTCGACAAAGCTAATTGTCTGAATACAAAAAGGGAGCCCAATTCAAGCAGCAATTGCAGATCATCTTGCAAGTCTCATAAATGAATGCATTTCAGGAAGAGGCTCTGCAGAAGCTGAGAACAAGAAACCTCTGCTTAATCACATGGAAAGATACACTCCTGAACTTTAGGTTTCTAAAAAGTCTGAGCAGATGAAGAGACCACATATCTACAGAGGCAAATAACTGCTCTGTCCCTGGGATCCACCTAGACCTAAGCACTTGAGTTTCCCTCACCCTTTCACTCTGTGCCCAGGCAGACTTGCAGTGATAGCAAGCTGATGCTACTGAGGCTTGGGAGCAGATAAAATCCCCCCAAATCCCAGGAATAGGGTTGATTTTCTTTTCTAATCTGTTTACAGAATCAATGGGAAGTTCTAATCATTTTGTTTACCCATGATGAGTAAGTTTGGCAATGCCCCGTCCAATTATTCAGCTGAGGCATTCATTGCACAGCCCTTTCTGTATTGACCAATTATTTAATTAAACTGTACTTCATTAATTCCAAACCATCACAAGGAAGAGAGTGCTTTACAAAATACACATTTGGGTGAAGTTGGAGAGCACTGAGATTTGTACTTTTTTTTTCCCAAATTCAAATGTTCTCCTCCCTGTTTTAATGATCTCCCTGGCAAGCACTCAGAAAGAGCTCTCACTTCTAGTCATATATCACCAAGAGGTGGCAAAGCCTTCAATATCTTTATTTCAAGCTGATTTCTTTTTCATCAAGGAAAGGGTCTTATGCATTTACTTTATGCTGAGAAAATGGCTTAAAAAGAGTCCCCTCTATTATTATCTCCATATAAATAAAAATTTATTGACCCTGCATTTTTCTCCTATAAAAATCGCCACTGGCAGTCACAGGTTTCAAAGGTAAGAGCAATATTAATTTCCATTTCTCCCATATGAAACGACTCGGTGCTGAAGGAAAGAGAAGTCATGGCCATTTCACTAGTAACAGGATTAAAGCATTTATGAGGCATTGCAGCTGCTCTTTTATGGCACCTGATTGATATTCATGTGTGGTTAGCATTTGTCTACTAACTTGTGTAATGCAGAGAATAGTAAAAGGGAAACAATAATTGCATGGCTGTTACATATTCAGGGAGCTCTGATTCACAGAAGTGTGCATTTCAGATGGTGTCAACTACAAATCTGACCTACAGGAACATATTTTGACTGATTAACATGCAAGCACAGATGGCACAAAAGACACACTGGATGTGTAGGTGTGTTGAAAGCACACACACACCTTGGCTGGAAATAGCAGCATCATTCATTTTCAGCAAAGTAAAGAAACAACTTTTTTTCAACTGTTTCGATGAGACACTGCTGGAAAAATTATATATTAAGTTGAGTTCTAGAAATTCTTCAACTTACTTGTTCTATCCAATTTTAAGTAAGAACTTCAGCAAGACCCTCTAATGTGCTAATCAAGATTGTTTTTTAAATGCTATATATCATTCAAGGTTCCACATTTCTTTTCTCTTTACTCTTCTCCTCATCTCTCCTCTCCCCCACCCTAATACACAATCCTGCGCACACTTCAAGAGAAACTGTTACACAATAGTCCATAGTGACATCCACTGGTAGCAACCAGATCTTAATGCCAGAGCACAGTTCCACATAAGAGGAAGAAAGCACCATCAACTCCAAGATTGCTATTTTTACTGAAACATCTGGATGCAAAATCTTGTTTCTCATTGGGATGTGGGGTCTCTACACACCAACCAACCAGATATTTGAAAACATACAGATGCCTGAAAGAATTTCACTTCATATAGTCAGATGTTTAGGGATTAGATCAAACCAAACCAAGAAGAGAATTAAAAACAGTAATAACCTGCTTCTGCACACACTCCTGTTCTCTCTTTCCCTTACTCTGTTTCTCAACTTAAACACCTACTCCCAAGCACTCTTCAGAGTTTATCTCTGCGGCAAAATAGGGCAGCTGCCAGCACTCACTCTCCTTTCAGTACCTGTCTCCAAATCACTGTGCCCTGGAAATCAAGTTATGGTTTTGCTAAAAATATGAGTCTCATCTCTTCTTACCTCTTCTCTTATCTTTCCCTTTCTCTCTCTCCCTCCTTTCTCTCCCTCCCTCCCCCTCTCCCTAGTTCCCATAACTTCATGGAGACAGCTGTGCAAATTTTAAAATGATAATTGCTTTTCTGCTCATCATCATTATGTGACAGAATCCATTCAAACAGTAAAGGATTGTCTTCCAGCAAATTGTCAGATCAAAAGAATTGATCAACTTGGACTGTCACAAACTTTTCACCCTCCACAAAAAAGCAGTGTGAGTATGCTGCATGCAATTAAGTGGGAAACAAAAGCACTGGGGTTTTCACACAGAGACACAGATACTCACACCTTACTCATCCAAGACAAAGAAGAAAAGAAAGAAAAGTTGGCTCTACCTGCAGTTGTAGGTTCGGATCTCTTTGTTGTCGCGCTTGCACTTGATTGCCACGAAGATCATAGTGACAAAGAGGATGCCAGCAATGGAGCCCAGGGCGATAATGAAAATCAAGGATAGGTTCACCGAGCCCATTGACTCTTGGGCATCAAGAGCTGGTGACAGATAGATTAGGACCAGCGCAGAGGCTGAGAGAGACGTCTTGCCATGGTCGTGGGCCACCACAATAAGTTCATAGGAGGCCTTAGAGCTCTCACTGAAGGTGCGGGTGGTTCTGACTTCGCCGTTGACCTGATCAATTTCAAAGAAGCCACGGTCACCCTCAGTCATGTCGTAGGTAACTCGACCATTTTCGCCCTCGTCGTAGTCGTCTGCCTTGACAATGGTCACCAGGTAGCCTATGCCTGAGTTTCGGGGGATATAGACCTCAGCAGTGCCATTGATCAGTGGTGGGGCTGTGATAACTGGGGTATTGTCGTTGACGTCGAGGATGATGACACGCACTGTGGCATTGCTTTGCAGTGAGGGCAGGCCACCATCCTTGGCCAGCACCTTGAATTCAAATGCCTTGGTCTGCTCATGGTTGAAGGATCGCAGAGCATAGATATCACCGGAATTGGGATTGATGGAGACATAGGTGAATACCGGCATGTCCCGCACCTGCGACGGCACTATCTGGTAGGAGACACTGCCGTTGAGACCCAGATCGGGATCACGGGCCGACACTGAAAGAAGATAAGCGCCGGGAGTGTTATTCTCCTGCACAATGACCTGGTAGTAGGGCTTAGAGAAGTGCGGGTGGTTGTCGTTCTCATCAGTTATGCGCACTGTAAAGGACTTGGCACTTTGCAGCATGGGTACGCCGCCATCGCGCGCCTGAATGGTAAGATTGTACTGATCGTGCTGCTCTCGATCCAGGCGACCATCCACCAGGATAGTGGAGAAGCTCTCATACTCCTGCAGCCGAAACGGCACGTTGCCCAGCAAACGGCACTGCACTCGTCCATTGAGGCCCGAGTCGCGATCAGACACCCGAACTAGGGCGATCACGTAGCCCGGGGGGGCGCTCTCGCTCACCTCAACAAGCTCACTGTTGACCGACAGCAAGTTGATAACCGGTGGATTGTCATTGGTGTCCAGCACGCTGACGGTGACCTTGCAGTGTGCTGGGATAGAATTGGGCCCCAGGTCCTTGGCCTGAACGTCCAGTTCGTACACGTGACCCTCTTCATAGTCTAGGGCACCGGTGACAGTGACTAAGCCACTGTGTGGGTCGATCTGGAAGAGCTCGCGTGTGCGGTCATTGACATAGCCATAGAAAGAGTAGACAACCTGGCCATTGGTGCCCTCGTCTGGGTCACTAGCATTCAGGCGAATGACGGGTGTGTTGGGAGGCGAGTTCTCAGGCACGCTCACAGCATAGGTGGACTCACCAAATACCGGGTTGTTGTCATTGGAGTCAGTCACCTTGATGCTGAGGCCCACGGTGCCCAAGTGCGGCGGGTCTCCGCCGTCGAGTGCAGTGATTCGAAAACTGTAGTGCGACTGAGTCTCGCGATCCAGACTTTTCTCCACCACGAGTTCAGCAAAGCGTGAACCGTCGCCACGAGTCTTGATCTCCAGGCCGAACAGCTCGTTGGGCGTGAGCTCATAAGTCTGCACCCCAAAGCTGCCAGAGTCAGGATCATAGGCGCTGTCCAGCGGGATACGCGTGCCTGGGCTGGCAGCTTCTGAGATCTCCAGTTCAATCTGTGCGGCTGGGAAACTGGGCGCATTGTCGTTCAGGTCCTTGATCTCCACCTTAATCACGCAGATCTCCATTGAGCTGGACATAACCTCGAGAGAGATGATGCACTTCGGGCTCTGGCGGCACAGCAGGTCACGGTCGATCTTCTGCTTGGTGACCAGCAGGCCGGAGCTAGGGTTGATGTCCACCAGGTGCGGAGCTGAATTGGACACCACGCGGAAGGCAGAGGCCTGCCGGGGATCCAGGGCGAAGCCTGCCTCTCGCGCGTCCTTGGCCACGTTAGCGATTACCGTCCCGGCACGCTGCTCTTCTTCCACTGAGTACTTGAGGTTAATGAGGGCGGCCGCCTGCGTCCACAATACGGCCAGCAGCAGCAGCACCGGCAGCAGGAGCGACTCCATGGCTGCGCGGGGCTCTGCCTGGCCTCGCCTCTCCACACCCCTCCGAGGCCGACGCCGCCGGCGCTCCAGCTTCCCGCCGGCTCGGGCCGCCTGTTGCGCGCGCCCCGTGGCCCCGGAGGCCGCGGGAGGAGTCCCGCCCAGGGCGGCCCGGCGGCGCGGGGCGTATACCCGCGCCGGCTCCAATGCTGAGGTTGCGGTGGGCTCCGCGGGGGCTCGCTGGGGGCCCGGGGGCTCCAAGGGGCCGGAGGAGCGCCGCGCGGCCCCGAGCCCCCTCCCTCCAGCCCGGCTACTCAGTTTTCCCCCTTCAAAGTTAGCGGGGCGCGACTGTCCGCAGCGGCGCAGGGCTGCGGGTCCGGTGGCGTTTGCGAGGCCAAGACCACTCGCGGCTGAGTCCGGGCAGCACTTGGAGCAAAGACTTGAAGGGCTGTGGGGGCGCAGCCTTTCAGGCGCTGCCGGACCCGCTGCAGCGCACCGGCACTGGGGCTGGTGAGCGCGTTGTCTGTGCACCTGGCATGCGCAAGGACCTCCCCCCAGCGCTCCCGGCTCACTGCGGAGAGAGGACCTGCCTGGAATGCACCCTCCGGGGTCTGGGGGGGCCACACTGGCCTCTTCAACGCCTGTTGGGGAAAAACAGGGATCGCAGGCGGGAGTCTGAGTTGCTGGCAAGGGCTGCGGGTGCCCAGGGATCTGGTTGAGCTGGATGGCGGTCCCGGGGCTGGCAGAGGAAGGGGGAGGGGACCGAGGCTGCCGAGGAGAGAGCGTGCTCCCAGGCGCTGAGATTGGCGTCGGAGGGCTTGGGAGGCGCGTCTGTCCACGATCCGAGGTGGGCACAGATTCTCCCCTACAGAGCAGCTGAAAGGCTGCGGGCGTTTTTCGGAAATCAAAGTTACCAACGCAGCCCAAGCCTCCACATCAAGTTTGTGAAAACGGGGAGATGGCGATTTGTCCAAGAAAATCAAAGTCTGAGTCTTTCCAATGGCCCAGTGGGGGGAGGGAGGTGGGGAGTGGGAGGAGGGGAAGGGAAGCTACAACAGTACCGGCCAGGAGAGGCGGGGCAGCCGCCTAGGATACCCGGGGCTTCTCCTCTTCTCTGGGTTTGGGCTGGGGTGTTGCTCCAAGGGTCGCCGCTGCCGTCGCCCACGCTGCCGCGGGAGGAAGCCCTCTTAGTTCAGTCGCATGTCGCTGGAGTCCGCCTCAGCAGCTGCCACGATTGACGGTTTTGTCGCTGCCAAAGTTTACTTGAGGGAGCGTCTTGATTCCATCCTGTAGAGGTGCTGACCGCACTGCCTTGGGCTCCTTCCCTTCCGGGCGCTCGCGCGCTCGGAAGGTCTGTCTCGCTTTCTGTCTGCCTCGGGCTGTGTGTGAGAGAGAAAGAGTGAGTGTGTGGCGTGGGGAGTGTGAGTGTGGAGTATGAGCGATCAGTAAGAGACGGATTTGGGGTGGGAGCTTTCGGATCTTAGATGAATCTGCTCAGCTGGAATGCCGCGGAGAGCAACGCGACATGGGCCCGCGCCAGGCTAGGGACGCGGATGCCAGTGCCCTCCGGACAAGCCAGGCATGGTGCGCGGGAGATGTGCTGCTGTCTGCGCTCGCTCGTCGGTCTCCCCTCTGCGCCAGCTGACACCGCTACTGCTGCTGCTGCTCCTCCTGATGCCGCAAACTACTGGCCGCGGAGTCTGGAGAAAGCCAGAGAGAGCCGGAGCAGCCGAGCCCGGCTACGCCAGGCGCTGGCCAATCAGCGAGCGGCCCAGCGGGCTCCGGTCTTGGGGCGGGACCAAGGCACCGGGGGCGGGGCGGGGCGGGGCGGGGCCAGGCGGAAACTTACACACCGGCGGGACTGAGTGGTACCCCGGACTGCGAAGCCCTTGCGGGAGTCGGGGGAGGCCAGATAGGTGGGATAGGCGGAGGAAAGAGGGCAGGGTAGAGCGGGAAGGGAGTGTGCTGGTGCTGCGCCTGAGACTCCTTGGGAACCGTGTGCCTCTCCAGTTTGCAGAGATTGCAGGAAAGATGAGGATTTGATTCTCTTGGCGTGTTTATCTTCCTCACATATCTTCATATCTTGAATATAACATTCATTCTCTCTCCTCTTCCCCCACCTATTCTTTGTCTCATCGCCCTGGATTTGTCTGTTTCTCTGCTTTGCTCTCTTCTCATTCTTGGGTAGTGTAAGGAAGAAAGGGAAGGAGAAAGCGCCCCCGGGGTGGTCATTCACCCAGTGCTTAGCCAGAGTGTCCTCACTTCAGTGGGGGCCAGCATCCACCCAGATTATCACCCCGATCCCTCAAACCCTGGTAGACGCCGCACCCCCGCCACCCACCCACCAACCCCCCCCCCCAGCGGGCTCCCTGACTGGGTTCAGCTAGCTCTTCTCTGTTGCTTGTTAATCAAACTGAATCTGTGGTGCAAAGACAGAACGTTGAAGAGATCTGGACACATTTCACTGCCCCTCACCCCACCCTTTAGATAATTTATCTCCCTATAAATAAATTGTACATTTGAGAAAAGCCGGTAGAGCGAACGCCGCCGCGCTGCGCCGCGCCGCACCTCGCCTTGCCTAGCCGCACCAAGCCCGGAGAGCCGGGAGCAGGACAGACTCTGTGGGGTGGGCGCGCCGTCCGCGTAGGTCTCTGGTAGCTGCGATCCGGTGCTGGTGTGCTGGGCGCCCCAGCCTTCCCACCCAGCCTCGGTCTCCAGGGGCTGCCAGCTCCTCTTGGGCGGCTGCGGCGGCTGCGGCTGTGCCAATGCTGGGAAACCGGAGGCCGGCGTGGCCAGGACTGATATCAAGCTTAGCCTGCCTTCTGGATGGAAGGCGCCCCTGGGGATTGAGGGGACTCCACCATGCCCTGATCTGAGGCTCTTAATTAAGGTCACCGGCTGAAGGAATCAAAAAGCACCCCCGCTGCACAAGTTTTATTTTTCCTTTCTTAAATCATGTATTGGGGGCAGGGGAGCAGTTTCTAAATTCACAATTCTTGGAAGAGTAAATCTCCCTTCTGAGTGAGTTGTCTCCGGTATTTGGGAGTCTTGGGTGAGCAAACTCCTAATTAGCCCAGCGACAATTGACCCGACTTAAAATGAGAACCACTTTTGCCCTTTCAAAACATTAAACAAGAAAAGGGAAAGGCATTTGGACACACAGCGGATTTTCGCAAAACTGCCATCTTCTTGCAGAGAGCAACTCAGCTGATTTTTTAAATATTTCTCCTTCCAAGGGGAGCTAGTTTAGCAACGTTTACCTTGTCGACGGGAGGGGGAAAAGATAGCTTCCTCCTACAGAAAGAAATTATTTGGCTAGTGAGGTTGTGACCCTCTGAGTGTGCATCCAAGGCCAAGGAGAGAGCGCGGACATCCTGTTCCACTTCCCGCGAGGGGGTCATTTCACTCTTTCACATCAAAATGCAATTCAGCCCAGACCATCAGGGAGAAAATCTAGGTGTCTGCAATGAGTATCGTTTAATTTTGATCATTTAGAGATGCTGGTGGACGGCAGAGAGTGTTGCTCGAGGGAGCCCTGTGGTCCTCTGGGTTTTCTGCAGACACCATTGGAAAAATGGGCAAGTAGTGGAGGAGAATGACAACATGGCAGGCAGCGCGGGCGCACCTCTTGGGCTCCGCAAAAGGAAGGGTTCCATTTGATATATCACAGTTATTTACCTTTGATGTCAGCGAGTGGGAATGAAGTACATCTTGGTCTAATTAAAAAGGCCTAAAAAGGCATTTGAAATGGGTTTGCTATCTGATCACGGGATACGAGTTCGGTGTTTGGCAGCTTTCTAAAATATTGCCTGGACTATTTAAACACAACAATTAACAGCATGCTAAAATGTTTGCATGCTATGCTTAGAAGCTTTTAGCTGTAAACTTTAAGGCGATCTGTTCCCCTTTAAGTTAAAAAAGGATGATGCTGCTTCCTTGTGGCGAAGGCTGTCAGGAACCCGCTGATCAATAAAAGTAAACTGGCGCCTCCACGGCTTGATAGAGCGGGAGCAAAGAGTCTGAGAAGTAGTCTCGGCCATTAACAATCCCCCAGGTAACGAGAAATGGAAGAATTACTCAGGTAAAATGATTAACATTGCTGTGACATCTGAAAAGATGCACACAAGATAAGAAGACTGCCGACCTCTTACCTTAGGGAGTGCTAATAGAATGTCTATATTTTGCCGTCTTTTAAAGATAATTAGGAGAATACAATTCATATAGAATGTCATTACTTTTGTAATAGCAATCACATTGTAAAGACATGTTCTGCATTTGCAAGACAAACGCTCTTTACTTAGGCGGTGTCACACTTTCCCCTGCTTTCTGTCCACTGTTCACTGCTCACACTCCAGGAGTACCTCTTTTCAGAGTAGAGCACCCAAGTACTTTCAGCTATCAAACTGCTTTTACAAAAGCCAGATACGGAGAGAGGCAGGGGCGTACGTATTTGCTTTACTTCTTTCCCATTACCTCCCCACCCCCAAGCTCAAAGTGACAGTTACAACCCCCCCCACGCACACACAATAGTTCTTCCATCCCCCAGTCCATTTCTACAGATAATCCTTATACCCTTTGCTCTCTGAATCTTTTTTTTTTCAAATTGGCATATTTGATCATTATAGTCCAACAATGCTATTGACTAAATGAGTGGCCCAAAACACTTTCATGATCAAGGATTTATTAACTAACTGAATGAAACCGTTCTGCATGTAGATAATAAACACACAAAAAAAGTTCTCTTCATTTAGCTTCGGTTTACTTCAATTCCGAAGGGAGTCCCGCCTCCTCAGCCTCTTTAGAGACACAAGAGGGACATCTAGTGACCATCCTCAGTATTTTTTATCCAACTACTGTAGAGAAACACTAGGCTCTGGGTACCAACTATAGGGTTATGTAGCCTGCCTCAGCTCTCTTAGGCCAAAGCAGTTGCTTGGGCCACTAAGCTCCCCAATCAGAATTGGTGAAGAGATTGGGTTTTTTTGTACCAGGTGTGGTGGTACATGCCTGTAATGCCAGCTACTTGAGAAGTTGTGGCAAGAAGATCACAAATTCTAGCCCAGCCTGGGCA
>CM053417.1:45158585-45265535 GCA_028644305.1 Xerus rutilus | reverse complement strand
ACATTTGTTGAGGCAAATAGAAAAAAATTGTTACAATCATAATTTTTCTAACTTTGCACAAAATTATAAGCAGATTACATTCTTCATATTAAACATCTTTATATGCACTTTCAATGAACAGTATATATATATATATATTTTTTATATATATATTTTTATCAACCATCTTTACTATACCCATTCCCCTTTCCTGCCCCCCTCCTCCCCCATGTCGCGTCTAGTGTTTCTCTATTTCTCTTATGTTTCCCATTCCCACCTCCCTTATTCATCAGCATCCATTAATCAGAGAGACCATTCGGCATTTGGTTTTTTGGGATTGGCTTACTTCACTTAGCATAATGCTTTCCAGTTCCATCCATTTGCCTGCAAATGCTATAATTTTATTCTCAGCAACCCAGCCTGGGCAATTTCATGAGACCCTATCTCAAAATAAAATTTAAAAAGGACTACAGTAGTAGGGCACTTGTCTAGCATGAGTGAGACCATAGGTGAAATAACCATTGAGAGAGAGATTGCTTTTTGTGTTTACAATTTTATCCATGTTGCTAAAATAGTGCTGAATGGCAACAGAAGAAACCAATATAAGGAAATCCTTACCTTTAAATCAGCCAGTGTGCCAGGGAAATTCTTGCTGCCCCAACCAAGATTGATAAGGGGAGGTTTGTTCGGAACAGTTAAAATTGATAGTAGGAAATAAGACACCAGGATATGAGAGATTGCAGCACTGACAAATTTAAGGGAGCTTTCTGATATATTTTTAAAGTGTTTGTTTCAGCCTCCAAAGAAAATAGCCTTCAAATAGCTCCAAGTCTCCCTATCTCTCTCCCTCTCCTCTTCTCCTCCTCCTTTTCTTCCTCTCCTCTTGGCCCTTGCTGCAGAAAAGTGGATTATTTTCTAGCTTACCTTTTGTTGCATCTCATGGGCATCCTATCCCACTGAAATAATTTGACCAGCTGCCTGGCAACATTCTCTCAGAAAGAAAAATTTGACTTAAAATCTAGTCAAAGTCAGTCATACTTGTTCTGTCTGCATCTCTGATCTCCTTACTTATGTTATAATACCTAGAAAGAATCAAAGAATAAAAATGGAGTAAACATTACAAAACAGGAAAGTGTCATTATTAAAGACATTATCTTATTTAATCTTTACAATATCCTTTGGAGGTAAAGATGTTTTGCAGATGTGGAAGCAGAGTTGCAGAGGAGCAGTTCAGTGATTTTCCAAGATGACCTCATTACACAAAACTCAACCATTTCCCTTGTGAAATCAACAAGTGCTGGCTGTGTGCCCAGTATTGTGTTAGGGAGTGAGAATTTTTCTAAGATGGACCTTGTCCTGTGAAGATTAAAACTCAGTTGATTAACTTAATAACACATGCAATTTTATGTACTATAAATATTCTTTGAGAAGGAACTAAGATGAGGTATGTCATGTTGACAGCTTCCTGAAATTCTAATCCCTTCTGCCCAAAAGGATTGCCTGATTTCTCCCACCCCTCCTCCTACTGTCCCAAGCAGCACAAAGAAAGTTATCAAGAGCAGCAGTCAGGGATGTAAACCTGCTGGGCAGGGGTGGGGTGAGGTTTCCACCATCCTTGATGCTGTTTCTGGCCCTTCTGAACAGCAGGAAGACAGAGAATGGGACCAAGAAAAGCCTTTGAGGCCCCTTGCACTTTTCCTCTCTTCTTGCCAAGTCCCACACCCATTCCTACCCTGTGACAGAGGATAATAGTGACTTTCAGGAGCTGCAGCAGATAAAGTAGAGAAAGTGTTAAATGTTAAAATTGCTCATCATGGCACTGATGCCTGCTTTTACCAAGAGATACCAGGAAGGTGGGGGACAACAGTGAAAAAGACTGAGAAAGTTGCTAATCACTCCAAGACTTTCCATTTCAACAGTCCCTGGAAAAATTATACCCAAACCCCCTGCTTGTCTTCTCCCCTCTTTAGGAATGCTATTTCCCACAAGACCAAACCCCTGCTGCTGCCAAACTCATAAATGTCCCTAAATAAACAACCATCATGGGGGCCACTTAATTAGCAAAGGCTAAATCAGCAGATACATTTCAATAAATGACACTGCTCTCTAACACCTTCTGTACTACCCTGCGGTGATCACCCGTGATATTTTGACAGCACCATTTGGGCTCTCAGCATTATTGCCTCAGTCTTTTCATGTGAATTCTCTCCAACTAGATCCCAAACACCAATCTCTTAGGTGCAACCGCATGCCAACTATTCCTGTTCCCTATCACCATTGCTTTTGAAAACAGATAACATTCCCTTCAAAGGTACTCTGATCAGATTATGTCCAGCCTTCCTACCACTACCTCTGTGTCCCAAGGAAGGTAAAATGGCATTCCACAAAGGAAATGGCTTTTGACAACATGAAAAATAAAAATCTATTTCTAAATTAGAGAACTTGAAAACCAATTGAAATATGAACTACAATGTTAAAAAGAGGAAGCACGTGAAAATGAGCAGACTAGAGATGCCTTCTTTTAGGCTAAGGGTTTTTTTGTTTTGGGGTTTTTTTGTTGTTGTTTTTTTGGTGTGTGTTTTTTTTTGCACCACTGCTACAACCTAGTCAAAAGATCCCTATACCTGTGTAACTCCCTTCTGATTAGAGTTCCTGATGGGAACTTAGCTTTTAACTCTCAGCCTGGATTTCTTTCAGTCTCTTCTGCTACTTTTGGAGTGGTTTCAATGGGTCAGGAAGGAGAAATATATCTGGAAGGAACGGTTTAGAGTATTAAAGACCCCTAACCAAAATGTCATCTCTATAAAATGGATCCTGAAGATAATTTTCCAAATTAAAAAAATAATCTACCTGATTGCCTGCCTGGGGTTATAGGAGGCTGTTATTTTTGAAATGGCCCACGAGACAGGAGAAAGTAAACCAGATATTTTGAAACACTGAGATAAATAGTGCTGCTGGGATGACTGTGAACTCCATACTACAATACCTTGTTGCATTAACTTCAAATAAATGATAATAGCCAAAGAATTGGTAAGGAGAGGAACATAAAAGTCAATCTATTAAGCCGATGTCCTAGGCTTCTCCAGGTATCTTGAGCAAAAGATGATCTCATGGAGGCACCAGACCTGTTATATTCTCTTTAATTCTAGGTCACCAGGCTGGGCCTAGATTTGCTTTTGGTTCCTTGAAAGCTTCACCTAGAACTTAGCAGTGTCCTTGTGTAGCTCCCTGGGAGTTCCAGCTGCTCCACAAACTGATTTTTCACTGAACTGGGAAACTTACTAGTTGGCTAATGTCAACTTAAGTAGGAAAGAAAGAAAACTAATAAACATGAAGAACTGCCAGTTTGACAGCTGCAGTTTACATTACCTGGGCTAGCAATGTAAGTACCAAAGGCATGTCACGTATGCCACTAACAGCACAAGGCACAGTATCTGTTCAGGATGACAAGCCCTGGGGCAGTGGTGAGTAAACTGAAAGAGAGAGATCCCAGAAGGAGGCAGAGAGAGCACCACAATGGGGACAGATAGAGCAGAAGTGACAGAAAAATCATTTTAGCAGCAGGGAAGTTATGCACCTTTTTTGAGTGAGAAGAAAACAATGACTTGCCAGCTGGGAAAGCATTCCGATTTGGGGTCCAAGAGTTCGCATATTGGGCACTGGGCTTGGGGGAAAGCATATTAATTTGTGTCTGTTGCCTCCAGCTGGAGTCAGAATGGCTATAGAGGGCCAATGACCTTTCTTCTAAAAACTGGGAGTTGGGAGGGATAGGGAAAGTGTCCTGTATCACAGGAGACACCAGCTGGGCTGAGTTTGGCTGGTCTCTTTCAGCAAAGATCACAAAATGCAGCGACATCAGTACCAGGCAATATCTACTCAAAGATAGTAGCCTAGGCAGCAGTGATCAAATTAAATCTCTCACCTAATGATGGGTTGGTGAGAGAACTAACAGTCTTAGAGGGGAGTGGGCCCAGCTTGAAGCCTGTGCAGCTCTGCATGCTCCCTGCCCTGGGAAACAGTGGAACTTCAGATAGCCTTGATGTCTAGCTGTGCAGTTTCATTTGGGGGAAGAGGCAATCAGTTCTGGAAGGCTGACCGAAAAGAGTGGACAGGATGATAGCTCAAAATGAGATCCATGAATGACTTCGTTGCAGCCCCAGCCAAACAATCAAAAGCAAATAGTCAGCTTCTAAAATCAATGCTTCATGAGATGATGAGCCAGCCAGTGGAGTTCACATGAGGGTGGGGTGGGAGGGAGGTTGGAGAGGGGAGGGGAGAAAAATTCCTTCTTTCAAGCCACCCACCAAAGCAAGCAGCTGCATTTCCTTGAAACAGCAGATTTGGTTCCTAGCAAAATCAGAACTGCAGTCTCCTAGCAGAACAAAACAAAGGAGCAGGGGGCAAGACATTTTTGAAAACAGGAAGGCGTTTTGGCAACAATCACAGGAGGGCTGGTAAGCCATTGTGCTCTTGGGATCCATCTGCTGAGCTCCAGAACATCCTCCTCACACTCCACCCCCATCCAGCTCTCAGATTGCATGCCCAGGGTCAAGAGCAGGGTCATTCAGGAAGAAACGGTAACGTGAAAAAGACAGACTCAGCCTGAAAATAAGAAGTGAGAAAAGCGGACCTGATTTCTTCCATCCATGGAGAATGTGATGGAAAAAAGGCAAGCCCTTCTGATTCTTGGTGATTCTGCCGGGGAGTTAGAGGGGGCTTAATTAAATTAATGGAAAATACATTTAAAAATGAAAATCAGTGTGCAGCTTCTAATCAGCCTAGAATTTACTGCTGTGAGAGACTATTGAAGGGAAGATAGTGACTGCATCTTTAAGGACCTGAATAATTTTATAGCTATTAATAATTTTGTTAGTCATGCAATATAAGTGAACACTAGCAAGGTAATCAAATTGCATGCTCCATAGTAGAGATCAGGGCAATCTGGAAAAAAAATTAGACAGTTTTCCTTCAATGCAACGTATATGAAGACATTTTCCCCAGACCTTTATTCCTAATGTAGAAAGGACAAAAAAGAGAAACACACACACACACACATATATAATTTTATTTTTAATGGAGCAAAATATTTGACCTCATAGTCTGTGAAACCACCAGATTAAAACCTCAGCAGAAGTAATCACCTAGGAGAGTCAAGAGAGAATTCACAATGCTGAGTTTCATATCTGTTCTGGTACATTTCTAGAGATTCATGCACAAGCCCCCCTTCCTTTATAACTCAAGGCTTTGAATATTACTTAGTGGACCATTAACCCGTTCCAATATAGCATTGGATTTTTCTAGCCAAGGAGAGTAAAATAAAGATGCTTAATTTAGTTCCCTTTTCCCTGAGAAATAAATAGCTGTCACACATCCAGAACAGCAGGGTTCATGAACAGCTTTGGAACATGGAGATCAATGAAATCTGATACTCTCTTGAGAAAAGGAGCTCTACATAGAGTTTAACCAAAGATTTCCTACCACAGACTTTCCCTGGTCATCAGGAAACCTCTGAAGGCCCTCCCTGGTTTCCTCTTCAGTCTCATTTGATCTCCAGTGGACATTAAAACTATTGTACAGCAGTTTTATAAATGTAAATTACTTTATAAGTGCAAAATAAGTATGTCCAACCTAGGCAACTGATTCCTGATTTCTGTCAGTTGCCAAAGACTAGTCTTAAACGGTGGAATGAAAGGAAAAGTCAACCTTTGAAGCAGATATATTTGTAAAGATGGTGGTTATGATGATGACTACCTGTTTTTTCCCTCTTCCTTCAACTTCTCATTCTGATAACTAATATTGGCACCTAAAAGGGCTCTCATGTTTTGACATCATTATGTAATGTAGATCTCTTATAAATTGTGATTATTCATGAACAAAAGTTCAGTTTTTTAAATCTCCATTTTAAGCCAATATCATCAGGAAATATTGATTGCCTGCACTTGATACTTAAAGATAGAGAATACATAATAGCAAGTGACATGGGTCCTGCCTCCTAAGTGCTTAGAGACTAGTTGTAGATATACAAGGAGAACTACAAGTGCAAGGATGTATCTAACAGAACAGCAGTGCTCAGCATTGGTCTAACCCAAGTTACAGAGAGGTGGCTGGTGACCTAGAATCTGTAGGAAAGTCTTTCCAGTGAAGGAAAGGGTATTTGTGAGATCATATAAACTGAAGTGAGTTGTATGTGAAGAATATAATTTGGCTCAAGCATTTATCCTACAAACACTATTTAAGTACTGTGCTATAGTTACTAAGGACACAAATTCTGGAGCTAAACAGATCTGGACCTGTGTCCTGGTTCTACCATTTCTAGTTGAGTGACCTTGGGCAAATTAATTTAATACCCATTTCATAAAACAGGGATTAGATTAGGTGATGCCTATAAAGTGAAATACCTAAAGCGCTTCATGTTCTACATGTCTAGTGAAAAATAAAGAACTCAATAAATTTTAGTTGTTATATTTATTGAGTACCACAATCCAATGTGTCAGATACAATTCAAAGTGCTAGGCTACTACTAAGAATAGTAAATCTCTGCCCTCAAAGATCTTAGAGAAGGTTTATATAACAGAATAATGGGAATTGGGGTTATAAAGGTAGGTAGAGGCTATTGTGCAGAGCCTTGGTTGCTAGAATGATTAGAACCTTATGTTGAAGACCAGTGGAGTCACTGAAGGCTTTTTAATTTTTTTTTTTTTTGGTACCAGGGATTGAATTCAGGGTACTCGACCAATGAGCCACATCCTCAGCCCTATTTTGTGTATTATTTAGAGGCAGGGCCTCACTGAATTGCTTAATGTCTTGTCATTGCTGAGGCTGGCTTTGAACTCGTGATTCTCCTGTCTCAGCCTCCCAAGTGCTGGGATTATAGGCGTGCGCCACCACACCCAGCTAATAAAGGTTTTTGTTCTGGGAAATAACTAAGTATAATTTTTATGATTTGTGGTTTACTTCAAAATAATAAGGTTAGTTTCCTCAACCTTCTTCCACTTTGCCCACATTTTAGGTTAACTCACTAATTCTTTCACAAAACAAATCCCAGTATACCATATACCAAAGCAGCATGACTAGAGTGAATTCAGGGGTATGGGCTGCTGAGAATGCCCAGTAAAGGAGACTGGAGTATTGTAAGCTAGAGGAGGTTGATATTGGTAATGACAGCTGGATGTCCGAGGCATTGTGTCAAAAAAATCAGGAAGTCCCAAAATAATTCATGGAAGTACAGGACAGCACAAGTCAGCAGAAGATGCCATGTACCACATGCAGTTAGAGTCCCAGATATCTGGTCACCAGCAACAGATAGTACAGTGAGCAGGAATTATGACATGGAGGCTACAAAAACAACCAAGGTTCATCTCTAACACACTTCATGCTAGGATAATGGGTCTTTACAGTTTGCACAAGAAACTTAAATTACTTAATGTGTTTGTACCTACTCTAGCATAAACTTCAATCATCCTGCTTAGCTAGTTATAGCTTGGATGATTGACTTAGGCTCTGAGCCTGGACCTAGAAGTAGATCACATTATTAGACCTAGCTGGAGATAGCTGGAGAAGGCAAAGGTAATAGTAAAAATTAAGGGTTGACATGGATTACTGTCTGGAATGTGTTGCCTTGGCATTTTATTTGTAGCAAACATTCCTTGAAATAAAATGCTCCATTGATTGAGATCTGGGAGCCTTTTTTGTAATAAAGAGATTTTACTGCAATGGGAGCTTGGAGGAATGAGATTTATAATATCTGAGTTGTTTATGGAAATTTCTTTAAATTATCAATCATTTGCTTAGCAAGTATTCATTGAATTCTTACTGTGTGTTAGGCACTGTGCTGGGAAATAATGGTGAACAAGACAGTTTTCTTTTTTCCTTTTTTCCAGTTCTGGGAACCGAACCCAGGATCTTATGCATGTTAGGCAAACACTCTTACCATTGAGCTATACCACTAGTCCTGATAAACAGTTTCTGCCCTCATGAAATTTTCAGAACAGTGAGGGAAAGACCAAAAACACTCAAACTGGCACCTACAATGATTTCAAATTCTGTAAGTGACATGAAAGACAGGGCCTAGGCTAAAATGATGGTGATGATGATGATGGGCATTGTTTTAAGTGTTTTATGTACTATAACTAATGTCTTTACTTCAGACAACCCTCTGAAGTACATATTATGTCTACTAAACAGGTAAGAGAACTGAGAAGTAGAGGGGCAAGTAATACCTTATATAACATAGGTAATGGTAAGCAGAGCCAGAAAATGGATGTCTGGTTCTAGGGCATGCTTTCTTAACTACTATGCCAAATAAAAGAGGTTGGAGAAACAAATTTCAGAGCAGAGAATCTGGAAAGGCCTCTCTGAGGAAGTAACATTTAATATGAGACCTAAGACCATCTAAGGCAGCCTGCATTGATAAGGATTAACTAAATGCCAAGAGATTACTTTCAAACAAGCTTGATTTTCTTCAAGATATGTACTAGAGATTAGACTAAGAGAGTCTCATGAAAATAAATAATAGTTTCACCAAAAATTTTCACAGTATAAAGAAAAGACCAGAGTGAGAGGTTAGTATATGACCAAGTGGTAAAAATGATTAATTATAGAAATCCTGACAGTATATCTGTAAAACCATGGATTGCAATGATTTGCATACTCTTGGGAACTGAAGATTCTGGAACAGACCTCTCAAGTGTACTCCCATAATTTCTATGTCTGTCAGTTCTTATGACTGCACCACAGGTGTGATATGTTCCAAGTCTATGACTTATCTCTCTTTAGTTCTTTCCTTAGCATAATGAAAATTAAATATGTGTCTCAGAGCAACCAGATGACCAACACCAAGAACCAACCTCTTCCATGTGAACACAAAATAAGCCTGACTTTAAGGATGGACCTAGGAAATATTAGCTTTCTTGGTGCTATCCACAAACTTGCTTTAGGCCTGACATTTGAGCCAACTTCAAAATTCAAAGGGTAATTTCTTTCTATAAGATGGCTATGGTTTGAGTATGTGTGTATATCCAAAATTTGGATATTGGAACTTAAGCTCCAAGGTGATGTTTTTAAGTAGAGGCTTCAGGAAATGATAGATGAAAGCAAAACCCTCATGAATGGGATTAGTAACTTTATAAAACAGCTGAAGGGAACTACTTAGGTTATTTTTTTATTTTGGCTTTCCATCCTTTTGCCATGTGAGTACATAGCATTTGTCCCTTCTGGAGGATGCAACAACAAGGCACCATCTAGGAAAAAGACAGGAGCCCTAACCAGACACTGAACCTACAGTACCTTGATCTTGGACTTCCCAGCTGCCAGCACTGTGAGGCATAAATTTCTGTTTTGTATGAATTACATAGCTGAGGTATTTTATTACAGTAGCACAAATGGTTTAAGACAAAGACCTACCCATCTTGTTCTAGGTTTCATTTATTTAAAAAATAAAAGAATCAGTACTCTCTCCTTGAGCACTAAGAACATAGCAGACTTAGCAACAAAAGTTCATTTTAATCTACTGACAAGACTCTCAACCCAAATCTGCCATGAGGATGAACTATGGTGGCCCAACATCAGGAACCAGCAGTGCAGATGGAACAAAAGAAGTAAGTGGCAAAGACTGACCATAGGAAACTAGAGCAGTCAATCAGCTTTCCAATACTTCCTAGGTTTTATATAGCACTGACTGTGGGCTCCTAGTATAATTAACAAAGAAGCTCTCAGTCTCTTTTTTAAATTTTTTTAGATGTTGATGGACCTTTATTTTATTCATTTATTTATATGCAGTGCTGAGAATTGAACCCAGTGCCTCACACATGCTAGGCGAGTGCTCTACCACTGAGCCACAACCCCAGCCCCTCTCAGTCTCTTGATACATACATGTTCTCAGATGTGAATTTAACAACAAGAGCTGGAATACAGTTTAGATACAGTGTTAATCACATCTTAACACTGGTCAGACCTGGGTTACTAGTGTACTGTTTTACTCATCATAATGAATAGTTGTGGCTGGTAAAGAATACAAAATTAAGGATACATTTCTGCCAGTCTTGAAGTTTCAGTAGCCCAGTAACCAAACCCCATTCCATAGTCAATATCTCCCAAAGAATCAGGAAGCTTCCAGATAAAAATAATTTTCCTCAGACAAGAGAATAAATTCAGCATTTTGTCTTTGGATGACTGGCTCCTGGGAGTGAGATGAGGACAATTCTTGCTGAAATATCCCCAACTCCAGGTGTAGGAGGTACAGTTTTATTTCCAGAAGCCGAGGCTAACTGCTAAGCCTTAGAGCAGCTCAGCAGTTACAAATGGCTGGGATCAGACAAGAAATGAAAAGTCATAGCAGGCAGCTAAGCCAGACTTGGGGCTATATCTGAGGTTCCTTCAAGCTTATCCTTGCTATGGTCCAGTCATGTATCCATCAAGGCCCTCAGATTTCTTACAGGAGTGTTCTGGCTAGCCTCTTCACTATAGTCTCTGCATTAAGTATGTCCCAGAATGTTTCCATGTCACTTGGAAGGCCCACAATGGGTCTGGTCTGTTCTTTTGTGAGATTCTGTTTCAAAAAACAGTGTCCCCAGCAGAAATCGGAACGCTGAGAAAGGAGAGAAATGTGGAGAGAGACAGGAATAGTACTCCTTCTCTTTTGCTGGGCTCCATTCTTCCCTCCCTAGTTCTCAGCCTAGAAAAAATAATGTAAAGCCTCCCAGAATGGCTTTGACCTACTCAAAGTGGTAGGGTGAAGTTAAAACTATAGAAGACCTAGGATGCCATCTTCTTTTCCTCTCCGCCACCCAAAGTTTTCATCTCACAAAGGACATGCTATTCCAGGCATGGCTGGAACTTGGAGCTAGTTTATCCCAGGGAGAGATATTAATTTCTTATAAATTCATTCATTCCTTCAGTTTAGCATCATAGCAATGACTGAGGTAAAGGTCTATGAAAGGAACACAGGAAAAATTGACATAAGGAAAAATTCAGGAACAAACTCAATAACTTCTACATCAAAGATGAATAACAGTGATCTCTTATATCCCTGTTTTCCTAGAAAATTCATTTTCTTACAAAATAATGTCACATTCATTGTTGCAACTATAGAGACTCACAACACTATAAGTTACAGAATAACTGTATAACAAATGAGGAAACTAAAATTCAGAAGATTACAGGTCTTGCCCAAGTTTACTCATTTAGGAAGTATAGAGAAGCCAAGACTCAAATCCAGGTCTGTCTGACTGTATATTAGCTCTTTCCACTGTATTTATTACTAAGGCCTGAATGTTTGTGTCTCCCTAACATTCATATGTTGAAGACCTGTTCTGATGTGATTATATTTAGACATAGGAACTTTGGGAGGTAATTAGGTCATGAGGGTAGAGCCCTCATTTGGGGGTTAGTGCCCTTAATAAGAGACATGAAAGAGATGATCACTCTCTATCACGTGAAGATACAGCAAGAAGGTGGCCATCTGGAAACCAAGAAGAGGCCCCCCACGATACCAAATCTACCAGAACTTTGATCTAGTACTTTCTAACCTCTAAAACTGAGAGAAATAAATCTTTATTGTTTAAGCCACCCAGTCTACGTTATTTTGTTATAGTCATCAGAATTAACACATGTAGTTCCCCAATCTTCATGAATATTAAGATTGCTTTCCAGATCAAAATATTTCAGACTCCCACAAAAATGTGGTTGTTCTTTTAGTAGCCACTAATTTAATAAAATGAATAATGATGAGTAGCTTCTCTTAAATGAATAATGCTCTTAAATTAATTTGTATTTTAATTACTCAAGTATCACCAATATTCATTCAATAATATTGAGTACATTATTTTAAAATCTACAAATAATTCTTGGAGTATATATAGATTTATAGACTCTGAAAAAATGTTGAGGAAAACTTCACTAAACCACCAAGTCAGGAGAACTTGATTCACTAAACACTAAACAATATAATGTAGTGATTAAATGCTTAGGATTGGGTGTAACACTTTTTGGATTAACAATGGTATCTATGCTAAAGTGCAGATGCCTGGTTTTGATAACTTAATAACAGTATTGCCTTAAGCAATTTAGTCCTCTGGTCTCAGTCTCTCTTCTCTAAATCAGAATAATAATAGTACCTGCCTCATATAGTTGTGGTAGAAATTGAGATTATACATGTAAGATACTTAACATAATACCTGACATGTAGAAAGTACTCAAGATTTTAGATATTATCTGCTACCAAACAAATGCATTATTTTTATTAGTTTACTAAAATTTTCTTCAATTATTCAATCTATAAAATGGAAATTATAATAGATTAGTTACACTAAAGCAGACAGTTCATCATGATTTCTTAAAGCCCCTTCCAGTCTAAGATATATGGTTCTACAACAATCACTCACTCATCTTAACTACAGGACTATTACTAACTTCAAGGAATGATCAGGGAAATCTAGAAGCAGAGAAGTATATGACGGTTTGAATAATTCAGAACCACCAAAACAACTCATCTAATCTGGTATGACCTTATCTAAATTTGAATACCTCTGTAAAGTCCTATTTATAAAGAAGGTCAAATTTGTAGGTTCTGGGTGGACATGAATCGGAGGGGGACACTGTTCTATGCACTGTGGCAGGGAATATCAATCTGCCTCAGTTTACTCATCAGCAAGTTTGTGAGAAAAATGGTCTCAGATATTTTGATAATTATGGTAATTTCAAATATTCCAAAGTTCAAAATTTTTACAGTTTTGAAGCACAGTATAATCATGGGGAACTGAGTTTACAAAAGAAATTCAGAACTATGCACGATTACAGTTTGTTGTCCAAGCAGATCAGCTCAAAGCATTAATTTACCAGAAAGTCCCAACTACCACATTGTGCCAATATTATGGTTAGCACAATGGGAGTGGGAATCAATTCTTTTATGTATTTTAAACAAGTAACACCTTTCACTGTGGGTGCTTAATAAATGTTTATCATCATCATTATCATAATTGTATCATACATTGCCAGCAGAGATAGCTAGTGCTCATTATAGCTCTGTTTTGAGACGATCTCAGTGGGGGAAACCAGAGAGAAGGATTGTGTTCGCCACATGACAGATTGCCCAGTACAGCAAGTTTTGCCTCTAGACAGTGTCCATGGGATTTTTATACTGAAGATCCCTTAACATTTCAATCTGTCACTTACCTCCATAATTACAATACCTTAAAACACAAAATGCTATAAATCCCAAAGATAATGATTTTTTTTAACTTTTTCCTGGTGAAAGAAATTTTTCAATCATTTTCCTTGTAAAAGAGAATGGAATATCGAGAATACAGATAATAATAAATGCTAGAGAGGATGTGGAGAAAAATAGACACTTTTACACTCCTGTTGAGATTATAAATTAGTACAGCTGCTGTGAATATCAGTATGGAAGTTCCTCAAAAGACTAGGCATGGAACCACCTTAAGACCCAGCTATATCACTCCTCAGTATTTATCCTAAAGAATTAAAATCACCATAGTATAGTGATACATGCATACCCATGTTTATAGCAGCACAATTCACAAGAGCCAAACTATGGAACCAGGTTAGGTTTCCATGAGTAGATAAATGGATAAAGAAAATGTGATACATATACACATATATATGAGTCTTATTCGGCTATTAAAAAACATGAAATAATGTCATTTGCGGGAAAATGGATTGAAGTAGAGACCATTATGTTATGTGAAATAAACCAAACTCAGAAGGTCAAAGGTCATATATTTTCTCTCATATGTGGAAGCTAGAGAGGAAAGAGGAAAATAAAGGTTGTGGAGGATGAGGATCTCATGAAAATCAAAGGGAGATCAATAGAGGAAAGGGACCAAGGGGTGAAAGGAGGGGAGGGAAGAGGAAGTGCTGGAGAATGATATGGCCAAATTATATTGTAATATGGCGTACATGTACAAATATGTAGCAACAAATCCCACCATTATGTACAACTACAATATTAATAAAATGTGTGAAAAAAAGATTGGAATTACATGAAGGAAAGACACATATAAGGAGGCATCCAAGTGTCAAGGAAAACAAACACTGCACTAGAATTCAGAAGTGCCAAACCTAAACCATGGATTCACTATCTGTGAAATCCTGGTAAACTAGTATTTCAGGGCTCCCATAACAAATTGCTATAGACTGAGTGGCTTAAAACAAGGTAAATTCTTTCTCAATTTAGGAAGCTAGAAATCTGAAATCAAGTTGCCTGAAGGGCCATGCTTCCTCTAAAGATTCTAGAAAAGAATTTGTTCTATCCTTCCCTCCTATCTTCTGGTACTTGCAGGAAGTCCTTAGTGTTCTTTAGGTTGTTGCTGCATCGTGCCAATCCCTACCTCCATCCTTACATGGCCTTTGTTTTATCATATGCTCTTTTTATCTCTGTGTCTTCAAGGATCCCTTTTCTTTTAAGGAGAAAGTCATTCAATTTAGTGTCTACCCTAATCTGATATGAGTTTTCCCAAACTCAATTATATCTGCAAAGATATTATTTCCAAATAAGACCAAATTTACAGGTTCTGGGTGGACATGAATTTCAGAGTAGAGGACACTATTCAAACCACTGTAACCTAATCAGTACATTAATCCACTTATTGATCAATAATTAATAACATGGATTAATAATGGTTGACAACCGTGGGCAGGTATGGCATGACTGGAGGACACAGGTTACTGGGGACATGCCTTTGGGTATGTCAGTCTGCCCATGGCTCAATTTCCTTATCAGTATATTGGGGATTATATATTTGGCCATGTCAAGCACACTGTTTTGGGGAAAACAGTGTATACCTGTGGGATTTTGTACCCAGATTTGTGATTCCAGAACCATTTTGAAAGTTGGGGAAGTAGTCTATTTCCTCTTTCTAAATTACAAGTCAAATTCACTAACGGTATTTGTGATTGCTTGCTTGCTTGCTATAGGAGGGGCAGTTAAAAGGAAGCAAAAACATTGCATGCTACAAAACCACAGGCTATATTTTATATATAAAAGAGAGAGAGAGAGAGAGAGTTGTTTAACATAAATAATAGTAGATGTTTCAGAGGTAATAACTTTTGAAAAATGAATGTGCTATCCTTTAAATATAAATAACTGTACTAAACTACAAAGTGAAACATTGTTTTTGACTTTGAAGTGTTTTTTCAGAACAGGAATCCATATCCAAACACTACTCCTTAGTCCCTATTATGCTTTAGATATGAGGTATCCCCTGATAGTTTATGTGGAGAAAATGCAGGAATGTTCAGTGGTGGAATGATTAGACTATGAGAGCTGTAACCTAATCAGTACATTAATCCATTTATGGATTAATAATTTGGTGGATTAAGGGTTGACAACCATGGGCAGGTATGGCATGACTGGAGGAAACAGGTTACTGGGGACATGGCTTTGGGAATGATACTGTCCCTGGCTCCTTACACTCAAGTTCTCTCTCTGCTCTCTGGCTGCCGTGAACTGAGCAGCTTTCATCTGCTATGCCCTACCGCCATGATGTTCTGCCTCACCTCAGGCCTAGACCTATGGATCTATGGAGCTGGCTAACCATGGTCTGAACCTCTAAAACTGTGCACTAAAATGAACTTTTCCTCCTCTAAGTTGTTCTTGTCAGGTCTTTTGGCCATAGTGATGAAAAAGCTAACTAAAACCATCCCCATAGCATAGACATAAACCTAAGACTGGGGTAAGATCAGTCTCTGGTCAGTTCAAGTAACTGCCTGTGTATTCAAGACTCATTTAATAACTGAATACACACTGTATGAGTCCTGTTCAATTTCCCTGAATCACACTTAGAGGGAAGTAAACCAGAGAGTTTATCATTATTTAAGGCTAATCATCAATGAGCACTAAGGTTAAGTGGAATAGATGGAATACTATTGGTTATAACTTCCTTCTGCTGGAGGCTTTGTGTCTTTCTACTTGTTTCAGTGAAGCTGATTGTTGTTGTAACATGTGCTCATGTGGAAAGAAGTATACCTCACATCAGCAATATTTTTACCTCCACTAAAATGAAAAGAATAGCAACACAGTACAAATCAAGAAAGACCCCTTTGGGCTGAACCTTGAGTAGTTTCCCTTGGGCCCTATGAGTTCTTAATGATGGATTGTTCTGCCACACTACAGGATTGAGAAAATTCATCCTCTCTTTCAGCCCAAGCCACCTAAACTTTGGTAATATCTTTGTTCAAAGGAAAGGGAGAATTGTTTCATATGAAAATTTTAGGCAGCCAAGCAAAACTTCTGATAGTAGTTCTCCAGACAAGAGCTGGGTGTCAAGTCACACCTTCAAGGAAATATATAAATTTGATGACTTTGGAATGTCACAATGATACTCTTCTTTGATTAACTAGATTGAATTTACTAGTTAAGCATTAATAAGGAACCAGGTAGTTCAGTCATTTTGGATCAGTCTTTGTAACTGAGATTTCTCTGGTTCTTCCCAGAAGAGAAAACGCTAGTGTGAAAAATGACATAGGCTTATTAGAGTCACACTGTAAACATATGGAAAGGTGAAACTTGTTTGGAACATTCTCTAAAATATGTTGGAGAAGAGGATTGTGAGCTTGGGAATATGTAATCTCTTCATATAGAATTAAAGTAGTGTCTCTGCAGAAGTAGCTTCTCTCCTGTGAGGCTTTAGGGCCAACCTAGAGCTCTAAACTTATCTGAATTTACCAAAAGATTTTTAATTCATTTAATATCTGCTACCTAAAAGGCAAAGTAGTCACGACATCAAACTCAGATTTTTAGACATTCTACATTTATTTTCCAGGTTAGCATAATTTTCACTTTTGAGTTACATATAGAGAGAACCATAATTTTTTCAAGGCTTATAACCTAATCTGGCCAGAACTGGAGCACATGGTAAAGAAATGCTTGGGAGCATTGTTAGACGATGTTGGAGGAAGAGGGTATAAAAACTTTGGGTCTGGAGTTGAATAATTCTTGCTATAAACAAAGCCCCTTTTCCGTTAATCCTACAAGAAATCGTGTGTCTCTTTACAGTAGGTTAGTTGGGGGACTGAGGTGAGACTTTCAGACTAGTTTCCAGAGAGCAGATGCTAGCTGGTGAGTCCTGTTACCAAGCCATGGCAGATCTGCCAAGCAGAAAGACCCTGTGGAGATGTTGTGGGTTGGACACTTGTGACTGTAGCTGTTCTGAGATGGTCCAGGGCTCCAGAACTGCCAGGTAGGCACCTGCTCCCAGCATTGAGATTAGGAAAGAAACCAAGCAAACAAACATTCTCATCAACCAGTATTTAACCTCCTGTTGCTCAGAGTTGAGATTTCTTGATTCACTGGGGATGATGGGAAAAGGACAGAATCAGTAAGGCATGAGTCCTGTACAGGCTAATGCCAAAGAGGTTAAAGTTCACCCCATGAGAACAGCTAGTACAAAGCATATTCAACTTCACAGTGTGATTAGGGGTCACATTTCAGCCACTCAATCATGAAAATGAAGCTCATTGAAATTCTGCATGCCTCCTTAAACAAACACAGGTTTCATTCTTCACCCCAGGCTCTTGCCTGAGTCTACATTAGACAAATATGGAAATCCAGTTCAGGATTTTACTTCCACTGTCATGGACTGAAGCATTAACTCAAAGACTTGGCCCAGTCAAACAACTCATCCCTACTTGACCCAGGGCATTCATTTGAAATAATTTAGTAGCAGGGGTTTTCACCTCTGGTAAGCATAAGTAAATCCTGGATTATCAATCCTTGTCATTCATAAATGGACTATACATCTCTTGCTGCTGGGCTTTCATTAACAAACCTCTGAATAAACCGAAAGAGAAATAAACAAGCCTCTTACCATGCACACATGTACTCACAAGCTCCTTCACGTTCATCTCTGTTTCTCTTGCCTCCTGGGATTCTCACTTCATGCTGGGTTATTTGAACAGCATTTTCCTCGGTGCCTTTTTAGTCCAATAACGTGTCCACTTCTTTCAGCTTCCCTTGCTTCAACTCCTCTTTCTTTGCTTCCCAACAGCACAATGTCATTATCCCCCACAGATTTCTTTTTGTTTGCTCTGACTACAGTGACAATTCACTTTCAAAAATAGACCTCTCCCTTTCCTTACCTTTTGCCCTCCCCTCCCAACATGACAGCCCTAAATAACATCTCATGCCATTACAGATGACAGGATCAAGGCATATGTGTGTCACAATGCCATAATCAGATTCAAAGGATTGGACAGCTCCATTTCAAAAAGGATCATGAAGAAGGAATTGACATGGGCAGGTGGGCAAGGAGTCCTGAGTTGGTGCCAGCTGGTTCACTTTGACAATTTCATGATAGTTTCCTATACTTCTGTGTTCCCATCTGTTTTAAAAAAAGACAAACATACTGAAATGCCAGCTACAAACTCATTTCATAGGAGACTTATAAGTCAGTTGCCCAATAGAAAAATTCTACAAATGGTATAACAAACCCTATTAATCCCTTTCTGGAAAAGCAGAAAGAGTCTTAAACATGGGAGGAAAAGGTGCCAAATTATGCCTCCATCAATTTATCCTTGAGTCTCTTCTCATTCTGTTCTCTCTTCACAAGTGTCACAGCCTGAATGTTTATGTACCCCCAATATCAGTATATTAAAACTTAATTGCACATTTAATAATTATTAAGCAGTGAGGCCTTTAGGAAATGATTAAGTCATGAGGGTGGAACCCTCCTGAATGGGATTAATGCCTTATAAAAGAGAACCAAAGAAGTCTATTTGCTTATTCTACCACATGAGGACACAGAAAGAAGTCAATGTCTATGAGGAACAGGCCCTCACCAGACACCAAATGTTCTGACACCTTGATCTTGGACTTCCCATCAATAAATTTATCTTGTTTATGAGTTTCCTAGTCTAAGCTATGTTGTTATAGTAGCACAAATGGACTAAGATAATCAGATATCTCATAGTTAAAATTTCAGTCATCACACTGTTGACTTCCAAGTCTGTATATTACAACGTGAACTCTCCACTGACCTTTGTACTTATATATCTAATTCCATACTTACTGGGCATCTCATAAACTCTTGACTATCCTGAAGCTAATTTATCCCAAATCTTCTTCTCATATTTCTTAACTCATAAAGAGAATCATTATCTATCCAATTATCATAGTAAGAAACATGATCATCCTCTCCCTCACTCCTACCTCTATCCAATCTACCTCTATAACACAAGCCTTTGTATCTTCCTCTCCATTCCCCTTCTATCACTCTAGTCTTGATTGCCACCAGTTTTCACTCCTGTTATTGCAACAGTCTCCTAACTTGCCATGAACCCTCACCTTTGTGCATGATCCTCCATATACTTGTCATGGTGCTTTTCTCTATTAGCACTATTTCTCTCTTCATTCCTATTACACTTAAGTACCTACTAATGTCAGGCACTGAGTTAGGATCTCAATATATGTATTTCCATTTCATACTAACAACAATCATTTGAGGTATGTACTATCATTATCACCATTTATAGGGGAGGAAACTAAGGCTCAAATAAAAGTGATTTGTTCAAGAACAAATAGCTAATTTAAATTCAATTGTAGCTCTACCACATTCCATTAGCCCATGTCCTTTCCACCACATTGTACTGCTATCCCTTTTGTATCATTATATCTAGGATTCTTCATTAGATTTATTTGGCTTTTTACTCCCCCCTAAACTATGTTTTGAGCATAGGCACCATCTTGTTCTAATTCACAACTGTACCCTTAAGATTAAGTACAATGCCTGTTGCCCAGTGGGTACTCAAGGCATAATCATTGAATAAAAATAATGATTCATTGAAATGCATCAAGAAGTATCCTCCACAAGCTCACATCTCAATTTTTTGCACCTTGTATCCTCACTAGAGCACTACTTCACATAAATTGTACCCCATTTGAGGGCTGGTTTGGAACTATTACCTAGGGAAAATGTGTCAGACTTGTTCTGCTGATTCTATTTCCCTTGTGATGGCCTAAGATGCTTTTCAACCTGCCAGGTATTCTTGCCTAGTAAAACTTTTTCTCAGTCCTGGCAAAGCCAGAAATGTGTCTGAGATGGCATGAGTCCCAGTTACCAGTAAGATGGGGTGGAGGGTGAAGGATGACTTACCTCTACCCTCTCCAGCTTAAGAGGGCACAATACAAAACACTTTTGAGATAGTCAGGGAAAATCGAGTTCACCAAATATTATACATTTTTATCTAGTAGAATTTGGCCAAGAGCCACCCATTTTGTTTAATGATGCACCACATGTTCTTGGCACTTGAACTCTAATAAGGACTATACAGGCACTTGGCAGTAAACATTCTATCAAGAGGTTTTGACAACTAGAAAGCAAACAAAAGGACAATTTAAATGTAACATCACATCCACTCAGGCTGTCACTCAAGTGCCTTCCAGTGATCTGACACCAAATCAATAGTATTATAGTTCATTGAAGTCAGATCAATGGCTTCACAAAGTTTCGGAGCAGCAGCAGAAAGCACAATAGCAAACTTCATGTCTCCTGTCTATTATTACAAAGGAGGTAATCATTGTCTGGCTTCTCTGAGTGCCAAAGCCACAGTACACCATGCCTGAGGACTCTGGAACTCTGATGGAGTTGATGGAGTATGCCATGCCATTTTCTGTCCATCCACCTCCCCCTTATATCCTGCCTTCTCCTGCTCCAGGAACTCTTAGAAAACATTTCCCCCACTTTCACCCAAGAGTAGGGAGAGCCTACCTTACAGAAGCTCTTCTAGGAGCCCCCACCAAAGTGAAAGTTCCCAGGAGAAAGACTACTTCTGAATGCTAGCTTAAGCTTGGAGGATTCAAGTGTCTCATGGTCTCTTCATTACTGATGTACAAGTTTCCTTGACCTTCTGCCCAGATGAGAGGCTTATCATTTCAACTAGTAGAGGACCTTCCTCCATCAGTCTCTTCCCACTTTTTTTCCATTTCCTCATGCCCCAAGTAGTTAACACTTGAGAGTGCCAATTTTCCAGAAGTTTATATGGAGGAGTTTAATTGCTTGAACAATTTAATAAGAATTATGCAAATATAAATCCCCCAAAAAAGTAAATGAAGAGAAAACATAATTTCCAAATGTCTCCAGTACCCTGGGAAGGGGTATTACAAGAATATAATAAAGTTGAAAAGTTTCTACTCACAGACCAGAGCAGCATTAGACAGGTGGGTCAGACAGGGGATACATCAATTTCAGGGTTCAAATGAATTTTTCCCCTGTGCCAGAGCACCTATTGCACCCACCAACCTAGCCAAAGGCTTGCACATCAATGAGATGAGATGAATTATTGAAAAGCTTCTGTATAAAATGCTGCACTCTGCCATTTCCTACAAATCAAATTATCAAGGGAGATATTTGATTGTAAACATATTTAGAAAATGATTTCATTGTTGTTAGATTGGTTTTGCTTGCTTCCCCCTCCCTTAAATTTCATTTGCATTAAAGTGCCACAAAGTTAAAAAGGTCACACACACCCACCCCCAACCAGGACCTTGCACAACAGCCACAGAAGCAAATAAATTCAATCAAAAAAATGAAAACCTATTATAAGCAATAGAAAACCCTTTAAATCATGCCTAACATTTTTAAAACAGAATTGCTGCCTCCTCACCCAGGCCACTAACACATAGTTATCCTGAAAACAAATGGCTTTTTTTCATGTGGAGAGACCCAAATTCTATTTATAGTTCTCAAATTGCAGACCTAATGGGGTTAATCAGGTTCCACTGTTAGTTCAAGAAAGTTCTCCATTTCAGTCACAGCTCACTTTCAGAGCCTAATGTCTCTGGAAGTGGAAGCATGGCCCCACTCTTCTGGGTCTCACATAGGCTATACCCACAGGCACAAAAGCCCATTCAGCCAAGGCTGAACAGTTTCTGCTTCTTGCTGCCTTGAGCAGAACAGTCATCAGAAAATGAGGCACAAGATGACCCAAAGGCCAAACTGCTTGTGTTGAGAGACTTGCCTAATGGCATTCAACTAGGATGTCATTGCCTAAGGGAATCTCTCAGCAATGCCTTTGGCTCTAAGCACTTAAAAAACAGAAAGGATGTGGACTTCCCTGCTCTGACATATGGTTTCAAGGAGAAGACTCTAGGAATAAGAGTGAAAGATATGTTAATTCAATAGTCATTCACCTCCCCCCCAAAACTGTTTATTGAGTGCCTGTTATATGCTAGCTATTGAATTTAACCCAGAATTGTGAAGTCCCATCATCAAAGTTCCAGAGCCCCTAGACTCAGTTTCCCCTTGAAAAATGACAGTAATGCAGGCATAATTCATTAAAGTGTAATGAAATTTAAATTTTTTTTAAAATTTGTTCTATCAGAGAAAACATTCAGCCTTTGGTTTTTTGGGATTGGCTTACTTTGCTTAGCATGATATTCTCTAACTCCATCCATTTACCTGCAAATGCCATAATCTTATTCTTTTATTGCTGACTGATATTCCATTGTGTATATATACCACAGTTTCTTTATCCAGTCATCTATTGAAACGCATCTGGGTTAGTTCCAAGTTTGACTGTTGTGAATTGCACTGCAATAAACATTGATGTGGCTGTGTCACTGTAGTAGGCTGTTTTAAAGTCCTTTGGGTATAGACAGAGGAGTGAGATAGTTGGGGCAAATGGTGGTCCCATTCCAAGTTTTCTAAAGAATTGCCATACTCCTTTCCAGATTGGCTGCACCAATTTGCAAATCTTCATCATGTCATATTAGGCCCCAACTTCCTTAACAAGACTCCTAAAGTACAAGTAATAAAAGCAAGAATCAATAAATGAGATGGATTCAAACTAAAAAGCTTCTTCTCAGGAAAAGAAACAGTGAGGTGAAGAGAGAGCCTACATTTTGGGAGAAAATTTTTGCCACAGACACATCAGATAGAACACTAATCACCAGGATATATAAAGAACTCAAAAAACTTTACACACAAACAACCCAATCAATAAATGGGCAAAGGAAGCCGGGCGCGGTGGCTCACGCTTGTAATCCCAGCACTTAGGGAGGCTGAGACAGGAGAATCGCGAGTTCAAAGCCAGCCTCAGCAATGGCGAGGCGCTAAGCAACTCAGTGAGACCCTGTCTCTACATAAAACACAAAATAGGGCTGGGAATGTGGCTCAGGGGTCGAGTGCTCCTGAGTTCAATCCCCGGTACCAAAAAATAAAAATAAAAAAAAAAAATAAATGGGCAAAGGAGCTGAACAGATACTTCTCAGAAGAAGATATGCAATCACTCAACAAGCATATGAAAAAAATGTTCAACATTGCTAGTAATTAGAGATTTTTCTAATCTACTCTAAGATTTTTGTCTTATGCCAGTCAGAATGGCAGTTATCAAGAATACAAGTAACAATAAGTGTTGGCGAGGATGTGAGGGAAAAGGCAAACTCATACATTGCTGGTGGGAAGGTGTCATGAAATTTGATGTGTTATAAATCATCCTCTACACAAGTGAATTGGTAATTGATTTAGCATGTATTCAATGATTGCTCATTTCCTACAAGGAATCTTGAACTAGGCATGATGACGAATGGGAATGGGGTTAGGGCAGGGTACAAAGGCAGAGGAAGGCATGATTTCTCTCATTGGGTTGGTTAAGATGGCAGTTGGGAATGCCAAGAAAAAACAGAGACAAAGTATTCATCCATTTGCTTCTGTTTTAACTGCAACTAAATAAGGCTATTTTAAGTGTATCATTCATTTGTTCATTGAATATTAATTGAACATCTGTTCACTCATCACAATGCTAGGCAACCTAGAAAGATATAAACAATGGCTTACATAATAACAACTATTAATTGAGAATCAAATATAGACCAGGCTCTTAGCTAAGTGCTTTTGCGGGTTCTATCAATCAAACCTCCACAAAATCACTGTGTCTCAAATGAGTTGGTGTGTGATAATGTGTGGAGGTCATTTTAGGCACAGGAAAGAATAACATTCCAATAGCTAATGGTGCCTTACATGTAACATAAATGGAATGAACAGCTCCTTGGAAAGTATGGTCTTAGAAAACATTACTATTTGGTGATTGTTCATTATAATTTTTATTATAATCATTGTAATGATAACAATTTCCATCATGTAATTAACAGTGTCGAATGCTGTGCTAGGGACTTTCCATGCATTATCTTATTTATCTTGCAAAGCAACCCAACAAGCTGTTATTATTCCTATTTAACAAAGAGGAAAACTGAGGGACAGGTGGTAGAATAACTTGCCCAAGAGAACAGCAAGTAAGAGGTAGAGTCAGGACTGAAACTGATCTGACTGCCTCCAGAGTTCTTTGCATTACTCTCATTTTAAGGTCCCTACCTTGAAGTATTTCCATTCTGGTGGGTAAAATGAGACATACCCAACAACATGTTAAATATGTGATTGTGGGAAAGTCATTTAAGAACTCAGTGTCTTTAGATAAAATAAGGATAAGAATAACTAACTTACCAAACTTGAAGGTAATTGTGATAATCAAGTAAACTGTTTTGGAAACCTATTTACATAGCATTGCAACTTATAAACCAAATTTAAAAATAACACATGCCATAACCAGGGCAAGACAGCTGTTTCAATAGCCAGAAACCTAACCAGCCCTCTCTGTGTATTTTTCCTTATAAACCCTTTAGTAGTAAGATCCCATACTCTAACCAAATGAAGGAGGCATGGAGCCTTAACATTTTCTCTCTGTTCAGCCTGAAATGTTCTTCTCCTAGAACCTTCCATGCCTATGATAATGACCATGAATAAAATGAAATTGTACTGTGTCTCCCTTCCCATCCCTTATTTTACTGCTTTGTTTTGTCATGGTATTTATTGCTACCGGAAATTATCTCATTTACTCCTTGTTTGTTTATTGTCTTTCTCTACCAGTAGAATATATCCTTTTCAAAGGAAACCACTCACCTGTCTTTGTATCCTCAGTTCCTCCAACAGGGCCGAGAACATAGAAGATGCTTAATAAATATCTGTGTAATGGCTGTAACAACAGTACATGGCAATGAAACAAGAGGCATTATGAGGCTTTATGAGTAGGTCCAAACCTAAGAACTAGAAATCAAAAGAGGATGCAATTAATCTGAAATAAGCCAGTAAAATACCAGATGTGCATGCACTTGAGTTCCTCCTTGAGGAAGAGAAAGCATTTGAATTAGTGAAGGGCAGCCAGGAGAATAGGATGAATGTCATCAGGAGAAGATAAATGTAGGAGTGAATACAATCTGACCCAGAAACAGTGGACAGCCCACTGGTGGGGTACAAAAGTCAGAAATGGCACAAAGCTGTGGGCAGATCAGAGAGATCCCTGAGTGACAGGTTAAGAAGCTTTGTGTTTAAGGAGAGTTTTCCTAAGGAAAGCATTGAAATGTGATTTTTTTAAAAAAGTGAAATAGGATTTGGAGGGAAACACACTTTTCTTTTCTTCATAGTCATTATCATAGACATAGGAGGCTCAAGGCAAGAGCATTTCAGGCAAAAAGAATAGCACATATTAAAGGTCCCAAACCTTCTTTTTGGGGTTATAATATGGGATCTAACAACAGTGTTCTTTTCTCCTTCCTTTCACAGGTTGAACCCTAATAAACATATTGCACTCTGAACTCTGGCTGTGATTGTTTTACTATATCACAAACTTCTTTACATATTATCATCAAAATAACTCTAAAAATAGAGATTATTAACTGGGCATGGTGGTGCATGCCTATAATATCAGCAGCTTGAGATACTGAGACAGGAGAATCAAAAGTTCAAAGCCAACCTCAGCAATTTAGTGAGGCCCTAAGCAACTTATGGAGACCATGTCTCAAAATAAAATATAAAAAAGGGCTGGGGATGTTGCTCAGTAGTTAAGTACCTCTGTGTTCAATCTGTGGTACCAAAAAAAAAGAAAGGGATTACTTTTCTCACTGCATAAATTTGAAAACTGAGACTAAGATTGGGTAGGTAATGTACTCAAATTTATACACCTACAAATGGTCAAGGCTAGAGAAATGAATTCTTTGGCAGGAAAATTGTTCTCCCATGCACCTTTTCCTTTCCCAGCTTATCTTCATACAAAAGTTATGTTGCCTTTGACTAAACTCCAGGTCCAAAATCACCCCTGTAAGATAGACAAGATCCAGAGAATTATTGCCACTGTTACTTTTTCAGATTTACAATGTGCTTGCCTAGAGTACTTCTTCCATTTTGATTGAAGCTGACCACATTCCCCAACAAAATAAGTTCCCAATACAATGGCCAAATTGATCTTTCAGAGTCTTGAAATATGCCATTTAACAAACCATGGCCAAGAGGTGCTGCATTTGCACCTCTTCATGAGACATCTGGTTAATATTGTGTTATTGCAGATCATAGGACCCTTTCCCAGCAAAAGCTACAAGCAAACACTGCCTAACAAGGAGGGCCAATGCAGTCTCTCCCCATTGGATGCTATTACTTTGCATCAAAAGAGATTGTAATGAACTGTACAAGTGTTATCAGAAAATGTCTAAAAATAGGCCTGTAAATTTGAAGGATGTGAAAGATGCCAAAAATAACAATAGAATCATCTTGTATATATATTTATGGATGCTGAGGAAGTTCAAGGCTGGTGTAAAGCAGCACATGTGTTAAAATTTTAGGCATTGATATTCCTCCAGCAGGAACAGTATGTAAAGCAAAAGAGGGTTGAAAAGTACTGAAGTCCCTCTTTGTTGTAAATTATTTCTGACAGTGAGTGGTTGTTGTTATTTATGAAATTAAATCAATTGTAGGTCCAGCTAGTAGAAACACTAGCATGATGTGGGGAGGGAATAATTCTTTGCCTAGGTTTACTTGTTATATCACAGGTAAGGATCACATTTTTAAGCTGAACTACATATATTTCATTTGTTGATTGTTTGCTATAAGAGGTCAATGGAGCATATATTTCCTGTCATAAAATTTTACATTTAGAAAATTTTGTTGGAACATAGTTATTCTAGGATAGGGCAGTGGGGGGAGTGTTCTAGGTCTTATTAAAGGAAAGTCAGAGGCAGATGAACACACTCTGAAATTCTTTTACCTACAGCATAACAGAACATGCTTCAGCTCCATATTTGAACATTCCTCAGGTGACTTCCACAGTTCCCTTGAAATGAATTAGGCCACCTAGTGTCCAAGTTGCCCCTTAAGCCCTTAGAAGCTCAACAAAAACACAACTGGTAATATACATATAAGATGTACATTGAATTTAAAAGGGAAACCTTCAAGAAATTAGCAGTAAATAGCCCTCAAATTAGTTCCATCCAAGTGGGAACCTTGACTCATTCATAATTGTAATCACCATAGGGATTATCATAGTATCTAGCATCTGGTATGTCTTGATAGTGTTTCTTATAATTGAATTGAAAAGGGTGTATAAACCAAGTGGAAAGGAATTAATGGAGGCAATCCATTGTAAAGATATTTTTAAAATATATATATATATATTTTAGTTTTAGGTGGACACAGTACCTTTATGTTATTTTTATGTGGTACTGAGGATGGAACCCAGTGCCTCATGCATGCTCCACAAGTGCTTTACTACTGAGCCACAACCACAATCCCATTGTAAAGATACTTAACCATGCAAGTTACATCACGAATACACCTAGGGTGCCAAGCTTTTGATCTCATGTGGGTCTTTTAATTTTGGAATGAAGGCCACTCACTTTCTTCTATTAGGAGCAAGGGTACCTACAACAAGCCCTATTGCCTACTTTTTTCCCCAACACATGGGTTCATATCATATATCATAGGGTGAAGAAATCTGTCCATTTTTGATCAACAATTTGTTCATTTGAAATGATAAAATCCTATGAATAGTCACATGGTCCACTATAGTTCAATTATTTTTTTCTTATCAAGAAATAGATTTAAAATTTCCATCACACTCAGCATAAAATATTTTTGCTGAACTCTACTTTTAGAAAATGCAATTCATTGAACATCAGTTACCAACAAATATATCCCTTTTTTGTCTCCCCAGTCTTGCCTACTTTAGTCTTGAGGGTTATGCTTTCAGTGACATGTTTACAAGCCCCAAATTTTAGCTGGAAACGTGTTTTTTGTGTGCCAGGGATTAATCCCAGGAGTGCTCAACCACTGAGTCACATCCCCTGTCCTTCTTTAAATGTTTTAAATTTAGAGACAGGGTCTCACTAAGTTTCTGAGGCTGGCTTTGAACTTGTGATCCTCCTGCCTCAGCCTCCCAAGTCACTGGGATTATAGGCATGTGCCACCATGCCTGGCAAAACATGTCTCTTGATAACATAAATTTACCCATCTGGATACAATGGAAAAAAGCAAAAGTTATTTTTGGCCAATATTTTATGAGACATTAAAAAATCCTAAGTGCTATGATTTGCATATGAATGGAATATGTCTCATTAGCATTCATATGTTGGAAGCTTGGTCTCCAGTGTGGTGATGTGAAGGGTGGTGGAACCTTTAAGAGGTGGAACATAGTAGGAATTGGTTGACATACTGGTGGTACTGCATTTCAGAAGGAGTAGTTCTCAAGGGACTTTGAGTTAGTTCTCAAAAAATAAGCTGCTAAAAAAGAATCCCTCCCTGATCTTTGGCTTCCTGTCTTGCATGTGATCTCTCCCTCTTGCACATGCCCCTGCCATTGTCATGGCATCCACTGTGGCACACTCATCAGAGCTAAGCAGAGGCCAGTGCCATACTCTTGGACTTACAGGACTGTGAGCTAAATAAAACTCTTTCTTTTATAAGTTACTAAGCCTCAGGTATTTTGATATATAGTAAGGTAAAACTGACTAACACCAGGCTGTTGATATAGAGGATGTTCTACCCTATAGTCTGGTACTGTTAATAAGCCTACTAAGCATGTACTTCCCTCCCACTGCACTTTCACAAATAATGAAAATTGAACCATCTATACCAGTGAAAAAACTAAGTTTTACTAATTCAGGTTTCTTAAGAGTTTTTGTTATTATAAAATAATATATATTACTCTTTGAAAAAATAATATACAGAAGACTTTAAATTGGAAAGCCAGACCAACACCAATATATCCCAGGCCTACCCTCTAGTAGTAACCACTAGTAGTAATTGCTTAGGCATCTTTCCAGAAATTTCCCATAAATACACATACACATATATAATAATTTATATCTTTCACAAATAATATTAAACATATTGATTTACAACTTACTTTTTCAACTTTATATTTCTTGTATATTTTTCTCAATAAGAACATACAAACTCATTTTTCTAGCAGCTGTAATTTAGTACTCTATTATCTAAATGAACATAATTGATTTAATTAAGCCTCTATTTATGAATATTTGTTTCTAGTTTTTACTTTTACAAATGATAATCTTTTTATATATTTCTTATTGTGTATGTGAGAATTATTATATGAAAGGTAACATGGGAATGCAAAATAGTGCAGCCACTTTGAAAAACCATTTGTTATTTCCTCAAAAAGTTAATCATAGAGTTCCCATGTGATCCAGCCATTTCATTGTTAGGTATATATTTAAGAAAAATGAAAACATATTTTCAGGCCAAAACTTGTACACAAATGTTCATGCCAGCATTATCCACGAAAGCCCCAAAGTGAAAACAACTGCAATGTCCATCAACTGATAAATAGATAAACAAAACATAGTTTATGAATACATACAATTTCATTATGCATATAATGAAATATTCCTCAGCTATAAAAAGGAATGAAGTACTAATTCATGCTAACACTGAATGAAGTTTGAAGATTTACTAAGTGAAAGCTCACATATTGTGTGATACATTTATATGAAATATCCACAAAAGGCAAATATATAAATATAGAAAGTTAATTAATAGTTACCTGGGGCTGGAGAAAAAAGAAAACCTGGGAGTGACTGCTAATGAGTATGAATTTTGTTTTAAAGTTTTGATAGTATTCTGGAATTACATAGAACTTGTTAATGCACACCTTGTTCATATACCAAAAACCTTATTTGTACAATTTAAATGAGTGAATTGTATGGTATGTGAATTATATCTCAATGAAGCAGATTTTTTAAAAGGATAATATGAAGGCTTTTAAAGAAGGTTCAGTATGGAATACATATTTTCTAGTGGAACACTTATATTGGGGTATTACCCATATACCCCAGAAAAAAATTTGCTTTTATCTAATTTTTCCCACCAGACAGTTAAAATGTTTTTCTTCATTTTCTAAAGGAAATGATTGTGTTTAAATTTGAAGAGAAAAAAATTAAATCAAAGATTAGCTTTCAGAAACAAGCCTAAATGTCTTTTTTTAATAGTTTCTGTGTTGCTGTTGTTCTTTTCTAATTATAAAAGTAGCACATATTCACTGTTTGAAATTTGTAAAAGACATAAAAGCCTAAAAAGAAGAAAGTAAAGATTATCTGTCATTCTGCCACCCAGAGATAATCATTGTTAACATTTAAGTGTATTTTCTTCTAGTCTTTTAATATAATTCTGTTTATGAAATTGAGATCATACTCTGCATACACAGCTTCATATCTTACTTTCTTATTTTAATATTATGATATTATAAGCATTTTCTCATTTCAAAAACATGATTTTAATGGCTGCATAATTTTCTGTTCTGTGCCTCTACCATAATTAATTTAACCAGTTTTCTATTTGGGGGTATATAGTTGCTTCCAGTTTTTGCTACCACAATTGTTTTGTAGCCGAATCCTTTTACATATCCTTAATTATTTCCTTAGGTTAAAATACCTAACAGTATTTGGTAAAATGCTGGATCAAAACTATGTATATATTAAAGCTTTTGGTATATATTTTCAAACTGTCTTTCAGAAAGGACAAACTACTTTATACCTCCACAAAAACCATATTGTAGGCCTGAGGATGTGGCTCAGTGGTAAAAGTGATTGCCTAGCATGTGTTAGGCCCTTAGTTTAATCCTCAACACTGCCAAAAAAAAATTAAGAAGCAACCACATTGTAACGTCTGTTTCTGTTACCTCAACCTAGACTATAGCCATTTGCTTTTAATTGTTTAAGCCTGTCAAAGTGTTAGGTATTAATGGAGCGCATGAATCATTGTTATTTTAAATTATGTCTATTGGCCATTTTTATTTCATTTCTCTTTATTTTCTTGGGTATAAATTATTTATCTTTTTGCCTTCTTGTTTGTTATGGTGTTTGTATTTTTCTTATTATCTGTAAGAGTCCTTTAATATATTAATAAAATGGTAATATCAGTATGTATCTACCATACATACTTACCTTTTAAAGGACATCTCCACACTCATGGCAGCATTGTACTTCTGGAATCTTTATGTGTTCATCAGGGCAAATTTTTTTCAAAATCCAAAAAGGGAAAAAGGACCAAAATATTTCTTTTTTCTTTCTTTCCATCACAAACTAGAAGATATAAGGAAACCACAAATGATCTTAAAAATAAATGGACCACGTTATTAGAGAAATAATTCAGTCTCCCTTATGGATTCATTAATGGCTCCTATAAACACCTTTTCTCCCAGATCTCTCTGGGTACCTAATGCCTGTTCTACATCAACAGCACTAGAGGCTGAGGGTCTGCCCAAATCTTCCCTTTTCACCAACAACTCAAACTGAAGCTTTCTTCATAGTCCCTGGCAATTTAACACTTGCTGGTACTTAAAGAGCAGACTCAAGAGATTCTAATCACTAAGTCTAATTACAATGAAGGGAAAATTCTCACTGAAAAGTTAATAAAAGAAAACAATTACCAAGTCAAATTAGACTCGGTTCTCTTGACAGCCTGATAATATGGATTAGACTGTGTTTCCAAAATCTGACTCCTAAACTGTATCTACAAGAGGGAGAATCTCTACTTCTTACTATACAGAATGTAAGGATGCTTCATAGAATATATACACTCTGAACCATCTAGAGGCATGGGCAGGGAAAGCTTTGGCTTATACAACATGCTATGGTTTTATGGGCACCCAAAGGTCCTGAGGTTCAAATAATCTTATGACTTGGTATGGTCTGAATTGTATTTCCCCATAATTGATTCATTGAGACCATAACCCCAGAAGATGATGGTCTTGGAGATGGGACTTTTTTGGCACTGGGGATTATAACCAGGGGTGCTTAGCTACTGAGCCACAACCTCAGCTGTTTTTATGTTTTATTTTGAAACAGGGTCTTGCCTAAGTTACTGAAGCTGCCTTTGAACTCGCACTACTGCTGCCTCAGCCATTAAGTTGCTGGGATTACAGGCATGTGCCACTGCACCTGACTAGAGATGGGACTTTGGAAGACAATTGGGTTCCGATGAGTTCATGAGGGTGGGGCCTTCATGGTGGGGTTAGTGTGCTTGTAAGAAAAAAAGAGATACTAGGACTAGGACTCTCTGTTCACCATGTGAGGACATAGTGATACAGTGGTTATCCACAAGCCAAGAAGAGAACTTTCACCAGGAATCAGATCAGTTTGCCCCTTGATCTTGGATTTTCCATCATCTAGAAATGTGACAAAATAAATCTCTATTGTATAAGCCACTCTATCTTTGGTACTTTATTATGGTGGCATGATTTATGATATGCCCACCAATTAATGCCTGAAATCCCAGCATGAGTTTAGACTAAATGTCCAGTACTTATTTCAGATGCAAGCAACTGCATGGAGGAAGTTTTATCAGTCAGAGACAACTTAGCAAGAGCCAGAGGCAGTATTTGACTCCTTCTAGAATCACACTTGTGGAGAAGGCATGGGAGTGGGAAGAGAACAATTGTATAGTGCTTGAGGAAGGGAGATGAAGAGGATACTACTACAAAGCAAACTGACTGGTTCATAAATCTGTTCGAGGCCAGCACTGACAAGGGCTGTGAGAAAGCTTTGAATGCACTCCCCACCCCATGCTGCTTCAGCAGGCTCAGCTGAATAACAGTCCTTTTCAATGGCAGTGTTATTGCCATTCTTGTGCTCCCTTGGATCTAGATTAAACTCCTCTTCACCCACTGAGTCAAGAAAAGGACAAAGTATTCAGATTTTTCTTATACCTTCATAACAGATCCTTGCCTTGTAGCTCTATGGAGCAGGGCAGTTCTAAATGCTTTATGTGTATTAACTTATCTATATTTCACAAACACCCTAACAAGATATCAGTGTGGCTATTAACTTTATCTTAATTTTGTAAGTAAGATAAACAATATATACAGAAGAGTCAAAGCTGTGATTTGAATCCAAGTTTTGGAGACTCCAAAGTTTATATTTTAATTTATGTTTGAAAGCCATTTGTCTACTGGTAAATAAGTTATCATTGAAGCAAAAAAAAAATCATTGTTGTTATTCCACCTCTGACTTTGCATTACCTCTTAGATGTTCTTTTAGGACTTACTGAAATGTTGTTAAAGGATGGGGAAAAGGTTTTCAAGGGGGTAATAATGGGTAGGAGCACAGGATTTGAAAGCAGATGAACTTGGAATCATGTCTCAACTCTGTTACACACTAGTTCTATGAATTCCAGCAAGTCACTTAACATCTGAGCTTCAGTTCCTTTATTTGCAAAATGTATTTGACGATAATATCTCCTACCTCATAGAGATGAGGATTGTGTGAGTTAATATACATATAAAGTACTTAGTACTACAGTGCCTAGAGCCTAGCAAGCAGTCAGTAAATATTACTTATATATTATTATAAACAAGATGTAGAAGAAGACTTTAGTGTCACTTCAGCATTAAACCTGTTTGACGTTCTGAGTATTAAGAAAAATTCAAAGGCACCAGCCCTACCACATATACCAGCATCCAACAGGGGAAGCCTTCTCTTGAGAAAGGGAGCCAGGCAGCAATCACCCACAGAGCCAGACTCAACAAATGACAGCTGTAGCACTGACTGCAGCTCAGTTCGTGTGCAGATGGGAGTTGGAGGGAGGAGGATGTGCTATTAGACAGCTTGGTTTCCTCTGTCATACCTAACACTAGGGAGGCTCCTCTTAAAAATCCAAGTACGAAGCTATCTTTAGGGCTGAGGATGTTGCTCAGTGGTAGAGTACTTGCCTGGCATGCATGAGGCCTTGGGTCTGAGCCCCAGAACCATAAAAACAAAGTTATCTTCATCTTCAGTTTATCTTATTCAGCAGAAATTCACTTATAAGCTTTGAGGAAGTCAAAACTCAAAATGAAAGCTTTAGTTTCATTACCTTCAGAGGATACCCATAGGCGAAAAATAATTGAATTAATCCATTAACCTAGGGTTCAATGTATTACAATATAATGGCCAAGGAAAACAGGTACAAGTAGCCCTGAGTTGGAGCATGGCTCTGTCACTTACAAGCTGATTGATCTTGGCAAGTAACTAAACTTCCCTGAACAACATTTTCTATAAAATCAAGTACAAGCTGGGCGCAGTGGTGCAAGCCTGTAATCCCAGCACTTAGGGAGGCTGAGACAGGAGAATCCTGAGTGCAAAGCCAGCCTCAGCAATGGCGAGGTGCTAAGCAACTCAGTGAGACCCTGTCTCTACATAAAACACAAAATAGGGCTGGGGACGTGGCTCAGGGGTTGAGTACCCCTGAGTTCAATCTCCAGTACCAAAAAAAAAAAAATCAAGTACAATGAGGGTTGCTATAGTAGTAAATAAAACGCTGCATGAGAAAGTGTTTTGTAAATTCTAGGGGATATACAAACTGTGAGTATGCCAGTATGGCCAAATGTATAAAAGCAAAAATACTAATAAACAAAATTGCTGCGGAAGTGGTTAAAAACCTTAACAGATAAACACCACTGAATTATAAATTATGTATCACTCATTTATTATTGCTATTATTTTGACTTAAAAGGTTTTAGGAAAAGTGCATACAATATGAAGGAAGTGAAAAAGTATACAGAACACCTGTGAAGAAATTATCAAGAAATCTTGTGGTCATTTGGTAGGACTGTAGATGGCACTAGTTCTTCAGAATGCTTCATTTCTCTATAAAATGTATGGCTTCTCTTTTTCTTCATGGGGTGAATGGGGATAAAGTATTGCCCACGATGCCAGGTTCTCAAAGACCTCGGAGAAAAGTAAGGTGTTATGTATGTGCGCTCTAAGTCTAAAAAATGATGAGTACCAAAGCCGTCCAGACTCTCTCCAAACAAATCTCACTCTTAACTTCTCTGAATTCCTTGCCCCACCTGAACCCCTGCAGCCAGGGCTGCATTGCTGCCATGTGACCACCAGGGACGCTCTTGTTCCCTAAATTCACAGAAATTTGTGTAACAAGAATAACACTTCTCTTTAGCTTTTCCAAGATAGGCTAAAATATTTCAAAAGTGAAGAGACATCTCAGAGATGCTAAGGAAAAACAATATTAAAATAGGAAAAAAACAATCTAATAGCAGAGAGACCATCGAGTTCACAGAGCACTAATTTCTTCTCTCTACTTTCATGAACTCTATATAAATTAGTAGTGATCTACTAAATTTTACATGAATATATTCTTCAGTCAAGAAATTTTACTTCCAAGTCTCTGTGCATAGCAATTCCTGCACATTATCAGAAAGGAATATTTATGAGGGTTCTCACTACAACACTGTTTATAATGTCAAAAGGGTCAGGGAAAGGTGGGGAGAGAGGGGAGGGAGGGGAAAGCATGAAAGGGGAACATCAACTGTTTTATCCAAACAATAGAACAGAGACTACTGAAAAAAAGAATATAGACTACTGTGCAACCATGTAAAAGGAAATAAATCTTTCTATGCTAACAGAAAGAATTGGAACACATATTATTGAACTAAAAAGCAAGCTTTAAAACAATGAATACTGTAGGTTATTATTTATATGAAAATACCATGCAACCCAAAAATATATTCCAATATGTTAAAAAATTAATAAAAATTTTTGAAAAGATTCACATCAGGCTGATGATAGAGGTAGACCAAAGAGAATCTTTGCTTCATCTTTATTGTGTTTTTTAATGAAAATCAATTTTATATGCTTATATTTTCCCTTTTAATTTAAAAACCATAATTGTAAACTCCGGCCATAGACCAGGAACCCAAGGGTAGCTTATGTTGGCACTGTAATAAACCAAAGTGATCCTCAGTCCAGTTCCTACAGGTTCAGATTGTCCACTCTGCTTCAGAGTGTATCCTACTTCAGACTGACAGACTCTAGCTGGTTTCCCCTTAGTCTTTAGTTGGAATTTCTTTTTCTTTTGCTCTTAAAAGTATTTATTCATTCATCATTCATTCAAATTCATCAACGAGTTCTGAGTCCCTACTCTTTGCTAGGTGCTGAAAATTAAACAATAGATAAAAACATATGGCCCTTTCTATGATATAGGAGCTTAGAGTTAATATTCTCAAGTGGAAAGAGCTCAGATCGAGTACTGGAGATCACCTTTAGTGCTTCATGACTGGAACAAGTACCTCAGTACCCTCATCTTTAAAGTGAAATAGTGATGCTACCTACCTAACAAGGTTGTAGTGGCAGTTCAATGAGAGAGTACAAGTAATTCATGGAGCAAATCACCTGAAATATAGCAACCACTTATATTTTATTTCACTACCCCTTTCAAAATGATAACGGTTATAATTACAGCAAATATTTATATCACTTTTACTATGCGTCAGGCACTATTCTAAGTGCTTTACTCTTATTAGCTAATACAGTCATATCAACAACCAATGAAATAGATCATCATCATCATCATCATCATCATCATCATCATCATCCTCATTACCAGATGATAAAACTGATGCATAACTTAACAAATTTGTCTCTCTCCGTACTCTTTGTATGCACTCCAGGAAATATTATCTACCCCATGTGTCAAATACTACAAATATGTCAATGACTCCTAGATTTTCACTCTAGCCCAGAGCTATCTCCAGAGCAATTCTAAGTGAGGGTCCAACTATGAGATAAGGAAAAATAGATAAATGGGTTTTCATCAAACTAAAAAGCTTCTACACAGAAAATGAAACAATTAACAGAATAAAGATACGACCTATGGAATGGGAGAAAATATTTGCAAACCATACATGGGATAAGGGACTAATACAAAACCATATAAGGAACTTGAGTGACTTATAGCAAGAAAACAAATAACCCAATTAAAATATGGACAGAAGACCTGAACAGATATTTCTTAAAAGAAGACATGAGTAACCAACAGATTATGAAAAAATGCTCAATATCACTGATCATCAGGAAATGCAAATTAAAACCACAATATCACCTCAAATTTGTTAGAATGGTTATTATTAAAAAGATGAAAGGTAACAAGTATCAGCAAGGGTTCAAGAAAAATGGAATCTTAGCACAATGTTTATGGTAATGTGAATTAGTATAACCATTGTGGAAAATGGTATGAAGATTCCTCAAAAAACTATTTGAATTACTATATAATCCAGCAATTCAACTCTTAGGTATATATCCAAAGGAACTGAAATTAGGGTAAAAAAGATGTCTGAACTTCCATGTTGACTGCAACATTACTCACAACACTGCTAAGGATATGGAATCAACTTGTGCCCATCAATGGATAGATAGATAAAGAAAATGTGATATATGCACACAATGGATTGTTATGGTTTTGATCTGCAGTGTCCCCAGTTTCATGTGCTCAGTAGTGGGGCTTTGGGAAGTAATTAGACTGTAAGGGCTATGAACTCATCAGTGGATTAATCCATTGATGACTGAATGAACTACTAGTATATGGGAAGTAGTTGTAGAAAGTAGGCACTCTGAAAGAGTTTATCTTCTCTCTGGTCACTTGCTCTCTCTCCTTTTTTCTCCCTCTCTTTTCTTCCCTGCTACCATCCCTCCCAGCATTACCTGCTATGTCCTTCCTCCATGATGTTCTGCCTCACTTCAGACCCAAAGCAATGGAGTTGTCTGAACATGAACTGAGACCTGAAACCAGGAGTCAAAATAAACTTTTCCTCTTTGTCAATTATCACAATCATAATGATGCAAAGTTGACTAGCACGATGGAATACTACTCTGTCTTTAAAAAGAATGAAATTCTGTCACTTGTGACAACATGGATTAATATGAAGGGCATTAAAGTAAGTGAAATAAGCCAGTAACAGAAACACAAATACTTCGTGATCTCATCTACGTGTGGAATCTTAAAAAGTTGCAAGCACAGAAGTAGAGAGTACAATGATGGTTACCAGGGACTGGGATTAGTAAGTGGATATGATGATGTTTTAGTTAGCTTTTGCATTGCTATGACCAAAATGCCCAACAAGAACAATTTAGAGGAGGAAAAGTTTACTGGGGGCTCACAGATTCAGAGGTCTCATTCCATGGATGGCCAACTCTATTGCCCTGGGTCCAAGATGAGGCAGTAGAACATGGCAGAAGAGTGTCTCCCATAGCAATAGGTTTTACCTGGTTTTCCTCTCGTGCTTTTGGACCTACCAGTAGTAACAGCTCTCTACTATTGATACACTTGGATGCCTCATGATCTTTTTGGGGGCTCCTTAACTCTTCAGATAACTCTGTAAACAGTCTTGTCATTAAACTATACTTAGAGCCAGGCACGGTGGCGCAAGCCTGTAATCCCAGTACTTAGGGAGGCTGAGGCAGGAGAATCGCAAGTTTAAAGCCAGCCTTAGCAATGGCGAAGTGCTAAGCAACTCAGGGAGACCCTGTCTCTACATAAAACACAAAATACGGCTGGGGATGTGGCTCAGTGGTTGAGTAGTCCTGAGTTTAATCCTGGTAGCACAAAAAAAAATTATACTTAGTTAAAACATCTGAGCATGCTATGCCTTTCCTGCTTTGACCCTCATAGTTATACCCATAGCAGGATTATTAAAAAACAGAATTAGTCCCAAATAACTTCAATGAGAAAAATGTGACTGTGGGATTGAGGCTGTCTTAAAGGAGCTGTATTTCTGAAAGAATGCAGCTATTGTCAAAGATGAGATGTAGAAATAGGAAGGAAGTAGGTAAGAAATACCTAAGTTCTCTCCTACTGATCTCCAATATCTCACTGGTACCACCCATTGAGGGAAAAAATGAAAGCCAGATATTAAGGGAGTCAGAGAAAGGCAGTGTATAGGAGTCAGTCTTTCAAGACACAAAGCAGGCAGAGAATGGCTCAGCACTTGGAAGCAAAAAGAGATAACCCTGGACAACCTACTAGTCTCTGTGTGAGGATGAGGGATTTATATCTGTTTTGTCCATAGCTATATTCTATACACTGATAGCAATCATTGGCCTATGTAGTTGCTTAAATAAATATTTGTTGAATGAGTGAATGTTGGAAAATAATGGAACCATAGCTACAGATTATTAAGGGGGAAGTTTGTTGGTTAATCGTTTTAAGAAAAATTGCCTTTCATACATGAAGGTGCACACACACACACACACACACACACACACACACACACACCAGTCTCAAATATGCAAGAGCCCAGGAAACACATTAGTTGTTCTTAAAAGAAACTGTTTAGGATATTCAGGTTAGCCAAGACACAAATTAAAATTAATAGAGCAAGACTGAAACAGTTATGGATTAAAAGGAGTCATACTTAGTTTAAGAACATATCTTAAGGAAAACAGTTCTGAAATGCCAAAAAATATTTATGCACATACATATTTGTGGCAGAAACTACTAGCTGTCTCCCCCAAATTCCTTTCTCCTTCCTCCATAGTAGTAGATATGCCAGACACATGGCTGCCCATCTACAGTACAGTCAAACTTTCCTTGCGTGTGTGGCTGGTATGACTAAGCATGCAAGCAAAAGTATGTGTGATTCATGAACTAGAGCTCTTAAGAAGTTGGCATACCTCTGACCTGCTGTTTACTTTTCCTGTGAATCTGACCATGAATGTTCAAGTGACACAGTTTTTTAAAAATATTTTTATATGTTCTTTTTAGTTACACATGACAGTATAATGTGTTTTGACATATCATACATACCTGGAGTATAAATTCTCATTCTTGTGGTGGTACATGCTGTAGAGTTACACTGGTCGAAGTGACACAATTTTTAGCAAAATAGTAAAAGAAAAACATCTGCATTCTTGAATGGATAAAGAAATTGTGGTATATATATACACAATGGAATATTACTCAGCATGAAAAGAGAATGAAATTATAGCATTTGCAGGTAAATGGATGGAGTTGTATAATATCAAGCTAAGTGAAGTAAGCCAATCCCAAAAAAAACCAAAGGTCAAATGTTCTCTCTGATAGATGGAAGTTGATTAATAGTGAGGGGGCACTTGGGCAAAATGGAGGAACTTTGGGCAAAGGGGAAGGGCATGGGTGCAGGAAAGATGGTGGAATGAGATGGATGTCATTGCCCTAGGTACATGAATGAAGGCACATATGGTGCGACTCTACATCGTGTACAACCGGAGAAATGAAAAGTTATGCTCCATTTGTGTACAATGAATCAAAATGAATTCTGCTTCCATTTGTACCTAATTAGAATAAATAAATAAAAAGAAAAACATCTGCATTCTTGAATGAATGCATTAAGAACCATAATCTGACTTGGAATTCATTCCATTACTTGAAAGAGAAACGAATGACTGATTTTAGCCATTGCATTTTAGGCTACCTATTTGTAGCAGGAGTTGGTATTGTCCCAACTAATTCAATGATCATCACAGGATCATTGGCATTAGAGAAATATCAAAACGATCTAACAGGGAACTTCAAAAGATTAAAAATGATGCAATCCTCATGCAGTATGTTTATAACAACTCATAAAGGCACAGTGAAATATTCATTGCATAATATTACTAAACAAACCAGGATATATATATAGTATAATCTTAATTATATAAAGAAATATTTAATGTAAGAAGAAGAGGGAATAAGTGAACATGTTTTCAGTAAGTTGCCTTTGAAAAGTGAAATTTTGCATGACCTTTTCCTGACTTATTCTTTTCTGCATTTTCCAAATTTTCTACAATAATTATAACCTGAAAACAATCATAAGAGCCATAATTATAATAATCTTATAATCACAAATAATCAAATGAAAACCTGAAAATGAATGTAGAAAGTTAAATGGAAACATAAATAATGTTTAGGATATGATGCTATGAGGAAAAAACAATTCAATGTCTATGTTCATTTCAGTTACAATTATGTAAAAACGTGTATGCATTTGGATGCAGACTCACAGAAAGAAAAATTGAAAAGTGAAAATAGCACTGTGTTAGAGATTCTGTGGACGTTCTTTTGTTTGAAAACTTTTTCTTTTAGCCAGGCATGGTGGTGCACACCTGTAATCTCAGCTGCTCAGGAGGCTGAGGTAGGAGGATCACAAGTTTGAGTAGAGCCGGGTCAACTTGGCAAGACCCAGTTTCAAAATAAAATATAAAAAGGGCTGGAGATGTGACTCAATAGTAGAGTATAACTGGGTCCAACACCTGTAATTTTTAAGCTAGTTATTCCCAAATGTTTACATTCCCCAGTGTTTATTAAACAAATCACTTAGACTTGAGTCTCAGTTGTGAGACTTTTCAGAATCAGGTACCACATGTGCTATACTCTAGAATGTTTTGTATTGAGTTTATTCTTCAACTCAATTTATCCTGGTCCAATCATTCCATCAGATTAAATGCAGGGTTACTTGAAGGACAGGAAGAAACATTGCTAGTGATGAGTGTGTATTTCGCCTAATATTCTCCTGGCTATTTGCCTCCATCTCCTTTTTTTTTTACTACAATTCGGCTAACAGTTCAGAGCTGTTTACAAGTTAATAGAAGAGATGATGCACGAGTGCTGGGAATCCTCTGGGAGCTGGTGATGGGCTTTGGCATTGGCACACCATTCTGCAATGCTGGCTGCTTGGAGCCTATTAGTGGGATGCCTCATACACTGAGAATGTTTTACTTGGAAAGAAGTACATAAGTCTCACTGCTTTCAGCATATGTTCCTCCACACAAACACTCCACATAATGTAAAAATGCTCCAAATACATCCTGGTTTTCCCTGTATCCATTTGCTGCTCCTCTACCTCTTATTGTTGTTCCACCCCAGCACAACCAGAATAAAAACATATAAAACCATTTTTGGACAAACGAGCTAGAAAGATAACCATAGAGATGGCTCTGATGTCTAGCTGAACACAAAGGAGAAACTACAGACATCATTCTAGTTTGTATCTTGCTTGTGTGACAGTTTTTCTCCAGAATATAACTGCCCAGCTACGACAGATCATCCCTACCATGATTAAAAAGGAACTCAGATGCATGGCACCCCAAGAGATCCAGCATGTACTAGGCCTTGAAGCTGGAGAGCAGGTATCCTTTGTTGTAAATTTTTCCACCTCAAAAAGAAATGTCAAGGTATCTCCTTATTAGAAAGTGTTTTTATGTACAGCCCTACTCAGAATAGATTGGGTTTTCAAAAATAATCTATGAAGCCAGGTGTGGTGGAGCAAAACAGTAATCCCAGTGACTCAAGAGGCTGAAGCAGGAGGATTGCAAGTTCAAGGTCAGCCTCAGCAACTTAGTGAGGTCTTAAGCAACTTAGCGAAACCCTGTCTCAAAATTTAAAAATGAAAAAAGGGCTGGGGGTGTAGATCAGTGGTAGAAGTGACCCTGGCTTTAATTCTATCACCCACCCTCCAAAATCTATGGATTATTGGATATAATCCAGTAATTTGGAAAAAGGAACATTTGATCCAACCAGACTGATCAGAAATTTACATTTTTGAAAAAAGAAAAATAGTCTAAGTTTCATCAAATTTGCAAGGAAGGTCAAAAGAACTGATAAGTCAGAAATACTATAACAGCTGTGCACAGTGGTGCATGCCTATAATCCCAGTGGCTCAGGAGACTGAGACAGGAGGATCTTGAGATCAAAGCCAGCCTCAGCAACTTAGCAAGGCCCTAAGCAACTCAGTGAGACCCCATCTCTAAGTAAAATATTAAAAAGGCCTGGGGCTGGGGATATGGCTCAGTGCTTAAGTTCCCCTGAGTTCAATCCCTGGTACAAAAAGAAAGAAAAGAAAGAAAGAAAGAGAGGGAGGGAGGGAGGGAAGGAAGGAAGGAAGGAAGGAAGGAAGGAAGGAAGGAAGGGGAAAGACCATAATTTGCATGCAAAATATCAGCAGCCCTTTAAGTACTTCTCAAAGGCACAATGCTGACACATCAGATAGCTGAGAGCATTAACTAACTTAAGAAGAATCTTACCATCACTTTGGAGCAAACTTTTCCTAAAATTCCTGTTTGAATAGGGGTAGTGATCTTCAGAAACAGTATAAAGTTAGTAATTTGGCTTTCATATCTTTACTCTTTCCCTCTTCACCCTCCCAGTGCTTGACAATCCCACTTCAAGCAGGCAGTACCCTTGTGCTATGTCCTTCCTTTTTGCTAAGAAAATCTGCTCTCCAAATGATCTAACACCTCTGGGTAACCATGACCATGTTAGAACTGTCTGGAGAGTCAAAGATTACAGAATGAAGGCGTTGTCCCCTTCTAAAGTAATTTTAGTCATCCACCAGTAGACAGGAGTAGTGTATTTTTAAGAATGTGACCCTGAAACCCTATCCCCTCTAGTTCTCTACTTTTCTGACTTGAGTAGATTTTGAAGCCAAATGAATCCTTTAGGTACAAAACTCCCAGAGCCCAGAAAAATTGTTCCAGCAATATTTCATCACCCACTTCCTTTAGGGTGAGTTTCAAGTTCTGATGAAGTTCTGGAAAATCATGGTCAATTGCCCCTTGTATTCATCAGTTTGATGCTGTTACATTGGCTCATACATTGATTATGACTTAGGTCTAACTTTGGCCAATAAACTGTCCTTATTATAAAGAATATAACTCTAAATCTAAATTCCAGGCAGAGATCCATAAAATCTGATTGCCTGGCATTAAAAATATATTCTCTGTGGAAACTCAAAAGAAGGTAAAGTCATCACTGACAGGGTGCGACTTGGTCAAAGTGAAGAGTAGACCTCAAGACAGATTTCAATGTGATCACAAATTTCCAGTGAGTCTGAAGTAGTGTACAAAAGAAAAAAAGGGGGAAGGGAGAATATTCCACCCTCAACTCCCACATAGGAAAGTAACTTTTCATGGTCACGTTTCTCTCCTGGGATTGCAAGCTCTTGCAAGCACATCACACCCTTGCACTATGCAAGCCAATAAGAGTTAAACTGAGATTCCTTTACAGTCCCATGAGGATCTGATCCTGCCAAGTTTTTCCAGTGGAAAGTTTCAGATGTTTCTATTTTGGAACTAATGGCTAGGCCCCTCTGCCTTCCTTTCTGTTCCCTTCATGTACTTTTAGTTCTAGGTGGAATAAAATTCCACAGGATCTCTTCTTGCCTACTTTTAGATACATACGAGGAATTGCAAGTGGTAAAGAGTGGGAATCTTACTTGTTCTTACTCATGTGGATCTTCATCATATCACAGGCTATTTTCTTTCTGCCTCATCTCTGTTTCTAGAAGGTAATTTGGCCTCACAACTCCTCTCAGGATTCCAATTTCCCTTCCTTTAATTATCTTTAAGATCTCTCTCTTCCCAGTCTCTTTATCCAGCTACCAGTTTGCAGATAAATTTTACTGTCCCAGGATTGCAGATCTCCCTCTAACTCATTCCTTTTCACTGGTGTCTTCAGCACCAATGATGACACTTTATCTATGCTGAGAGATTCTATGATTCTAAAGGATAAAAAAGCCCAAAGAAAAATAGTTTTTTTGGACTTCCTGTTCATTCTGAACCATTTCTACAAAAGGAAGATACTTTTGTGATGACAAGCCAAAGGCTTTGACTTTTTGACCCCTAAGAGCTCCAAATCCCATATGGAATATCAAATATAATTGAATAACTCAATGCTCTGGGAATTCCTGAATTCAGCTCTTTGAATGCTTTCCTTGATAGTAATGCCTTAACTGAGATCTCTAGGGAAGGTCAATGTTGACATATTTTAAGAAAGGTAATGAAAAAGAGTGATAAGCATTTGTCAATCCCCTGCTGTGCTTGTGCCATCTGCTCTCCTGAGCTTCAGAGGGAAACTATAGGCTTATGACATCCAATTGGGAGCATTGCTTTTCCTCATCAGAGAGCAAAGAGAAGCTCCTCCTCCAAGAGTCTTGTCCTATTGAAGCTGAAGTGTGCCACTGTTCATCCTCTCCAGGCACCACTGCTCAAGAGGACTCCATCTGGAAATGAGTTTCCTTTTGATGTATTCAGTTGTTGTCAAACACACTGGCAGAAATGAATCACATCCTGTCTAAGTACCACTGTGCCCTAAATAAGAAATCTACACTAGAGTTTGCAGAGGGGCTAATTAGAGGCACTAGTCATGTGACCTCTCTTACTCTAAACTGCTTACTAGGAATCATTATCCTTGCTAGAAGGCGATTTAGCCTTCAGATACTACCTCTTGATTACTCAAGTGTAGAAAGGAGGGAAGGACTATTGTACATTAGAATCGCCTAGTAACAAAGCTCTTGAGTTAGTCATTCAGAAAGTCAGGAATCTTGTCCTCTTTCCCACTCTGCATCAACCAGCTGAGTAAGTGGGAGTAATTGAGCTAAAGAGAAGGCCTCTTATGTTACTCCTTTGATGACATGAGAAAATGTCTCCAGAAGAAATTTTAAAACTCAATGAAACCTGATTGTGACATCCAAAACTAAGACAATGAGATAAAAATTCAAATATAAAATGTCATCAAAACACATCCCATAGGAAATTGAAATGACTTAATTAATCACATATAACTAGTGACATGAAATTCACAAAGAAGTCAAGTATTATACTAAAGGGAGTCACCAGGTTGACAGAAGAAGGTAGAGACTGAAGAGTGGAGTCTTTTGGAAAATGGTGAGCATTTAAAAAGAAGTAACTGCTCTTGTCAAGACACCAGCAACTTTCATATTGGAGAATCCAATGGAAACCTCTGTATCCTCTTATTTAATGGCTCAAAAATATTTAACATTAATAAACATTTATTTCCTCCTTATTGATATCTTTTACTCACTCACTTGCCTGACATGATGCCACACTCTGCTATTACACTTTAGAAATTTCCTTTGCTGGGTCTTACTCTTCCTGCCCTCTATATGTGATAGAGCCCCAGGACTTGATTATGGACTCTATTCTCTTGAAAGGCAATAACAGCATAGTAGTTAAGAGAATGGACTTCGAAGCCAAAGTGCCTAGTTTTTAATCTTATCTGCTACTTACTTAGTGTCAAACTGGACAATATTCCTAAATCTATCATTGCCTCCAGTTACTAATTTGTAAAGTAGGAATAATAATAGAAAACTTCCTGGGGTTGTTGTAAAGATTAAATGAGTTAATGTGGATACAAAGCACTCAGAATAGTACCTAGCATATAATAAGCACTATATATGTGTTAATTATTATCATAATCACCATCCTTACTATAATGTTATTATTATTTTCTCTATCTGTACTTTTGCCTGGGTACTTCTCTTTCATTTCCATAATCTTAAATGTCATTCATAGGCAAATGACACCTGAATTGATGTCCCCCAACTCTGACTTCTCCCCTAAACTTTGCATTAGTATTCCCCAGAGAAATTTAACCAATAAGAGATAGATAGATGATAGATTAGAGAGAGAGAGAGAGAGAGAGATGATAGATAGATGATAGAGAAAAAAAGAAAAAGAAAGAAAGGAAGGAAGGAAGGAAGGAAGAAAGAAAGGAAGGAAGGAAGGAAGGAAGGAAGGAAGGAAGGAAGGAAGGAAGGAAGAAAGAAAGAAAGAAAGAAAGAAAGAAAGAAAAGAGAAAGAGCAAGGAAGGAAGGAAAGAAGGGAGGGAGGGAGGAGAAGAGAGAGCAGATTACTATGGGACTTACTTCATGGGATTTGGAGGTAAAGAAGTGCCATCATATACCATCTTCAAATGGGGGAACTTGAAATGCATTGGAATAATTCAATGTGTGTCTGAAAACCTGAGAACCAGATATAGTTTCCACCGTGACGTTGAAATCCTAAGAACCGAGTTTCTGATGATATAACCCAGAATCTGAAGACCTAAGAACCAGGAGCTCTGGTGTCAGCTTCAGAACAAAGAGGTAATTCACTCATCCTCTGCCTTTTTGTTCTATCCAGGACCTCAATGGATTGAATGATACCTGCTCATATTAGGTGGAGGATGGATCTTCTTCACTCAGTTTACTGTTAAAATGCTGATCTCTTCCAGACATACCCTCACAGATACACTCAGAAATAATGGCTTTCAAGCTTTCTGGGCATCCCTAACACAGATAAGTTGACAAAGAAAATGAACTATCACAACATTCAGACTCATGTATCCAACTGTTTATTTGACATCTCCTTTTGGTATGTAGTAGACATGCCATACTTAACATATCTTCAATGTAACTATTGTTTGCTCCTTCCCATTTCAATAAGTATAACACCACCCACTCAGTAATTCAAGCCCAAATTAAGGAATCATTCTTGGTTCCTCCATTTCTATAATTCTCAATATCCACTTATGTTAGTTCTACCTCTTAAATATATCTCAAAAATGACTATTTCTCTTCATCTCCACTGTTACCATCCTAGTCCCAGCTACTATAATTTCTTACCTTGACTACCTCAAATGGCTAAGTGGCTTCCCTTCTTCTATTCTTGCCCCATAAAATCGAAAAACCACACAATAGCCAAAATGGGTTGTCACAGATATAAATAACACCATGCCACTCCACTTAAATTGATTCCCAAGTTTGTTTGTTTTGGTTTTTTTTGAGGCTATTGTGAATGGGGTAGTTTTCCTGATTTCTAATTCAGAGGATTCCTCACTGATATATAGAAATGCAATTGATTTATAGGTGTTCATTTTATATCCTGATGTTTTGTTAAATTCATTTATTAATTCTAGAAGTTTTCTGGGGGAATTTTCTGGATCCTTTAAGTAGAGAATCATGTCTTCAGTAAATAATGATAGTTTGAGTTCTTCTTTTCCTATTTGTATCCCTTTAATTTCTTTCATCTAATTGCTCTGGCTGGTGTTTCAATGACTATGTTGAATAGCAGTGGTGAAAGAGGGCATCCCTGTCTTGTTCCTGTTTTTACAGGGAATGCTTCCAATTTCTCTCCATTTAGGATGATATTGTCCTTGGGTTTAGCATAGATTGCTTTTACAAAGTTGAGGTTTGTTCCTACTATCCCTAGTTTTTCTAGTGTTTTGAACATGAAAGGGTGCTGTATATTGTCAAATGCTTTTTCTGCATCAATTGATAAAACCATATGATTCTTATCTTTAAGTCTATTGATGTGATGAATTATGTTAATTCATTTCCGTATGTTGAAACAACCTCCCTTCCCTGGAATAAACCCCACTTGATCATGGTGCACTATTTTTTAATATGTTTTTGTATGTAATTTGCCAAAATTTTATTGAGAATTTTTGCATCTATATTCATCAGGGATATTGGTCTGAAATTTTCTTTCTTTGATGTGTCTCTTGTTTTGGTATCAGGGTGATACTCACCTCATAGAATGAGTTTGGAAGGGTTCCCTCCTTTTGTATTTCATGAAGTAGTTTGAGGAGTATTGGTATTAATTCTTCTTTGTAGGTCTTATAGAACTCGGCTGAGAATCCATCTGGTCCTGGGCTTTTCTTGGATGGTAGGCTTTTGATGGCATCATCTGTCTCCTTGCTTGTAATTGATTTGTTTAAGTTGTGTATGACCTCCTGGTTCAGTTTGGGTAGGTCATATGTCTAGAAATTTGTCAGTGTCTTCAGGGTTTTCCATTTTACTGGAGTATAGATTTTCAAAATAGTTTCTATTATCCTCTGTATTTCAGTAATGTCTGTCGTGACATTTCCTTTTTCATCACGAATGTTAGTAATTTGGATTTTCTCTCTCCTTCTTTTAGTTAGGCTGGCTGAGGGTTTGTCAATTTTATTTATTTTTTCAAACAAACAGCTTTTTGTTTTGTCGATTTTTTAATTATTTCTTTTGTGTCAATTTCATTGATTTAAGTCTGATTTTAATTATTTCTTTCTTCTACTTCTTTTAGTGTTGGTTTGTTCTTTTTTTTCTAGGGCTTTGAGATGTAGAGACAAATCTTCTTGACATTTTCTTCTTTTAATGAATGAGCTTAATGCAATAAACTTTCCTCTTAGCACTACCTTCATGATGTCCCAGAGATTTTGATATGTTGTATCAGAGTTTTCATTTACTGCTAAGAATTGTTTTACCTCTTCCCTGATGTCTTCTGTTATTCATGTGTCATTCAATAGTGTATTATTTAGTTTCCAGGTGCTTGAGTAGTTTCTATTTTTTTAATATGTCATTGGTTTCTAATTTTATTCCATTATGATCAGATAGGATGCAGAGTAGTATCTCTATTTTTTTGTATTTGTTAAGAATAGCTTTGGGACATAACACATGATCTATTTTGGAGAAAAATCCATGTGCTGCTGAGAAAAAAACTGTATTTGCTCATTGATGGATGGAATACTCTCTATATGTCTGTTAAGTCTAAATTATTGATTGTTTTATTGAGTTCTATGGTTTCTCTGTTTTTTGTTTAGAAGATCTATCTAGTGGTGAGAGAGGTGTGTTAAAGTCACCCAGTACTATTGTGTTGTGGCCTATTTGATTCTTGTAGTTGAGAAGGATTTATTTGACATATGTAGATGCCCCATTGTTTGGAGCATAGATGTTTATGATTGTTATGTCTTGTTGATGTATGATTCCCTTAAGAAGTATGAAATGAGATTACTTCCAAGATGGCAGCCTAGATGGACAACGCATTCCTAGTCTCTCCAGGACCGGGTTTTAAAGTAGTGGAAACACTGTTTATCAGACAGTTTTTAGAGGAGACCCAACAGCTGCCTCCATGCAGGAACTCTACTTGCATGCCCATAGGGTCACCAGGCCCCAGCATTTTCAGAGGACCCCAGCCACAAGCCAGTGCAGGACCCTAGCCATGCACTCCAGCACAGGACACTGACCCATTGCCCATGCAAAACCTGCTCCTGCACAGGATCCCTGGCTCCAGTGCCCACACGGCCCACAGGACCTTGGGTCACCCACCAACGCAGGACCCCTAGCCATTGTTCCCACATGGGACCCCCGGCTCCCGCACAAGACCCTGCGCTGTTGCTCTTGTGTGGATCTCCATCTTCCAGGGTGGAACCTCCCTGTTCACCTACACATGGGGAAAAGGGACAGGATCTGGAGGCAAACTTTTACTTCTGCACAGCACACCACAGAGCTGCATCTCTGAACACGTCACCCAACACCATCGCCCGGCCCCCGCTTCACCCTATCTCTGAAGCAGATGGCTTCTTTGTTGAGACTCTGGCTTCACCATATTTGACCTGAGTGGGCATATACCAGTAAGCAACACACAACTCCACCTACTCGAAGAGAAGGGAAGCAATCCTGTTTATTTACATTGAGATATTTGACATTTAATTTTTCCCTTCTATTCCCTTTTTTTCTTTTTTTATCTTTTCTTCCACTCTTTATCCTCTTTTCTCTCTCTCACTCTTTACCTGCCCTCACATCCCCAACATTTGTGAAACCAAGTATTTTTTATGCATTAGGCTGGACTGCGATATCTGATTAGTATACTACAGTTGTATTATATAGTCTCATAACTTCCATCTTTACATGTTTTATTTTTCTTAATGTTTATGTCTCCTCATTAGTTGTACTCTATTTTTGTCCTACTTACTGGTCTTCCCCAAAACTCTTTCTCTCTTTTCTACTAATAGCCAACTGCTTTGGATTCATCTTTCATGCTTTCTAGGATCTAATAAATATATCCTCACTTCCTTCCCTCTTAACATCTCATCCTACACCCTATCCTGGTACTCTCTAACCCACCAGCAGAAACTTTAGACACTTGTGCAAACCTATTGTTTATATAATAGATGCTAATTGAACTCATAATTTCTATATATTATAACAAAGCCATAAATGTACTTGGGAGCTATAAGAAGCATCTTGGTTTGAAACTATATATAGTTTGTATTGAGATCTGTCAATATTGGTTGCGCCCTTAAAGGAGAGGTTTTAGAACCCTGTAGGGAATCTATAAGCTTATAAGATAAAAACTGTAACACCTCAGATCTGCAGTGCTAGAAGGGAAGACACACAAACAACATGAAAAAACAAGGGAAGAAAGTGCCTCAAACAAACCAAGATACTACATTATTAGAAGCCATGGTTAGCACAGCAGAAGAAATGTCAGAGAAGGAGTTAAGAATGTACATAATTAAAATGTTCTGTGAATAAAAGAATGATATAAGAGAGCAAACCCAGGCAGCAAAAGATCATTTTGATAAAGAGCTACATAGGCAAATACAGGAAGGAAAAGATTACTTCAATAAGGAGATAGAGATTATGAAAAAGAACCAAACAGAAATCCTCAAAATGAAAGAAACAATAAACCAAATTTAAAACTCAATAGACAGCATCACCAACAGATTAGATCACTTGGAAGACAGAATATCAGACAATGAAGACAAAATATTTAATCTTGAAAATAGAGTTGACCATACAGTGAAGATGGTAATAAACCATGAGCAGAACATCCAATAATTATGGGATAACTTGAAAAGACCAAAGTTTAAGAATTATTGGGATAGAGGAAGGCATAGAATTTCAAACCAAAGGAATGAACAATCTATTCAATGAAATAATATTAGAAAATTTTACAAGCATGAAGAATGAATTGGATAATCAAATACAAGAGGCTTACAGGACACCAAATATACAAAATCACAACAGATCTACACCAAGTCACATCACAATGAAAATGTCTGGTATTCAGAATAAGGAGAGAATCTTAAAAGCCACAAGAGGAAAGAATCAGATTACATATAGGAGAAAACCAATTAGGGTCCCTGCAGACTTTTCAACCCAGACCCTTAAAGCTACAAGAATTTGGAACAACATATACCAAGCTCTGAAAGACAATGGATGGCAACCAAGAATCTTATATCCAGAAAATTAAGTTTTATATTTGATGATGAAATAAAAACCTTCCAAGATAAACAAAAATTTTAAAAAAAGAATTTACAGGAAGAAAACCTGCACTACAGAATATTCTAGGCAAAATATTACATGACAAGGAAATGAAAAACAACAATGAAAAGCTGCAGAGGAACTACACTAAAGGAAAGGCCAGTCAAAGGAGAAACCCAGTCAAGTTAAAAACTAAGAATAAACCAAAATGGTGATACAAAGCATGCCTCCTTAATAACACTGAATATCAACAGCCTAAACTCATCAATTAAAAGACATAGAGTAGCAGATTGGACTAAAAAAAGACCCAACAATATGCTGCCTCCAAGAGACTCATCTCACAGGAGAAGACATCCACAGACTGAAAGTGAAAGGGTGGGAAAAAACGTATCACTCACATGGACCATGTAAACAAGCAGGAGTTTCCATCCTCATATCAGATAAAGTTGACTTCAAATGAAAGTTAGTGAAAAGGGATAAAGAAGGTCATTTCATACTGCTTAAGGGAATCATACATCAGCAATACATAACAATCTTAAATATCTATGCCCCAAACAATGGGGCAGCCATGTATGTCAAACAAACCCTTTTCAAATTCAAGAATCAAATAGACCACAAAACAAGAGTACTGGGTGACTTTAACACAGATCTCTTACCACTGGATAGATCTTCCAAACAAAAACTAAAAAAGAATCTACAAAACTCAATAGAACAATCAAAAATCTAGACTTAACAGACACATCTAGAACATTCTGTCCTTCAACAAGCAAATATACTTTTTTCTCAGCAGCACATGTATCCTTCTCCAAAATAGATCATATGTTATATCCCAAAGCTAGTCTTAGCACATACAAAAAAAAATAGAGATACTACCCTGCATTCTATCTGACCATAATGGAATAAAATTAGAAACCAATGATAAAATAAAAAATAGAAACTGCTCCAACACCTGGAGACTCAATAATATGCTATTGAATGATATATGGGTAACAGAAGACATCGGGGAGGAGATAAAAAAAATTCTTAGAGGTAAATAAGAACTCTGATACAACATATTAAAATCCCTGGGACACCATGAAGGCTATGCTAAGAGGAAAGTTCATTGCATTAAGCTCATTCATTAAAAGAAGAAAAAGTCAACAAATCAATAATTTGACTCTACATCTCAAAGCCCTAGAAAAAGAAGAACAAACCAACACCAAAAGAAGTAGAAGACAGGAAATAATTAAAATCAGGGCTGAAATCAATGAAATTGGAAAAAAAGAAACAAGTAAAAATTGAAAAAACAAAAAGCTATTTGTTTGAAAAAATAATTAAAATTAACAAACAAAAAAACAATTTTTTATTTAAAAAAATAAATAAAATTAGCCACCCTAACGAAAAGGAGAGAGAAAATCCAAATTACTAACATTCGTGATGAAAAAGGAAAGTCACAACAGACACTACTGAAATACAGAGGATAATTAGAAACTATTTTGAAAATCTATACTCCAGTAAAATGGAAAACCCTGAAGACACCAACAAGTTTCTAGAGACATATGACCTACCCAGACTGAATGAGGAGGACATTCACGACTTAAACATATCAATTACAAGCAAGGAAATAGAAGATGTCATCAAGAGCCTCCCAACCCAGAAAAGCTAGGGACCAGACAGATTCTCAGCCGAGTTCAACAAGACTTACAAAGAAGAGCTAACTTCAATACTCCTCAAATTATCCCATGAAATAGAAGAGGAGGGAACCCTTCCAAACTCATTCCATGATGTATCACCCTCATACCAAAACCAGATAGAGACACATTAAAAAGGAAAAATTTCAGACCAATATCCCTGATGAATATAGATACAAAAATTCTCAATAAAATTTTGGCAAATCTCATACAAAAACATATTTTAAAAAAATAGTGCACCATGATCAAGTGGGGTTCATTCCAGGGATGCAAGGTTGGTTCAACATATGGAAATCAATCAACATAATCCATCACATCAATAGACTTAAAGATAAGAATCACATGATTTTATCAATTGATGCAGAGAAAGCATTTGACAAAATACATCACCCTTTCATGTTCAAAACACTAGAAAAACTAGAGATAGTAGGAACATACCTCAACATTATTAAAGCAAACTATGCTAAACCTAAGGCCAACATCATCCTAAATGGAGAAAAATGAGAAGCATTCCCTCTAAAAACAGGAACAAGACAGGGATGCCCTCTTTCACCACTCTTATTCAATATAGTCCTTAAGCTCTAGCCAGAGCAATTAGATGAAAGAAATTAAAGGGATATGAATAGGAAAAAAAGAACTCAAACTATCATTATTTGCAGATGACATGATATTATACATCAAGGATCCAAAAAATTCCACCAGAAAACTTCTAGAATTAATAAATGAATCAGCAAAATAGCAGGATATAAGATCAACACTCATAAATCAAATGCATTTCTATACTTCAGCAATGAATCCTTTGAAAGAGAAATCAGGAAAATACTCCATTCACAAGAGTTTAAAAAAATAAAATAAAATACTTGGGAATCAATCTAACCAGAGCATTGAAAGACCTCTACAATGAAAATTACAAGGCACTAAAGAAAGAAATTGAAGAAGATCTTAGAAGATGGAATGACCTCCCATGCTCTTGGATAGGTAGAATCAATATTATTAAAATGGCCATACTACCAAAGCACTATACAGATTCAATGCAATCCCAATTAAAATCCCAAAGCCATTTCTTATAGAAATATAAAAGGCAATCATGAAATTTATTTGGAAAAATAAGAGACCCAGAATAGCCAGAACCAGAATAGTAAGAAGAGTGAAGCAGGAGGCATCACAATACCAGACCTTAAACTATACTACAAGGCTATAGTAAAAAAAATGGCATGGTATTGGCACCAAAATAGACATGTAGACCAATGGTACAGAATAGAAGACACAGAGACAAACCCACATAAATACAGTTGTCTTATACTAGACAAAGGAGCCAAACACATATACTGGAAAAAAGATATCCTCTTCAACAAATTGTGCTGGGAACCCTGGAACTCCATATGCAGCAAAATGAAACTAAACCCCTATCTCTAACCATGCAGAAAACTCAGCTCAAATTGGATCAAGGACTTAGGAATTAGACCAGAGACTCTGCACCTAATTGAGGACAAATTAGGACCAAATCTTCATTATGTCAGATTAGGCCCTGACTTCCTTATCAAGACTCTTAAAGTGCAAGAAACAAAAGCAAGAATCAATAAATGGGATGGATTTAAACTAAAAAGCTTCTTCTCAGCAAAAGCAACAATCAATGAGGTGAACAGACAGCCTATGTTCTGGGAGCAAATTTTTGCCACACGCACATCAGATAGAGCACCAGGATATATAAAGAACTCAAAAAACTTAACACCAAAAAAACACACAACTCAATCAACAAATTGGCTAAGGAGCTCAACAGACACTTCTCAGAAGAAAATATACAATCAATGAACAAATATATGAAGAAATGTTCAACATCTCAAGCAATTAGAGAAATGGAAATCAAAACTACTGTAAGATTTCATCTCACCTCAGTCAAAATGGCATTTATCCAAAATACAAGCAACAATAAGTGCTGGTGAGGATGTGGTGAAAAAGACACACTCAAACATTGCTGGTTGGACTGCAAAGTGATGAAACCTATCTGGAAGGCAGTATAGAGATTCCTTAGAAAACCTGGAATGGAGCCACCATTTGACCCAGTTATCCCTCTCCTCTGCCTATACCCTAAAAGACTTAAAAACAGCATACTACAGTAATGCAGCCACTTCAATGTTTATAGAAGCACAATTCACAATTGCTAAACTGTGGAAGCAATCTAGATGCCCTTCAATAGATGAATGGATAAAGAAACTGTGGTATATATACACAATGGAATATTACTCAGCATTAAAAGAAGATAAAATTATGGCATTTGCAGGTAAATAGATGGAGTTGGAAAATATCATGCTAAGTGAAGTAAGCCAAATCCAAAAAACCTAAGGCCAAATGTTCTATCTGATTAGTAGATGCTGATACATAAGGGGGTTAGGGAGGGGAGCATGGGAGAAATGGAAGAACTTTGGATGGGACAGGGGGGAGATGGGGGAGGGGAGGGGGAATGGGAGTAGCAAAAATAGTGGAATGAGATGGACATCACTACCCTAGATACATGTATGAAGACAGGAATGGTGTGACTATTTTGTTTACAATCAGAGAAGTGGAAAATTGGGCTCTATATATGTACTATAATGACTTGAAATGCATTTAAAAAATAAACAAAAATTGAGAAAAAAGTATAAAATGTCCTTCTTTATCCCTTTTCACTAACTTTGGTTTGAAGTCCACTTTATCTGATATGAGGATGAAAACTCCTGCTTGTTTACATGGTCCATGTGAGTGATATGTTTTTTCCCACCCTTTCACTTTCAGTCTGTGGATGTCTTCTCCTGTGAGATGAGTCTCTTGGAGGCAGCATATTGTTGGGTCTTTTTTTTAATCCAGTCTGTCAGTCTATGTCTTTTAATTGATGAGTTCAGGCCATTCACATTCAGGGTTATTATTGAAATATGATTTGTAATCCCAGTCATTTTGGTTTATTTTTGGTTTTTACCTTGACGTGGTTTCTCCTTTGATTGACCTTTCCTGTAGTGTAGTTCCTCTCTTTGTATATTTTCATGTTGGTTATCATTTCCTCCTCATGGAATATTTTGCTGAGAATTCTGCGTAGTGCAGGCTTTCTTGCTGTAAATTCTTTTAACTTTTGTTTATCATGGAAGGTTGTTATTTCATCATCAAAACTGAAGCTTCAGCCGGGCGCGGTGGCTCACGCTTGTAATCCCAGCACTTAGGGAGGCTGAGACAGGAGAATCGCGAGTTCAAAGCCAGCCTCAGCAATGGCGAGGTGCTAAGCAACTCAGTGAGACCCTGTCTCTACATAAAACACAAAATAGGGCTGAGGATGTGGCTCAGTGGTCGAGTGCCCCTGAGTTCAATCCCCAGTACCAAAAAAAAAAAAAAAAACTGAAGCTTCATTTTGCTGTATATAAGATTCTTGGTCAGCATCCATTTTCTTTCAGAGCTTGGTATATGTTGTTCCATGATCTCCTGGGTTTGAGGGTCTGGGTTGAAACATCTGCTGAGATCTGAATTGGTCTCCCCCTATATGTAATCTGATTCCTCTCTCTTGTGGCCTTTAAAATTCTATCCCTGTTCTATATGCTGGGCATTTTCATTATAATGTGCCTTGGTGTATATCTGTTGTAATTTTGTACATTTGGTGTCCTGTAAGCCTCTTGTATTTGATTTTCCAATTCACTCTTCATGTTTAAGAGATTTTCTGATATTATTTCATCGAAGGGATTGTGCATTCCTTTGGTTTGAATCTCTGTGCCTTCCTCTATCCTGATAATTCTTAGATTTGGTCTTTTGATGCTCTCCCATAATTCTTGTATGTTCTGTTCATGTCTTCATTACCCGAGGTTCTATCTTCCAAGTGATCTAGTCTGCTGGTGATGCTTTCTATTGAGTTTTTTAATTAGTTTATTGTTTCCTTGATTTCAAGAATTTCTGATTGTTATTTTTTCACAATATCTAGCTCTTTCTTTTTTTTGTTACTGAGGATTGAACTCAGGGGCACTCAAACACTGAGCCACATCCTCAGCCCTATTTTGTGTTTTATGTAGAGACAGAGTCTCACTGAGTTGCTTAGTACCTCACCCTTGCTGAGGATGGCTTTGAACTTGCAATTCTCCTGTCTCAGCCTCCCTAAGTACTGGGATCTAGCTTTAAGGGGAATGGGTATAGTAAAGATGGTTGATAAAAAATATATATAAATATATATATATATATATATATATATATATATATATATATATATATATACTTTCATTGAAAGTGCATATAAAGGTGTTTAATATGAAGAATTTAATCTGCTTATAATTTTGTGCAAAGTTAGAAAAATTATGATTGTAACAATTTTTTTCTATTTGCCTCAACAAATGTTTTCAGTGAACAGTGTGTACAGCTTCTAAAAATTTGCTTTTTTCTGTTATGTTTGATAACATGTATTAAAATGCAATTTTTGAGAAAAAATGAAAAAAGAAAAAAGAAAAAATGTTTTAAAAAAAAATTAAAGTAATCTTTTGCTACCTGTATTTGCTCCTTTATCTCTTTGTTGGTGTGATTGATGGTTGCCTTTATTTGCTCTCTTATTTCTTTGTGGCAGTGATCCATTTTTGCCTGTATTTGCTCACTTAAGTCATTCTTTAACTCACAGATCATTTTAATTATGTACATTCTGAATTCTTTCTCTGACATTTCATCAACTGTGCTGTCAATGGATTCTATTATTGTAGAATCTTGTTTTATTTGGGACACTTTCTTCCCTTTTTTCTTTTTTCATTTTGATTATGCATCTTCCTTTCTTGCCATGCTGTTCTGAGGTATTGCAGTTTCTATCCTATAATCTTGTAGTGACACTACAGATTACCTGTATCTCACCTTGGAGTTCACTTTCAGTCCCCAGCAGGTGTCCCCAGATGGACACTACTCCCACTAAAGATTGTGGCAGTGGTAGTGGAAGTAACTCAAGATGGCAGTGGGAGTGGCCCAAGATGAATGCAAACACTTTCAGAGATGGAGCTAAAAGAGTGGGACTTACAATGGCTTTGAAGTGACTGATTGAAGATGCAGTGCTTTGGAAGGCAGTTGCATCCAGGCCCTGTCTGTTGACCCAAGGTAGAGGCTAATACATGGGAAGAACTATGGGGGTGGTTGCAGTGTACAAGATGGATATAGGAAGGGAGGAACAGTGTGGATCCCCGCTCTGTGCAGGGGCAGTCCTGGGCCTGGGCTCTCACACAGACCTGTGAGAGCAGTCCTAGGCCTGATCTTGGCCTAGACTCCCTCAGGGATTCCAGGTGGTGGGTCTAGCCCTGGGCCTGGACTCCCATAGATTGGCAGAGGCTCTGGGGCAGACCTGGAGGTGGTCCCAGGTAATCCAAAATCTTTAACAGGGACTGGAATATACTTATCCATGTGACCTCCACTTACTCTTGAGTCTTATTTCCTACCTCTCTCCTCTTCACTTACCAGGTGCCATCCATCTTATCCTCCTCTCTCTTCTTTGAACATTTGTTCTCTTTCTAAATTCAAGGCCTTTGTACTGACTTTTCTTTCTTCCTGGAATGATCATCTTCTGGCTTTTCATGTGGCTGCTTCCTCCTCAACATTCAAGTCTCAAATGTTAGCATCACTATTCTATTGTTAGCCTCATGATTCACTATTCCTGATTAACTTATCTTAATGAAATAGTTCTCCAGTTATCATCTATTTCTTTATAAATATATATTTCCCTGAACTATATTCCCTAAAATATAATTCCACAAGGTAGGAGCTCTGGTTTTTTTTTCATAGCATATTCCTAATGAATATAGTTTCTTATACATATCATATACTCAATGATTATTTCTTCGATGAATAAATGAATGGATGAATAAATGAATAAAATCATATGCTGAATACCTTTACTGTGGTGGATGCTTTAAAAACACCATCTTAATTAATCCTCTGGTTAAGACTTTATAGTCTTTTATTTCCACTTCATAAAAGAAGAAACTGAGGCTGAAAATATTATCTCTCTTTATCAGGATCACACAGGTAGAAGCAGGATTCAAATTCAGATTCCTAATTCTAATAGCTTTGTGCTTTTTACTTCATCAAAATTTTTTATTTATTGGTTCATTCATTCAACTCTTATAGAACATTTGTTTTTCACCAAACACTATGCCAGGTCCTAGAAATGTGGAGACAAATAGGACACCATCTCTGCTCTGCACAGTTTTCAATACAATTGTAGATACAGGAAAGTAACTGGATAATTACACTAGTAGCAACAATGGCTACATTAGCTATGTTAGCAAAGGGTGAGGCAGTAGGGTATGGGCTTCAGAGACTGCATGGCTCGGTTTGAATTCTAGCTTGCCACCTTCTGACTATATAATTTTGGGCAAATTACTTAAACTATAAGTGCCTCAGTTTCTTCATCTGGAAAATGGGAATTATAAATGAAAGCCTACATTACAGAAGGATTGTGAGAATTAAATGAGTTACCACATGGAAAGTGCCTGACAAATAAGTACTCAATGAATGTTAGCTGTTGTTAATGGTGTATAAGAAGGAAAACATCTCCAGTCAAGCAGAGTTTATTGAAAGCTCAGCAAAGAAGGTGAAGACATCCAGGCTGACCTTTGCAGAAATAGTAGATATAATGGTAAGCTAGGTTTAAAAGGAAGAAAGCTGGAAATGGCATTCTAGCTGTAGGAAAACACATACAAAGGCTGTTTTCCTGCCAGCCTATTTCAGGCTCATCAGTCTAATCACAATTTATTCAGAAATACGACCCTGTGAACCTTGTTCTTTAAGTTAAAATGGATTTCACATATATCATATGACTCCTGTGATGCTCCTAGAATCTCAAAGACATATAGAGTGAGGTTTAAGAGAGAGGTAGAAGTAACATGGGGCTCTGGGTAGGCTGGTGGGCGTGAAAAGGTATTATCCCAAATGCATAGGACTCTGTCAAAGTGACTTGTGGCTGGGGAGGACAGGGAGAAAGCCATAGAGGAAATTGGGGTCCCAATAGAGGGGAAATGCTACTAAATTAAAACACTTAGGAGCTGAGGTAAAAAAAGATGAAGATAACTGGAAGCAGAATATAAAGCAAATTTGAAACTTTAAAAGTATGCATTCCCAATTAAAGCAATTTTATGCAGTCTCCCAGACAAACTCCTAGCAATCATTTAAAGAGTTCCTTTAAATTACATTTGCCATACATATAGCCTGTTAAGAAGAAAAAGTCACTGTGTTGTTGTGTTTATAACATTTGTAGAGACATTTCTGGAGAAGCCCAGCAAATGGGCCAGATAAAAGACTGCTGTTAGGCCAAGGAAACCTACACTTGGCCCCTTCCCACATCAAAGAGCTAAAGAGGAAAAGACAAGGACCAGTCAGCAGCCCAGTTTGTATCTCTAGAGAGAGGTAAGCCTGATGTTTGGCACTTTATACTCACAAAGAGAATTTTTAATGTCTCCGGATGCCTCTTGCTTGACAACATTTGCAGAAACTGGCCAACCAAATGTGACATTTTGGTATCTAGAATCAGGACATAATTCATTCCTGGAGTCCTTGTTCTGTTTCTCTGGGATGTGGCAGGGTTTGAAGATGATAACTGGTGTTTGGGGTATGGCTTGCTTTTTATGCATTTATGATTATAGTCAGTATGCAAACTTTATAGCAGTCTCTTGCCTTCTGAAAGCAGCCAGGGAAGCTGAGGGCCATAGTGGAGAGGAAAGAGGAAGTATGTACATTTATTTAGTACCAAAGATTTGGAAATCCAAAGCAGGATCTTAAAAGCTGTTTGTTCTCTGGAGAAGCAAGATCACCTGAAATGGGCATATGACTTTCCAAATTCACGGACACAATGAGAGAGCCCTAATTTGGTTTCAACCAGTGTTTTGTTCAACCCAAGAAAAGCATTGGCCTGAAATGCTTCTTTAATACAGTTAAGCACTGTTTTTTTTTAAATAAAGCTACATGAATCATGTTAATTCTCTTGATTTTGCTGCAGTATATTACTCTGTCAGAAGAGTCCAGAGAAAATAATATGATTTCTTGTTCCAACAGGTTACTGACCTGCATGATTTCTGTGTGGCATAGACATTTCCAAGGCAGCTTAGGGTGAAAAATCAAGATTTAAAAGTAACCTCCTTAACTGCAAAACACACAGCCTTTGTGCCATTGCTTCCCTAAGCCTTTCAGCATGAGGATGCTAAGCCCTTACCTTCCTCAACAGGTCAGCCAAACTGACTTGCTTCTCTACCTCTTTGTGCTCCCTTTTCTTTACCTCCCATTTCCAATATGTCCCTAGCCACACTCACTGAGTGCCTAGACCTTCCTCCAAACGGCTCTAAGTGGTACCCCATGCTTCCGATTTTTCCAGACACTGCTACTTCAATTTTTTTTTTATGAAGCAGTTTCTCCATGCCAGTTACTGAACTAAGTGCTGTACACATGGTATATCACTTAAGTCTCCATAAAGCTCCCTCTAGACCTCCTGCCCTTACCATCAACATCCAGACAACTTTCCTGTGCCATGTCCCCTACTATCAGGGCCCTTCTTGAAGTACCAATATAATAACTATTGATCTGACAAATTAATCTATGCTAAAATGTTAAGTGACACCCCTCAAATCATATAGCCACTACATTGGCCTACTGGAAACCTATAGGTCTGATTCAATACTCTTAATAATAATACCCTCTATTTCTCCAACTGGTAAAAGTCCTTTCACTTAACTACTAAATATTATTCCCTAGCTGTGTTGAGATGTTAATGCGAACTTTATCCACTGCCATAAAATACAAACGCATGTTTGAAGGTGCCCCTTTACTGCTCCAAATTGTAGCTCTAATCTACTGTTTCTTTTCAGGTCCTGGCCTTGCTTTGACAAATCCTGTTTGGCTGACATAGGAAGTCAGAATAGCCAGGCAATCTAGGGGCTGAGGGTAAAAGCAGACATAATAGGAAGAAGGCCAGGAAAGTCAGGTGAAGTGCTGAAAAAGCAATTTTCTCTACCTGTCCCACAGCCTAATACTCTAAGGGTCTGAACCTCAGGCCAAACCTATAACCCAGCCACTCCTGGGCAACTGCTGAGATCCAATAACAACTCCCATCCCAGGCTGAGGGGCTGTGTTGTAGTCTTTTCCCTTACCTGTCACTGGCACAATCTGGGGTAAGGAAACTGACCGAATTAAGCCTTACAACCAGGCTTTCCCACAAGACTAAATTACTGTGGTTCCCCCAACAGAAAGGCATGTCTCAAAGCAACTCTGAGCCCTCCCAACAGCACTACTATCAGTCTGACAGTGGGAGCTTACAGGGAGTGCAGCAGTGTCTCTTTCTAATCATGTACACTTGACAAGAAGAAAGGCTAACTGGAAAGCTGAGGTTAGATATCAGAATGGCAGGACTAGAAAACAATGTTAAGATCATCTAGATTAGTGGATCTTAAACTCTAAGTATATCCCCTGGAGGACTCATTAAAACACAGATTATGAGGCCCCACCCTACAGTTTCTGACAGAGTTTTCTTAACAAGTTCCCAGGTGATGCTGATGCTTCTGGCCCAGGGACTGCACTTTGAGAACACTAACCTATGAATTTCACAGATAAGGAAATTGGGTCTAAGAGAAGGGAAAGAACATGTCCATTTTACTGATGTGGAAACTAATAAGTAGTTTAGTAACTTTCCCAAGGTCACACAAGTAATAAGTGGTACTGACTTTTAAAAACCCAGATATCCCAATCCCATCTCCACTATTCGCTGTGCCACAGCAACCTTTAAGAGTATGAATTTTAGTCTATGTTTGTGTCCTTGCACTACTATTTTCCTGCTATGTGACCTGGTGTAAGTTATGCCATCTATGAAATGGAAGTAATAGCAGTACTTATTTCTTGGAGTTATTGTGAGAATATAATTAGACAATATAATGTATGTGAAAACACATGTTAGTAAACACCACACAGTCCAGTGCCTTGCCACAGTAAGTACTCAGTAAATAGGAGTCATTATCATTACAGCCAAAGTTGTTTTTGTTGTTAGTTAGGGAAGGCTGGGGGACACCCTTCCTCTTAGCTTTATGTTCCCAAGTGAAGAGAAACATCAATTAGCATAACAATGTTGTCTTCTCTTCATCCTCTCTTATCCTCCTCCTCAAGAAGAGGTAATTCTGACTGAGTTTAGGGAGCAGGAACAGGGAAAGTGTAGCCAGTAAGGATCTATCTGCTTTCAAAGGAAATGGGCTCTAGTCTACTCACAGCTATAAAATCCTTCTCATGAAGGAGGGAGGAGTGGAGGGAAAGGGGAAATACTGGGGAATGATATTGATCAAATTATATTGCTACATTGTGTGCATGTACAAATATGTAATAACAAATCCCACCATTGTGTATAAAGCACCAATAAAATATGGAAAAAATAAAAGTGAAAGAGTGAAAACGATCCTCCTTATGAGCTAGATCTATAGTTTTCTTGTATTTCCTGTGCCTAGGTGGGTGTATCTGCCTAATTCTGGGGTTGAGAAGTAAGAAGCCCACTTGGCAGATACTCCTATATTACTTTTTCTGGCACTTCCACCACAAATAAAACTCTTGATATCTACATGCTAATTTGTCTCTCTCAGTCAGTTCAGAATGGGAGAAAGTAAAGAATAGGTATTATTTATTAGATCACCTTAAACCTCTCTATTATTACTATTCATTCATGTGAGATAGTGCAAGCACTTATTCTGAACCTAAGTCTCTAAACTCCCACTCCAGTGCTCATTAATCTCCTGGCTTTGTTATACTGAAAATATCTTCAGGGCTACATCTCACTTGCTTCATTTTTTACTGACTTTTTTGATGTGTGTGTGTGTACACACAATACATATTCATACATATAGAAAAAGGCACAGTTTAGAAGTGTATAGCTCAGTGAATTTTCACAAACTGAACACACCCATGTAACCAGCACCTGGATCAATAACTAGCATACAAGAATTTCCCTTGGTTTCCTTTTATTTTTTTAATAGAAAAAGAAAATGTTCCATCAGTGAACAAGCTATTTACATGTCCTATCATCACAGTCTTAGGTCGAATTAGGGAATCAAATTAGCCTTCTCAGTTTACATTTGAATAACCAATCTCCTGTCCACAAAGTGTGTGACTCAAACATCATGTAAATTCTTTCAGCATCATGTAAATATATCCTGTGCATTCATTGGAGTTGCCTATGCAAGATTCAAAGCCATGCAAACACCTTCTCTTCATTTTCATTGGAAGCTGTAGTTCCTTCAGGAGTGACACCAGCAAATAGATTAGGAAATAGCCTCAAACACTAAGGAAAAATAACCAAGAGTCCTTAAATAGGGGAGGTGATGGGATAAAAGATCAATGAGTTTTGTGAGTAGTACTACCCACCTTCTTTTTTTCCATTGATATATTATAAATATACAAAATATTTGAATTCATTATGCCATATTTTTACATGCACATAATTTATCAATCTTGTTCCCCAGTACCTTCCCTTTCTCTGCACCCTTCCTCCCCACTTGCTCAACTTTACTTGCATACCTTCTTGACCTTTGAGATATTTCACTTATGCATATCACACCTACCCCAATACTCCCCACCCATCACACACACCTCTGAGATGGGATGGTAACTGCTGAATTAGAGCCTTGTGCCATGTACAAATGGACACTTCATTAGTACTTTTGTCATGAAGGATATTAATTAAACTCCATTGAACTCAGAAGTAGCCAACATTTCAAACAGAGAGCCTGTTACTAAGTTTATTCTCAGAAAATCCTTCAGTTAAGGCCTAGACAGAAACAGTATAGTTAAAGACACTAATGGTTCTCTATCATCCTTAGAAAGAAATCCAAACGTTTTATTTTTTTGATGAATTTTTTTAATTTATTCTAATTAGGCATACATGACAGTGGAATGCATTTTGATTCATTGTACACAAATGGAGCACAACATTTTATTTCTCTGGTTGTATACAATATAGTTATACCATATGTGCAGTCATGTATGTACCTAGGGTATTTTTGTCCATCTCATTGCACCATCTTTCCTGCCCTCATGTCCCATCTCCTCTCTTCCCTCTCCTTTGACCAAAGTTCCTCCATTCTTCCCATACCCCTCCCACATTATGGATCAGCATCCACTTATCAGAGAGGACATTCAGCCTTTGGTTTTTTGAGATTGGCTTACTTTCCTTAGCATGATGTTCTCCAGTTCTATCAATTTACCTGCAAATGCCAAAATTTTATTATCTTTTATTGCTGAGTAATATTCCATTGTGTGTATATACCACAGTTTCTTTATCCATTCATCTCTTGAAGCACATCTAGGTTGGTTCCACAGTTTAGCTATTGTGAATTGACCTGCTATAAACACTGATGTGGCTGTATCACTGTAGTATGCTGTTTTTAAGTCCTTGGGTATAGACCAAGGAATGGAATAACTGGGTCAAATGGTGCAAACTCTTCATTTTAATAGACTTTCAGAGATCTAAATGACCTGCTCAGAAACTCTCTAAGATTCTGAATTAATATCTCTCTCTCTCTCCTTCTCTCTCTCTCTCCCTTTTCCACTTCCTCTTTCACCTCTCACTTCTCTTCCTCTTCTTATTCCTCTTTCTAACCCCCACCTCAGTTATACTTACACTTCTTTCTAACATTCTCTTTCTTCCTAATTTTCACAAGCTGACTACTGAGTCATTCTAGACTCACCTTAGATGTCACTTCCTCAGAAAAGCCATCTGTGACCACCTCTTAATTTCTCCTTATTTTTTTTTTCTTCAAAATACTTGGTCATCATTGTATTACTTGTGTATGTGTTGACTATCTCCTCCAAGAGGAGATAAACTCAATGACAGCAGGGATTCATCTTATCTGTTCACTACTATATGCCAGCACATAGAACATTTGTTTGGCACATAGCAGATACAGTTGTCCCTTGATATCTGTGAAGGGATGTCAATAGACACAATCTGAAGATGCCCAAGCCCTTTAGACAAAATGGTAGGTGATATTTGCCTATCACCTAGCCACATCCTCTTGCATCATGTGTGTAAGATGTAAATTATCTCTAGATTATTCATAATCCCTAATATAATGTAAATATTATATAAATAATTGTTCAGGTGGAGCCCAGGCAGGCTAAGGACAGTCTTGCAGACTCCTACAGAGACCAGGCAGGCCCAGGTCATCCCCACTGATCCCTGGGGAGACCAGGCAAGCCCAGGACTGCCCTGCTGATCAGTACTGAGCCCAGGCAGGCCCAGGACAGTCTTGCTGACCCCCATGGGCACCAGGAAGGCACAGGACAGCCCCAGAGATCCCCAAGGTGCTCAGGCCCAGGACTACTCCACTAACCAGTGAGGAGCTCAGGCTCAGGCACAGGCATGGGACTACCCACCACGCTGAGGACCATGCCTACACACCACAGTGCTGCATCTCCAAACAGACCACCCAAAGTCATCATTGGGCTTGCCTGTTCAGCCCCATCTCTAAAAATGGTCATTGCCATCTTGGGACACCTCCAACACCATCTCAGGTTACCCCTGCTGCTGCCACCACCATCTTTAGTTGCAGCAGCTTCTATCTGGGGACATCATCTGGTGGCTGGAAGCCCAACACCAAAGGTTTGAAGCTAGCCAGCCACCAGCCATGGACATGTCCACTTCCATCTAGGGACAACAGCCAGGACACAGGAGACTATCACCAAGGCTACCCTGGAGAGGCCATACAAACACTACGCAGCCTGCTGCCCATAGAGGTCTGACCCATATGCCACTCCTGCCAGTGGAGAGGGACCCTGTGCTGCTGTTCCCTATTTACCAATGTGTGGCTCCACCCAAAGCACTTCCATTTTGTGACATTGCAACCACCGCCATAGCCCTCCCCACATGATAATCTCCACTGTGGGACATCAAATGGGCAAAGAGGCAGCTGTCCATTGCAACATCGCACACCACACTTTGGCATCACCAAATAGGCCATCCAACGCCATTGTACAACCCATCCTCCAGCCCCACCTCTGAAAGTAGTTGCCTCCAACTTGGGACACCTCCACCGCCATCTTGGGTTACCTCTGCTGCCACCTCCATCATCTTTAGCTGGGGCAGCCTCCACCTTGAGAAGGGCCTGGAAGGCCAACATCAAGGTACTTACAGGCTTGACACTACTGCTGCCACTCTAGGGGCATGATCATCTAGGGACAATAACCAGGCCCTGAAAAGTGTCACCAAAGTTCCTATGGTGCTGGTTGCACCAGAGGTATCTCTACTCAGTGTACTAACAGACATCATCCTGTTGCAGAGGCAGCAGGGAGCCTTGCATGGGGTAACATCTCTCTTTTATATCTCCTGTTAACAGCCAACTTATTTTGATTACACTTACACTAGTCCTATAATCTAATACCTCTATATTCATATATCTTATAAACATCACAACCTACCTGCCCCCAACTGCCCCCCAATCCAACATTAGAAATGGTAAACTTTTATGCAAACCTACTGGCTATATGGTACAAGATAACCAAACATATCATTTCTGTTTATAGTGACAAGACTGTAAATGTCAAAATAGCTATATGGCTATATATTGGTTGCATTGGGTGCTGCAAACACTGATATCCACCTTAAAGATGAGGTATTGGTAATATGCAGGGACACTATAAGATTATAGAGCAGAAGCTAAAATACCTACAATGTGCACTGCAAGAGAGGAAGACACATAGACAACATAAAAACACAAGGGAGGAAAGTGCCACAAAGAAAGATACTACAACAATAGAATCCATTGACAGCACAGTAGATGAAATATCAGGGAAAAAGTTCAGAATGTACATAATTAAAATTATCTGTAAATTAAAAAATGAAATGATCTGCAAATTAAAGCAAATACAGGCAAAAATTGATCACTCCAACAAAAAGATAGGAGAGCAAATACGGGAGGGAAAGACTACTTCAAGAAAGAGATTCTGAAATAAAAACTAAACAGAAATACTTGAAATGAAGGAAATAATAAACCAAATAAGAAATTCAATAGAAAAGCATCACCAACAGACTAGATCATTTGGAAGACAGAACCTCAGACAACAAAGACAAAATATACAATCTTGAAAATAATGTTGACCACACAGTGAAGATGGTAAGAAACCATAAGCAGAACATCCAAGAATTATGGAATAACATCAAAAGACCAAACCTAAGATTTATCAAGATAGAGGAAGGCACAGAGATTCAAACCAAAGGAATGCACAATCCTTTCAATGAAATAACATCAGAAAATCTCCCAAAAATGAAGAGTGAATTGGAAAATCAAATACAAGAGGCTTACAGGGCACCAAATGTACAAAATTACAGGAGATCCACACCAAGAAGCATTATAATGAAAATGTCTAGCATGCAGAATAAGGATAGAATTTTAAAGGCTGCAAGAGGGAGGAATCAGATTACATATAGGGGAAGACCAACTCAGCTCTCAGCAGATGTTTCAACCCAGACCTTCAAAGCCAAGAGATCGTGGAACAACATATACCAAGCTCTGAAAGAAAAAGAATGCTAACAAGGAATCTAATATCAAGCAAAATTAAGGTTCAGGTTTTATTATGAAATAAGCTTCCAGGATAAACAAAAGTTAAAAGAAGTTACAACAAGAAACCCTGCATTGCAGAACATACCTTGCAAAATATTCTATGAGGAGGAAATGATAAACAACAATGAAAATCTGGAAAGGGAGGAACTACACTAAAGGAAAGGCTAATCAAAGGAGAAAACAAGTAAAGCTAAAAGCCAAAAATAAACCAAAATGACTAGGAATACAAACCATGTCTCAATAATAACCCTGCATGTCAATGTCCTAAACTCATCAGTTAAAAGACATGGACTGGCAGATTGGATTTTTAAAAAAGACCTAACAATATTTTGCCATCAAGAGACTCATCTCACAGGAAAAGACATCCACAGACTAAAGGAGAAAGGATGGGGAAAAACATATCACTTACATGGACCTTGTAAACAAGCAAGGGTTTCCATCTTCATATCACATAAAGTAGACTTCAAATGAAAGTTAGTGAAAAGGGATAAAGAATGTCATTTCATACTGCTTAAGGTAATCATACATCAACAAGACATAACAACTGTAAATATCTATGCTCCAAACAATAGGGCATCTATGCATATCAAGCAAACCCTTCTCAACTACAAGAATCAAATAGACCACAACACAATAATATTGAGTGACTTTAACACACTTCTCTCACCATTGGATAGATCTTCCAAACAAAAAATAAACAAAGAAACTATAGAACTCAATAAAACAATCAATAATTTAGACTTAACAGACACATCTAGAACATTCCATCCATCAACAAGAAAATACACTTTTTTCTCAGCAGCACATGAATCCTTCTCCAAAATATATCATATGCTATACCATGAAGCAAGTCTTAGCAAATAAAAAAATGGAGATACTACCCTGCATTCCATCTGACCATAATGGAATGAAATTATAAATCAATGAAAATTTTAAAATGGAAGCTACTCCAACACCTGGAGACTAAATAATATGCTATGGAATCACACATGGATAACAGAAGACATCAGGGAGAAGATTTAAAAAAAATCTTAGAGGCAAAAGAGAACTCTGATACAACATATCAAAATCTCTGGGACACCATGAAGGCAATGCTAAGAGGAAAGTTCATTGCATTAAGCTCATTCATTAAAATAGTAAATAGTCAACAAATAAACAACCTGACTATACAATTCAAAGCCCTAGGAAAAGAGGAACAAATCAACATCAATAGAAGAAGAAGACAGAAAATAATTAAAATTAGGGCTGAAATCAATGAAATTGAAGCAAAAAAATTCAAAAAATTGAAACAAAAAGCTAGTTCTTTGAATAAATAAATAAAATTGACAAACCCTTAGCAACCCTAAAAAAGGAGAGAGAAAACTCAAATTACTAAAATTCATGATGAAAAAGGAAATGTCACGACAGACTCTGCTGAAATACAGAGGATAATTATAAACTATTTTGAAAATTTATACTCCAATAAAATAGGAAATCTCAAAGACACAAATTTATAGAGGCATATGACCTCAATTGAACCAGGAGGACATACATGACTTAAACAGATCAATTTCAAGATCAAGCAAGGAAACAGAAACACCATCAAAAGCCTACCAACCAAGAAAAGCCCAGAACCAGACGGATTCTCAGCCGAGTTCTACAAGACCTACAAGAACTAACTCCAATACTCAAATTATTCCATGAAATAGAAAAGTGGGTAATCCTTCCAAACTCATTCTACAAGGCTAGTATCACCCTGATACCAAATTAGATAGAGACACATCATCAGACCAATATCCTTGACAAACATAGATACAAAAGTTCTCAATAAAATTTTGGCAAATAGCATACAAAAACATATTTAAAAAATAGTGCACCATGAACAATTGAGGTCCATTCCAGGGATGCAAGGTTGGTTCAACATACGGAAATCAATAAATGTAATCCATCACATCAATAGATTTAAAGATAAGAATCATGATTTTATTAATTGATGCAGAGAAAGCATTTTGACAAAATACAGAACCTTTTCATGTTCAAAACATTAGAAAAACTAGAGATAGTAGGAACATACCTCAACATTGTAAAAGCTATCTATGCTAAGCCCAAGGCCATCATCATTCTAAATGGAGAAAAATTGAAAGCATTTCCTCTAAAAACTGGAACAAGAGAGGGATGCCCTCTTTCACCACTGCTATTCAACATCATCCTTGAAACTCTAGGCAGAGCAATTAGACAGATGAAAGAAATTAAAGGGATATGAATAGGAAAGAACTCAAACTATCATTATTTGCTGACAACATGATATTATACTTAGAGGATCCAAAAAATTCCCCCAGAAAACTTCTAGAATTAATAAATGAATTCAGCAAAATAGCACGATATAAAATCAATACCCATAAATCAAATGCATTCCTATACATCAGTGATGAATCCTCTGAAAGAGAAATTATGAAAACTACCCCATTCACAATAGCCTCAAAAAATACTTGGTAATCAATCAAACAGGAGAAGTGAAAGACCTCTACAATGGAAACTATAGAACCCAAAAGAAAGAAATTGAAGAAGTCCTGAGAAAATGGAAAGATCTCCCATGCTCTTAGATAGGTAGAATCAATATTGTCAAAATGGTCATACTACCAAAACTGTTATACAGATTTAACACAATCCCTATTAAAATCCCAATGACATTTGTCATAGAACTAGAAAAAGCAATCATTGAATTCATTTGGAAAAATAAGAGGCCCAGAATAGCCAAAGTAATCCTTAGCAAGAAGAGTGAAGCAGGAAGCATCACAATACCAGACCTTTAACTATATTACAAAGCTATAGTAACAAAAACAGCATAGTATTGGCACCAAAATTGACTTGTAAACCAATGGTACAGAATAGAAGACACAGAGACAAACCTACATAAATATAGTTATCTCATACTAGACAAAGGAACCAAAAACATACATTGGAGAAAAGATAGCCTCTTCAACAAATGGTGCTAGGAAATCTGGAAATCCATATGCAGCAAAAGGAAACCAATCCCCTATCTCTCACCATGCACAAAACTCAACTCAAAGTGGATCGAAGACCTAGAAATTAGACCAGAGACCCTACGCTTAATAGAAGAAAATGTAGGCCCAAATCTTGATTATGTCAGGTTAGGCCTTGACTTCCTTAACACAACTCCTAAAGCACAAGAAATAAAAGCAAGAATCAAGAAATGGAATGGATTTTAAAAAAAAAAGCTTCTTCTTAGCAAAAGAAACAATCAATGAGGTGAACAGAGAGCCTACATTTTGTGATCAAATTTTTGCTTTATGCACGTCAAATAGAGCACTCATCTCCAGGATATATAAAGAACTCAAAAAACTTAACACCAAAAAAACAAACAACCCAATCAATAAATGGGCTGAGGAGCTCAACAGACACTTCTCAGAAGAAGACATACAATCAAGCAACAGATATACGAAGAAATGTTCAACATCTCTAGTAATTAAAGAAATGCAAATCAAAACTACTCTAAATTTCATCTTACGCCAATCAGAATGGCAGTTATCAAGAACACAAGCAACAATAAGTGTTGGCCAGGATGTGAGGGAAAAGGTACACCCATATATTGCTGGTGGGACTACAAATTGGTGCAACCAATCTGGAAATCAGTATGGTAATTTCTTAGAAAACACCATTTGACTCAGCTATCCCACTGCTCGGTCTATACCCAAAGACTTAAAAACAGCATACTACAGTAATGCAGTCACTTCAATGTTTATAGCAGGTTAATTCACAATAGCTAAACTGTGGCACCAACCTAGATGCCCTTCAATAGATGAATGGATAAAGAAACTGTGGTATATATACACAACAGAATATTACTCAGCATTAAAAGAGGATAAAATTATGGCATTTGCAGGTAAATGGATGGAGTTGGAGAATATCATGCCAAGTGAAGTAAGCCAATCCCCAAAAATCAAAAGCCAAATATTTTCTCTGATTAGTGGATGCTGATCCACAATGGGGGTGTGGGTGGAGAGCATAGGAGAAATGGAGGAACTTTGGATAGGGTAAAGAGGAAGGAGGGGAAGTGAGGGCATGGAGGTAGGAAAGATGGTAGAATGAGATGGACATCATTACCGTTGGTACATGTCAGAAGACACGAATGGTGTGACTCTACCTCATGTGCAACCAGAGAAATGAAATGAGTTCAAAGCCAGCCTCAGCAATGGTGAGGCTTGCTAAGCAACTCAGTGAGACCCTGTCTGTACATAAAACACAAAATAGGGCTGAGGATGTAGCTCAGTAAAAAAAAGAAATGAAAAATTGCTCTCCATATGTATACTGTGAATTGAAATACATTCTGCTGTGTTAAAAAATTTTTAAATTAGAAATATAGTTGTTCAACCGTATTGTCTGAATAATAACAAGAAAAAAGTTTGTGTATATGTTCAGTATAAACACAATTTTTCTTCAAATATTTTTGATCCACAGTTGAATTTGTCCTTGTGGAACCCATGGATATAGAGGGCTGACTATTCATGATAAATATAGTTTGAACACATGAATAGCTCTAAACTATCTGTATCATTAGAAATTGCCAGATGCAATTCATGGTATCACTCCTTAGTAATCTCTGAAAAGCATGAATTTTGAGACCAGACAAACAGGTCTAAATCACAGTTTATCACCTCACTAGTAAAGGTGGGTGATCTTGGCTAAACTAAATTGAATTGAATATAAATATGTAAATAGTCCCTTTAAACTACAAGAAAGATCATGGAGTCCTGGGAGGGAGTAGGGAGGAGGTTATTGCCTCAAGGCTGAAAGGTTTTCAGGAGTCAGCTGATTATAGAAAGAGACACAGAGTTACATGGAGAGGGATTCCAGGGGTCTGTAACTTGTCACTGAGGGATACAATCAGCCCATAGCATTCTGCAAGGAGGAAGCTGGAGAAATAAGTATACTAACTTCATTCTCCTCCTTCTGACGTTCCACTAGTGCTCCCCGTTAGCCTAAACTACTAGGAAGACAGAGGACAAGGAACTGGAGTGATGGAGTCAATGTTGGTCATTCTTCCAGAACACAGAATAGGTTAGAAAAGGGTAGAGAACAGGTTTGGAGAGATAAAGAAAGATGCCTAGTGTGGTTTGAGAAGGGAAAGAAAATAAGCATCTATGGAGCACCTATCATATTTTAGACATACCTTAGAACTCATTTCTTCTTCTGTAAAATTACCATAATTGCTATATCACATAGTTGTTGTGATGATTAAATGATATAACATATGTAAAATCTAGCATGCACTGGATTAGAACAAAGGAGACCTCAACTCATAGTTGCATTCCTATGTTCCAAAGTTTCCCCTCGGACTTTTACTTTTCTCCATATCCATTGATAATTCTTTTTGTCCATATGTTTCTAGACATTCTCTTGCCGCTCTACTTTCCCTACATATGAACTATGTAAACCAAGCAAGTAGAGCAACAACAAAAAATTCTGAGGCATGCTGAAGTCACATGGAAAAATCACCACTTAAGCTTCCATTTCTTCAGTGACTGGTCTTTTGCTTCCTGCCTATCATCTGTCTCCTTCTATTGCCTCCTGTTGTTGTGAAGAAATCAAGCTAAAGTGCTATAGGTATGGACTTTAAGTCATAATAAATCATTCAGATGTCAAGAGCCTTAATCTGCCAATCTGAGGGCAGAGAGATTGATTGGAAAGTTCTAAAAGCTTCACTTATCATTTTTAAGGGCTTGTTCACTCCCTCCCCCTTTTTAAACTTACTTTCTTTAAAAAGATTGGGAGATGCATGAGTCTCCTGTCTTCTGTGGAAAGCTAAGTGAGTTAACACTAAAGGAATGTCTGCTACAATTCTACTAGGAAAATTTTAGTCACTTATGGAGTAAGCACTAAAAGGTACTGTGGAAGTCATCTAATTCAATCTTTTCATTTTACAGAAGAAGAACTGAGACCCACAAGAAGCCATGTCACTTGTGCAAGCTCACAGAGAACACTGGCAGAAAGAAAACAAATCCCCAAGTCTTGTGACACTTACCATAGTGTTCTTTTCAGTAGATCAAACTGATACCTCATTGGAATTCAGCATTCCAAACAAGGATCTAGGTAGCTAATACAACCCTGTAAAAAGAAAATTAGTTAAGTAATGAATGCACATGAGGCTGGGGCTATCAATGACAGAACACTTGCTTTTTTGATCCCCAGCACTGCAAAAACATATTAAATAAAATAAGAATGCATGGGTCTTCCTTCTGTTTCTCACAGATACCTAGAAAAGATGAGAGAATTTACCTACTAATCAGGATCCCAGCAGGAAACAAACAAGAACACTGAATTCAAGCAATTTGAGAATTTAATAAAGGAATTATTAACAAAGGTCATTATAACAAAGGTATATTATAAGAAAAGGTCATGGAGTCTTAGGACAGGGAGGCAGGGGGGTTATCAACTCAAGCCTGAAAGGGTGACAGGAGAAGTTACATGGAGAGGAATTCTAGAAGGAGACAGCAAGTTACATGGAGAGGAATTCCGGGGTGGGGGCTATAACTTTTCAATGAGGGACACAATCAGCCCATGGCATCTTGCAGGGAGGAAGCTAGGGGAGCAAGTGTTACAACTTCACTCTCCTCCCTCTCATTGGTCTAACCCACTACGAAGCCAGGGGACAAGGAAGCCCAGTGATGGAGTCCATGTAGGTCAGTCTTCCAGAACACAAAATAGGGTAGAAAAGAGTGAAGAATAGGTCTCCAGAGGGAAAGGAAGATGCCTAACATTGTTTGAGAAGGAAAAGGAAATAAACATTTATGGAGCACCTATCATATTTTAGACACTATCTTTGAAAGTTTTTACATTGTATTTATTCCTCCCAACAAATCTTTGTAGTCAATATCATAGCATTCATTTTCCAGATGAGAAAACTGAGGGCAAAATGATTAGGTCACTTTCTCAAGGTCACACAGCTAGTATTTTAAACCAAGATGACAATACTTGTATTCAAGCCTAGGCCAATTTGACTACAAAGACCATGCTCTTAAATACCTAAGTAGTTACCTTAATAACAGTAGGAAATGTAGAGCAGTCTCCTCCTGTGTTCCAGCAGGTTTTATAAAAAGGAGAAAGAGCCATGGAAGCTGTGCAAGCAGCTGGTTATATAAAGAATGCTACACTCACTTCTTAATTCCTCCTTAGCCACCTTCAAAATACTTAGTCTATATCTTCCTTTCCTATAAGCCCCTACTGATGTGTTAATGGACAACTAGTTTTTTAACCATAACTTAGTATTAACTGATACCATTTTAAGATGTAACTACTTCCAAGGGAATCTACATTTTAATAGAGAACTTCTCCCCTGTCATCTCACTCCCCTTCATATCTTTCCCAGAGTAAAATACATGCAAATATTTATTTTTGGGTACTGGGGATTGAAGTCAGGGATACTTGACCACTGAGCCACATCCTCAGCCCCATTTTGTCTTTTATTTAGAGACAGGGTCTCAGTGAGTTGCTTAGCGCCTTCCTGTTGGTGAGGCTGGCTTTGAACTCACGATTCTCCTGTCTCAGCCTCCCAAAGTGCTGGCATTACAGGCATGTGCCATCATGCCCAGCTACATGTGAACACTTTGTAATGAATTGGAAAGGCTGATAGAGACTTATGTTAGTTTATAAAATATCAGGGGATGAGAATTTATACTATGATTCAGTTACCAAAACAAGCAATGATTTTCTATATCTGACTTCATCTTGCTCTGGAGTCCCAATTCCCCAATATCTTGCAGGTCAATCTCTAATCAATTCAAAGTTAAAACATCCTATTAATGTTGACTCTATCTTCTCAAGATATCTTTCCTTCTCCTTCCCCAAGATGCCATCAGAGCATGGAGGTAAAGCATGCCCGGCCTCAATGTAGCTGGTGCAGGGGCCTTTGAACTGCCTGTTGTTCTGATTCTTCTCTGATCTCGGCTGAGATGTCCCTAATGATGGCTGCTCAGTGTGAGTCCTGCACAGGTGCCCACTGCAGAGTGTTTCAGATGCATTTGGCCTTTGGGGAACCATGCCAAGAGCCATCGCTAAGGACCATGAACCGTGTCATTACTCTGAGGCAAATGTTACTGTACCCTTGTCATCCAGATTCCTGACCTCTTATCTACCTGTCCTTTCTTCACACTTGCTTCTACCACCAGAGCATGTGGGAACTTAAGATTTTCTCTACAACCCTTCAGGACCAAGTACATGGTCCTTAGCCCTCTGTGTTTTATCATGTCATAAAGGTGCCATATCTAGTCAACTGTGACTACGCTGTGTTGATATGGTGTGCCATGTGAAGTGATCCTCATCACAAGTCATAAGCATGAAAGACAATATAATCCCCTTTTGTTACTTAGAGTGTGGGGTCAGCATCATAAGCCCAGGTGCATTCCTCCCCAAATGTTCTCAAGGTCCTCTGAGCATCAAAAAGATCTTTGGTTTCTTAAGTGGCAGAAATTCCCCTTATGTTACTATCCCCCATCCTCTCTATGCAATGACTGACCATAAAGTACCATTTTTAGATCGCCACATTTTGTTCTTGGTTTCTAAAGCAAATCTTCACCTTCATCAAAGCCTGGCTTTTGAATCTATTATTCACTATGAAGTCAAAAAGTTTCAATTTGAAAATCAGAGCTAAGCAATGACACATTCATTCTAGGTCCTATCTGTCTTCCTCTGAAGCAATAATTGACTCATTGAGTCACAGAAGTACAGGACAACAAGGGAACATGTTATCAAGAGCAAGTGACAAAACAATTTTAGTATCACAAAAATATACAAGCCACACTTTCATTCTCATATTTAGACAAAAAGCACCTATTGTGTGCCAGGCACTGTTTTGGGAGGTTATATATAGTAAACAATAACATGCCCCAGGTCATTTTCTAGTATTACAAGTTTACTATAAAACAAAACTATATACAAACCAGAGGCCATCATTTTGGCTGCATTCAGTACAATGGCATGCCAGCATAGCCAATTCTTTCTTTATTTGATCTGAGAACATTGTTTCTACTTGGTTTTTTTCTGGGTAACTAGGGGTTAACCTGAAACCTCTATTATTTTTCAAAGTTTATGACAAAAAATCTTATGAGTCCAATTTCCTGCCTTAGTGAGTACAGTATAGTAAGTTACATTAGTGAACAAAATTCAATATTTGAAGATTAAAGATATTGCTGGGTCTTGAAGTCATCTTTCCAACCATCAATGGCATCGGCCCAGACTAGTAATGTAGTTGTAAAAGGCATAAGAAACTGTGTTTAACCCATGGTGAACCTACAATACACTAAAAATCTGTCAAAACACCCCATAGAAGATGGTTATCTTTTGGTACACCTATTTCTGTAAATATATAATTCAATTTTAAAAGTTTGGTTAATTAAGAGTCCTGTTAAAAATAACTTGTATTAATCACTCCAATACTTGTTTGAAGCTCATCATAATGAGATTTTGAATTTCATGATATAAAATTTTACTTCAAATAAAGCTCCAAAGTTCTTAGACATTCCAGTAAACCTTAATATTGAAAAATCTTTAAGATTATTCACCATTACAATTTTGCTTTATTGAGCCTACAATGCAAGGATTTTTTATCTTTCCAAATATACCTTTTATAAAGTGATCGTGAACTCTTTATAGCCCAAAACTACTTATCATGGCAGTGATGTTATTCTTAAAATTTTCCTGATTTTATTGTCCTTCCCCCATATTGTTCAGAAACGGTACAATTCTTTCTCTAATTTGAGAGAAGCAGTTATTAGTTAAAGGGAATTTTTAGACAGGTCACTGGGGGTGTTTTGCCCTTCCTCTCTAAAAGAATAATTACATTTTCTACTTAATGAAAAGCTTGTGGTTAAAAGCATCTCAAGTTATAGGCAGACAAAAACATGAAAGGAAGAGTCACTTACATGCATATGTGGGATCTCATATCTCTTTTATTTTAATTGCTAAACAAATTTTGCAGACTTGAAAAAGGCTAGTTTGACAGCCCTGGAGCAAAAGCCCTTCCTTATTAACAGTTATAGTCTTAACCTATTAAAAAGCAATATGAGGCCCAAAAAGAGAGCAACTGTGGAGTTTCAGAAGAATAGGAGTGTATGAAGGAAGTTACAAAAATGTGCTTAACAAGTAAAGAAAATGCCTTAGTCAAGGAGAGAGCAAAGCACTCCCATTTTCTTCCCCTTCCTCCCTTAAAACAAGTGGGAATTGACCCTATATTGGTAAGAGTTTCAGAAACTAGGGAAGAAGTATCTCCTGAGCTCAACTCCAAGTCCCTCCTCCCAGGATTTCTTGGGGAAAACAATAATTATTGATTTCTGTGCATAGAGGGCGGGTCACTCCCAGATGATAATGAAAGAGAGTCTGAGAATGTGATAGAGAATTTCTGAACAGTAGCTGGAGCATTGCTAGTAGTAGCAGAAGCAGAGAAAGCCACATGGTATATGGATGAGTGCCAGCCAGCAGAAGCCAAGAAGCTCAGCCAAGGGCTTGTCTGCTAATCACATTCAAACATACACCTTGCCAGAAAGCCACGTCCTAAACTCTCCAAAAAATGCTCACTTCAGGGGTCAATTTTTCCAAGACCTTTTAGCAAAAAAAGATTTTTAATGGAAATATAAGCATCATATGAGTAGTAAGGGGAAAAATGTAAATCTTTTCTCCACCTTGTACTCTCTTTTCCTGCTGTGTTTTAGGTGAAAGAAAAACTCATCAGAAATGACTCCAGAGCCAGATTCTGACCTCCTTAGATCCTGCTCTCTCTAATCAAGCTACAGTTGACTGACAGTCAGGAAATAAACCCTTCTTTGAAGGCACAGCCAAAGCAAGTTTACAGCAAATGACTAATATGATCTAATCTTCCAGCAATTTCAACAGTTTTCAATTCTGGAAGATTCATATATGTCTGTTTAACTTTCTGATTCTGTCCTGCAACTGTTCATTGAATTATCCTTCAAGATTCAATCTCAAATATTGCAACCTTTTTCATTATCAAACTCCAGTGTAATATCAGGATCCACAATGTGTCCAAGTTCCACAATATCCACCTGGGAGACATTGAAAGCCCAAGAAAAAGCCTAACTTATTGAAAGGAGTGGACAAACACTTATCCAATTAACAAATCCTCATTGAACTGCCACTAGGTGTGATAGCCACTGTGTTAAGTATTGTGGGTGGTACAATCATCCATCAATTTTGGAGATGAATTTAAGTTTCTCTTGGCCAAAAATCTACCCCCCACAATCCCACTGATGCCCCAAATCCCTTTAACAAGGGGCAAAGCCTTTAATTCCATAATTGAAGATAAAGCTTACAAGGAATTTCCCTGTGTGAGGGAAAAGGTTGATTTAAATTCATACTGAGTCATAAATGACTATATTTTATATCATGACTAAATCTGTTCTTCAGAACAGATTTATTGGGGAAAAGAAAATAGGCAGTACTGGAAGCCTGAAAGCAGAGGGGGTGTTGCACCAAGAGAAAATAGGAAAAAATAAGGAGGCCTGGGGCTTCTGAAATCAACTCTGCCAATTACACTATCTTCCCTATGACAGTTCAACTTGGAACATAAGTAAGCAGCTATGGGATCTGAAGAGGAAGATGCCAAACCCACCTGGTACAAGGTGGGCTTTGCAAGAGTTTTACATTTTATTTTGAATCCAGTAATAAAATAAATATCCAAAGGGTTCTGATTAAAATAAAAACATGTTTCAACTGTAAGGCAGAATTACTAATCTTAAAATTTCAAAGGGTATTAACATATAAATTAGCTATTCCTGAAAGATTTTCAAACTCATCGGTACATATGGTTCATTTTCTCTGGGCCATTTCAACCACTTTTTACATTTGAAACTCCATTTGACACTTCACTATCAGATCAGGATTTGAATTTTTTATTTACAATTTTGATGCATGGAACTCTACAATTTCCTAACATACAGTTCAGGCCCTATCTACCTTATTTCTACCTTAATTTTCAGCAAGCAGGCAAGGGTTTGCAATTTCATAGCATGCAGTTTCTGCTGGAGAGAGTATTGGAGTACATGGGTCTCTATTCTCAAAGAGCACATACTTCAAATGGAGACATAAACTAAAGCATCATAACAATGTAGGAGACTACATTGGGTACATCAAAGTGGGTCCTTTGATGCTCTTTACCCGGCCAAAGATGAGACTGGCCATAGGAATGACATGCTGTGGCACTCATGATTCCATTCTCTCTGATTAGGAGATGCTGAGACTGCAACATTCAGCTTCTTGGAATTATTATTCTATTTTTGTTACCTTGCTTGATCTTTTAGAAGCTCGGGGTAGTTGGTAAAAAAAAAAATTCTTATGTATGTCTGACAGCTTTAAGGGTCTTTATGGGCTCCAGGGGAAAGAATTACTTCATATTTAGAAAAGGAAAAATTAGAGAAAGGGTTTCTTTCTATCTGTCATTTCTATGACAGACAGTAACGTCTCTCCTGCTGGTAGCTTTCAGAGCAAGAACGTTTGTGCAAGTTGCCATGAAATTCATTATCATGCATTTATGCTCTAAAAATGAAATTGAGCTACCCTTCATGTACACTATATTTACAATAATTATCCCAGTAAAACCTTATCCACATAAATGACTAAGAACTCCAAGAGAGAAGAATAGATATTTTTGTCATTATTGGATCATATTTCAGAGCTGAAGACAATCATAGTGTGTACACAAGTACAGAAGAACAAAGACTTTTCAGGGATGATCATAGTTAACAATTTACTTGAGTACGCCCACTCCTAGCCAAAAGGACTTTCTAAGAAAGGATCCATTTGACAAATCGGATAACAACCCACCCAACTCAACAGAGTTTTCAGTCTGCTTCAGTATGCTGGATAAACATCAGAAATTAGAAACTTAGGGGACTAGGTCGAGGTCTGGCTCTGACCTTATCAATGACATGACCTTAATAGGTCTCAGTTTTCTTGTGTATAACAATGGAGAATGTACCACTTGAACACAAGAACATCCAAGCTTCCTGATCCACCAAAGTTGGATATGTGACAATGAATATTAAAGCAACCACTCTGGAAAGCAGTATGGAGATTCCTTAGAAAACTTGGAATGGAACCACCATTTGACCCAGCTATCCCACTCTTCAGTCTATACCCAAAGGACTTAAAATCAGCATACTACAGTGATGCAGCCACCTCAGTGTTTATAGCAGGTCAATTCACAATAGCTAAACTGTGGAACCAACCTAGATGCCCTTCTGTAGATGAATGGATAAAAAAAACTCTGGTATATATACACAACGGAATATTACTCAGCATTAAGAGGATAAAATTATGGCATTTGCAGGTAAACAGATGGAGTTAGAGAATATCATGCTGAGTGAAGTAAGCCAATCCCAAAAACCCAAAGGCCAGATGTTTTCTCTGATTAGTGGATGCTGATCCATAATGGGAGATGGGAAGAATGGAGGAGCTTTGATTGGGCAAATGGGAGGGAGGAGAGGGGAGGGTCATGGAGTCAGGAAAGATGGTGGAATGAGACGGACATCATTACCCCAGGTACATGCATGACTGCACATATGGTGTGACTACATCACGTACAACCAAATAAATGAAAAGTTGTGCTCCATTTGTTTACAATGAATCAAAATGCATTCTAATATCATGTATACCTAATTAGAATAAATAATAGTAATAAATTAAATAAATAAAATGTATAAAATATAATACAAAGGGAAAATGGAATTATTCTTCCTAATTCCAGAGAAGAATAATGTCTCATTGGGAAAACATAATGCCTGATTTTCTGTTCTGAATGATATGCACAAGACCTATTGTATCATGATACTGTGATGGTGGGGCTTTGGGTCCATTATCAATTTAGTTCTTCATCTAGTTCCTCTTCTTTTCCAGGATACTTCTCTGTGAAACTTTCCTACTCATCTTCCCAAAGATATCATTTTTATATTCCATGTTGCTACTGAGAAATCTGAGATCAACCTGATTTTGTCCATTTGTAGGTATACTGTTTGTTCTTTCAGGATGCTTTTAGAATTTTCTCTTAGAAAATGTTCTTAAAGTTCACTATAGAGTATCCAGTATAGATTTTCCTTCATACTGCTGTTTAGCACTCTTTGACTATTTTCAACATTAAGTCTTAGTATTTTCCCATTCCAGGAAAATTGTCTCTATTATTTCTTAAAATAACAATTTGTCTATATTTTTTTATTTTCTCTAATTTTCAGACTCATTTCTTTGATTTTGGAATGTTATTCTCATCTTCTATATCCTTTAACTTTATTATGTTTATCTCCTTATCTTCCTCTGTTGACTTCTGGGAAAGTTCCTCTATTTCATCTGTAACTCACATTTGTTCTTTAGCTACATTCATCTTACTATTAATTCCATCAATTATGTTATTCCAACTATTATATTTTATGACTAGATTCTCCACTTCCATCTATGACAGAATAACTAATACTGGACTTGTCTTCCTAGGATACATGACGAGAAAACTGTACAAAATATAAGAAAGAATTGCTTTCAAACAATAGGCAACAAACAGAACAGAACTGTGAACTTTGACAAAAAGGGGAAAAATGAGGTAAACTATGATACCCCAGTTTGCTGATGGAGTTGTAATTTCTGGGCCATAGTATAGGGCTGGAAAACCCAAGTCAAATATGGGTACTTTTCTGATTTAGGAGAGAGATTAGAGTTCAATGGTGTGGAAGCAGGTATATTTTGTAAGGCAGGGTATAGGAAAAGAGAGTATTACAAAGAAAGAGCTCTAGAAATTGGCATAACAATTCTACTAAATCTTTGTTGAATATTGAGCATATAGTAAAACTCCAATGAGGCTAAACAATGAACAACTTCTGAGTAACTATAAGATGAATAATTTCTAGAGTTCACTCAAGGGAGGCAAATGCTTAAGTTTCAATCAGACAGAATGCAGAAATTTTGAATATCCAGATTAATTAGTCAGCCTTTCATTAATATAAAAAATACCTGAAGTGGGCTTACTTATGCAGAAAAGAGATGAATTTAGCTCATAGTTTTGGAGGTTCAAGATCAGCTGACTCCATTTGTTCATCCTCTAGTAAGATGACAGTGTCATATGGTGGCAGGAGCATGTGTAACAGCAAGTGGTTATGTCTTGAACAAGGAAGCAGAAAGAAAAGAGGACAGCATTGGTTCTTTTATAACAACCCTCTTGTGAAAACTACCTGAATCACTTTGAGGGCAATGCCTCTTATGATCCAAGGACCTTCTATGAGACACCACCTGTTTTTAAATTTCTAATACTTTGGTTTCTATTCATATCATATAAATATTGCCTTTAAAAATTTCTGCTACCTGCCAATAATACCATGCTGAAGACTAAGCTTCCACACATGGACCATTAGAGGCCACTCAAACCAAATACAAACCATAACATCAGAAATTTTAGAATACATTTGATAATGGTCACACCCTAGTAAAAGAACTAACCTCATCCTAGAGTAAAAGCTACCCTAGAACTACCACAACGAAGTTTATAAACAAGCCTTGAAAGTTTGAAACTGACATGGAATTGATTTAACTTCCTGCAGAAAAAAAGTTTAACATTCTCTAAACTAAGACAGCAAAATCTGGGCACTCAGCAACAAAACATTCAATATCCAGTATCCAATAAAAAATACTACACAAGAAAAGAAGCAGGAAAAGATGACTCATAACCAAGAAAAGTGACAGATGACAAAAAACAGAAATGATAAGATCATATTAACAGATTAAAAATTTAGAACAGCTATTAAAATATGTTTGAGAGTTTAAAGGAAAACATGAATATAACAAGGAAAGAAACAAATGATTTTAAAATAACCAGATAAAACTACAAGAACTGAAAAAAATATATGTAATGAAAATTTTACTGACTAAGATTAACAACAGATTATGTACTGCAGAAAATGAGTAACTTTGAGGACATAGTCATAGTAATTGTCCAAGCTCAAACAAAGAAGAAAAAACATTTAAAAATGAACAGAACTTCAGTGGCATGTGGGAAAATATCAAGTAGTCTATCATATAAGTAACTAGAGTCCCAGAATGGGGGTTCAGAGAAAATATTTAAAGAAATGACTGAAAATTTTTCAAATTCAGTAATAACTATAAATTTGTAGGTCAAGAAACCTCAACAAATCCCAAGCAGTATAAACACACGCACAAAAAAAAGAAACACCAAGGCACATCATAATCATGTTGCTGAGAACAAAAAAATTTTAATTCAGCCAGAGGAGAATAAAGAACACCTTATGTATTAGGTACAAAGTAACAAAGATTAACACTGACTTCTCTTTGGAAATAATCTGAGTTGGAAAATAATGGAGAGACATAAGAGTGCTAAAAGAAAAAAACACTTTTAACCTAGAATTTTATATTCATGAGGGAAAAAAAACCTCCAAAATAAAGGCCAAATATACACTTTGTAAGGTAAACCAAAGCTGAGAGAATTTTTTAGCAGAAAATCTGCACAAAAATAAATGCTACACTCAGTATCCAAATTTTGGTTTCTAGAATCATTCTTCAATACAAGGAACCAGTGCTCCTTGGGAAAATGGCTGACTCTAGAACTTGAGCTAAGACTGTAAAAGATAGGCTTTGAGCATTGTTTAGTGCCAGAAAGTAAAGAAATGCCAAAAAAATTGATAGCTTTATGTCAAAGGGGCACATCAGTCAAATTAAAGAGCTCCCAATAGCCAGAGTTTAAACAATTTGAACAAGAAAATAAATAACATAGTGCTGGATTATAACTCAAAGTATAAAATAAGTATCCATGACATGAATAACTTATTTACTAAACAAATGGAGGTGAATAGACAAAGGTCTCATATAACAGAATTTTAAGTAATTCATGCAGATACTCTCCTCCAAACAAATGGCACATAACTCCCCACTCTTCAAATGTGAGCTGCACATCAAAACTTCCTTCCAAAGAACACAGTATGGCAAAGGATGAAAAAACTAACTTTACAAATACTATGTCAGACAGGTGAAAAAGGTTAACATCATCAATGATAATTCATCTTGACATAAAATGCCATTCTTATGACATTATATCAATGCTACATTGATATCAATGTGACTTATCATTGGTGATGTTAACCTTGTTCACCTGGCCCATGTAGTATTTGTAAAGTTATTCTTTTTCTTCCAAGAACATATAACTCAGTCTAGTTATGAGAAAAACATCACATAAACCCAACTGGAGGACATTTTATAAAATATCTAACCAGTAATCCTTAAAACTATCAAGGTCATCAAAAATAAAGAGTCTAAGAAACTGCCACAACCAAGAGGAGCCCATTGGACAGGACAACTAAATATAATGTGGTATCTTGGATGTAATTCTGAGACATAAAAAAAGACACTAGGTAAAAACTAAGTCAAAATAAAGTATATACTTTGGTTAATTATAATGTGCCAATATTGGTTTATTAGTCATGTTACCATACTAATGTAAGATATTAACAACAGGGGAAACAGGGCACAGGGCATAAGGAAATTGTATCATCTTTGCAATTTTTTCTAAATATAGATCTATCCTAAAACAGAATATATTTTTAAAAGAATGGCAAAGGATTTTTTCCTCAGATTTAATGAAGCAAAATTATATTAGATGGAGATTTAGATCTACATAAAGGAATGAAAAGTGTCAGAAATTTTATATATATATATGAATGATGAGGAAAAATAGTAGGAATTGAACCAAGGCTTTGCACATGCTAGGCAAGTGCTCTACCACTGAGCTATATCCCCAGTCTTGAAATATATACATTATAACTAATATTTTCCATTTTATCCTTTCAAACTTGTTTTATTTCATGTTACTAATTTCTTCTCATATATCCTTAAGTAGATTTGCTTTGCATATTTTAAATTATTAGCCCATCTATTCCAATAATTCTACATCAGATGGCAGATATTTTGAGGATTTCTGTTTCTGGGAATTTATACTTGTGTTGTAGAAGCACACATATCATAATACGATTCATATAGAAAAAACTGAAATAAATGAAATTTCTGTTAATAGAGTAATGGTTAAGTAAAAAAGACAATGGAATACTATGGAGTCATAGCATAGGTAATCAATGTGTATGTACATGGAAAAGCATCTGTGATGTATAAATAAATGAAAACTATAGAAACATTATATACCATTTGATTTTTGTAAACCAAAACTAATTCATTTATATGAATGTAAATATTTGGATATTCATATTAAAATTATGATTTTATCCTAATTGATTAACAAAAGTGGGGAGTGGAATTAAAAGGATGATTGATCTTCACTTTTGTAATATTTGAATTTCTATCACAACAAAGCTCTTTCATTTTTTTATTCTTTTTTAGTTGTCGATGGATCTTTGTTTATATTTATTTATTTGTGGTGCTGAGAATTGAATCCAGTGCCTCACACGTTAGGCAAGTGCTCTACCACTGAGCCACAACCTCAGCCCAGCTCTTTCTTAATTTTTAAACATGCATATCTGAAAGCAAAGAAAGAAAAAAAGAATGGAGGAAGGAAGGAGGATTAGCATTTACTTGGAATCCTTGTTTAATTTGACAAATACCCAGGAATCAAAAGGTCCTTGTTTTGTTTGACTTCCTCTAGACCTGAGGTTATAAAGAAAGTACTATAGGTCATCAAGCGAGAAAGTACTTGTGAAGAGCCCAGTCCCTCGTTACAGAAAGGTTTTAGGTTGCTGTGCTAGATATCAAGGCATCCCACAACTTTGAGAGAAGAAAGCTTAACAACTTCTGTATCCATTGAAAGGAAACTGGATTAAAATACAAAACAATTAAAATTCCCTCATTTCTTCTTGTGATAGAAAGAAAAAGAATATAAAACATATTCTATCTATCATATATATATATGCCCACATGAGGGTGGACTCCCAGGTGGTCAGAGGTTGCTGAACATATCCCCGTGGCTTAAGTTAGGTAGATGAAGGGCCTTCCAAAGTCATACTGAGAATATGAGCAGATGGGAGACTCAGAGAAAAAAGAAAGACTAGAGTTCTGGTGGAGGGTCAAGAAAGCAGGTTATTGTTTGGTTGGTTGGGTTTTGCCTCCAGATTTCAGATTGTGTGAATATTTCATTGTTATTCATATATGTTTCCCACAATATATTTTGAGAGGAAAAGTCATAGCTCACATAGAAGACTTCCAGCTTTCCTAGTAATTCCATAATTGTGTATTTGATCAGTGGAAAGTATTTCTCCCCCTTATTCCAGGAGAAATGTGGCCAGGTAATTTATCAGGAATCAATTCATTTATTCAAAAATTTACTATCACTTTCATTTTCATCATGGAGACTGTTCCTACCAATCCTGACCCTCACAATGATACAAATCAATGTTAAACTTATACAAATTAGCCTGCTCAAAGGACAAGGAAAATAATAAAATAAAAATTTAAAAACACTAAAAAAGCACAACTTAGGGTGTTACAGCCACACTTTTTCCTATAACAAGAATCATTTCCAGAATAACCATAAGATTGTTTGACTACCCCTTATATGAGCTATTAGCCTGAGAAACACAGGTTTATAGTTATTAAGGGGAATATGGACAGAAAATTTAGACAGAAAAGGTGTTCAATCAATAGAAATCTATACCTGGAAAGACTTACGCTTTTTGAAAACAACTAGATTACACTCTGAGTCCAACTAGGCAGATCTACACTCATCTAAGTAAAGCACACACACATAAAAATGCTGTCACCGATTGGATGCCACCGATCCAAATTTACCTCAATTTTAGTGGCAGGAAATCTTCATGAAATACTTTATTTAAGTTGAGGTTTTTCATCACCTACACTAAGTGAAGAATTAATACTTGTACATAATCATTTAGGAATCTGGAGTTTTCGAAGTTCAATGAGTAGAGTGTGGAGATCCTTCAAATCCTTGCTACTCAATTTATAATTCCTAAATAGTAACATAGGCCTCACTTGGAAAGTTATTAGAAATACAGAACTACAGACCCCACCTCAGGCCACTGAATCAAAATTTGCATGTTATCATGATCTCTAGGTGATTCATATTAAAGTTTGAGAAGTGCTGTTCTGGGTATAATTTGGGAGTTGAACTTAACTGATCTCAAGACCAGCGCCACGCTTCTAGCAGCTTAATCCAGCATCTACCCTCATTCTTAGTTCTGACAGCTAAAATCTTAGGAAATATAAGTGCACAATGGTATTAGCTGATGATATAATTGACCAGTGTGTATTAAACACCTATTTTGTTCCTAGTCAGGCCTTTAGCGAGAAACAAAAGGTATTGTCAAGAACAAATAATGTAGTTGGAAAAAAAGGAAGACAGGTACATAGGTGCCAGTACACCCTTGCACCTTCTCTTCCACTCTTTCCACTAATGCATTTCATACTCTTGTCACACCAGGACTGATCCCTGCTCTCCAAATGTGCTCTGTGCTTTTCTGCCTTTGTTTTCAATGTTCACTCTACCCAGAACTTTGGTTGTCTACCTCAACATCAACTGTTGAAATCCTCCACACTCTTCAAGAGCCAGAGCCTGCTCACCCTAAATAATTCTACCACTCCCTGAAAGTACATTTCCATATGTGCATCTTTACCATTATCCACTAACATTTGACTTTGGACTACATGAAATGATTAAGTTTTCAAAAGCATGCACAAACCAACTAAAGCATAATCATCTTTCTCCAAGATAAACACAACCACCCCCTTAATTCTATTATTTAGGGTTGTCCTTGCTCTTCTCTTACATGTATTAGCTCATTTCCAAGGCATTGTTGAGAAAAAAAAAATATTGCCAAAATGTGTCTCCTGGTTTGAGATCAAATTTTAGGACTTTGCCAACACTTGAAATGTTTAATTTTGGAATCAAAATATTGATCCCTAAACACTGAGCTTTATGAAGAATATTGCTCATGCTTCTATATGGCTCACACAAAGGACCTAACAAACAAGCACACATAAATCAAGGAAAAGCACTAATCTCTGAAGAAGCCATCTCCCTTGATGGCAAACATTGGGTGTAATTTTCAGTAGATACTCTAGATGGTAGCATTGTGCATTTTATCCTTTTATTCTTTCTGCTGGTTTTCTAACTCATTTTATACTTCAGGAAATGCATGTGTATGGAGAAGAGATAGAAAGTTAAATATTAGTTTCATATTAATAAAAATACAAAGTGAGGTGAAAATTCATAACAATATAAAAATTTCCAAAATCCTGTTGTTTCTCAGGCCAGCTTCCTGTTTCTTTTCCCCAACGCTCAAATTCTGAATCCACATCATTGATTTTACTCCTTCACCTTCCCCTCACGTTCCAACACTTTGAAATCTGATTTTTCCCTCCTATCCACCCAAACCTCTGAAATAATTATTTCACTAAGACCTCCAGTGATACCTAGACCCAACTGCCTCCTCATAGGGCTCTTACTAATTCATTTCTCTGACACATTTGCAAGCTGATTGCCCCTCCCTCCTTCCTTTTTTTTCCTCACAATTTTTCCAACATTTTTATTTTGAAGGTTTTTTCCAAACTTACAAAAAGTTAAAAGAATACTGCAAAGAGTAGCCATATACCCTTAACTTAGATTGATCGGTTAATATTTCACCATTCCTTCTTCTGTCTCCCTTCCTCCAACTTTCTTTCCCTCTCTCCACCACCTCTCTCTCTAGACATCATCACACTCTAAATACTTCAGCATGCATTTCTTATGTTGCAGATATCATTATGCTTAAACCTTAAGTTCTTCAGCATGTCCTAAGAATAAGAACGTCTGCTTACAATACCATCTTCTTGAAACCCTTTGCTGTCTTTGGTTTTATACCTCAAGCCACACCTTTCCACAGACATTAAGACAGAGGAAGTGGGGGCGGGCAATGAGAATCTAGTCTGGTTTAACCACAAGCAGCTCTGTGATTTAAAAGGAAAAAATGAAAACCACATTATTTAATTACAAAAGTAACACAAGTTCATTAGGGAAAATACAAAGTTTAGAGAAGCATATGACCCTATCACCTAGAGATGAGTATTCTAAAACCATTCCCCTTCTAAAGACTTTTCCAATTCATAATCCATTTTGTATAATTGAGTTAGTTGATAGGATAGATAAAATATTTTATTCTTTTTTCACAACATTGAAGGAAAGTGTAAAATTTTTTCATAAACCTTTTTATTAGCCACATATTATTCAAATGAATGTAGTCTTAGAGAAAAAATGAATGGTTCCACTTTAACAATGAGCAAATGGGAGGCAGAACAAAATAGAGGTGGAGCAAGTCCCTTCAATGGTGATCTCCCATAGAAACATCAATTTAAACAGCTATTCACACATGAAAACTAACTTCACAAGAGCTAATGTAAAGAATTAAGAAACCTCAGTACCCAGCATTAGCATAAGAGTATGAAAAGACCATTAAGAAAGGCCAGAAGTACAGAGTTGCCCATGGCACTCCTCCCTCAACTCTAAAATGTGCAATATGGAGAGAAACACCTCCAACTTTGGTAGAAGAAGAAACTAAGTCCAGGGCTTGGAGATTTGGGACCCAGTACCAAGCCCAGCATGGTAAAACCCAGTACTGGGCAAAGGCCCATAATCCATGTCCCCAGGCTGGTATACACAGATAGAGCCTCTAGACCATGTTAGCTAGGAGGAAAAGAGATTGCCTCCACCACTTCTCCTCCAATCCTAGGCAGCACAGCATGGAGAAAGAATCCATTTCCTTGGGAGAAGGACAGAAAAGTAAGCACAGGAATTTGCCTTGGAAGTCAGTGCTGGGCCAGCAAAACTCTTTACAAGGAGGAGAGGATACCTGCAGCCCCTGTCTTTAGGCCTATGCCCATAGATAAAGCTTCTGGATTCCACCTGCTCTCCAGTACCAGGAGAACACCTGCATCCCCAGTCAGATGAGCTTGTATTCTAGCCAGCAGCAGCAGCAGCTAGCTGCAGCAGTGTCAGGTCATGAGTATACCACAGTAGCAGGTCCTGCCCCTGTGCTGTGCTAGCCTCAGCAAGTGTGAGCTCCAGCTGAGGTCCAAAGTTGCAGCATTGGTGGCCACAGGAATGCCCACTCCATCCTTCCCCCAACCTCAGGCAGCACATGCGATGAATCATTGTCCACTTAGGGAAAGAGGGAAGTAGGCATCTAGATATTTTATAGGAGCCTAGGGCTAGTCCTTCCATGGTGAGCCCCAGTGCCAGGCAGAATTCTGTAACACCATAACACAGGCCAGTGACTGTGTATATGTCCAGGCCCAACCTGGTCCCAGGCACTTGTGGTTATAGACTACCCTTTTTTATGTTTTTATTAGTGCATTATAGGTATGAATTATAGTGGGGTTCATTTTGGTATATTTATACATGCATGGAGTATAATTTGCTCCATTTCAGTACCCAGTACCCCCTCACTCACTCCCCTTCTACCCAACCCTATTTCCCCTCCTCTACTGGCCTTCTCCCCATTTATTTATTGTTTTTATAAATCGGGTCTTTATGGGTATACATAAAGGTGGAATTCATCATGGTACATTCACATATGCACACAGCATAATTTTCTCAACCTCATTCTGCTGCTCCCATCCCTCCTCCCTCCCTCCCTCCCCCATCAACTCCCTTTCTCCATTCCGCTAATTTCCCCTACATTGTCATGGCATCCTCCCATTCCTCCCCTTATTTTGTTCTAGCTTCCACATGTAAGACAAAACATTTAACCTTTGACTTTCTGAATCTGGCTTATTTCATTTAGCATGATGTTCTCTAGTTCCATCCTTTTACAGAAAATGCCATAATTTCATTCTTCTTTATAACTGAGTAAAACTCCATTGTGTATATATACCACATTTTCTTTATTCATTCATCAACAGGCATCTGGGCTGGTGGTATAATTTGCCTATTGGCTGCTATAAACACTTATGTGCCTTTATCACTATAGTATGCTGATTTTAGTTCTTTTAGATAAATACAAAGGAGTGGAGTAATTGAGTCATATGGAGTGGAATAACTGGGTCATATAGCAGTTCTATTCCTAGTCTTTTGAAGAATCTTCATACTGCTCTCCAAAGTGGTTGTGCAGTACCACCAATAATGTATGAGTGTACCTCTTCTCCCACATCCTTACCAGCACTTATTAGTTGTATTCTTGATTGCCATTCTAAATGGAGTGAGGTAAAATCTCAAAGAAATTTTGGTTTGCATTTCCCTGACTTGTAGGAATGCTGAACATTTTCATATATTTGTTGGCCATCTGTATTTCTTCTTTTGAGAAATGTCTGTTTAGTTCTTTTGCTCATTTCTTGATTGGGTTATTTGGGGTTTTGATGTTAAGTTTTTTGAGCTAAATCATAAACAAAAACAGCATGGTATTAGCAACAAAACAGACATAAAGACCAAAGGAATAGAAGAAACAAAGATAAATCCACATAGATACAGCCATCTGATGCTCAACAAAGGTGCTAAAAACATACATGGTAAAAAAGACAGCCTTTAAAACAAATGATGCTGGAAAACTGAATATCCATATACAGAAGAACGAAACTAGATCCTATCTTTCACCCTGCAAAAGAGTCCACTCAAAGTGGATCAAAGACCTAGAAATTAAACCAGAATCTTTGCAACTGCTAGAAGAAAACATAGGGTCAACATTCCAACATATTATCACAGGCACTGACTTCCTTAATAAGACTCCCAAAGTTCAGCTGGGCGCAGTGGCGCAAGCCTGTAATCCCAGCACTTAGGGAGGCTGAGACAGGAGAATCGTGAGTTCAAAGCCAGCCTCAGCAACGGCGAGGCGCTAAGCAACTCAGTGAGACCTTGTCTCAGCATAAAACATAAAATAGGGCTGGGGATGTGGCTCAGGGGTCGAGTGCCCCTGAGTTCAATCTCTAGTACCAAAAAAAAAAAAAAAAAGACTCCCAAAGTTCAAGAAATAAAACCAAGAATCTATAAATGAGCATCAAATTAAAAAGCTTCTGCACAGCAAAGAAAACAATTAAGAACATGAAGAGAGAACCTACAGAGCAGGAGAAAATCTCTTCCAGCCTCTCCTCCAGTAGGAGATTAATATCCAGAATATATACAGAGCACACTTTTTAAGTGCTCCCTTAGTCCATCCTAAACAATATATCAACTGTATAATTGGGAAAACTTGGGCCTGGGGCACCCTCTAGTGCTTAAATAATGTCAGTGATGATCAACACAAGGAAAATAATCAGTCTGCATAGAATTTCTTGAAGTACAGGCACAAACAAAAACAGATTATGAAGACTGGAATAAATACCTACTCCCTCAATGCATAAATGTTGTGTTTGCCATCAGGCACCAAGAACTTTCAGAGAATCACAACCACACCTAACAGACAAAATAAGTCACCAGAAACTGACCATGCAGCAATTGTATGTATGTATGTATGTATGTATGTATGTACCTACATACAAGCCCTCAGACAAAAAATTTGAAGTAGCCATTTTACATAAACTCAATAAGCTTTAAGAGAACACAAAGAAACAATTCAATACTTTACCAGAGAAACTTAACAGAAATATTGAAGTAACTTTCAAAAATCCAAAAGGGAAATTTTGACCTGAAAATTATACTAAATGTAATAAAAAACACAGTAGAAGCCATCAGTAGCAGAATAGATCAAACAGAAGAAAGAATTGGTGAGCTCAAAGACAGACTGTTTGGAAATATCAGAGGAGAAAAAAGAAAAAAGTACAAAGATGAATGGAAAAAGCTAATAGAAAATTTGGAAAAGCATTAAAGGAGCAAATATTCAGGTTACTTGGGTTCAAGAGGAACTTGAAAATACCAAAGAGATATAAAGTTTATTCAAAGAGATAATAACAGAAAACTTCATAAACCCACTGAAGGATACAAATATCCAGGAACAGGATGATCAAAGGTCAACTCAACAGAGTCCATCCTAAGAGCTATTATAATCAAGTTCTCAAAGATTAAAGGCCAAGAGAGGATTTTCAAAGCATTGTAACCCATATATATTTCAATTAAAATTTATAAAATGAGCAAAAGGCTTAATCAGGCTATTCATAAAGGAATACAAGTGGCAAAAAGTTCATGAAAAAAGTGTCCAACTTAACAAGTAATATAAAATAATTTCAAATTAAAATGACAACATTTCCTCTATCAAACTGACAAAGATGTTTTAAGAAAAAATAATAATAACCAGGGTTATAAAAAGATGAAGGAAAGAGTCCACAGACCCAGCTGATTATAATAGAAATTAGTACTTTTATCAGATAAAATTTAGTGATACAAAATTTTTAAATCTTGGAATATACTTACACCTTAACTAGTAAATACACTTGTAGGAAATAATCTGAGAAAATAATTGGGCCATTGCACCACAATATATACACAAATATATTCATAGCAGTAAAAATGTGTTAGAGATTCTTCCTAACATGTTGCTAAATAAAAAATAGAATGGAATTGACTCAGAAAACAATGGCACAACTATACAACAGAATAAAGAGCAGTTACTAAACACATTGTTGAATAAAACCATTACGTGAAAACTTTGATTTTCCATTAGACATTTCTACTTTCTCTGGAATTTTTTCCCCAATGAACATGCATTATTTTTGTAATTAGGAGGGGCTATTTTTAAATGTTGGAGAAATATATTTATTGGCATGAAATATATTAACAAGAAGTTGATGATTGAAAAAACATTTATAGGAAACACACTGTATGATGCTATTTTAACCCTTCTAATAAAGTATAATTTATATACCATAAAGTCAATCCATTTAAAGGGTATAACTCCAGGGTTTTGAGTATTTTTCAGAGCTATGTAAGCATTGCCATGTCTAGTTTTAAAACATTTTCAGGGATGGAGATACAGATGAGTGGTAGAGTGTTTGCCTAGCATTGTGAGGCCCAGGGTTTGTGTACCACGGGAAAAAGAAAATATTTTCATTTTCCCAAAGGAAGTCCTTTCCCATCTCTATATCCCTATCCCTACCTATCCTAGGCTACCGCTAATCTACTTATTATCTGAATTTGTTTGTCTATTATAGAAATTCCATATACATGGAATCATATAACATGTGGCCTTTGGTGATTTTTTTTTTTTTTTTTTGGTGCTGGAGATTGAACTCAGGGGCACTCGACCACTGAGCCACATCCCCAGCCCTATTTTGTGTTTTATGTAGAGACAAGGTCTCACTGAGTTGCTTAGGGCCTCGCCGTTGCTGAGGCTGGCTTAGAACTCGCCATTCTCCTGTCTCAGCCTCCCTAAGTGCTGGGATTACAGGCTTGCGCCACCGTGCCTGGCTTGGTGATTTTTTTTTTTTTACTTAATATTTTCAGGCTTCACTAATGTTGTAGCATGTAGCAGTAATTTATTCCTTTTTATGGCTGAATAATAATCCATTGTGTGAATAGAACCCATTTTGTTTTCTCATGGATACCTCATTTGTTTCTATTTCTTGGTTACAAGAATAATGCTGCCATGAATATTCATGTACAAGTTTTTGTGTGGACACACGTTTTAATTTTCTTGTGTAGATAACTAGGAGTTGAATTTCTGAATCATATGGTAATGCTTGCTTTATTTAACTTTTTGAGATATTACCAAACTATTTTTCACAGAGGCTGCAATGTTTACACACATAAAAGTAATGTGTAAGGATTCTAATTGCTCCAAATCCCCAATAACACTTGTTGTTACCTGTCGTTGGTATTATTGTTATTCTGGTATGTATTAAGTGGTATAATTTTGTGGTTTGGATTTGTATTTCGTTAATGACTAATTATATTGAGTATCTTTTCATATGCTTATTGGCCTTTTGTGTATTTTCTTCAGAGAAATTTTTATACAAACCTTTTCCTATTTTAAAAAATGCGACTAGTTTGTTTTTTCTTATTGAGTTTTAAGAATTCTTGACATATTCTGCATACTAATCATATATACATATATGTGATATATGTGTATGTGTGTGTGATATATATATATATATGACTTGGCAAAGCTTTTCTCCCAGTTTATGGGTTATCTTTTCATATATTTCAATGATATCATTTATAGCACGGAAGTTTTAAGTTTCAGTGGAATTTGACTGGTTCTCTTAATCTCATATCTAATAAAATATTTTTAAAACAAGGTTGTAAAGAATTACTACCACATCTTTTGTAAAAGTTTTATCCTTTTAGGGCTTACATTTAGGCACACAATCCTTTTTCTGAGGGGAGGGTACCAGGGATTGAACTCAGGGGCACTCAACCACTGAGCAACACCTCCAACCCTATTTTGTATTTTATTTAGAAATAGGTTTCCACTGAGTTGCTTAATGCCTCACTTTTGCTGAGGCTGGCTTTGAACTCACAATCCTCCTGCCTCAGCCTCCCAAGCCACTGGGATTACAGGCATGCACCACCATGCTAGGTGCTATAGTTTTGTGTATGGTGTGCTATAGAGGTTGGAATTCATTATTCTAGATAGAGATATTTCTTTGTCTATTTATTTATTGAAAATACTATTCTTTTCTCAGTGAATTATCATAGCTACTTCAACAAAAATTAATTGGTCATACTGGACTAGGAGTAGAAATTTTGTTTGCATTTTACATTTAATTTTTTATTAATATGTATTAATTATACATATTAATGGTGTTCAGTATGGTATTTTAACACTTTCATACAGCATGCACTAATCAAATCCAGCCTCCCTTAATTCACACCCTTCCCAATCTCTAGCAATCACTACTCTACATTCAGGTCAATATTATTTGAAATTTCAAACAGGAAAGAACATATGGTAATTGTCATTCTGTGTCTGACTTATTTTACCTAACATAATATCCTCCAGTTCTATCCATTTCTTTCCATTTTATTGCACAAGACAGGATTCTTTTTCTTTTCCTTTCCAGTACTAGGGATTGAACCCAGGGGCACTTTACCACTGAGCTACATCCCAGCCCATTTTTGAGACAAGGTTTTGCTAAGTTACTGAGTCTGACCTTGAACTTGCAAAGAATAGAGACTTGAGTGTGCCTTTCGCAGTAATTCTTCCCCAGCTTTGTATTCCATCGAAAAGTCCCATTTTTATACTTTGCCCTCATTCATCATATGAGGAACTGTCAAAATTATTGACTCTGACTGATCAGATAAGATTTTATTTGTCATGACTCAAGTCTTATTACTATCCTAATCAAAATGTGCTTGTTCTTCAAATCTATTGACATTGTGTTGGGAGACAATTATCCATGAGTCTCACATTTCCACCTGTCTTGCAAGCAGAGGCACTAACTATATTTTTGAGAATGTTTGTATAGCAAACAGCCATGATAGATAGCAATAGTATCTTTCTGTGGAGCAAAGGGTATATTTGTTTATTGTCCAGTGTGGTGTCAGTTTTTCTTCTACTTTGCCCCTGAAGATAACGTCTCCAAGCTAAACAACCCTCTTTATCAAGGAAACAGGCACACAGTGCTTACCCTTGAGCAGTAGATTTCAATTCCATGACATTCTGCAAAATTAGTCAAACAAGCCAATCACATCTTCCCACAGAAACCACTAGGCTCCTCTTCCTTGTGATACTACAAAGCTTGCCTCTTATAGCCCTGAATTTTAACTCTGTTCCTAAATGTAACCTCATTTAGCCCTGCATAACATAGCCCTCCTCCACTGGGCTAAAATTATGTGACTAATAAATTTCTGTGGATCTTATCTATCCAGTGTTTCATGTCATAAGTTTGGACAACCCTGTAAGCCTGGGACAGGAATTCTCCCCTCATTAATGCAATGAATAGGAGATGGTTAAGAAATTCAACTTAGCTGGGTGTTGCAGAGCATGCCTGTATCCCAGCAACTCAGAAAGGTGAAGCAGAAGATCTCAAGTTTGAGACCACCCTCTGAAAGTTAGTGAGACCTTGTCTCCAAATAATTTTTTTAAAAGGTTAAGGATGTAGCTCAGTGGTAAAGCACACCTGGGTTCAATCCCCCATAGTGCAAAAAATAAAAAGAAAGAAAGAAATCCAGTTTAATAAACATAATGTTTCCTTCCAGATCAAAGACTGGGTAAATTATATGCATCCCATAATAAAAGATATGAGTTCTCTAATTTTAGTTTCTGAGCTGTAATGCAAACTCACTATGTTCAAAACTTCCATCTGGCATCCTCTGCATCATATTGTAAGAATTGTGGTGGGTAGGTAAAGGGTCCCAAGATGAACACAAAGCTGAATGAATGAATAAATAAATTGCTAAAAATACGGACCATTATCTATGGTAAGAGTCCTAATGAAATAAAGATTGGGCCAGGCACAGTGGCCCATGTCTATAATCCCAGTGACTTGGAAGACTGAGTCAGGAGGATCACAAGTTCAAAGCCATCCTCAGCAATTTAGCAAGGTACTCAGTAACTTAGTGAGACTGTGTCTCAAAATTTAAAAAAAAAAGTTATGGGGCTCTGTCTTAGTAGTTAAGCACCCCTGGGTTCAAATTCTAGTACCAATCTGTGCCAGAGCCCCCTGCACAGGCCAAGGTGCAGGTCCACCTTCAGGGACCTCCGCAGGAGCCCAGGAAAGGGGAACCCAGACCCAGGTGAAGGACTGCCTCTGGGGACCCCTGTGGGAGACCAGGCCTAAGTAAGGCCCAGGACTGTCCCCAGTTCCATGCTGGAGCCCCTGACGATTAGTGCAGGCAAAGGCCAAGGCCCAGGACCACCTTCAGGGACCGCGGCAGGAGCCCAGCCAAGGTCAGACCCAAGACTGCTACCTGCCAATCACAGGGGAACACAGACCCAGGTGAAGGACTGCCTCCTGGGACCCCTGAGGGAGACTTGGCCTAAGTGAGGCTCGAGAATGCCCCCAGTTCTGTACCAGAGCCCCTGTTGACCAGTAGGAGCAGAGGCCAAGGCCCAGGACCACCTTCAGGGACCGCCAGGGGAGCCCAGCCAAGATCAAGCCTGAGATTGCTACCCACCAATCCTCTAACCACAGGGGAACCCAGGCTCAGGCCAAGGACTGCCTCCAGGGACCCCGGCAGCTGAGGCCCGGGACCACCCCCAGTTCAGCGCCAGAGTCCCCGCCGATCCTTTATCCTCGGGAATCCAGGCCCAGGGCTAGACCCACCACCTGGAATCCCTGAGGGAGTCTAGGCCAAGATCAGGCCTAGGACTGCTCTCACAGGTCTGTGTGAGAGCCCAGGCCCAGGACTGCCCCTGCACAGAGCAAGGATCCACACTGTTCCTCCCTTCCTATATCCATCTTGTACACTGCAACCACCCCCATAGTTCTTCCCATGTATTAGCCTCTACCTTGGGTCAACAGACAGGGCCTGGATGCAGCTTCCCACCAAATCGCTGCATCTCCAATCAGCCCAAAGCCATTGTAAGTCCCACCCTTTTAGCTCCATCTCTGTTTGCATTCATCTTGGGCCACTCCTAGCCATCTTGAGTTACCTCCATTACCACTACCACCATCTTTAGTGGGAGTAGTGTCCATCTGGGGACACCTGCTGGGGACTGAAAGTGAACTCCAAGGTGAGATACAGGTCATCTGTAGTGTCACTACAAGATTATAAGATAGAAACTGCAATACCTCAGATCAGCAAGGAAAGAAAGGAAGATGCATAATCAACATGAAAAAACAAGGGAAGAAAGTATCCCAGATAAACCAAGATTCTACAATAATAGAATCCATTGACAGCACAGTTGATGAAATGTCAGAGAAAGAATTCAGAATGTACATAATTAAAATGATCTGTGAATTAAAGAATGATTTAAGCAAGCAAATACAGGCAAAAATGGATCACTGCCACAAAGAAATAAGAGAGCAAATAAAGGCAACCATCAATTGCACCAACAAAGAGGAAAGGGAGCAAATATGGGTAGCAAAAACAAGCAGGAGTTTCCATCTTCATATCAGATAAAGTGGACTTCAAACCAAAGTTAATGAAAACGGATAGAGAATGACATTTCATACATCTTAACGGAATCATACATCAACAAGACATAACAATCATAAATATCTATGCCCCAAACAATGGGGCATCTACATATATCAGACAAACCCTTCTTAACTACAAGAATCAAATAGACCATAACACAATAATATTTGCTGACTTTAACACAGGTTTCTCACCACTGGATAGATATTCCAAACAAAAACTAAAAAAAGAATCCATAGAACTCAATGAACCAATCAATAATTTAGACTTAACAGACATATATAGAGTATTCCATTCATCAATGAGTGAATACACTTTTTTCTCAGCAGCACATGGATCTTTCTCCAAAATAGATCATATGTTATGTCACAAAGCAAGTCTTAGCAAATACAAAAAATTATCTATCTGACCACATTGGAATAAAATTAGAAATCAATGACAGATTAAACAATAGAAACTACTCCAACACTTGGAAACTAAATAATACACTATTGAATGATGCATGGATAACAGAAAACATCAGGGAAGAGATAAAAGAAATTCTTAAAGGTAAATGAAAACTCCGATACAACCTATCAAAATCTCTGGGACACCATGAAGGTAATGCTATGAGGTAAGTTCATTGCATTAAGCTCATGCATTAAAAAGAGAAAAAGTCAACAAATAAATGACTATATCTCAAAGCTCTATAAAAAGAGGAACAAACACACACCAAAAGAAGTAGAAGACATAATTAAAATCATAATTAAAATCAGGCTGAAATAAATAAAATAGAAACAAAAGAAACAATTCAAAAAACTGACAAAACAAAAAGCTGGTTCTTTGAAAAAATGAATAAAATTGACAAACCTTTAGCCAGCCAAATGAAAAGAAGTAGAGAGAAAACCCAAATTACAAACATTCATGATGAAAAAGAAATATCATGACAGACACTACTGAAATACAGAGGATAATTAGAAATTATTTTGAAAAATTATACTTCAGTAAAATAGAAAACCCTGAAGACATTGCCAAATTTCTAGAGGTATATGACCTATCCAAACTGAACCAGAAGGTCATATACAACTTAAACAGATCAAATTCAAGCAAGGATATAAATATGCCATCAAAGGCCTACCATCCAAGAAAAGTCCATGACCAGATGTATTCTCAGCTGAGTTCTACAAGACCTATGAAGAAGAATTAACACCAATACTCCTCAAACTATTTCATGAAATAGAAAAGGAGGGAACCTTTCCAAAATTATACTATGAAGCGAGTGTCACCCTGATACCAAAACAAGAGACACATCAAAGAAAGAAAATATCAGACCAATATCCCTGATGAATATAGATGCAAAAATTCTCAATAAAATTTTGGCAAATTGCATAAAAAAACATATTAAAAAGATAGTGCACCATGATCTATTTGGGTTCATTCCATGGATGCAAGGTTGTTTCAACATACGGAAATCAATTAACGTAATCCATCACATCAATAGATTTAAACATAAGAATCACATGATTTTATCAATTGATGCAGAGAAAGCATTTGACAAAATACAGCATCCTTTTATGTTCAAAACACTAGAAAAACTAGGGGTAATAGGAACATTCCTCAACATTGTAAAAGTAATCTATGCTAAACCCAAGGCCAAAATCATCCTAAATGGAGAAAAATTGGAAGCATTCCCTCTAAAAACAGGAACAAGACAGGGATGCCCTCTTTCACCAGTGCTATTTGACATCATTCTTGAAACACTAGCCACAGCAATTAGAAAAACAAAAGAAATTAAAGGGGTACAAATAGGAAAAGAAGAACTCAAAGTATCATTATTTGCCGATGATATATTATAATTAGAGGATCCCAAAAACTCCACCAGAAAACTTCTAGAATTAGTAAATGAATCAGCAAAATAGCAAGATATAAGATCAACATTCATAAATCTATACATTTATGTGATGCATTTCTATACATCAGTGATGAATCCTCTGAAAGAGGAATCAGGAAAACTACCCATTCACAAAGGCCTCAAAAAATAAAATAAAATACTTGGGAATCAATTTAACGAAAGAGGTGAAAGTCCTCTACAATGAAAACTACAGAACACTAAGGAAAGAAATTGAACAAGACCTTAGAAGATGGAAAAATCTCCCATGCTCTTGGATAGGCAGAATCAATATTGTCAAAATGGCCATACTACCCAAATGACTCTATAAATTTAATGCTATCCCAATTAAAATGCCAATGTCATTCCTTATAGAAATAGAAGAGACAATCATGAAATTCATTTGGAAAAATAAGAGACCCAGAATAGCCAAAGCAATCTTTAGCAAGAAGAGTGAAGCAGGAGGTATCACAATACCAGACCTTACTATACTATACTATACTACAAAGCTATAGTAACAAAAACATCATGGTACTGGCACCAAAATAGACATGTAGACCAATGATACAGAATAGAAGACACAGAGACAAACCCACTTAAATACAGTTATCTTATACTAGACAAAGGAACCAAACACATACATTGGAGAAAAGATAGCCTCTTCAACAAATGGTGCTGGGAAAACTGGAACTCCATATGCAGCAAAATGAAACTAAACCCCTATCTCTGACCATGCAGAAAACTCAACTCAAAGTGGATCAGGGGCCTAGGAATTAGACTAGAGACCCTATGCGTAATAGAAGAAAAAGTAGACCCAAATCTTCATCATTTTGGATTAGGGCCTTACTTCCTTAACAAGATTCCTATAGCACAAGAAGTAAAATAAAAAATCAACAAAAGGGATGGATTCAAATTAAAATGCTTCTCAGCAAAAGAAACAATCAATAAGGTTAAGAGAAAGCCTACATTCTGGGAACAAATTTTTGCCTCACACACATTTAATAGAGCACTAATCTCCAGGATATATAAAGAACCCAAAAAAATTAATACCAAAAAAAAACCAATCAATAAATTGGCTAAGGTGCTGAACGTCTAGACACTTCTCAGAAGAAGATATACAATCAATCTACAGACATATGAAAAAATGTTCAACATCTCTAGCAATTAGAGAAATGCAAATCAAAACTACTCTAATATTTCAACTAATGGCAGTCAGAATGGCAGTTATCAAGAATACAAACAACAGTAAGTGTTGGCAAGGATGTGGGAGAAAAGGCATGCTCATACATTGCTGGTGGGACTGCAAATTGGTACAGCCAATCTGGAAAGCAGTATGGAGTTTCCTTAGAAAACTTGGAATGGAACCACCATTTGAGCCTGCTATCCCACTCCTTGCTCTCTACTCAAAGGACTTAAAAACAGAATACTACAGTGATACAGCCACTTCAATGTTTATAGCATCTCAATTCACAATAGCTACACTATGGAACCAACCTAGATGCCATTCAGTATATGAATGGATAAAGAGACTGTGGTATATATACACAATGGAATATTACTCAGCAATAAAACTGAATAAAATTATGGCATTTGCAGGTACATGGATGGAGCTGGAGAATATCATGCTAAATGAAATAAGCCAATCCTCAAATAACAAATGCTGAGTGTTCTCTCTGATAAGTGGATGCTGATCTATAATGGGGGAGAGGACTTTGGAAGAATGGAGAAACTTTGGTCAAAGGAGAGGGAGGGGGAGCAGCATGGGGGCAGTAAAGATGGTGGAATGAGATGGACATTATAGCCTTTGCTTCATGTATGACTGTATATATGATGTGATTCTATGTCATGAACAACTAGAGAAATGAAAAGATGTGCTCCATCTGTGTACAATGAATCAAAATAAGTTCTGCTATCATGTATATCTAAGTAGAATAAATAAAGAAAAGAAAAACAAAAAACAAACAAACAAAAAAACAAATTCTAGTACCAAAAAAAATAAAGATAGGATTTATTGGCCCACAGAAATTGGTTGTTATTATTCAAGTATTTGTTATGAGAATCTACACAGTAAGTTCCTACAAGAAGCAAAAGTTGCCATAACAAAAATTCTTTATCAGTGAACTAACCAGAGTAAAATTAGACTCCACTTAAACATCCCTCATTCCCTGGTCATTCCACAGCAATGATCTTTCTTTTCTGTAGATATTTAACAAAATACAGTGTAAGTTTGCAAAGTAAAATTGGAAATTTTATATAAAAGTTACATAAATATTCAAAAAGATAAAAGATCTTGGAAAAATGCTTAAATAACTCACAAATGATGACCTGGCAAAGTTACATAAGTTAACAACTGAAGAAGAGAAAATAGACAAGTATGATGAACAGATTGACATTTCAAAAGAAAACTGTTTGAATAATAAAAGCTTAAGAGTGGTTCATGAATAAAATGATGTACCCCCTCAAACATTTGCAAGAAAATTGACCTCTAATGAAAGTCAAATGTGGCTCCAAGATGGCAGCCTAGACAGACACTGCGGTCAGTCTCTCCAGAATCAGAGGTTGAAGTTCTGAAAATACCATCTCCCAGCCAGCTTCTGGACATCATCCTACAGCTATCCCTGCAGGAATTTCACTTGCGCTTGTACGCAGGGCCACCGGGCAGCAGCAATTGCCACAAGCAGTGTGACTTCAGCAGCAAGCACCAGCGGAGCTCAGCTGCAGGCAGCTCAGAGCCCCAGCCCAGGGCTCGCCCCGGGAGGGGCCTGCTTCTACACGGGGTACCTGGCTCCAGCGCCCACTCAACCACGCAGGGCCACTAGCAGTTGCTCCCATGGACACACAGCTCCGCCACTGGGGAGCCCAAATTCAGGGTAAGAGTCTCTCCAGAGACCCCAGCAGAGGCAGCCCCGCCCAAGGGTGGACTGGGCCCACCTCAGTTCTGCTCCAGAGTTCCTGTGGACTGGCAGGAGCCACAGAGGGCCCAGATCTGCCCTCAGGAAACTCCATGGGTGTCCAGCCAAGGAAAACCAGAGACTGCTACCTCTATCCACTGGGGAGCCCAAACTCAGGATAAGAGTCCCCACAGAGTCCCCCTAGTGTGAGACAGCCCTGCCCAAGGGCAGCCTGGGCCCACCCAAGTTCCACTCCAGAGTTCCTGTGGAGTGGCAGAGGGCCCTGATCCGCCCACAGGAACCTCCACAGTTGGCCAGCCAAAGGGAGACCAGGGACTGCTACCTCTAGCCACTGGGGAGGCCAAATTCAGGGCAAGAGTCACTCCAGAGACACCAGTGTGAGGCAGCCCTGCCCAAGGGCAGCCTGGGTCTACCCAAGTTCCACTCCAGAGTTCCTGGGGTCCAGCAGGAGATACAGAGGGCCCATATTCACCCTCAGGAAACTCTACGGGTGTCCAACTAAGGGTTGACCAGAGACTGATTGCTACCAGCCACAGAGGAAGGCAAACCCAGGGTAAGAGTGGCCTGCAGAGATCCCAGTGGGAAGAGGCCCCACCCAAATGCTCTCTGGGCCCACCTCAGTTCCGCTCCAGAGTTCCTGTGGTCAGGTGAGACAGAAGGCCCAAAACTGCCCTTAGGGAATGCCAGGGATGCCCAGTTGAAGGCAGACCAGAGCCTGCTAGCCTCCAGCCCCAAGGGAGCTCACACTCACTGTGAGGGTCGCACACAGACTCTCCAGCTTGTGACCCAGCCTAAGTGAGACCTGAGCCCACCTCTAGTTCTGCTCCAGAGTTCCTGTTCACCAGCAGGAGTGCAAGAGAGGGGCAAAACAGCCCTCAGGGGCCGCCTCAGGAGCCCAGCCAAGGCCACTCCCACTGCTCTCTAGAGGTACTTCCACTACCTCTGCCACCAACTTTAGTGGCAGTAGTGCTCATCTGGGGACACTGGGGGAACAGAAGTAGCTCCAGGATGAGACACAGGTAATCTGGAGTGTCAATACAAGATTATAGGGTAGAAGCCACAATACCTCAGATTGGTATTTCAAGAAAGGAAGATACACAATCAACATGAAAAAACAAGGGAAGAAAGTGCCCCAAATAAACCTGGATACCAC
>CM053417.1:45090497-45158085 GCA_028644305.1 Xerus rutilus | reverse complement strand
CTTGGAATGGAACCACCATTTGAGCCTGCTATCCCACTCCTAGGTCTATACCCAAAAGACTTAAAAACAGCGTACTACAGTGCTGCAGCCACTTCAATGCTTATAGCAGCTCAATTCACAATAGCTAAACTGTGGAACCAACCTAGATGCCCTTCAATAGATGACTGGATAAAGAATCTGTGGTATAGATACACAATGGAATATTACTCAGCAATAAGAGAGAATAAAATTATGGCATTTGCAGGTAAATGGATGCAGTTGGAGAATATCATGCTAAGTGAAGTAAGTCAATCTCAGAAAACCAAATGCCGAATGTACTCGTTGATAAGTGGGTGCTGATCCATAACGTGGGGAAGGACATGGGAACAATGGTGGATCTCTGTGCACTGGAGTGTAAGGGGGAGGGGGCATGGGGACAGTAAAGGTGGTGGAATATGATGGTCATAATAACCCTAACTTTATGTATGACTGCATATATGTTGTGATTCTATACAACTTACAACTAGAGAATTGATATGTTATCCTCTATCTATGTTCAATGAATCAAATTGCACTGTTAACATGTAAGCCTAAATAAAACAAAACAAAACAAAAGAATTATTGTTTAATAGGTAAAGAGTTTCATTCTGTGAAAATGAACAATTTTTGGAGATGGATGGTGGTGATGAGGTGATGGTTGCACAAGATCAGGAATGTATATGATGCCTCTCAACTATACACATAAAAATGGTTACAATGGGAAATTTTTTGTTATGTATGATTTGCTACAGTGAAAAAAAAAGACAGGGATAGTGAGGAAGTGTAGGGAGAGGAGGAGGAGGAGAATATGGTGCCAGTCATAACCTAGAAATATACAATTCTCAAAATGCTATGATCCTGAATGTTGAGATCCTTAAAGGTCAAAATCACAAAAATCACCATCCCAAAAGATTAAAATCCAGAATAATAAAATCCTGAACACCCAAATCCCCAAAGCTGCAATTCCATTAAAAGAGAATCCTAAAGGAGGAGAAAAAAAACAAATTCTTGGGATGAATTTGTCACATAATATATGTGGCTTAAAAAAATTTTTTAAAAAAGGTCATTTGTCTGCTTTATCATTCCTTCCAGTTGATGAAATTCCAGGTGATTTTAGTGAATTAAAACTATATTTGCCTAAAGAAGCCAGAAAAATTACTGTCTTGCTTGAAAATAATTATGTGCACAGTAGGATAAGAATATATTAACACACTAGTATTGCTGTTCAATCACCAGTATTGTTTCTGCCAAATTTGTGATCTACATATGAGTGAATAAAGAATGGGCTCCCAAGTACCCAAACAACACAGAAGTATGCCACAGAGAACAGAAAAATTTAATAGAGAATGCTCATTTCAATGTATATTGAATCAATGAAGAATTCCAAAAAGAGTACCACTCCATGTAAAATGAATGTGAATAATTCTCCAAGGAGAGTCAGGCCCTAAAAGGAAAAGAAAAAAATGGCCATTCATCACAATGAAAGACTTCAAAATATATGAATTGTGAGTTGATCAGCTCTTACGAACTACTTCCATGCAATTACCCATAAACAATCTCTGAAATACTTTTTTCATGTTATATTTTCTTTTTCTTTTGATTTGTTTATTTATTGGTTTATTTTGGTTTGAGAGATTTTTTAGGTTTTGCTTTTCTCTCTTTTAATTTATTGACCTAAATTATCTTCAGTTCTTATTCTACTACCTGTAAAGTAATAGTGGTACTACATTATCTAACTCTATATGGTCATTCTATAGTATGTGTATATATGTGTGTGTGTATATATATGTATATTTATGTATATTTACATATATATGAATAAACTACTCAGCAAATATTTGTCTTTAATTTGTCGCTTGATTTTTCTCACAAAGAATTGTGACAAGTTTGTGGCCAGAATCTGATACTTTCTTTATAATCGAGTTTAGACACAGCCAAATTTGGGAAATTTTGTAAATTACCCTTTGAAACTTGTAAGCTTAAAACCATTACAGATAGTGAAGGATCATCTCAAGATGGATAATTAGAGGCACCCAGAACTCACCTGCATCTCCATAAGATAGAATTAAAACATGTGAAATGTAGCTGTTCATTGAGGGGGGTTACAATAGAAGAATGCTAGAGATAATACTGGGCAGAGACTTGAAGAAATCCAGAGACATGGGATAGTGGAATATAGAGTTGAAACAGAATGCCCCAGTTCCCATTGCACGGAAGGAGAGTGCCCCTTTGGTGGCGATAAAGGAGAAAAATGTTGAGTCCCAGTGACCACCACTGGCACAGAATTCAGCACCTTGCAGAAACATAGGCTAAAAAACAATTATCCTAAAATTTTCTTATTAATCTGCCACTGGAGAAGTATTCCCAGCATATTCTCATGGTGCTGGAACTGAGAGACATCTTGGAAAAATCCTTATTGTTTGAATTTACAGCTTTGGGAATGAGCATGAAGAGAAACAGAATGAGCTTCCCTTTGGAAATAGCAGTTTGCCAGGTCAGCTAATGGAATCTGAGGGAATGAGCAGTCTCATGTGATGGTATGAGAAAGCCAGGACTGGGAACACTAGATTCATGGTGTTCTGCACACCAAGCACAGATCTCTGAGATACCATAGCCTCTCTCCATCTTCAGGGGCATATGGGGACACACTCCAGAGGCAATGTTAACCCTGCCCTCAGAGTGCACAGCTTCACAGAGAACTTTGGAGAGTTCTGCATTCTCCACTAATTCCTTGACATGCCACATTGTTGATGTCTACCTTGCTCTCAGAGTGTGAGTCACCCAAATAATTTCAGAAAGAATTTGTTTCTAGGGAGTTTGACATTCCACTCACTTACTTCAGCATGCAAAGCAACTGAGAGACATTTCAATTGACTCCAGTCACAAATCACTTCCTTTAGTTACCTGATGAGCACCTCAGAAGAAAGAAGGATGGGAGTGAATAACCTTTAGTTTTTGCTCTGTCCAGAGACACACAGCTTAAGAAATCATGGTGATAAGCTTTGATTGGCACAGGTCTGAGTTTTCATTATTGCCCTCTCACTCAAGCACTTCAGTGGAGAGGAAATTTTTATTTTTCTTAATAGTTTTTGTTGTTGCTGTTTTGTGTTTGTTTCTCTCCCTCCCTCTCTTTCTTCCACTCTTTTCAATATTTACTTTTTCTTTTTTCTTGTTTATTTGTTTTTATTCAGTTTCTCAAATAGGACTCCACTAGTTCAGTAAACAAAAACAAAAATTGAAAAATGGAATTACATCAAATTAAAAAGCTGTGCAGCAAAGGAAAATCAGCAGTGTGAAGAGACATCTACAGAATGGGAGAAAATATTTGCAAGCTATTCATCTGATGGAGGATTAGTATCCAGAATATATAAGAACTAAAAAAAAAACTTACCAACAAAGAAACAAGTAATCCAATCAAAAAATGAGAAAATGATCTGAATAGATACTTGTCAAAAATACAAATTGCCAATAATTATATGAAAAAATGCTCAATATATTTAACCATCAGAGAAATGCAAATCAAACCTACACTAAGATTTTATCTCACCCCACTTAGAATGGCTATTATCAAATAAATAAATAACAAATGCTGATAAAAAAATACTGTTGGTGGGAATATAAATTATTACAGCCACTATCGAAAACAGTAATGAGGTTCCTCAAAAAATTAAAAATAGAGCTACCATGTGATCCAGCTATCCCACTCCTGGGTATATATACAAAGGAAATGAAGTCAGCATACAAAAGAGATTGCTGCATATCCATATTTATTGTGGCACTATTCACAATATCTAAGATAAGGATTCAACCCAGGTGCCCATCAACAAGTGAATGGCTAAAGAAATGTATATATATATATATATATATATATATATATATATATATATATGCATATACACACACACATATATATATGCACATACACACACAGTAGAGTAGTATTAGCCAGAAAAATATTTAAATCATGTCATTTGCAGGAAAATGGATGGAACTGGAGGACACCATGTTAAGTGAAATAAGCAAGACACAAAAAGATAAGTCTTACTTCATGTTTTCTCTCATATATGGAAACGTAAAAAAAAAATAACTTGAAAATAGAAGAGTAACTTTATGGGAAGGGAAATGAGACCTGGGGAAGAGAACAGGGCAAGAGAAGGCAGAAGGGAGAAAGGACATGATCAAGGCATAATATATGCCTGTATATAAATGTTGTGGTGAAACCCATTAATTTGTATAATATGTGTTAAGAATTAAAAATTTTAAAAAAGAAAGGATTACAGAGAGCATTTTGAACTCTCTACAACTATTATTACTATCATCAGTCATCATTATAATCATCATCATCATCATCATCATCATCTTCCTTATCATCATTATTTGGTGGTGCTGGGGATCAAACCCAGGGTTAAACCTCACACATGCTAGGCAAGTGCTCCACTACCAAGCTACATCTCAAGACCATCACATATTTTTAAAACTTTATTTGTATTGTATATATTTAAGAAGTAAAACATGACATTTTGGTATATATATATATATAATGAAATTATTATTATAGGTAAAAAATAACATATGTATTACCTTCCACAACTTCCTCTTTTATATTTATGGTAAGAGCACCTATTATCTACTCTTTTTTATATATCTTTATTTTATTTATTTATTTTTACGTGGTGCTGAGGATTGAACCCAGTGCCTCATGCATACGAGGCAAGCACTCTACCACTGAGCCATGACCCCAGCCCCCTATTATCTACTCTTTTAGCAAAATTTTATTTTACAATTTTATTAACTATGATTCTACTGCTATACATTAGATCACTAGACTTATTCATATTATATAAATACATGACCTACATTCCCCCATTTACTCCTCTTCTTGGTCCCTAGTAATCATCATTCAACTCTCTGTTTCAATGTATTCAATGTTTTTTAAGTTTCACATGCAAGTGAGATCATGCAATATTTAACTTTCTATGCCTGTCTTCACTTAGCAAAATGTCTCCAGGTTTACTCATGTAAAAATGTCATCAGCTCCTTCTTTTATGAAAAAATCCACCAGTGGACACTTAGGTTGTTTTCATGTCTTGGCAAGAACACACCAGGATTTCTTCCTCCAATCTAACTGTAAACTCAATACTCATTAATCATCATTTCCCCCATCCCTACCCAACCCCTACTCTCCCCAGCCTCTGGTATCCACCATTCTACACTCGACTTCTTCAAGATCATCTTTTTTAGATTCCACATATGAGTGAGATTACACAGTACTTGTATTTCTATACTTGGTTTATAATTATCTCCACTTCCATCCATGTTGTTGCAAATGATGAGATTTCATTCTTTCTTCTTTTTTTGTCTTTTTTTTCTTTTCTTTTTTTTTTTTTTTTTTTGGTACCGGGAATTGAACTCAGGGGTACTCGACCACTGAGCCACACCCCCAGCCCTATTTTGTGTTTTATGTAGAGACAGGGTCTCACTGAGTTGCTTAGTGCCTCGCCGTTGCTGAGGCTGGCTTTGAACTCGCAATTCTCCTGTCTCAGCCTCCCAAAGTGCTAGGATTACAGATGTGTGCCACCAGGCCTGGCTCTCTTTCTTCTTTTTTAATGTAGCCATTTATCACTACAAACTTCTGTCCTGGTACTGCTTTTGGCATATACCATAAGTTTTGGTACATTATGTTTTTATTTTGCATTTGTCTCATTCCTTAATTTTCCTTTCAAATTCTTCCTTCACCCATTGATGTCCAAAAGTGTGTCATTTGATTTCCAAATATTTGTGGATTTTAGCCTTTTCTTTCTGCCATAGACTTCTAGTTTCATTTCTTTTCAGGTGGAAAAGGTATTTGGTATTATTTCAATATTCTTAAATGTTTTAACAATTCTTTTGTGAGCTATCATATGACCTATCCTGGAGAATGTACCATGTGTGCTTGAGAAGAATATATATTCTGCTAATGTTGGGTGGAATGTTCTGTATAAGTCTTTGAGGTCCATTTGGTCTACAGTATTATTTAAGTCTGCAGTTTCCTTATTGATTTTCTGTCTGGATCATCTGTTAATTATTGAATGTAGAGTACTATTAGTGTATGGCTGTTTCTCCCTTCAGTTCTGTCAATATTTGCTTTGTATGTATAAACGTTTAGGTGCTATGATATCATGTGCATATATATATATTTTTTTAATTATTATTCCTTCCTACTGAATTGATACTTGTATCATATAATGTCTTTCTTTGTTTCTTGCATCTGATTTTAACTTAAAGTCTATTTTGGACCATGTAAGTATAGCCACTTCCAGCTCTCTTTTGGTTGCCATTTGCATGTAATATCTTTTTCCACCCCTTTGCTTTCAGCCTACATGCAGCCTTAAAATCTACAGTGAGTTACTCATAGAAGCATGTAGTTGGATTCTTATATTTCTCCACTCAACCACTCTATGTTTTCTTAGTTGAGGAGTTTAATCCATTTGCATTTAAAGTAATTCATTTTTTAAAATATTTTCTAGTTGTAGATGGACATATATCTTTATTTATTTATTTATTTATTTATTTATTTATTTATTTATATGTGGTGCTAAGGATCAAACCCAGCACCTCATTTATGTGAGGCAAGCGCTCTACCACTGAGCTATAGCCCCAGCCTTAAAGTAATTTTTGAAGGCAGAGCACAGAGGATTTTAAGGCAATAAAAATACTCTGTGTGATGTTATAGTGATGCATACAGGTCATTATAAATTGGTCCAATTCTGTATAACGTATAATACCAAGAGAGGACTCTGATGTAGACTATAGACTTTAGGTGGTTATGATTTATAAATGTAAATACATTAATTACAACAAAGGTACCACTTTAGGAAAGAATGTTGATAATAAGGGACATTATGCATACATAGGGGCAGGAGTATATAGGAGATGTGTATATTTTCAGCTTTATTTTTCTGTGAACCTAAAACTCTTCTTAAAAAAATAAACTCTTTTGTAAGGCTGGGGTTGTAGCTCAGTAGTAAAGCACTTGCCTAGCAAGTGTGAGGCACTGGGTTCAATCCTCTGCACCACAGAAAAAATAACTAAATAAAATAAAGGTATTATGTCCATCTACAAATAAAAATATTTAAAAATAAGAATTTATTTAAAAATAAATAAAATCTTTTAAAAATAATTATTGATAGGAAAGATTTACTATTGCCATTCTGTTAATTGTTTTATGGGTTTTCTGTTTTTTTGTGTGTGTTAGTACTGAGGATTGAACCAAGAGCCCCACACATGTTAAGCACACAGTTTCCCACTGAGTTACACCCCCAGCCACAAGTATTTTCTGTTTGTTGGATAATTCTTTTGCCCCTTTTTTCTCTTTTGATGTGTTAATTCTTTCTCTTTTACTGTTGTGTTATTTCCATAGGTATTTTCTTTGTGGTTACCATGGAGCTTACATAAAATATCTTAGTTATAAATGTCTATTTTAAGCTGATAACTTAAATCATATATAAAACCTTTACATTTTTATGATCCTCTACACACACAGTTTATATTATTGATAACACAATGTACATCCACTTATATTGTGTATTTTAACATTTTAGTTGCTATTTTTAATACTTTTGTCTTTTATATTAGAATTAAAAGTGATTTACCCATCACCACTATAATAATATGGTGTTCTATATTTGTCTATGTATGTATTTATGCCAATGAGTTCTATACTTTCTAAAGCTATTGCATTGCTACTTAGTGTCTTTTCAACTTAAAAGAATTCTCTTCTACATTACTTGCAAAATACATCTAGTATTGATGTATTTTTTTAGCTTTTTTTGGTCAGGAGAACTTCTTATCTCTCTTTCATTTTTAAATAACAGGTTTGCCAAATATGGTGTTCTTGGTTGGCAATATTTTCCTCTCAACATTTTGAATATATCATCCCATTCACCTCTGGTCTACAAAATTTCTGCTGGAAAATCTGCTGATATGGGTCTTCTATGTAATAACTGGTTTTTCTCTTGTTGTATCCAATATATTTTTGTCTTTGACTTCAACAATTAGATTAAAATGTACCTTGGTGTGGATTTCTTTAAGTTCATTTATCTGAGACCTTTGGCTTCCTGGATTATCTGGATGTGTTTTCTTCCCCAGACTTGGGGAATTAGAAAGTGTTCATCCATTATTTATTTGAGTATGCTTTCTAATTCATATTCCCTCCCTCCCTCTTCCTCCTCCTCCTCAGGATCCTATAATGTGTTTTGGTCCAGGTGATGTTTTCTCATAGGTCAATTATGATGCTTTTCCACTCTTTTTCATTCTTTCATTGTTTTTCTGATTTTGTTCTTCTGGCTGAATAGTTTGAGATGTCCTCTCTTTGAATTCACTGATCCTTTCTTCTGTTTGGTTCAGCATGTTGTTGAACCCCTCTAGTATGCTTTTTAGTCCAGATATAATAATCTTCAGCTCTATGCTTTATGATTGGTACTTTTAAATACATATTTTGTATTTTTGTATATAATTTTAATGTTTTGTCAGGAATTCATTAAAATCCTCTCTTCATTCATGTATTTCCTCCTTATTTTGATGAACATCCCTATCATAGCTATTAATAAATAAAAATAATTCATAAAGGATAAAGAATTCTCTGTGAGGTAAATCATATAACTCCATTTCATTACAGTTGGTTTCTGGAGATTGACTGTGTTTGGAACATATTTTCTTGTTTCTTCATTTTCCTGAAATATCTGAGTTGATGCCTATACATTATACAAAATGGCCATCTCTCCCACTTTTCGTGGACTAGCGTCATACAAGAGAGAACATAACTGATAAACCCAGAAATTCTGGGGCCTTCCCAATCTTTCTACTAGTCAAACCTATATTCTTTCTTCTTAGCATCCCCCAGGCATCTAAAGTATGTTGAGTTCCATCGGCACTTCAAAACAACTAATACTAAAGCCACTTTCTCAGGCAGGCACCAGAAATTTTGGATCATTAGATCCAAAATGCTTTCCCTCTTCATGGTAAGCTAAGATCTGGAGGTTTTCACCTTTCTGTTCCATGTTAAGTAAGGAGGAGGATCTATGGCAACTGGTTGTTTGCTACATCACACCAGCACCTCTGTTTCCACTGGCCCTCTAGGCAGTTAGATTGTCAAGTTTCATTTGTGCTGTATAAGTTATACAAAAGACAGTCCTTTGGGTATCCCCCAGAAAAGTTGAAGCATTGGAAACCTCTTTCCCTCCCCAGGAAAAAGCTGGAAGCCCAAGGTTTTTGACCATTCACTCTCTGCTGAGCCAAGAGGAGGGGCTTTGAAGCAGTGGTGACTGCCAATCGCAATTGTATCTACGTTCTCACTGACCCCAGAGAACTATGTTATGTTGTATTCTCTTAGGATTCTAATAAAAAATAGACAGAATCCAGTCTTCTGGGCAGTGTCCAGAGAAGCTAGAATGTTGAACATGTGATCCATATCTTTCCCTAGCCAGGGAGAAGCTAGGAAATAAGGTGTTTCATCCTAATCATATGGCACTATTCCAGAGGTAGGTATTATGGTAAGAGAGTGTCTCAGATTTTTCTTCTTGCTTTAATGTGGGTAGTGTTGTATCCACCTAGGGTGAAGGAGACTCTCACCTAATTCCTGAATTGCTCATAAATGGAAATTGTCCATAAATTACTGTTGAATTCTTGTATTTGTATAGAGAAGGAGAGTTCCAGACTTCCTATTCTGCAATCTTGCTGACATTACTCAGGAACACACTTAAGGTGTGTGTGTGTGTGTGTGTGTGTGTGTGTATTAGACAAAATATATATAGAAATATATATATAGGCTATTTTGTATAATGTATAGGCATCAACATAGGTATTTCAGGAAAATGAAGAAACAAGAAAATATAGAAATATAGACAATATAGAAATTATACATTATATGTATTAGACAAAATAAGAAATATAATCAAAATACTGAAGATAAAGTGAAGGAAATATCCCCTTTAAGAAGCTAAACAGTCAAACTTCTACAAGATTAATAATCCTCCAAAGCAGAATGCACCAGGCCCAAATAGGTTTGCTGGTCAATTCTACCCAATTGATTTTTGGCAATCTCTTTGAAAACACTGAAGCAGAATGACTATTTCCCAACTCATTCTATGAGGTTAGCATTACCTTAACAACAAAACTAAACAAAAGCATACTAACAAAAAGAAGTTATATACCAATATCCCTCATGAACATACATGCAAAAATTTTCAATGAAATATATTAATTTGAGTCCAACAATATATAAAAATAATTGTGCACTATGACCAAATGGTATTTCTCTCAAGTGTGGGAAAGGCTGGTTCAACATTTGAAAATCGAGTAATCTAACCTATTGCATCAATAGGCAAAGGAGGAAAAAATCACATGATCACATCAATAGATATAAAAAAAGTGATAAAACCCATTTGTAATAATAAAAAACTTCCTGTAAACTTAGAATAAACTCATCTAGCTGTCTGGAGCTGGTGAGAAACAGGGATGGCAATTTGGGCTGGCAGTCATCATAGCCCCACAGCCTTTACCCTGGTTCAGCACAGAGTAGACAAGATAAAAAACATTTATACAAACTCTACTCTCATCATCACACTTAATGGTGAGAAAATAGAAGCTTTCCTGCTTCTATTTTTCTTTACTTCCTTTTCACCTCTCTCCACTTGTTTTCAGCATGATATTGGAAATTCAGCCTAATGCAATGATAAGAAAAGGAAATAAAAGATATACCAATTTGGAAGGAAAAATTGTCATCGTTCACAGATAACATGAAATGTAGAAAATCTGAATCAACAACAACATCAGTCATAGCAAGAATATAGGAGCCAAAGTCAAAGTCAATAGTTTTCTTATATACCAACAAGTAATGAGTGAAATTTGAAATTAAAATAATACCAAGCTGGTAATGTTGGTGCACACCTGTTATCCTGGGCAACTTAGTGAGACTTTGTCTCCAAAAAGGGAGTATTTTGGTGTACCTCAGTGGCAGAGGGCTTACCTTGCTTGTGCAAGGTCCTAGGTCCAACCCATAGTAACACACACACACACACAATCATTTACACTAATATACAAAAAAATGAAATAGTTGTATGTCTAACAAAATATCTACAAGATCTAAGTATGGAAAACTACAAAACTCTGATGTAAGAAATCAAAGAACTAAAATAAATAGTCCATGTTCATGGATAAGAAGACTCAATATTATCAAGAAGTCACTTCTTTCCTACCTGTTTTATAGATCCAACACAAACCCTCCCCCAAATCCATGCAAGTTGTTTTGTGGATATTGAAAAACTGATTTTAAAGTTTATATGGAGAGGCAACAGACCCATAATAGCCAGCATGATATTGAAGAAGAAAAAGTCAGAGGATTGACATTATCCAACTTCAAGATTTACTACAAACTAATCAAGACAGTGATGGTATTGGTGAAAGATTAGATAAATGTGTCAACAGAACATAATAGAAAGCTCATAATAGACCCATATGAAAATAGTCAATTGATGCCGGGTACGGTAGCACACGCCTATAATCCCAGCACTTTGGGAGGCTGAGACCAGAGAATCATGCGTTCAAAGCCAGCCTCAGCAACAGCAAGGCACTAAGCAAATCAGTGAGACCCTGTCTCTACATAAAACACAAAATAGGGCTGGGGATGTGGCTCAGTGATCAAGTACCCCTGAGTTCAATCCCCGGTACCAAAAAAAGAAAAAGAAAATAGTCAATTGATTCTTGACAAAGGAACATAGGCAATATAATGCAGCAAAGAAAGTATTTTCAACAAATGGTGCTGGAACAAATGGACATCCATATGAAAAAGAAAGAAAAAGAGAACATTTACCCTCTTCATGAAAAATGAGCTCAAAATGTATCACATATCTAAAGGTAAAATACAAACTACAAAACTATGTAAGATAATACTGGAGAAAACCCAGATGACCATGGGTATAGGAATGAGTTTAACATTCATTCATAAAGGTGTGATTCATGAAAGAAACAATTGATAAGCTGGAATTCATGGAAATTAAAAACTTATACTCTACCTAAGACACTGTCAAAGGAACAAAAGAAGAAGCCAAAGACTTGGAGAAAATATTTGCAAAAGACACATATCTCACAGAGGACTGTTATTTAAAATATGCAAAGAACTCTTAAAACTCAACAATAAGAAAACAACCCAATTTAGAAATGGACAAAAGACCCAAATAGACATTGCACCAAAGAAGATGTATAGTTAGAAAAATAAGCATATTAAACAATGCCTACATTCTGTTTCATTAGGAAATTGCACATTAAAAGAACAGTGAGATACCACTATATAGCTATTACAAAGTTTGGATGAGGGTGAGGAATAACAAGAATACTCATTCATTGCTAGTGGGAGCACAAAATATTACAGCTACTTTGGAAGACAGTTTGACAATTTGTTACAAATCTAAACATACTCTTACCATATGACCCAACAATTGTGTTTTTTGGTATGTTTCCAAATGAGTTGAAAACTTATGCCTACACAAAATCTGCACACAGATGTTTAGAGAAGTTGTATTCATAATCACCAAAATTTGCAAGTAACTAAGATATCCTTCCATGAAAAAGTGGATAAGTAAACTGTGATTACATCCAGACAATGGAGTATCATTCAGTACTAAAAAGAACTGAGCTATAAATCCACAAAAGGATATCGAGAGGGGCTGGGACTGTGGCTTAGTGGTAGAGCGCTTGCCTTGCATGCGGGAGGCACTGGGTTCGATCCTCAGCACCACATAAAAATAAATAAAGATATTTAAAAAAAAGAAAAGTTACTGATTTAAAAAAAAGATATGGAGAAATTTTAAATATATACTACTAAGTGATAGAAGCCAATCTGAAAAGGCTACATACTATATGATTTCAACTATATAACATCTTGAAGATAATAAAAGAATCAGTTATTGCAAGGAGCTAGGGAGGAGGGAATGATAGAACAGGGGAATTTTAGGGCAATGAAACTACTCTGTATGACACTATAATGGTAAGTATATGTTATTATACATTTGTCAAAACCCATATAATGTACACCACCAAAACTGAACCCAAATGCAAGCTATGGACTTTGGGCAATAACGATGTATCAGTGTAGGATCATGAACTGTAAAGAATGTACAGGTGTGGGATTTTGATAGCAGGATTTTGCATGTATGTGGGGGCACTGTATACAAGTAATCTCTCTTCCTTCTACTCAGTTTTGCTATAAACCTAAAATTTCTGTGAACCATACATTCTATTTTAAGAAAATAATGAAACAAAAAGATGAAGAAATTAAAAATGGGGGAGAACAGATAATAAAATTTGACAGTCATTCCAAGGGTTAAATCTCGACCTAGTTCAGAAAGAAAGAAAATATAAGAGATGAAATTTCAAATACACATTTCAAGAATATTTAATCTACAGATTAAAAGAGCATACCAGATACCAGCAAAATACACACAAAAAGAGACTGATTGCTCTGAAGTGATTTTCAGCAAGCCTTATGTTGTGAAATGTGTGAAATATGTGGTTCTTTTTCAGTAGCTTTGATTTAAGGCTTAAGAATCCATCTCAGCTACTTCAGTGGAGCTTTCATTAGAATTAGTTGGCTGAGCCAGGGTACTAATGAGACCCTAGTCATGGGCCCAACTCCTGTGTGGGCCATTCAATCTATTCTGTTCTGTGGCCAGCCTCTTAACATTAAGTAGGAGGGAGGCTGGGTAAGAAAGCACACATGAGTTGATAGAAAACCAACTCCAATATGAGACAAAACTTTTCAAGTACCCATCCTAACAGAAATTCTTTATCTTTGCCTATAAAAGATAGCCTCTTTATTTTGGATAACCAAAATGTTTACAGATTATTTTATATACTAAGTTAATCCCCACACCCTAGGCTGGATCCGGGCCTTGAAACATTCTCTGGAAAAGGAAATGATTGGTCTCTCTGTGTTTTTTGGTGGTTTCCTAGTCTTCTTTATTCACATAAAAATTCAAGCAGGAGCCCAAAAGTAATTTTTCAGGCCAGTATTTCCAGGCACATGAATTTTATATGCCAGTCAGATTTATTGTAATAGGAATAGAATGAATTAAGTCAGCTGCTTCTAGATGATGTTTGTGATTGATTTTCCAGAGCACCTTGGAGACTGTCCGTTTATCTCCTACTGTTCTCAGTTTAAAGAAAAAAAAAGCTTTATAAAAAGTTCTCTGGCTAGGCTCATGCTTTTTTCCACCTATCTTCCTTGGCACCTCCTACTGCACAGCACCACATGTTCTGTTCACCCAAATTTCTTGATTTCAACACATCTCACTGTATTTTTTTCTCTCTACAGTCACCGCTCTTTTGTCAAAGTCTCTCTGAATTATCTCTTTCTTTTCCTGTCTCTTTCATGCTCACTTTCTAATGACTCTTTTGGCAATATCCAGGGAGCTTATGTAGGAATAAAAAGATCAGCAGGAAGAAAAATATCTTCTCATACTCCAGATTCTTCTCCCATTTTAAAATATGATATTCTATTCATCTTGGAGAAATTTTTTAAAGTTTTCAAAAATGAATATTAATCAAGCCACAGTATGAGGCAGTGGAGTCCATTCACGTCTCTACGCCTCAATATTTTCCTTTGTAAAAGGTAGTCAATAAGTTGCTCAAAGTGGATAACCCTTGAATATAAGTAACAGCTTTTCTTAAAACCACTGCCTTCTCATCGGTTTCTGCTTAAGCACTCTGAGTAGAGTCATCTCTGTAAAATGAAAAAAGAAAAAGACAAAAAAATGAGGCAAAGAGCTTCAGCATGATTTGATGAGGGTCATATGGCTGGTCTGTGACTTTCAGAAATAGCCCGGTAAACTCAGTACACCAGACAGTCTTCCCACTCAATTGTAAATCATTTAAATTCAAATTTAAGTATAATACCTTGCCTTGGTCTCAGTGCCACAGTAGTCATTTTATTGTTTCTGGCAGAGAAGAGAGGAAAAAATGAAAACTAATATAGTGGTTGAATGTTAAATCTCTTTAACAGACTAAGCTTTTTTAAAAAAACACTATTTTCCTCCAATTCTTTCTTTTTGTGCCCCAGATTTGATCCTACTTGAAGAACACATGAAAAATTATTAGTGCATCTTCTCTGGGGATAACAATCCCTCCTATAGTGCGAAGAGCCCTGCAAAAGGAATCAGGAGACCCAGGCTCCTAGCTGGACCACTAACTAGCTGTGTTACTTTCTGCAACTTGTTTCATGACTCTGGCTTTGTTTTCTTATCTGTAAAAATAAGGTTGGAGGAGAAAGTCTCTAAGGTCCTTTTAGTCACAACTTTCCTCAATGCTACGATCAATAAAAGAAAACACACAGTGTGAATGAGGATATGAAGAAAATAGGAAGTAACAAGGCTAACTTGTTATCTGGTTGGCCAGACAAGAATGCAAAGCACAAAGAAAATTCCAAAGAGACATGAAGGGTAAAGTATTTGATGGTGTTAGCAATTTAAGAATGGAATTAGATACCAGTTAATATAGGTCGGTCATTTTACAGAGAAGAGAATACTTGAATTAGAATGTCTACTTGAATTAGAATGTCTTTCATAGGTTGATACAGTTACCAATCAAAAGGAATATAGAATGGTGTAGTTCAGGTTGTAATAACAAAATACCATAGACTAAGGGGCTCAGTGCACTAATGTACCCTGAGGTACAGAGACCAGATCAGGACTCTTCTGCCTAGAACTGACTAATATATATGGATCATTAAAACAAATTATTTCAAGCAAAATGGTTCCCTACAGTGAATTTTTAACTGCATCAAAAGGTATAATTTAGATATAATGCAATTCCAAAAATAGTATGCATTTGGTGACTGAAAAAACTATATGGGCCCTGTGCTTAGCACCTTACCAACCCCTTTACTGGTTTTGTTCCTTCAGCATTTTAACATGCTCAAATCTACCCCAGAAATCATTTCACTGAACTTCTCAGTAGCTATTATTTTTATCTCCTTCACACTACTGACCTTCCCCACTTTTTTGAAACTCCTTCCCTTAGAGGAAGCATTACACCATGCTTTTGAAATATAACTCCTATCATTTTGACAGTGACTTTTCAGTTTCCTTTGAGAACTTTTCTTTCTGTTTCCACTCCTTATTGGATATTGACCTCTAGGACTCTGTTCCAGGTACTCTTCTCATTCTAAATACTCTTCTTGGGAAAGATCATTTTTTCAACAGTTTAAATAACCATCTCTATGTTAACATCTACTAAATATGAATCTCCATCCCAGATTTCTCTTATGATCTGAATAGCCAACCATCTACTTGACTTCTCTACTTAAATGATGCCCAAGTACCTCTAAATCAGCATGTCCAAAACTGAATTTGAAAAACCTAGTAGGTCTACTGGAGGATCAAACCAGGACAAGTAGGGAAAGGAAGGAAGGGCATCAGGGTTAAAAAGGAAATACTAAATACATCTCTGTTTGCATATGACAGGATATGAAAGTGAAATCCCCAAAGAATCCACCAATAAAAAATAGTGAAGCTAATAAACAAATTCAGCAAGGTTTCAGGGTACAAAATCAATGCAGAGGGCTGGAGTTGTGGCTCAGTGGCAGAGCACTTGTCTAGCACGTGTGAGGCAGTGGGTTCGATCCCCAGCACCACATAAAAATAAATAAAATAAAGGTAAAAAAATCAATGCAGATGCTCCTCAATTTATCATATGGTCATGTCCCAATAAGCCCATCATAAATTGAAAGTATCATAAGTTAAGAGTGCATTTAATACATATAACCTATCTAATACAGTTCAGACAAGCATACCTTAAACACGCACAGAACACTTTAGTTAGCATATAGTTGGACAATATCATCAAACACAAAGCCTATTTGATAAAAAAGTATTAAATATCTTAACTAATTTGTTGAAAATTTGTGTCAAAAAAACACTGGCAACACAGTATACTCTGAAGTATCAGTTGTTCAGATCACACAGTTGGCAAGGAGCTGCATCTTGCTACTGCTGACCAGCATCACAAGAGTATCTCACTGCATATTACTAGCCTGGGAAAAAAATCAAAATTTAAAATTTGAAATATGGTTTCTACTGAATATGTATTGCTTTCAAACCATCATAAAGTTTAAAAAATCATAAATCAAATCTCATAAGTCAAGGGTCACTTGTACACAAGTCCACTTATATCTCTATACACCAACAATGAATGATTCAAAATGTAAATTAAGAAAATAATTCTAGGGGCTGGGGTTGTGGCACAGTGGAAGACTGTTTGCCTAGCACATGTAAGGCACTGGGTTCTATTCTCATCGCCATGTAAAAATAAATAAATAAAACAAAGATATTGTGTAAAAAAAAAATGTAAACCAGTAAAATTAATCCAGTATTTTAAAAAAAGAAAATAATTCTATTTATAACTGTAGCAGAAGAATGAACACGGGTATTTTAAATGTAATCAAAGTAATGTAGTAGAAACTAGAAAGTATAACTGAAACAAATTAAAGACCTAAATGAATGGAAAGTCATCCCATATTGAGAAGGTAATATTCCCCAAATTGATGTACAAATCGAAATCAATCACCATCAAAATTCTAACTGCTTCTTTTTTAGAAATGACTGGACTGATCCTAAAATTCATATAGAAATGTATAGGACTTATAGTAGCCAAAACAACTTTGGAAAAATAACATTAAACAATTCATACTTTATGATTTCAAAAAGCTATAGTGATCAAGATAGTTTGACACCAAAATAAAGGCAGATTTATTAAAAAATTGAATAAAGAGCCAATAAATAGTCCTTTGCATAAATGGTTAAATGATTTTGACAAGGGTAACAATATTGTTCAATGGAGAATGATCAGTCATTTCAACAAATGGTGCTATGAAAGCTAGATATACATATGCAAAAGAATGAATTTGGATTCCCTACCTCAAACCATATACAAAAACTAACTCAAAATGAATCAAAGACCTAAATGCAAAGGCTAAAGCTAGAAAACTCAGAAAAAAAATATTGAGACAAATATTCATAGCCAGGCGCGGTGGCGCAAGCCTGTAATCCCAGCACTTAGGGAAACTGAGACAGGAGAATCGCGAGTTCAAAGCCAGCCTCAGCAATGGCGAGGCACTAAGCAACTCAGTGAGACCCTGTCTCTACATAAAACACAAAATAGGGCTGGGGATGTGGTTCAGTGGTCGAGTACCCCTGAGTTCAATCCCCAGTACCAAAAAAAACAAAAATTCATGAGCTTAAACTTGAAAATAGAGTCTTAAATATGATAGCTAAAGCACAAGTAGAGAAAAAATAAATGCTTAAATTAAAATTAATCAAAATCAAAACTTTTATATATGAAGGACATTATCAAGAAAGTGAAAAGGTAACTCATAAAATGGGAGAAAATATTTGCAATTCATATCTAACAAGGGATTTTACTCAAAATATGTAAGAAAAAGTCTTAGAATTCTATAATAAGAATGACTTTTAAAATAGATAAAAGATTTGAGTAGACATTAAAAATATATACAAATAGCTAATAAGCTCATGAAAATGTTCAATATCATTAGTGATTAAGGAAATATGAATTAAACCATCCTGGGATAGCACTTCACATCCACTAGGATGGCTATGAAAATAAATGAACAATAAGAAGTGTTGGCAAGGGGCTGGGTTTGTGGCTCGGTGGTAGAGCGCTTGCCTCACATGCGTGAGGTACTGGGTTCGATCCTCAGCACCACATACAAATAATAAATGAATAAAAAATAAATATCCATCAACAACTAAAAAAATTTAAAAAAAAAAGAAGTGTTGGCAAGGATGTAGAGAAATTGGAACCTATGTGCATTGAGATGAGAATATAAAATGATTCAGTCACTGTGGAAAATACTTTGGTCATTCTTTAAAAAGTTAAACATAGTTACCATATGTCCCAGAAATTCCACTCCTAGGTAAATACTCAAGAGAATTTAAAAACATATATTCATACAAAAACTCGTACTGGAATGTTTATAGTGGCGTTAGTCATAATAACCAAGAAAAATAAGGAAGCCAATGCCAACTTCAGTTGAATGATCAACAAAATGTAGTATATGCATATGATGCAATATTGTTAATAATAACAAAGAATTAAATAATTATATATGATAAAACATGGATGGACCTTGAAAACATTATGCTAAGTGGAAGAAAGTAATCACAAAAGATCATGTACCATATGACCATATTCATATGAAATGTCCAGACTATGCAAATCCACAGAGACAAAAAGTAGATTAGTGGTTGTCAGCAGCTGGAGAAAGAGGAAAGCAGAGAGTGATTGGTAATGGATATAGAGTTTCTTTGGGAGGTGATGAAGATGTTCTGGAATTAGATAGCAATGATAGCTGCACAGCTCTCTGAATATTCCAAGAACTATTGAATCATACATTTTTAAATGGTAAAATTTATGGTCTGTGAATTATACATCAATAACAAATTAAATTTAAAAACAATAGAATTGGGTAAAGGATATTAACAAGAAATTCACAGAAGAAATGTGAATAGTACTACAATTAAAATGAGACCATTTTTTTCAGCCTCTCATATTATAAAACATATTAGAGATAAATAGTATTAACTCAGCTGAAAAAGGTACAGCAAAATAAGCATAGCCATGCCTCACTTAATAACATGAATACATACTGAGAAATGCGTCATTAGGCAATTTTGTCTTTATGATGCATGAACATCATACAGTGTACTTACACAAACCAGTCAGTACAGGTCATCACTCAATTTGGCCTCTTGATGCAGTCAAAAGATGCCATAAGCACCAGATGTATGAGGCTCTGCTTGTTTAACATAGCAGATTATATTACAGTAAACTTTTTTATAAGCAGAATGAGCATGCTCTAAAATAACAATAGAAAATATGGTATAGTAAATACATGAACCAGTAACGTAGTGGTTTATAATGATCATCAAGTATTATGTATTGTTCACAATTCTATGTGCAAAACTTTTATGACTGACATTGTAAAACATTTGTTTACATCAGCAAACATGTGAGTAATGCCTTACACTATGATGTTACAAAAGTTACAAAGTCCCTATATGAAAGAGACTTTTCAGCTCCATATAATCTTATGGGACCACTGTCATATATGCTGTCTGTATTTGACTGAAACATTGTTATATGGCACATGACTTAACTCTTATACATAGTTAGAATAAGTATGCAACCTCTTGTAGACAATATGGTTATAGTTATAAGATTTCAATATGCACAAGCACATTTAATGACTCAGAATTCCCTAGTGTAGCAAATTGAAATGTATTCTCCAAAAAAAATACGTTAAAGACCTAAACCCCAGTACCTGTGAATGGGACCTTATTTAAAAATAGTGTCTTTGCAGATGTTAGCAAGTTAAAATGAAGTCATACTAGATTAAGGTGTGCCCTAAATCCAATGACTTGTGTTCTTGATACACAGAAGATGTGGAGATGAACAGATCCACACCCAGGAAGGAAAGCCATGTGAAGATAGAGGAAGAGATTGGTGTGATGCCGCTATAAGACAAGGAATGCCAAGAATCATTTGAGGCCATAGAAGTTAGGGAAAGGCAAGAAAGTATTCTCTCCTAGAGCCCTCAGACGTGGCATGGCCTTGTCAACATCTGATTTAGGACTTCTAGTCTCCAGAACTGGGAAACAATAGTTTTCTGGGTTTGTTTTTGTTGTTGTTTGTACTAGGCATTGAACCCAAAGGTGCTTTACCAATGAGCCATATCCCAAGTCCCCTTTTTATTTTTTATTTTGAGGCAAGTTCTCACAAGGTTGCTTAGAGCCTCGCTAACTTGCTGAGGCTGGCCTCAAACTTGCAATCCTCCTGCCTCAGCCTCTAGAGTCGCTAGGATTACAGGCATGTGCCACAGTGCCCAGTGATTTTCTGTTGTTTTAATCCACCAAGTTTTGGTAATTTATGGCAGCTCTGAGAAACTAATATACCCCCCTAGACTCTCCCTCATAGAAATGGTTGTAGAAGTAGGCAATAATATTTGTAATGTCTTAATGAGTTCCTTGCAGCACTCTATAATATCAAAAAAGAAAGGTAACCAAAGCATCCATCAATACTTAACTGGTTAAATTAAAGTACATCCCATTGTATGTGGAATGTTACTCAGCTATGAAGAATGAATTCTTAGCCGAGTGCGGTGGCACAAGCCTGTAATCCCAGCACTTAGGGAGGCTGAGACAGGAGAATCACGAGTTCAAAGCCAGCCTCAGCAACGGCGAGGCGCTAAACAACTCAGTGAGACCCTGTCTCTACATAAAACACAAAATAGGGCTGGGGATGTGGCTCAGTGGTCGAGTGCCCCTGAGTTTAATCTCCAGTACCAAAAAAAAAAAAGAATGAATGAATGAATTGTACATGTATGCCATATTTCTAAAAGAAAAGAGAAAGTAGCAAACAAATATATAAATGTATTTTAGTCCATTCAGGCTGCTATTGCAAAGCACCTTAAAATGGATTACTTATAAACAATATAAATTTATTTCTCATAATTTTGAAGGCTAAGAAGTCCAAGACTAAGGCACTGGCAGATTTGGTGTCAGATCAGGTCCTATTTCCTGATTCATGCAAGTGTCTTCTAGCTGTGTTCTCACATGGTGGAGGGGTGAGAGTGTCTCTAGGGCCATTTCTTATAAGGCCACTAATCTCATTCACAAGTTATCCACCCATGTGACCTAATCACCCTCAAAGGCCCCACCTCCTATTACCATCACTTTGAGGGAGTTAGAATTTCAACTTATGAATTTAGGGGGACAAAAATATTCAGACCATAGCTGAACCATTTTTTATAAAATGTTAACTTTTGAACTACTAAAGAAAATTATACACACAGACACACACATACATTAACTGTGTATTTTCTTGAGAATAGAGAAGGACACAAAGTAATATGGAACTGTCAACAGTAGTTAATACTAGAAACTTGTAGGTGTGGGTAACAATTTGGTATTTTTACTTCTCATTTTTGATAAATTATTTATATGTGAAGGTGTATTTCTTTTGTAGGGAAAAATGTAAACACACCTACCATATTAAAGTGCTTTCAGTTTTTCAAGCATTCCATTCTCTTTCATGTTTCAAGCATTTGCCCCTGGTTTTCCCTCTGCCTGCAACACTGTCTTTCTGACACCTTCACCTGATGACTCATCTCTTAACTCTTGGTTGTTTATCACTTTTTTCCAGAAGCCTGCCCCAATTACCCTTCCTCTCTATATTACCTTGCAAAGCTAAATTAGGTGCCTTCCTCTGCATCCCCAAGCACCTTGTACTGCTCTACGATAGCACTTACTACACACTGAGTTCTGATCATTGGTTTACATATCACTGTCTGTACACTGTATAATATACTGTGGTATTATTCCCAGTCAATATTCAAATTTTATTGATTTTATTAATTGATTTATGGACAGATCATTACTGAAAATATTATTCTTTTTATTCCAGAGAAAATGGATGGAGATGAAGATAAAGGAAGGAGAAAAGAAAGGTAAATCAGAGGTGTTTTTAAAAACTCCATGTGAGCTAGGTGGGGAGGCAGAAGGGGAAAACAGGATAGCCTGAGGGGCAGAAAAGAGAACTGAGTAACTTGATCTGCCATAACTTCATCTCTCTCATGCAATTGATATTCTACTCACACTGGACTATTTACTCCCCACCCCAAATACATATTTATATACCTATATGACTTTGCTTATGCTATTTTTTCAGCCTTCCGCATCCTGGCCCCCAGTACTGGAGATTAAACTCAGTGGGGCTCTACCACTGAGATAAAACTCAAGGTTTTTTAATTTTAATTTTTAAATTTTTTTTTTAATTTTTAATTTTGAGACAGAGTCTTAGTTGCTGAGGCTGGTCTTGAACTTACTAGACCTCAGCCTCCCAGGTTGCTAGGATTACAGGTATGCACCACCACTCCTGGCTGTCTTTCAGGCTTACACAAGCTTTTGATATAATTCATCACTGCCTCTTTTGACACATGTGCTGTTCACTTGATTTTTGCAACACCTCAGTGTTTTCCTCCCATTTCCCTGGCCACTCCATTTCGATCTTATTTGCCAGTTCTTCCTCCATCACCTGACTTTTACTGCTAGAATTTCCACTATGCAATATGACTAGTCAAAGGATGAATGGAGAGGTCATAGTTAAAGGACTATTGAGACCTTCAATATGATATGAAAAGACAATGAAGCAATATTGACCCAGTCCTGAGGAAATGAAAGTGAGCCCCAAGGTCTGAGGATGTGGCTCAGTGGTATACCGCTTGCCTACCAAGCACGAGGCCTTGGGTTCAATCTCCAGCACCACAAAAAAGGAAGGAAGGAAAGAAGGAAGAAAGGAAGAAGGAAGGAAGGAAGTGAGGAAGGGAAGGAAGGAGGGAGGGAGACCCAAGAATTTTATATGCTATTGATTTGACATTCAATAGACTGGTAGTCTCAAGTATGCAAAAGTTCAAAAATTGCATACTGTGGAAATATAATTTCCTCATATTCATAATAAGAGTTTGCTATGCTCACTTCCTTAATAAAAGCTAGTAGATAATAATATCTAGAAAACCAAAGAATATCAAAATAAAGATAAATGGTGGTGGTGATACAAGGACTAGTGGTAAGTATTGATTCACTTAAAAACAGAAACAAGACCAAACAACTTACAGAATTCTAGACAAAGAACAGAATGTAAATTAAATTATGAGAAGTTAATAATAATATATACAGCTAAAAGATATTGAGATGAAAAAGGAAGGTGCATGGATGTACGTTTCATCCTATTTATAATAATAGTTTTCTATGTGTCAAGCATGGTGCTAAGTATTTTACATATATTAAGTCATTTATTCCTCACAACAACCCAATGAAGTAAGGACTTTATAATCCCCATTCCAGAGATGAACAGAGAAATATGGATATTAAATAATTTTCCCACCTTTACAAAGATAGAAAGTGGCACAACTGATTTGAACCAAAGCAAACTATCTTCAGAACCTATGCTTTCAACCAACTACCCAGGAAATCAGTCAACACTATAAAAATTGAAACATGAAGATAAAAATATAAGGACTGACACCTCTACATATATTTTACTTCTTTGATCTTAACTTTAAAATAATCTTTCAAGAGACTACAATTCCTTGAAGGAGAGAAAACATTTATCTGAAGTTTATTGATTCCTTTACTTCCACTTTGATTTATTTTTCTTTAGTTCAACTGAAGCATTTTTAAATTTTTATATTTTCATCTGGGTGCACTGGTGTGTACTTGTAGTTCCAGTTATTCTGAAGGCTAAGGCAGGAAGCATGAGTAAGAGACCAGCCTGGACAACACAGCAAGACCCCATCACTTAAATAATATGTATTTTTAGGGTCTGGGGATGTGGCTTAATGGTAGAGCACTTGCTAGCATGTGCAAGACCCCAGGCCAAATATATATATTAGATTTTTTAAATACCGTGCAAATTATTTCTACCAAAATTTGTCTATTAACCCTATGATGCCCAGAATAATGTTCATTAATCTTAAAATAGCTATAATTTATTAAATATTCACCATCTGCCAGGTATGGGAAAATACACTTTAAATGAATTACCTCATTAAGTTATCACAACAATCTTATAAATAGGTACTATTTTAATCTTTCTTTTATTCAGATAATGAAACTAAGGCACAATAATGGTTATTCCTGGTTTGTGCAGATTTAGAGATTTTTTTCCCTTTTTTGTACTTTCTCACATTTTTGATCATTTTATAATGAATATGTGTCTTTTTGATAAAAAATACAAAAGTCATTCTAAAAACGTGTTTTTAAATAAGTAACTGTGAAGATTCTCTAGGGCTGTCTTGCGCCCTGCTCTCTTGCTATTCTGAATTCTCTTCTTAAACCATGTTATCAACTCCCATAGCTTTCCCAAAGGTAAATGGCTTCTATATTTCAGCTCCGGGGCTTGTTTTCTGAGCTCCAGACATATATTCCCACTGAAAACTACTCATATCCTCTGGATGCTTCATAAACAATCCAAATTCAAAATGTCCAAATCCATACTCAACACTTACACCACATTAGTTCTCAGTGCTACCTAATCACAATGAATGGTGCCACTCTCCACCTGAATGCACAAACCAAAAATCTATGAGTCATTTCTTATTCTTCTCTTTTTCTTGCCCTCTATATCCAATTCATCACCAAGAATACGCTACCTCTAAAATATATTCCAAATCTCTTCACTTCTCTCTATCTCAGCTACCTGTTCCCTAGTCTGAGCCACAATTATCTCTTTCAATTACCTCTTAACTAGTCGATCTTTTAAGATTCTTGATCCTTTACAATTCATTCTTCTCATACCAGCCAAAAAAGAAGTTAATAAACATAAAAAGAACTCTTCTTGAGTCTTTCAATGAATTCACATTGTTCTTAGAATAAACTTCAAATCCTTGCCAGGGCCCATAAGAAAGAAACTGTATATTTCCTTCCCTATATGTTTCTCCTTTCTATAGAAAAACCAGGATATTATTAGGAATAGTAATTAGCTGAGTTAAAAATAAAACGTCTGCAGGCTGCTAGAGCTAAGGGAGGCCATCCAACCCAGTTTTGGCCAATACAATAATCAAGAATCTACTATATAAGCAATTTCCAGAAAAACTATTACTTCCTTGATTGAAAGGAAAAAGATCAGCTGGCATGTATACTTTTTTATTATTTCATTTTTTAATTCATTCTAATTAATTATACATGACAGTAGAATGCATTTTGATACATTGTACACCAATGGAGCACAGCTTCTCATTCCTCTGGCTGTATATGGTGCAGAGTCATACCAATAGTGTAATCATACATGTAAATAGGGTAATAATGTCCATCTCATTCCATCATCCTTCCTATCCCCATAGCCCCACTCTTCCCCTCACTACCCTCTGCATAATCCAAAATTCCTTCATTCTTTCCTACCCCCTCCCCCACTATGGATCAACATCCTCTTATCAGAGAAAACATTTGGCCTTTGTTTTTCGGGGATTGGCTTATTTCACTTAGCATGATATTCTCTAGTTCCTTCCATTTACCTGCAAATGCCATAATTTCATTCTTCTTTAAGACTGAGTAATATTCTGTTGTGTATATGTACCACATTTTCTTTATCCATTCATCTGTTGAAAGTTAACTAGGTTGGTTCCATAGTTTAGCTATTGTGAATTGAGCTGCTATAAACATTGATGTGGTTGTGTCACTATAGTATGCTGATTTTAAGTCCTTTGGGTATAAACAAAGGAGTAGGATATCTGGGTCAAATTGTGGTTCTCTTCCAAGTTTTTTGAGGAATCTCCATACTGCTTTCCATAATGGTTGCACCAATTTTCAGTCCCACCATCAGTGAATGAGTGCACCTTTTTCTCCAGATCCTCACCAACACTTATTATTGCTTGTATTCTTGATAATTACCATTCTGACTGGAGTGAGATGAAATCTCAAAGTAGGTTTGTGTGTGTGTGTGTGTATGTGTGTGTGTGTTTGGTGTTGTGGATTGAACCCAGGGCTTTGTGCATGCAAGGCAAGCACTCTACCAACTGAGCTATATCCCCAGCCTGAAATTTCAGAGTAGTTTTGATTTGCATTTATCTGATTGCTGGAGATGATGAACATTTTTCCATGTTTGTTGCCTGATTGTATTTCTTCTTCTGTGAAGTGTCTGTTCAGTTCCTTAGCCCATTTATTGATTGGGTTATTTGGTGTGTGGGTTTTTTTGGTGTTAAGTTTTTTGAATTCTTTATATCCTGGAGAGTAGTGATCTATCTGAGGTGCATGTGATAAAGATTTTCTCCCATTCTGTAGGCTCTCTTTTAACATTATTGATTGTTTCCTTTGCTGAGAAGAAGCTTTTTAGCTTGAATCCATCCTATTTCTTGATTCTTAATTTTACTTCTTGCATTACAGGCATATGCCACAATGCCTGGTTTGACCTCCATTTTAACTCAATCCTTTTAACAAGGAAGACATGTTATAAAAGATCTCAAAGTCCATCCAAAAAACATATAAAAAGCACTTATAGCCGGTGTGGTGGCACATGCCTGTAATCCCAGCAGCTCAGGAGGCTGAGGCAGGAGGATCATGAGTTCAAAGCCAGCCTCAGCAAAAGTGAGGCAGTAAGCAACTCATTGAGACCCTGTCTCTAAAAGAAATACAAAATAGAGCTGGGAATGTGGCTCAGTGGTCAAATGTCCCTGACTTCAATCCCTGGTACCTCCCTGCCCCCCAAAAAAGTACTTATAATACAGTGTACTAAATGCAACAGTTGAAATTTGAGCATGATATAAAAACAGAGTAAGGAAAGGGGAACAAATTCATGAAGTAGTAAAGATAAGACCAAGGAATACGTCAGGAAGTGTTAACATCTAGGAGGCATCTTGAGGGCTAAACTGGAATTTTCCAGGTAAACAAGGGAGAGGAAGAAAAATCTAGGTAATATGTATAGAATGTGCAAATTAGCTATAGTATGAAAAAGCAGAGCAGGCTCATCAATAGAATGTAAAGGGTGAAGGAGGCATCAGAGGTGTTGCATTAGCAACATTGTTGAAGGGAACCATCTGACCTAGTAAAACATAGGATTCTCTTTGAGACTTCTCTCATGACTTATGTGAAGCTTGACCAAGAATTGTAGAACAAATAGAATTATAGCCCATATTTAGTATTTTATATAATCAGTTTCATGCAGAATCACATGTCCCAACATCTTTTCCTTTGAGACCTTGGGATGTGAATACAGTCACATGAACATGCCCCATTGCCCTGCCCAGCTAAGACTTCCAGTTGGCTTCATCTCTGGAATAAATTGTTCAAAAGCAAGGATAGAAAGATAGACAAGATCCAGACCATGAAGTGCCCACTATATTACCATAAGTGGCTTGGATTTTATAGACAATAAATATACATTGAAGGATTTAAGCAGAGGAGAGACTGTCCTCAGATTTTCATCTTAGAAAGAACCCTGTGAAGACAATGGACTAGAGGTAAACTCCATTACAACAGTAAAAGTAACTATAAACCCTTGAATAAGGCAATAGATATTGAAGATGGAGAGATAAGGATTGTGGTGATAATTTAGAGGCAGAATTGAGTGAACTTAAAGGGTGATTAGGCATGAGGATGAATAAGAGTAGAAGAAATCAAGGCTCTTTTGTCCTAAAAATTGACCATTGTGTCATTTAGTGAAGAGGTAATATAAAAGAAAGTATTTTTGGAAGGGGATATAATTAATTCAATTTTGAACAAGTAATATTCGATACATATTTCATATGTTCAACTGATATATCTAGCAAGTTAAGTGGACACGTGAGTCTGGACTCTCAAGAGAGGAACCTGGGTGAGAGATATGGATTTGAGACTTGTCAGAGAGCATGGCAACCTAAACTAAGGTTCTAGAAATGAGCATACAGAGGATATAACAGCTAAAAATTTTGAATAGATAGGACCTGGTGACTGATTGGATAAAAAGATTGTGATAAAGAGCGGAAAATCCGTGACAGTCCTCAGATTTCTGATTTGAAAATTGTGTGATTGTTCCACTGTTAAGGGCTGAATCATGTTCCTTCAAAATTCATATACTGAAGTCTTATCCCCAAGTACCTCAGAATTTGACTGTATTTGGAAATAGGGCCTTCAAAGAGGTAATTAAAGTAGAATGAGCTTACATACATGGTCACTTACTCAATACGACTAGTGTCCTTATAAGAACAGATCAGGATATAAACTCATATAGAGGGAGAAAGCCATGTGAACATGAAGACAGCCATCCACAAGCCAAGGAGAGAGTTCTCAAAAGAAACTGGTAACCTGGCTGACATATTGACCTTGGACTTCTATCCTCCAGAGCTGTCAGAGCATAAGTTCCTCTTACTTAAGACACTGAGCCCATGATATTCTGTTATAGCAGCCACAGAAAACTAAGATAGCCACCAACCAATATTGGAATTATGAGAAAGAAACTAGGCTGGGGCAAGGAGGTGTTGATAAAGAACATTTTGAGTTTGAGATTCTTGACGTACATTCAGGTAGAGATGGTCCAAATGTTTTGAAATGAAAAGACAGAACTGAGTTTGGGTACAGATTTGGGTATCATTGATATATAAGTGATATTTTAAACTGTAGGCGTGGATGGGATCATCTAAGAGGTATATGTAAATTGAGAAGGATAGAACCATAATGAATATGGTTCATGAATGAAAAGGACTGTGATGACAATTTAGAGGCAGAATTGACTGAACTTAATAAGTGATTAGGCATGAGTATGAACAAGATTGGAAGAAATAGGCACAATGAATATCAGCATTAAGGAACCAACTATAGAAGAGGATCCACCCAGGAAAGGAAAATAATCAGAGACACAGGATTAGGGGGTGGAGATTGATTTAAATTAGTCTTTATTTTATCCCATTTTTAGTTATAATTAAGTGAGTACATATTGGTGTCAGTTCTCCAAGAGCTTTTATATAGTGAAGGAGGCACTATCTTATTCATTTATGAATCTCCAACACTAAGCACAGTGCCTGACATTTAATATCCCTGCAATAAATATTTGTTGAATCAAATGGAATTGAAATTAGAACTTCATTCCTTTTTGTTTTGTTTTCTTATTTTTAGAGTGTGCAGCATGTATTGCCACCAATATTTTAAGTTCATAGCAAAAAATCATTTCAATGTGTCCTAGGCTTGATCCCCTTCCAACCCAACCCCCAGGACAATAGTTTTCATTATAACCTTCTGTCTTTGCCATTCTGGATGGAATTCTGTGCACAGAAGTTATATACATATATGGGTATATCTATGTAACAAATCGCAGCACAGGAGCCCCCTGGGCTCCCTCAAGCTCTGGTATGACATATTTGAGCCATATAAATTCAGCTTCTCCTCTGGCATCTGTTAGCGGACTCACTTGCAACTCCACCTCAGCAGTGGTCTCTCAGTCCTCTCAAAGCAGGGAAAGAGTGCTGTGTGCTGAGAGACCATGGCAAAGAATCCTCCAGAGAACTGTGAGGACTGTCACATCCTAAATGTAAGTTGATTCATATTTTTTCCCTTTTGAGCAAAAGCATGGTTTTGTAGATTTATCGTATTGCAATGTGAACATTAGAAAGTGAAATCAAAGGAGACTTTGAATTATGGCTTGCTATTTTGAGGGTTATTGTGTATTGTTTCATTCTCTCTGTTCTTTGCTTAGGCAGAAGCTTTTAAATCCAAGAAGATATGTAAATCACTTAAGATTTGTGGACTGGTGATCGGTATCCTGGCCCTAACTTTAATTGTTCTGTTTTGGGGGAGCAAGCACTTCTGGCCAGAAGCACCCAAAAAAGTAAGTAAAGTAAATGCACATCACTATTCATGCTTCTGTTCTGAGTTGATTGAAATTAACCAGTGGTTGACATGTAAATTACTCTGAAAATGAAAAGATTATGAAGTCTCTTTTGTGTTTATTTTCTGGTGTGAAAAAGTGAATCAAGATTTTGCTCTCTTTTATTTTTCTAATAATTTTGTTAAGGGTAAAATCGTCTTCTGCATTTTAGTTAGTAATGATAGGATGTTGGTTTGCCCATTCTTTTATAATGCTTTGGCTTTAAGGAGTTAAGTTCCCTCCTAGAAGCAAATTTTTTACTGTGAGAAAAAATATTTTCCGTCTTTCTTTGAATTATCTGGGCAGAAACTGATGTAAAAGTAATTATACCACCACATAAGGAGAAACCACCAGAAATGGCAGCAAATGATTTTCAGGGATTATGTTTCTGACTTAATGCATCTGCTGTGAGGACAGGCAACAAGCTCCTTTTTGAAAGAAGCAATTTGTATACCTGAGTTCCCATTTATTTGTGATTAAAAAACTAAAGCTTTTCAGCTCCTCACAAGCCACAATCAACATTGTCCCACTTGAGACAGTAATGCCAGAAAGTAGAAGCAAGCAATACCAAGTCATTAATCACAGATATCTCAGAAAGCTTCTGATATTGGGGCCATTCAGTGAGGATTGGTTGACCATTGTACTTTGTATTAGTGCACCTTAGTGTTTTTGTTATTTGGGGGTTCACATGCAATGGACCAATTTAGATGTGACCCCAATAAAACCATAGTCCTTTCATGCTAACAATTTCCATTTGAAAGAGAATTAATAAATATGCAAACTACAAGATATAAAGATGGTTCTCTGGTTTTGCCATGTTTTCTCTCTGTGTGTGGGTGGTCGTTGTGGTTGTTGTTGCTACTGCTGCTATTGTGTTGTTAATTTGTTGTCAGGAGATGATCGCTTACATTTGGTGACAGATGTTAAGGAAGAAAAGGCAGAGATCCAGGAGGGAGGATGAGGCAAGAAGAAAATGGGCTGGCATGGATCATTAGGAGCCAAAGGAGTGATAGGAGCAGAGAGGAAAGAATGTGAGTTGAGAGGGAAGGAGAGGCAGAGGGGGAAGATAGAAAATAAATTGGCTAAATGTCCCAAAAAAAGAGAGAGAAGTAAAGCATAGTTACCTTTGGATTATCTACCTCTGCCTCCCATTTAGTCTCAAAAGATACCTTATCAAGTTTAAGTAGGAGGAAGAGCAAACCAGCATACTTTGTTTGTTTGCCATTTTATTTACACCTTGTTCCAGAAAGGATTTCAGGCATCACCCAATGTCTGTAGATGCCTTTCTAGAGAAGTCACCTGTGTTCAGACTAGCAGGATGCACAAAGCAATCAAGATCAGGAAGGAAATAGCAAATTAATTAGAGTGCCAAAATGCATTCTGATATAATTCTGGTACCACTTAGCTAATTCTCAAGGTGACATGCTGCCCCATAAATTGAATCTTGGATCCTTTCAAAAAGTATACATGAGTTAGAGGACAAAAACACTTTTTTGTTCTCCATGGCTATGATGTACTTAACTGGATGTGGTAGGTAACTAATCCCTTTGACCATCCATACACACCTGCCTAAATAGGGGGCTAGATGGCCTTTTTGTTTTATTGTAGCCATTGATACTACAAATGCTATTCTGAAAGGATTTATGTGTTTTTCTAAACTTATAGTACTATTTGCTTCAGAACAACTATAAATGACTAGGTGGGGACTTTGCCTTTATCTTATAAGTTTCCAAACTCAGTAGTGGGGTTCTGGTCTCCTCTGCTTCCCTATTGCATCATCTTTGCCTCTCATTCCAGTTTTTTTGTAATGAATTCTAAAGACAAATTCTGAAATTCTTTAAACCAAAAGTAAAACTTGCTCCATGTATACATACAAAAGGTAGGATATGCTACTGAACAAAGTTTATCAAAAATCAAGTCTTTCATGAAGCAATCCACCTTGGGACGTAATTGTCAGCAAAGGAATTCTCAGAAATGAACAAAGCTATTATGAAGCAATCCACATAAAAGACAATAGGTGTCTCTTGGAGCAAGTTTTTCCACTATAAACAAAAGTTATTTTCCATTCCAATGGGGAGTTTCAATTTATTGTCTTTAATATCTAAGTCCTGGCTTTCACCACAGATCAGTTTGGGTCTTTTGTAAACTAGGAGACCAGGTGGAGCTATGGATGTTTTACTCAATCCACTACTACCTTCAAACTCTCAGACAAGAAGCCCAAGAGACCATTCATGTTCCCAATGGCTAAGACTCTGTATAAACCTGTCTCCAAGTGGATTTAGGAATCCTGGGAAGCAATGAGTAGTCAGATTAGTCTGGAAGAAGAAGAAAAGGATCCAGGTACCTTGCACAAATTTAAGACTCCCCTTAAGAGTATAGTCCAGCAACAAACAATAGTTAGACGATTAAAACCCAAGCTCTTCTGGACTTTCTTTTACAAGCCTGTGGGACTTGTGGTGAACAATGGGGCCTTTGGTAGAGAGAACTAGTGATGCTACTGTGCTTATTGATGGCAGTGATTTCTTTGTCGTCCTGGGCTTCCTCCAAGCACTTACTGTTTGCTCCTCCAGCCCCCACCACATCTCCTTTTTATTTTGTTTTTCAACATCTGCTTATAATAAACAAACAGTGTTTATTTAACATCCTACATCTGTTGTTGACATTTCCTTTCTAGTAAGTCCTTCCCTCCCTCCTACATTGGTGTGTACAAAAGATCCAGATTTCTGACCCTTCAAAAGGGAAGTAAGCCATGTTTGCCTCCACACATACTTCAAGCATGCATTTTGTGTGTCCATGCACATGTACACACACACTCAAGAGAGAAAGAAATCAAAATAAAATGAAACAAGGACAACTAACTCTGGGTGAGCTGCTATACTTCCTTCTAGGCTCTAGGCCCCCTGAACCACAGCTATGCATAGGAGCTACTTGAGCTGAATGTCAACCAGGTCCATCAGACTCTGTACTCAGCTTTCTTACCCCAGTAGAAGACACCTATTCAGTCCCAGAGATTTTGAGAGAGCATCACATTAAGGCTTCACTTCTAGACAGTGACTGCCCTGGGATCCCTAAAGCATATTTGTAAGAGAAACATTCTTGCTTTTAAAAGCTCCTGGTCTTCCACACTTAAAACAGTTAGAAGCCAACTCCCTAGATAATGAATGCAACATGGAGAAAACAAATCCAAAAAAGCCCAGGCTGTATATCAGCAGTTTATAAACATAGCACAGACTTTGTAGTCTGTTCCTCCAATTATTTGTGGAATGATGTAGAAGAATAATAAACTAAATAAATGAAATGGGGTCCTTCCTGCCATGCACTGGAACTGCCTGGTGACTTCAGAGCTAATTGATTGCATCAGGCCCACACAGCAATCAACAGATTCCTGGTGATGATCCCTCAACTTCTACATGCTACCAGTATGAGATAAGAAGTGATGTGGATAGGCAGGCATTCTTCTTCCCTCCTCATTCCCACCTCAACTGAAGATAACCATTAAAACAATCTCACCCAGGGTTTCAAGCTCAGTTTCACAGGGCTGAAAATCTCTTGCTGAGAAGTGCTTTCTTGCCAAGTCTGTGTCAAGCTTTCATTGTCTGTTTTTCTAGTATCAGCATTAGCCCCAGACCAACTTTCTTCACTCATCTCTAGTCACACAAGAGAGACAACTTTCCTCCCAAGATTTCCAAGGCTTTCATACACAAGAGTTTGCTGGGTGAAATGCAGGGCTGGAAAAACATTTATTCCCTCAAGGAAAAAGTTGGAGATGTATCTGGAATCTCTTTAGCTGAGGAACTGAGTCTCACCAGATGGTGCCACATCAGCATTTTAGACAAGATGACTTTGCTTTGTTTTCTTTTCCTCTTAAACATTGCAAGATCTGAGTCCACCTTATACAACTCCCACTGGGCTAGCTCTTACTCTGGACTACTCAGGGGCAGTTCTCACCAATTACATGAAGGCAGTGATAGCCACATTGTTACTCCTTCATCCTCCTAAGATAATATTTGCTGAGTACCTTACAAAGCACCAGCAAAAAGAGCCCAAGCCTTCAAAGGAACTGTCCTTGAGTGGCTGAGAGTGGAAATGGAGTTGTAGGGGGAAGGAGTTCAGGTGATCAACAGGCAGTTACAGTCCAGTGATCAACCTGCCAGTTGGCAGCCCAAATGTAAGCAGAACCAATTCTGCCAACAATCAAACGCTGCAGCTAGAAAGAGATGAGGGATAGAGATAGCAATTGAGCCCTCAGAGGCATACAATAACTTGCCCAAAGTCACACAGCTTGTACATGTCAGAGCTCAATTAGGACTAGAAACTAGTCTGGGGATTCTTTTCACTATTTTTCAGTGCATTGAAGAATTAGGGGTGGAATTGTGGGCAAGGGAAAACTTCCCAGCTAACTTAAGTTTGTAGATGAAATAAATGGATATTTCTTGTTGAAAAAGAGGAATGTCTGGTTGCTTATGCCAATTTTTTTCAGGGATGATGATCGAAGATGCAGAAGTTCAACTTTCCATGAGAAACAATCTGCCTGCTCTGTGTTGGTATAAAAATACCCATAGGCCTTTTAATTCCTACAAGCTTGGTCAGTAATAATATGGTACAATGCCTTTCCTTCCCTTCCTTCCAGCCTAACACCTGCTAGCCAGATATTCTGAACATGTATTTCACCTTTGGAGAGTGTACCTCACAAAGAGACAGTAAAGGATGAAGGTGGAGAAAAAAGCAGCTAGATTAATCACAGGCTTCAAAAACCAAACCTAAGCCAAATGCCCTCAAATCCCTGTCAGGACAGGCTAAAGCTACTTGCCCCCAAAACAGATCCATCACACTAAGGTTTGAGGTAGCTTCAGCCTTTATAAAAAGCTTTCTTTTCTGATCTCAGAGATTGTCACAAACAAAGGCAAGAAAACAGGGCAAGCTGTTAAAGGGGGATGTTAGGGCTCATTTGCTGCCTGAATGGAGGATTTAACTAGACTAAAGACAGAATTCCTGTGAAAGGAAGAGAAATGGGTTTGTTTCGCCTCCATATTTTTGCAATGTGGTCTCACACTGCCTGGGTTTAACCACGTATCTGCCATGTTTCACTTCTGGTTCATATTCTACTCTATTGTCTTCCTTGTCCCATTTCAACATCCTGGACCTTACAGTTTGGCCAGTCTTAATGTGTGGATGGAGTACAAATGAGCCCATATGAGTTGTGCTAGAAAGATGCCTTTGCCCCCAAATATCTCCTTTTCCTGGTGCCATCATGCCTAAAATCCTCCATTAGTACTTTATTCCTCTGAGGAAACTATTGAATTCAATTTTAAATAAATATCCTTTGCTAATGTCTAAATGAGAAATCACATGTCAGATTGATTTTTGTCTCTTACACAAAGGTACCTGAAACATCATGAGATTCCTGGATGTCTAGACAGGAGATAAAGGGACAGATGGAGATATGAAGAACATAGTAAAAGACTATGAGGGTACAAAGTAAACAGGATATGAAAAGACACCAGGAGAGAGAAGCACCAAAGATTAACTTTCCCTGTTTGCCAATTTGGCAGGGCTTCACTCATCACATGCTGTCCTTGCTCTGTCCTTCCTGGATTAAAACTGAATTGGGAGCCGAGTCTGAAATGTTCTGCTTGTGCCTACTCACACCTCTGTCTGGCCAGCCATCCTGTCTTTGTTTTAGTTTACTCCTGGAGAGGACAAAACCATCTATTCCTTCATCTCCAGAAGGACCCTCAACCCCTGAGCCAGGGAGCTTAGTAGAGAGCAAAGTACTTCTGATGCCAAAGGCATGAGCTCAGTCTTCATATGGGCCAGTGAAGCTTGCATAGCCATTACCAAGCAGTGTGCTCCACAGGGACCCAAGCGAGACAGTATGTCTGGATTTGCTCAAACTCATCCCTATACAGTCCAAAGTGAGTCACCGACATCATCTTCCTAGACAAAGGACAGTCTGTTCCAAAAGGACACCTTTGATAGTGGAATTCCATCTGAGTGAATACACAGCTCCCACTCCTACCCCACACCAAGGATTCACACACAGATGAATTCATTCCCATCCCACTCTACCTAGCAACCTACTATTACTAACATAAAATCAACAAAGTTGTTGATGGATATGATCAGGAGGGACCCTTTCTCTCTCACAAAACAAAATAAAATAACAATGAAGAAAATCTCTTTGCAGGAATTTTGAAAATAATCAAGATTTGCTGAGCTTCACAGTTTCCAATAGTTTTCATCTAGCAAGGTGTCCAAGTCAAGTGCATTGCCAACAGTGCAGGAAAACTCATTCCACTGAAGTACACAGAAATTTTAAATGTCACCAGTATGGTTCCATAGTCTTCTACTAATGATTGAAAATACAGTTCATATTTTCTCTTTTGCCCAGGTAGGCAGCAGTCCAACATCCCCTAGTCTCTAACCTAATTTTTCCATGCAATAATCCATCAGTGGTGCTACTGATGAAACAAACACCCCACTCCAGCCCCCAATGGCTAGCGGTGTCAACATTTGTCTGGACAATGGATAGTATTTCTAAGGAAACGACCCCCGGTTGGGAAAGCTGACAAGGCTGGATCTGAAGTGGATGACTCTCTCCTCTGCTTGGGTCAGGCCAACTGAGAGCTCAATTTGTTGCCATAGGTAGAAGTTTCTCTTCTCCAGCTAGCTGCAAAGTTGGAACTGAGGACAAATTTATAAGAAGAAGCAAGTAATAAGCCTAGAGGAATTTGCTACCTGTCACAAACCAGGCCAGATTTTCTGAGTTAGCTCTGCAGTTGCTAGAGGGTTCTAAATATTGTTCTCCTTCCCTTTTAAAATGATCTCTTAAAAGACCTTGCCAATGTCCAAATCTTTCTTTAGGAAGATAAGAATATTCCATTGGTGTGGAATTCTTACTCAACAAATACTTGACTGCCAACCACATCCAAGTCACTGCTGGGCTACAAAGAGGTAAATGACATTGCCTCTGTTTTTCTATTCAGCAGCCACATTGGACTTTTCATGCTTGAAGTAACACTTGTTTCTACAAACCTTTCCAACTTGTTTTTCTACTTGAGTTGGGGAAAATTTGACCAGGTTAAACTAACATGCTGTCACAATATCAGCAGACTAAAAAACAACCCAAGCCAGTGCAAGCTCTATGGGGCTGCCGCTGGGAACTGTATCTTTAGAAAGCAGCATTGGCTCTGTAGACAATCTGCATTTTCAGGCTTTTAGTTTTCCAATTTTTTCTCATAAGAACAAACAAACATGACAAACAATAGGCAAAGGCCTCCTAACAACAGGAACAAGATATACTTCCAAATGACACCATTAGATCAGGTCTGGTTTGTGACACATAACAAACTCCTTTAGACTTGTTGTTTCTAGCTATAAATATGTCCTAAGTTGTAAGTTCTTCATTTTCTCCTATACTAGAATACTTTATGGGAATGGACCTTTTGGTCTTTAGAAAAAGAATTGTCTCTTTCAGATAGCAGGAAGAAATCTAGGGTTTTGTTTCAGCAACTCAAGAAAGAACGAATAAGCAGCCTTTCCAAGGGACTCTTCTCATGAGAGTCCCTGTTACTTAATGCATTGTACTTGACACAGCCGCTGATTTTATATAGGCAGCATAATCTACAGAATTTGAAAACAGTGGAATATGTTTCGAAGATAAGACCCATTATTAAACTAAATGGGCTTGGTTAGCCTATAAAATAGAAGGCTGTGGGAAGACAATAAACATTTCCTGGAATTTAAAAGGCAAAAGGAAGGAAACAAGGATAAGACTGTTACCTAATACTGGCCAAGAAAAACATCTATAGATACTAAAAAGGACAGACCCAAAGGCTGAAGCAATATTAAAGCCCTGGGTAAATATGGGGAGAGAGAATAAAGCCTAATCACACTAAATATGTTCAGATCTCTTTCTTGGCCCAAGTGAATTTCATGATGGGGAGAGGGGATCAGAGACACTTGGAAAAGGAAGTGGTAGCTTAAAGAACCAGCATAGGTTTTAAGTGATCCCTCAGCTTAACACAAGGGGAAAATACTTTACAAGCTGGTTTGCAGAATATCATTTGCTATTTAGTCAAGGCTGCCAAGAAAACTGTTGGAATTCTTAGTAATTAGCTCAGCAACTTGGCTTGAATACAAAATACTGGCTCTGAAGAGATCCCCATGCCAGCCCCAGTGCCAAAAAGCACCTCTCTTTAATCTCAAGTTTCAGAGAATTCCCAGGGGCAAGCTGCTGAGATGGCATCTCACTACAAAGGCTCTGGAAAGAGAAGATGCCCCAGATATTACCCAATTAAAGTATCTTATGAAGGGATTCACTAAGTATCTTAGAGCTTATTTTGCTTTGCTCTCCCAGACTTACGACATGGAACACACTTTCTACAGCAATGGAGAGAAGAGGAAGATTTATATGGAAATTGATCCTATGACCAGAACTGAAATATTCAGAAGTGGAAATGGCACTGATGAAACATTGGAAGTACATGACTTTAAAAATGTAAGTTGGATATTTACTCCCTAAGGCCTCCCACTTAAAATATTAGAGCAATTGAGTCAATAACCTTTAATCTCCATTTAGTTTACAAGACAAAGTTTTCCTTTGATTTCAAATTGTGCTAGTCTGCGGCCCTGACAGATGATGGAACTCATTAATTGTGGCTATTTCAGGAAATTTTATTATTGTTTTGTTGTCTTATAGGGATACACTGGCATCTACTTTGTAGGTCTTCAAAAATGCTTTATCAAAACTCAGATTAAAGTAATTCCTGAATTTTCTGAACCAGAAGAAGAAATAGATGAGGTATGTAAGAATAATAACAGTGGTAGTAAAAGGTATCATTTACCGGGTGCTAATTATGTGCCAAATGTACTAAATGCTGCACTCTCATTTGATTCTCAAAAATCCCTATAGATAGGCACAGTTATTGTTATCCTCATTTTCTGATATAGAAACTGGAATTCAGAAACAAAAAGTGACTTGCCCAAGGTCACACACCCAGTAAATAACTTGAACTCAGGCCTCTCAAAAAACTAAAGTTGATGCTTTTAGATGCAACACTATATTTTTACACCTGACTACCCATCAACATTATACATATTTGCTCCCAAAAAAATCATTTCTAGTAAGAGGGATAAGCTAGAGGAACAAAACCAATCTTGCCTAAGATAAAGCCTTTAAAAAAATAAGTACCAGGGCTGGGATTGTAGCTCAGCAGTAGAGCGCTTGCCTCGCATGCGTGAGGCCCTGGGTTCGATCCTCAGCACCACATACAAAGCAATAAAATAAAGACATTGTGTCCATCTACAACTAAAAAGAAATAAGTACCAAAACCACCTGGGGTCCTTGCAACTTCTTTCACACTCCAACATTTGCTTATTTTAAATATTTCAGTGTATTCACCTCACTACTTTATGCTGGGCTGTTAATAGAATAATCTACATAATTTATTATTATTCCTCACTAGGAAAAGCAGAAACAAAGAAGATAAGAACATCAGTGTATAAGAATTCTCTGAAAACACTACTAGGTTAGGGTGAGGGAACCTAGTATTCTGGTCCTGTCAATGAATGGCTCTGAAAGCCTAACAGGAAATGGGTCATTACTGCCTAAAACACAATAATCATTATCACCATTGAGGCTTTTTATATTTCCCTGGTATTCTATCTATTAATTTCAATATGTGGCTATCAGTGGAGGGATAAGAGGGAGCCTCAGCTAAGGTCATATTGTGACAGCACACCCTTACTACAGCAAGAAAAACAACCCAAGCATGTGTTTCATCTGATTTGGTTCACTTTGGTTTAGAGTTTAACCAGCAAATCGAAAACAGGATAAGGGCAATGACACAGTGACCTCTCTATATATCATAAAAACCTCTCTCTTCTCTTTCACCTCTGTTGTTTGTCACTTTTCTCCCACTCAACTCTCTTCATCTCAATTCTCACCTACTCATTTATCTTTTTCTTTTCCTTTTGTTTTTTGGGAGATGAGGGGGGCACTTTTCCTTTTCCTGACCCAATTCTTGGAGCCTACTTCTGGTCTCCTCTTGGACAGAGAAATTACAGACCTTTGGGGCTGGGGTTGCAGCTCAGTGGTAGAGCACTTTCCTAGCATATGTGAGGCACTGGGTTTGAGTCTCAGAACCACATACAAATAAATAAAATAAAGGTCCACTGACAACTAAAAAAATTTAGAAAAAAGAAATTACAGACCTTTGTTGCTACAATGTCCAAGAAAAAATAAGAAATATCCCTAAATATAAGGATGCTCTGTACCTAAAATCTATGGTAGTGACAGATTTTGTAGAGTTTTTTTAAATAGGCTTAAGTTAGATGCTTCTGAGGAACAGAACAAATTCTAGAATATCAGGAATGACTGTAGGAGGCAATGATAAGATGAAAGGAGAATCAATAGGATTAAAGAGCAATAAGCAGGGGCTGGGGTTGTGGCTCAGTGGTAAAGCACTTGCCTGGCATGTGTAGAGGTCCTGGGTTTGATCCTCAGCACTGTAAATAAATAAATACATACATACATAAATAAATATATAAATAAATAAATGTCCATGCACAACTAAAAAATATTTTAAAAAGCAATAAGGAATATCATATTATGGTTTTTACCAAAAATAAGTATTGAGCAAGGCACTTAGCAATGAGAGCCTGAAGTAATATATAATAGATTTATTTTTCCAAAAGAAATGAAGGCAAAGGCCCATAATGTCTCATTTTGGCCCTCATTTATTCTTTATTCAGTTAAGTTTGCTGAATTTTAAAACAAATAACACATGTATTCATCTCATAATAGCAAAATAACTGAACCTTTAAAAATTCTATTTTTTTAATATTGACACATGTTTTTAAGAAACAAACTTGTGCTCCTGTATCACAAAATTGATACCATCAGTTACTAGTGACCAGTTCTGCTCCTTCACATGTTGAAGTCTGAACATTAGAGAAGCACACCAAGGCAAGCATTTAAGCAGCGTTTATTTAAAAGGAGTAACATAGATTTTTCCCAGGAGGGAGAAGGGGACCTTAGCTGGTATCTTGGTATCCCAAGAAGTACACGTTTTGCCTTTTTATATGTCCTAGGCTTCCTTTGTTCTCCTGCTCTCTTCCCCTTATCTCTCTCTTTCCTGCCTAGTAACTAGGATGTTCAGTGGGATGGCCAAAAAGCACACGGATGGGGGAAGGGCCCACGTGGAGTGATTTGGAAAGAAAGGGGGGTGTAATCAACAACTCCCTGTGGGGAGAGATAATCCTCCCCCACAGGTTACCTTAGCAACAGGTTGGAGCAGGGCAGGTTATCTTGATAAGGGTGGAGGAAGGCTCTGAAGACATTCACTACCTCGTCAACTTCCCAGACCCAAATTGGCCTCCTTGATTTGACCTGACTCAATTTACCTATCTACACTGACTGCCTGTCTAATTCTGGCTTCAAAATAACCTCTTATACTGTACTTCCCTCACCACTTATATCCATGGTGTGTGCATGTTTAATGTGCATAGCAGGTATATAAATAGCCCTGATTTTGCTAACAAAGCTAGTCAGCATATCAACTCTCATTTTATACAATCCCTTTCAATGCATCCCAAGGTCTTTACTGAGGCAAGAGCAAAACAGCCAGGATTTGAAAGCTGTGAATGATTTGGGGGAAAAATACACAAAGGGATATTTCAGAGAATAAACAAAAACACAAATCACAAAGCTAGAAATAAATGAAAGAGAAAAGAAAAAAGCCTTATTAAGAATGCCCAGTGGGGGTGGGATATATTAAAGCCTATTTAACTATTTCTAATACTAGCAATTGAAGAGAAGGCATCATTATTAACAATATTATAAAAGCTCCATAACACAGAAACACTCAAGTGAGATAAGCCCTAAGCATGTAGAATGAAAGGTATAAAATAGTGGTAGGGCCAATGAAGTCATAAACTGGAGACCACACTTTAAAACATAAAAAAGACATCTTGTGTACTACAATGAGTTACCATTAATAGACAAATCTCTTAAAACCAAAATATCAGGTTCAGTTGTCAGGCACTCACAACAGCCATTCAAAAGAGAGAAAACAAATGTAAATCACTTGGGGTTCCAGAAGTTCAGATTATAACATACATGACCCAAGGGAGCCCCAGAAAATGATGGAAAGCCTTTCCAACTTCAAGTGAAATGATAGCAGAGAAGGCTCTTATTTCAGGTAGCAGCTTTTGCTGTTAGACCCAGGAAGAAAGGATCAGTGGTTAACTCCCCCAAGGGCACCTATTATATGCAATAACACATAGCTAGTTCACCAGCAGCCCCAGGATTAGAATTGTTATTCAGACTCAAAACATATTGTTTTCCAACATCCTGTAAGGTCTCACTCATTTTATTAATTTCTTCTCCAATTCCTACCCTGAACTACTACTTTCAGAATGAAGAAATTACCACAACTTTCTTTGAACAATCAGTGATTTGGGTCCCAGCAGAAAAGCCAATTGAAAACCGAGACTTTCTAAAAAATTCCAAAATTCTGGAGATTTGTGATAATGTAACTATGTATTGGATCAATCCCACTCTAATAGCAGGTATGGAACTCTATCTTCCTCCTCCTCCTCCTCATCCTCCTCCTCCTCCTGTTCCTCCTCTTCCTCCTCACAAAGATGATAACAGGTTAATGTTTCCAGCACTAAGAGACTCCATTTCTAGGAAAACAAATGATTGGCTTGTACCTCCTTGGATGAGATTGTATATGCTGGCTGCCAGTGAGGAGGGAATTTTTCACAGCCAAGTTATAAATCAGATAAATTAATGCTGACAGGCTTTTAAGTATCTCAGCAAAGGTAATACCACCCTAATGTGACTAGTGATAGCAAAAAGCTAATCTGTCTTTCTTTGCACATCTATATTCATTGCAGCAAAGACACCACACTATTGCTCAAACCACTGTAGGTCCAACCCAAGAACAGAGAGAAGAACCAAAACAATGCTCTGTTGCCTCAAGAAAGACTCTCTATGTCAAATGATGGTATTTTCCCAAGAAGATAAGACAATCACTATAATATAAATGTCTTTGCGGCTATTTTAGGAATCACTAAAGAAGTAATTGAGGGCTAGAAGTCTGGAGTAAAAAAAGTCCAGCCCTCAAATTCTAGTCAGCCTAGAAAACGCAAAAGTCCTTAGCTTATTCTGTCCAGCTAACACAGACTTTCACCTCACTCATTCTGAAAAGCATAGATTACTATATTACTCAAAAGAAGGTGCACTCATGGATGTATGCATCTATTGGTATTCTTTGGAGATTAAAAAATGTGAATAAATGAAATGTGGTGTCCTAGAACAGAAAACAGACATTCATGGAAATACTAATGAAATCTGAGTAAAGTCTGTAGTTTAGTTAGTAGTATTTTAGCAGTGCTAACTTCTCAGTTTTGATTATTATACCATGGTTATGTAAGATAACATTAGGAGAAATTGGGTGAAGGGTATATGAGAACTCTGTTCTATCTTTGCAATTCTTTTATAAATCCAAGATTATTTCTGAATAGAAGGTTTAAAGAAATTTAAGACAGGAAAGAGGTAGAAAGACAGAGAATGCCAAATAAAATCTGACAGCCAAGAAATAGTTTTTGAGCAATTATGGGTAAAATAATTGTGGGAGACACAAAAGTCCCTTATCCTCAGTTTTTATTTTACTAATAAGGCAAAACATTTTATGTTTGATGCCAAACAACTAAAGAAGTCTGTATGCATGGAAATGGTGAGGTTTGTTTCGGAAAATACTCCTTAAAATATCAGCAGAAGGAGTTTGGAAAGTGACCCATGCATGCCTAAATGATATCAATCAAGACAAAATGAAAATCTGTATCCCCAAATAGTATTCCCCTAAACACTTCTTTCAGAAACACTTGCAAAGCAATTGCATCATAATTTTATATTTATTATCTTAGTTTCTGAGTTACAAGACTTTGAAGAAGATGGTGAAGATCTTCACTTTCCTACCAACGAAAAAAAAGGAATTGAACAAAATGAGCAATGGGTGGTCCCTCAAGTAAAAATGGAAAAGACTCGTCACACCAGACAAGCAAGTGAGGAAGAACTTCCAATAAATGACTATGTGAGTCACATTCATTACTCTTTTTATTTTTTTATTTTTTTTAATATTTTTTTAGTTATAGATGGACACAATGTCTTTATTTCATTGCTTTGTATGTGGTGCCAAGGATCGAACCCAGGGCCTCACGCATGCGAGGCAAGCGCTCTACCACTGAGCTACAATCCCAGCCCCTCATTACTCTTTTTAAAGGAGAAAAATAATCTCTGACAATACTTAACTACCCCCCAGATCACAATCATTGGAAGAATTATATGGTTTTAACAAATGTTTAAACAACTTAGAATCTCTAGGAGGCTCATTCAAAACCAGTTTTGATCTCTATTGATATTGTCTGCATGATCAGATTAAGGAACATTTCTCACCAGCCCCCTCCCTACTCAAAAAGTCTTCCCTTCCTTGTTGGGACCTATTTCCAGTGAACTTCACCCTCTAACACTGTCTTCTTCTTCTTTCAGACCGAAAATGGAATAGAATTTGACCCCATGCTCGATGAGAGAGGTTATTGTTGTATTTACTGTCGTCGAGGCAACCGCTACTGCCGACGTGTCTGTGAACCTTTACTAGGTTACTACCCATATCCATACTGCTACCAAGGAGGACGGGTCATCTGTCGGGTCATCATGCCTTGCAACTGGTGGGTGGCCCGCATGCTGGGGAGGGTCTAATAGGAAGTTTGAGTTCAAATGCTTAACTTTCTGTCAGCTAACATATAATAAATGCATGCTATTCAATAAATTTCTGCCTCTGAGGCATTTGGCTTCTGGTAGCCAGGACTCCAGAATTACTTGTAGGTAATTCCTCTCTTCATGTTCTAATAAACTTCTACATCATCACCAATGGTTTGATTGCTGCTGAACACACTGGGTAAGTGTTTGCTGAGAATACTCCTGGCCACTGAAATGGAGCACACCAGCGTAACATGGATGGCAACAATGCAAGTTTGCATTTCATCCTCAGGTTTGGGAGCAGGAAAGGGTAAAGCATAAGGATTCTGAAACCACATAACTTGGGGCTGGGGTTGTGGCTCAGTAGGAGAGCACTCACCTAGCATGTGTGAGGTACTGGGTTCAGTCCTTGGCATCATATAAAAAAAATAAGTAAATAAATAAAGGTATTATGTCCATCTACAACTTAAAAATTTTTTTAAAACCCATGCCTTATTCTACTATATTGAGAAAGTAGAATTGAGAGGGATAATGATAAAATGTTCCCATAAGTGATGCATAAAAACATATCCTTTTGTTCATAGCCCCAATGTTTAATTACCTGAACAACATACTGTGGACTTGCTTAAGTATCTATTAAGCTGCTCGACAGGCAGTGAGTCACAGCAGGCCAACACTAAAATATTCCAAGTTTTCAGACTCAGCAAAGGAGAAAACTAACTTAGCAAAAGGGTCCCAGGCTCTCCTCCTGTGAACAGGAACTCAACTTTAGACAAATTCAACATTTTATAACCTTCACATCTGACTTCTCTTTAGATCAGTGTCTGGTTACATAACTTTCCAAGGCAATTATCTGAAAAACAGGGACCCATAAACATCATTTACAGAAACAGGCATGATAGGGAGTTACTGAGGTGAAGAATCAAATGGGATTTTCCCTCCCAAACCATGGGGAACTGGCAGTGTGCCACTTTCTTAAAGGAAGGGTAAGGCCTAGTTCTTAATCACTCCATACTTTGCTTGGGAAATGGAAAAGGGACAAGAGGGAAACAAAAAGAACTGATTAGGGGTTAATGTTAACGTTGATGTCTCAGGCAGGTCAAGTTTCATAATTCATGCTCTACCAATCTGTCACCCCTTCTAGTTTCATCTGAAGGCAGTATCCTTCATTGCTCATTTCAAAGTTATTGTGTCATGGAAATACCTGTCTGAAACTTTCCATCAGAAAAGGAGTTTCAAACCAAATCCTCACCAAAATGCCCATAGGTCAGGACTATTTCCCCCCATTTAACAGTTAAGAAAATACATACAAACAGCTTTGTCCAAGACTGATTTAAGATTAGCCAGTCATTAATTGACAGCATACATGCCATAGTTGGATTACTAATTTTCACAGAATGAGAGCACAATAAAATATATCTAATAATGCATATCATTTAAAATATTTTCTTTTTTATTGATGATTTAGAAGACATCATTTTGAAATACCATAACAGGCATTATTTTATAGTTGAAATAGAATAATTTGAGGTTGTATGCATTTTGTGATGCTCTCTATTATTGTTTCTTAATAAATTATTCATCTTAACATTTTTAAGATTATCCAATAATTTTAAATTCCTAAGACATTCAAATTTATACAGCCCATTAGTATAGTAAATACACCATGCTCTGTGGGGGATAGGAATGAAGTACAAGGTATTTCTAAGAAAAGGTAAGACACTCAAAATATATACATACAATCACACATAGAGAAACTTATACCCAACTAACTACAGTTGCGTATGCTATGTACATATATATGTGTGCATACACACACACACACACAGAGATAGATGGTTCCATATCACATCTTCTTATTCACATTCTTTTCATTCAGAAAGCATTTCTTGTTCAAATAAGATACTTCAAATAATTTCACCATGGGAAAGTATGATCTCTTTAATGTAGCAGACCATAAGTTCAAAAGAAAGTACAAAAAGCATGTTTAAGAAGCATTTGAATCATCTCATTCTTAGAGGGAAAACAACACAGCAAACAAATAAGCACACTAATCTGTCACTTCACCGTAAGCCTAGGCCAGACTGGAAAAGGTTGAAGAAGGCATGATATCTCTCCTATCATAGATTTTTGCCACTCATTTAGGTCCTGTATAGAGACTTGTTACAACATAACTTATACTTCCCTCTGATCAACCTCATCAAAGCTAAAGCAGCCTCTCTTAGTTCTATCACTCTTCCCTAGGCCCATCACAAGACACAACAATGAAGTAATTCTGAGCTCCCTAGCCAGAGATCTGGCAGGAATTTAAATGTATCTCTGTCCTCTACTCCAGTCTCTTGCCAAATGCTCCCAACTTTTCCTCCTAAGCCATCCTTCAATTATGCTTATAGTTCAGGCCACAAACTACTTCTTAGCTAAGCTGTTACAACCTCCTTGTGAAGTCTCAGGTTGTAGACCGAACCTAACATAAATGCTTTACACACTTTATTTTTCACTTATAGATTTTATTAATGCCATTTCCTTTCCTGAGAGTCTATAATGGCCACTTACTCCATTAAGAATCAGGCCTCACATTTAAAACCTCCTTAATCAAAACACTCTCACAAAATATTCATTTTCTTCTCCTGCTGCTCTATCCACCACTTTGGCTCTTCCAGACACCTTAACTTCATTCTATATCTATCCAGTCAGCCCAGTTCCTTTAGAATTCTCTCTCAGTAATTTGAAGATATTGTTAAAATTCCATTTTCCTTTAGCTTAAATATGAAATCTAAATCTTTTCTACCTTATTCCACACCTGTATAAGTTAATATTCTTCAATACACATACCCTTTACATATATGTTTAATGTGCAAGTTCTAAAAAGAGGGCCCATATATGCCCTCTCCCATTTCACTCTGTCTATAAACTAGTATAGACTAAAATGTATGAGTGGTCTTTAAATTAAAGACAGTGAGAAAAAAGACAGGGGCGAAAGTAGAAGAAAAAGAGGAGGTTATAACAGCACACAGCTACAAAGCCCTTCAGACTATAAAAGGTTGGCCTTGAGTTTTGTTCAAATTGGGAATGAAATGTCTTATCTTACTTACATCCATTTTTTATTCTCCATCTTTTGACAATTTCTACAAGAGTAAGGAATTTCTCTAATCCCAGAATGATCAAAAGCATCAATGATTGCCCACAGTTCAATGATCTATTTCCATTATACAAATACAGGTTTTTTGCATTTTCATCTCAATTTTCAATGATTTCATGTATAAAAAATAAAAAGATGCAAAAAGTACATCTGCTGTTGAATCACAAGAAATATCATATTACCTTTCAGATTCTTTGGGGTTCTAAATTCCAATCAAGAAAAGTCAGGTGAGGCGAATTCATCCATTTCTCCCATTCAGCATAAGGACACTATGCATTAGTGTGCTCAGCGCCTTCCTGCACACCTAAAATGGCTCTTTGGCAGGACTAGGGGCAAAGGAAATCTATTTTGAGTCTTTATATATAAGGCTCACTGTCTGGCTGAGTCCAAAACTGTCACTTTGGCTCCTAAAGTCTAATGCTGAAAGCTTACTGAGATAAATATGGACCTTCTCATTCGGGCTGTCAGGAAATGCGTGGATCTATTTTATTTATACCCTTAAAAATGATTTCATTTTGGCTTTCCTTTTTTGAAGAAGTTTCATTCTGGGGCTTAATTTTGCTGACAGCATGCTGTTCCCTAACAAGAAAGAAAAGTGGCTACATATTAAAATCTAGGTATGAATGTACACAAAAATATATTGCCCCTGGCATTCCAAATTCCAGCTCCAAAGTCTCTTAGAGTATTTTAATCAATTTTCATGAAAGCTACTTACCCAATGACTGCAATGATTATTAATATAGGTCAATACTCAATTCTGGCATTTGTCACCCAATGAGTAAATAGCCACTTGTCTCCTTGCTGCTTTGATATTAAGTTTCTATTTACTTCTTTTCTTCCATTCTCTGACTTCATACTTATGCCTATTGTCCTTGATAAAAGGACTCAAAAAGAGAGGCAGATTGAACTAAGGGAAATAGATCAAGGCACAGTAAATCCATCACTCAAAACAAACAGGTAAATAAATAGTACAACAACAAAAACCCTCCAGCAACTCCAAAATATGGAGATCTCTGACAATGATCTGAATATATTGTTTATATTTATCTTTCTCTGATTGATGCTATCATTTGCCATTCTGAATTTTCCACTGACAGCTGCATTTCTGCTGGTCTTAACTTACTACTAAAACACAATTCATGCTTACACCATGTCACTCATCATTGAGACAAAAGTAAGATGTCCGCCAAGGGCAAGAGATTGGTGTGCGGACCCTAGCCATGGTTGAGTTCCTAAAGCTGAAAATAAAAAGCAGCAGTGTGTCTATCTAGAATACTATCTAGCTTATTTATTTTGCAAAGGGACCTAGGTGGCATGTGAACTCACATATTCACTGTATCCACTGAAATCCATTCTTTGAGGTAGGGGTTGCCCCTTATACAGCAATGTTGTTCTAGCCATGTGTATCTAGCAAACCACTGTGATTTAAGTTCCCCATGTCCCCAATAATAGCTTTTGATGTTTTGGTTACACTAAATAATATGCTAAAATCAAAATGATTCATGACTGACCTTTTATATTTCCTGTTCCTCTAAATTATTTCGGAGAGTTTCTTCCTACAAGGATGTGCCAACTGAGGGCAACTGTTAAACCAATATGATAAACAAGAAATGAAGAACCTAGCACTCGGCTAAATACTGTGACAGCAGATAGAAAATAATGTTCTCCTCTTTGTTGTCTAGTCATTTACAAAAAATCTGGCATGATAATACCTAGACTTTGTAAACAGCTAAGAAAGTATGGGAATTTTTTTAGAGAATTCATGAAAGAATTCTTCACATGCTTCTCAGAGACCAAAATCTCTTACAAAAGCCAATAGGGATGATTTTCTCAGAAGTAGCTTAACAACTATGCTGAGAGATCTATCTACAAAGCCTGATTTCCCAAAAATAGTTGTTTCATTGTAACCTGAGGATCAAGTTCAGCTGCATATAACAGAAAAATCACAAAATGTGTATCTTTTTTTTTTTTGGTACCAGGGCTTGAACTCAGGGGTACTCGACCTCTGAGCCACATCCCCAGCCCTATTTTGTGTTTTATTTAGAGACAGGGTCTCACTGAGTTGCTTAGCACCTCGCTGTTGCTGAGGCTGGCATTGAACTCACAATTCTCCTGTCTCAGCCTCCCTAAGTGCTGGGATTACAGGCATGTGCCACTGTGCCCGGCTACAAAATATGTATCTTAATCAAGGTAAAAGCAGATATTCCAGGTTGTCTAGTCAAGTGACCCATGCACCTATCTTTCTGTGCCACCATTTTCAATACTTGGTTTTCATGCTCAAGGTCACCTCATGATCTCTGATAATTCTAGTTCTAGTCATTATATGAACCCATTTTGGCATCAGAATAAAGCTGGACAGGACAAAAGGTCATCCCTATCTTTTACAGAGACTTCCACTTACATATCACAAGTATGATATGACCAAATTTAGCTTTGAAAGATACTGGTATTAGTCTTTTTTCTGGATGCATTATCACTTGAAATGTAACCAAGATTCTGTTAGCAATTAAGAAGATGAGAAGACACCCTAGAGAAAGTATTCTGCAATCATGGGAATATTTAGTAATTTATCATACGATCTTGAATGCCTATTAAAAAGTCATCCATTTTATATTAAATTGCTTTCTCTCAAATATCTGTTAAATGCAAATATATTACCTAAAATGTGGTAAAGCATTAACACATGAGGACCCATTCACATATTATCACAAACTAGTTTGTGACATTAACTTTTTCGCTGAAGAATGAAAACATAAGTAAACCAAAAACACTCATGGAAAACAAAGGATATGTAAGGGAAAGCATCTAGAAGTCTCTGTGAAGTCAAGGTACTACACATCAAAAGACTGAGGGTTCAGGATGCAGTGGCACACATCTGTAATACTAGCAGCTTGAGAGGCTGAGGCAGGAGGATCGCAACCTCAAATCCAATCTCAGCACATTAGCAAGAGACTCTGTATCTAAATAAAATTTTTCTTTAAAAAACAGGCTGGGAATGTGACTCAGTGGTTAACTACCCCTGGCTTCAACCCTGGTACCAAAAAAAAAATGCTGAGGATAGGAAGAGAATTAAAAACAATTTTGTTGACTTCATGGTTTTGCTGCAGACTGATCTCACATGTATAGATGAAACAATGGTATGGAATTGTTATAGTTGAGAAATTACACCCAAAGATAGTATAGGACAAGGTAAATAATTCCATTTATGACTATCTTTTTCAAGGTTTTTATATGTTTTTCATTTTTATCAGCAAAGAAGGGAAAGCGGCACTGAGAGATTTAGAATTAGTTGGGAAAAGAAAACTCCCTTCCAAATAACCATAGCTCTTGCTCTTTTTTTAAATATTTTTTAGATGTTGAAGGACCTTTATTTTATTCATTTATTTACATGTGGTGCTGAGAATCGAACCCAGTGCCTCACACATGCTAGGCAAGCAGTCTACCACTGAGCCACGCCCCCAGCCCCAGCTCTTGGCTCTTGTATAAAAATAGAGCATTGTTTTGAAAAAAGTAAGGAGAAAGGTTTTTCTTTTTAAAATTTCTTATTAGATTTTGTAGTAAGGCCCTTATAAAATGATATTATTCATTAAAGAGGATTTTTTGACAGAGTTAAATTGACTAGAAAAGGTTCATGCTCTACATTGTGGGAAATCAAAATGTGTCTAGCAGAGTAAATTTCATGACACATCATACACAGAGCAGATGTGAGAATCTGAGTCCAGAAAAAACAAGTTTTATTTTACTGTCATCCAGGGAAATTTCCCTTTTCTTTAAAGTAGCCAATAATCCACACTTATTTTTCTAAATCCTCATCTTTTGTACCATCAGTGGATCCCATCAGTCATCTCAATGAATATGGCTTTGGAGATATAAAAGGCTGTAACCAATTTGTAGACCAATCCCAAGAGCAAAAACCTTTATATTCAGAGAAACTATGATGACTATTTATGCCACCAGAGAAAAAATGAAGAAAAAAATTTCATTAGTTTGAAACTTGTTCAGTCTTCAGGCCAACTAACACAACCTCCCTACAGCACATTCATTGTGGATGTTAAATAAATATTAACCAACATTCCCCTATGTTTTGGCCCAGTATTACATTTAGGCATCTTAAGAATGAGCCTGCTTCAAGAACTGAGAGATCGCTTCACAGAAATTCTACTTGTCTTGATATTCAGTTCACTTTTTTCATTCTAAAACTTGTTTTTACCAATGTCTACATTTTATTAGTGAACCAATTCTTCTCTTTGAATTCATGGAAAGTTGTACAGAAAACAGACAGATTTTTCATTTGAGGGCAATACTATAGCGGTCACAAACATTTTGACTTCCTGGAACTGGAGCAGGGAGAGGGAAAGCTGATCCATGTTTTAGCTTCTTTCCAAGGCCCCCAAACCTATGCCTCGTCCAGTTTTTTTTCTAAGATGATAATTAAGTGGTCTTCAGAAGCAGAGGGGAAAAAAAAACCCCAACCACAGAAAGTTTAAATTTATTTTTCAACAGACATTTAAGTATTTCCTTCTAGGTGTCTAATTACGCATGCCAAAGCACGTTATTTTCAAAAATAGAGCAATTCAACATCATAACTTCTCTTACACACTTCTCTATTTTTCCCACCCTGTTCCAAAGTGCTTGATTGCAGCCCATGTTATTCAGGAAAAAACAACTTTATTTTATTTCATGGAATTGCATGTCTAAGAGATATTTTTATATGTAAAAAGTTTAGATGTGTTTCATTCTGTGTCATCATTGAAAAATTATCAATCCCACCTGAAAGTCACATTCCTACCTCACAACAGAATTGACCTTTGTCTCTTACTATCCAATTAGGAGGATAAGATTTCCACACTAAAAGAGAAAATATCTTCTCAGAATTTTTTGTAATACAAAGCTTAAGATCAATAGACTGACTGTGCTCCCTACTGGTAAAATCAAGAGCTACAGCCAGCATCAAAAATGTACTTGGCAAATACCTTATAGAACTAAGAATTAAACTTTTCCTTACCATGCCCAGAAGCAGAATATCGTGCAGCCTGAGTTCAAAAATTACATGAAAATTTTATTCCTTAGCTTGAGAGCAGAAGCAAATAAAGTCAGAGCAGCTCCAGGATCAAGCTGAATATGGCTTCATAAATTAGTGTCATTTGACATCATTGTCAGTATTACTAGCTATTTCCTGTGTTCTGGCCAAATCATATCTAAATATTCCTTGGTCTGCTGGTTCTCACTTTGTAGTCTATACCAGAAGTTACTGGGGTGCCTGTTAAAAATGCACAGTCTTGCCAGGCAAGGTGGCACATGTCTGTAATCCCAGTAACTCAAAAGGCTGAGGCAGGAGGATCACAAGTTTGAAGCCAGCCTCAGCAGCTTAGTGAGATCCTGTCTGAAAATAAAAAGTAAAAAGGACTGCAGATGTAGCTCAGTGATAAATCACCTCTGGGTTCAGTCCCCAAAAAATGTACAGTCTTGTTTCTGTGGTCTAGGAATTCTGATTCTGCAGCTTTGGAATGAAGCTCTAGAATTCCCATTTTATCAATTTTTCTCTCTCCTGGTGATTCTGATGCAAGTAGCCCAAAGATACATTCTGAATAACATGGGCTATGTTTTATAAAATGTACTGATAATATATACAGAATGATTAATACTAAGTAAGCAACACCATTGTCAGAACTATGATCTCTTTGGTGGGACTACACAAAAACCTATGGTTTCATTGCTCTCATCCTTGCTAGCCCTCTGCCTCCACATGTCTTACTGGCTCCTGTTTGGTACCTGAGCCAAAAAGAGGATTTTAAATGAATATTAATAATAGGTAACATTTATTGAGTGCTTACTATTGGACTAATATGGAGTATTTTTCTTGTATTAACTATTAATCCTTAGCACAATCACATAGGTGAGGTGAGAACTATAATTGTTCCTATTTTATAAAAGAAGAAACTGAGATATTGTTCAAGGTCATATGCCCTGGTAAGTGGCAGAGCCAAGATACCAGAACAGGCTGTCTGGCTCCAGCACCCACATGTATAACTGCTATATTATAGTGCTTTTATAATGATTTTTGGTTCCCTGCTAATTCATTGTCTCACTTAATAGAATTGGAAACTGAGACATTATCACAACTTTTCCAAGGTCTCCAAGGAGTCTATGGTAGCAGCATAGTAAGACCACTATTTATCCTCCATGCTGCCTGCCCCTAGTCCCTGGGTGCTACCCACTCAATGCCTTTGCATACTGGCTTGATTTGAGTAATGTAATATTCATAGCCTGAGAATGGCCATGTGTGAAGGATATGAAAGAATAAGCTATGTATTTAGCAAACTTGGCATGGTTTTTGGAAATGATGCTAGTGCCCAAAAGACAACAAATATAATTGTAGACATCAGCTTAAACAAGGGAGTTGTTTTATTTACAGATGTCATAATAAATCTCCCTTTGAACTTTACCTGGCATTTAGGTATACCAGATCTTAAATGGCAAAACTTCAATTACTTCTCTGACTTTTTAACCTGCTTTAAACATCATTATTTTCTCTTTTATAGCAATGTGGACACAATAGGTTTTTTTCTCATGTCTTCTACAAAAAAAAATAATAAAGAGCCCAAATATGTGCAATGCATTCTAGTTGCAACTGTGAAAGAAAAAGGTCACCAGTAGCTAGCTAAGTTCCATTTTGAGTTTATCAGAGATCCAGAGCAATTTATAAGAGGGTGCTACATTTTAGCCATAGCCAAATGAATAAGTTTGCTCCCCACTCTGAAATATTACATAATATTGGCATGACCTAGTATAAAAAATCTTTAAGAGGAATTGTTAAAGGGGGGTAGGAAGCTGCAAAATAGCTTGTAAAATATAAAAATAGCTAACCAGGTAGGATTTCTGGAATGGCAAAGTGAGGACCTCTATAAATCACTCCTCCACAGAAGCAAGAAAGATACATGTAAAATTATAAAAACTAACATTTTTAGAAATCTGGAAATTAACAAAAGACCTAAAGCAATTGGAAAACATTTATTCAAGAAAAACTACTGAACTTCTATAACAGCACTTTAGGGCATTTTTTGGCTTATTCCCATGTTCTATTCAGTTCTACAGTCACTTTAATAGCAAGCAGACTCACAATCACCGTAGCTATAAAAAACAGCAGCCTTACAGCCACCAGAATGGGATGACTGGGTTTGAAACTCCTCAGAAAGTCCCATCCCTAGAGTATTGACCAGTCTCATAATTCCCTGAGAAAACCACATTTATAGTGTGTTTTAATTATTTGACCTGACTCAGAGCTTTCTGCATGAGAAAACTCCATCTGTAGTGCATTTGTCCAAAAATATCAGCTGCAATTGTTTAATATAACAGCTATCTGAATTTACCAAAAAATTCAAAGAAAGATCTAGATGTCCATAGTGGGTTTTAAAGAGCTCTCATATGTTTCTAGGGATCTAGAAAGTTACATTCATGTGCGAAGCTGTGTACATGCCCATGAAAGATCTGAGACCATTAATCTCCCATCTCTGACTAATCTTAAAGTTATGTTAAAGTTAAAGAAGAGTTGTAAACTTCCTGTCCGCATGTCAAAGGTATGCTCCAAATGGCAAAGAGAAGAAAAAATTGTTTTGAGACATTTAAGGAAATATGTAACAAATAATTAGCTTATCATTAATGATCATAGACTTATATTGCCTCATACTACAGGCAATATACACCTAATATAATTAGTCCTGAAAAGTCACTAAACAAAAGAACAACAAAAATGAATAAACAAATCAACAACAGCAGAAAATCCTGGAGGAGGGTACCTTAGGTGTCAAATTATACTATCTTTAATTTCCAGTTTTCATCAAAAAATTATAAGACAAACAAAGACACTGGGAAGTATGACCCATATACAGGTTATGGATATCAGTCAATAGAAACTCCCTAAAGAAGCTCAGGCACTGATTTATTAGACAATGACTGAAAGCAACTTTATAAATATGTTCAATAAACAAAAGGAAACCATGTTTGAAGAATTAAAGAAAAATATGACAGTGAAATCTCACCAAATAAGAGAATATCAATAAAATACAGAAATTTTAGAAGATCCAAATAGAAGTTATAGTGTTGAAAAGTAGAATATTGAAATGAAGACTTCCCTATAAGAGTTCAACAGCAGATCTGAACTGACAAAAGAAGCAGAGAATCCAAAGACAGGTTATGTGAGATAATCCAGTATGAGTAACAGAAAATAAAAAGAATGGCTGGGCATGCACACCTAGAATCCCAGCAGTTTGGGAGTTTGAGGCAAGAGGATCACAAGTTCAAGGTCAGCCTTGGCAACAGAGCAATACCTTGAGCAACTTAGCAAAATCCTCTCTTGAACTAAATAACAAAAAGGACTGAGGATGAAGCTCAGTAATAAAGTACCCCTGGGTTCAATCCCCAGTATAAAAAAAAAGTAACAAGAAAGACGAAAAATGAACAGAACCCCAGAGACCTGTAGGATAACATCAAGAATTTCAATGTACATATGAGGGAGTTCCAGAAATACAAGAGAAAGGGTGATGAACCAGAAAGAATATTTGGAGAAATAATAGCCAAAAACTTCACAAATTTCATGAAGAACTTTGATTTACATATCCCAAAAGTTCAACAAACACCAAATAAGATGAATGAAAGAATATCTATGCCTAGACAGATCAGTGTCAAACTATTGAAAGACAAAAACAGACTCCTTAAAGAAGAAAGAGGAAAGCAATTTATCAAATACAAGGATCATTAGTAAGATTAACAGCAGAATTGTTATCAGAAACCATGGAGGCCAGTGTTGACTGAGATGACATACTCAAAGTGCTGAAAAATCGTCAATCAAGAATTCCTGATTTGGGGCTGGTGTTGTGGCTCAGTGGCAGAGCACTTGCCTAGCATGTGTGAGGCACTGGGTTCCATTCTCAGCACCACACATAAATAAATAAATTAAATAAAGGTCCATTGACAACTTAAAAAAATTTAAAAAAAAAAGAATTCCTTATTTGACAAAACTATCTTTCAAAACTGAAAGACAAAGTAACACTTTCCCAGATGAACAAAAACTGAAACCATTCTTAAGTAGCAAACCTCAAATGCAAGAAATATCAATCTAACATATTTTTCCTATTTACATATATGAATAGACCACAGTGTATGTCAATATTGTGTATATCCACAAGAATGAGGTCCTAACTAGAATAAGATATACTCCATGCTTGTGCAATTATATCAAAACGGATTCTAAGATCATGTATAACTAAAAATAACCAATAAATAAATAGTCTTTTAGTCTGAAATGAAAGAGTTAAGCAGTAACTCATATCTACACAAAGAAATAAACACCAGTAAAGGTAAATACATAGGTAAATATAAAAGACAGTATAAATACATTTTTGTAACCTTTGTTTTCTCTTCCCTTGAAGTATAATTATATAAAGAAATATTTATAAAATTGTGTTGATGAACTAATAATATATAATGATGTAATTTCTATGAAAATATTAGCACAAAGGAATGAAGAGGGGATGGAGTCATACTGAAGCAAAGAATATATACACTATTGAAACTATGTTGTCAATATTAATTTGAACCACATTGTTTTAAGGTGTTAATTATAATCCCTAGGGCAACTACTGAAAAAATAACTCAAAAGATACAGAATAAAAGACCAATAAAATGTAACTAAAACAAGAGCAAAATAATTCAAATAGCACACTAGAAAATATCTATTTACCACAAAAGAAGACAGTAATGGTAGAAAAGAAGTCAAAATGGTATAAGGCATACAGAAAACAAGTACAAGAATGCCAGGAGCCAGTCTTTCATTATTGGCAATTATATTACATCTTATAAATGGAGTAAAATCTCCAAATGAGAGACAGATCAACAGAATAGATAAAAGTAAATGTGATTCAACTATATACCCTCTACAAGAGACACATTTTATATTCAAATAGCCAAATAGGTTGAAAGTAAAAGAATGAAAATATATAAACAGTATATGCTAAAAGATATACAAATAGTAACCAAAAGAAGAGTGGAGTAGCCAGGCACAGTGGCTCTTGCCTGTAATCCCTGCAGCTCAGGAGGGTGAGGCAGGAGGATCATAAATTCAAAATTCAGCCTCAGTAATTTATCAAGGCCCTAAGCAATTTAGTAAGACCCTGTCTCAAACTAAAAAATAAAATCAGGCTGGGGATGTGGCTCAGTGGTTAAGCATCCCTGGGTTCAATCTCGGGTTAAAAAAAAAAAAGGCTGAAGTAACTGTAATAATAGTGAACAAAATAGACTTTAAGACAAAAAATTGTAGAAACCAATAGTTATATTTTATAATGATAAAAGGGTCAACTCAATAGGAAAATATAATTTTAATATATGTATGTATGTATATATGTATATATATATATATAACAAAACAGCCTTAGAATACATGAAATTTAAATTAAGATAATTGACAGGAGAAATATATAATGCAACAATAATATATGTTTTAATATCCCACATTCAACAACAGGCATAGAAAGTAGGCAGAAGATCAACAGGCACTATAATATAAGAATGATACTATCTAACAATTGAACAAAAATCAATGTAACAATCAATATAACACTCTGCCTAACAGCAGTAGGATATAAATTTTCTCAAGTACACATGGAACATTGTGCAGGATAAACTTATGTAGGCTATAAAACAAGTACTAGTAAATTTGAAAGGAGTAAAATTATATGAAGTCTGTTATGTGGCCAAAATTGTATTATATTGGAAACAAAAGAAAGATGAGGGAGGAGAAGGAACTGTAACAACACACTTCTAAAACCTCATAGGTCAAGGAAGAAACTCCAAGAGAAACTAGGAAGTCCTTTTATGTGAATTGAAACTAAATCACACAAATCAAAATGTATTGGATGTAAACAAAGTAGTATTTAATGGAAAATTTATACCTCTAAATGCCTATGATAAAAAAAGATCTCATCAATAATGTAAACTTCTACCTTAAGAAAGTAGAAAACAAAGGGCAAATTAAACACAAAGGATATTAAAGTGATTAGTGTGAAACTAATTGCCTTAGAGAATAGAAAAAAAAGAAAATCAATAAAACCAAAGTTGATTCTTTGAAAAGGTCAACAAAATTGATAAACCTTTAGCTAGGCTGACCAAAAGGTGGAGGGAGAAATCTCAAATTAATAAATTATGAATGAAAGAGCAGACATCACTATCAAACTTAGAGTAACAAGAACATTATAAAGGAACACTACAGACAACTATACGGAACCAAAATTAAATAACATGAAATAGATAAATTCCTAGAATAACACAACCAAAACTGACTCAAAAAGAAATAGAAAATCTGTATAGATTTATAACAAGAAAATGAATTATAAATCAATAAACTTTCCAAAAAGAAAAACACCAGGTTCAGAACCTGTTTCCTAGCGGCTTCACTAATTAATTCCATCAAATGTTAAAAGATGAACTAATACCAATCCTTCACAAACTCTTTCAAACATTAGAATGGGAAGGAACACTTCACAATTAATTCTATGAGGTAAATGTTACCCTGATACCAAAATCAGACAAGATATCACAGAAAAACTACAGATAAAAATCCCTTGTGAATATGGGCACAAAAACCCTCAATAGAATGCCAGCAAACCAAATCCAGCAATATAAGAAAAATTTATACACTTTGACCAATGGGAATCCATCTCAAGAATGAAAAGTTGGTTCAACATATAAAAAGCAATCAATGTAATGATATCTCTAAAATGATCAATTAAATTATTTTAAAATATATAACTCAATTACTTCAGTAGACACAAAAAGGTTTTGGCAAAATATAACACCCTTTCATGATAAAAAAACATACTCAACTGGGAGTAGAAGAGAACTTGTTCAACCTGATAAAAGGGCATTTATGAAAAACCCACAGTTAATATCATGCTTGGTTATAAAAGATTGAAAAGTTTCCTTTAAGATCAGAAACAAGACACAAATATCTGTTCTTGCTACTTTTATTCAAAATTATACTGGAAGTTCTATCCAGTACAATAAAAAGAAAAAAATCATACAACGACTCTATTTGCATATGACATAACCATGTATATAGAAAATCCTACGGCTTCAAAATAAAATCACTAAAAATATTTGAAAAACAGCAAGGCCACAGGATATAAGATCAACAAATAAAATAAATTGCATTTATGAACACAAGCAATGAACCATTCAGAATCAAAGTAAGAATGAAATATCACTTAAAATAGTGTCCAAAGAATAAAATACTTAGAATGAGTTTAATATATCCACATAAGGACTTGCATGGAAATGTTCACAATAGCATCATTCGTAATTGCCAAAAATTGGATACAACCTAAATGTTCATCAACTGGCAAGTGGATAGACAGAATATGGTCCATCCATGCCATGATATATAATTCAGCAATGAAAAGGAACAGACTACTAATACACACTGCGTCATGGATGAATCTCAGAATCATTTTTTGAAATGAAAAAAAGACAAACACAAGAGACCAAATATTATATTATTCCATTTCATTGAAATACCTAAAAAAGAGAAAGTAGGATAATGATCACCTAGATTGCAGGACAGGAATAGCGATTAAGTGTAAATGATCACAGGAGATCTTATAGGGGGCCGAAAATGTTCTAAAATTGATTTATGGTGATGCTTACACCACTCAGTAATGTTACTAAAAAAAATCACTGAATTGTACACTTTAAAATATGTGAATTCTATAATATGTAAAATATATTTCAATAAATCCCTTATAAAAATTAGAACTGACACTTAACATAGCATTTAGTACATAGCAGACACTGTTTTAAGTACTTGGGATATAATGACTCATTTAAACCTCTTAACAGCCCTATTAAGCAGAAAATAGTGTTTATCCCCCTTTCCTAAATGAAGACTGAGGCACAGAGAGCCTACGTAACTTGCCACAGAGCATATAATTAGTAATTTGTCAAGAGGGAATCCAAACACAATTTGTCTTACAATCTGTGATCTTAACTTTGGCTTCCATTTGTAGGAGGAAAAGAATGTATAGATATACTTGAATATGGCAATATGTGGAAAGAATCACAAGGAACCTTAATCTGTGATCCCCTCTGGGCAGTAAGAATGAAGTATGCAGGAGAGGGAGACTTTCACATATTACTTTATACCTCTTTGAACTGTTTTTAATACATTTTATAATAATTCATGCATTCATTTCATGGATAAGCAATATCTATTTTTAGATCAAAACATTGGTTATCTTTGATTTGTTAGATTATACATTTTTAATTTTCTCTGAATATTTTTTATCTTTTCCAAATTCTTTAGGGTATATCTTTAGGCCAAGTTCTCAAAAAATTGCCTTGACTTGTTTTCTGCTACATTTCATCTTGCCAATGTGGGAGCTCCATGATTGGATTGAAGCCAAGAACTGCTGGGTAGGGGGAGTTCATGAAAGAAGGGTCTGTGTGGTTTGCTCTGCTTGGGCAAAACAGTATTTGGGCTAGATTCAAGGCTGCACTGAGCTGTAGTGTGCAGCTCTCAACCTGCTGAGTTCTCCTGGGTCACACCAGGCGGGCTGGCTGCCTGGGAAATTGCTGCTGTCTTACAAGAGGATAGATTCTCTGCATGCATGTGCACATGTGCAAACCAACCTATTTAATGAAAACACGAGGTTGGATTTGTGCCTACGGGGTGAGAGTGATTCTGCCTCTGGCATGTGTCTGTCTATGCCACAGAGGTTTATTTAGTTTTGGTTTTTATTTAACTTAATAGTCACATGGGAATATACTATGAAAGCAACCAAATGTTTTGGAGTATTTTTACTAACATAGGAAATATTAGCATATAAACCAGAGGAAGCATTGGACTGTGTAACAAGGAAAAGAAAATGGGAGGGGTTAATGTACAAACTGTAATTAATTCTTTGTAATTACTTCCTTTGTTCAATAATATTGTGGAGGTCAGCAGTAACAACAGGGTTTGTTTTTAATCTGTATTTATTATATACTAACACCTTGCAAGAGCATATTATGAGAAAATAGGATATACTTTCATAAAGTTTTCCTTCCTAAAGATTTCATATTTAATAGATTGATTAAAAGGACTTTTTTCTTTACTTCTGGTCTCTGGCTATGGGCTATGTCACATAATCCCCTTTGCTATTAAAATGCAATAAAATTAGGGCTAGGGGTGTGGCTCAGTGGTAAAGCTCATGCCTAGTATGCATGAGGACCTGGGTTTGACTCTCAGCACCAACAATGAAGAAAAAGGTGGAGCAAAATCCAAGGAAGAAGCATGGGCTACAGTCAGTTTTAAGTTCAAATCCCAGAACTGCAACATACCAGCTGAATGACCTTGGGCAAATTAACTTTTTTATTGTTTTTCTGGAAAATGAGGATAACACTACCTCCTCACATAGGTTAGACAATTGGAGCAATTAGTAAGTGCTCAATAAATATTAGCTCTTTTGCCTCCCTCTGGAGAAAGTCTTTGTGCAAATGGTCTTCTCTTATATACATTTGCCTACTAAGGAAATGCATGGCCTTCCTGGATAGAGAGAAAAGGCATGCAATGCCATCCCTTACCTCTCAAATTCTATTATGCTCTACTCTAGGTGAGTTTCACTACCTGTGCACATAATGTAGCTACTCTACCTTTCCAGCAATGATTCTGAGTAGTTCTTTCACCTACTATACACTATACAAACCTTTGTTTTATTGTATATATCCGTCATATCAATTTGATTTGCTTTGAGGATGTTCTGACTAGTTTGTTTTCCCAGGAAAGGTGGTGAGAAACTTCTATTGAAGTAGAAAAAGGCCTTTCTCACTCACCATTTTAATTTTTTAAATAATTTTGAGGATGTAGTTATGAGAATACTGTCCAATCAAGTATGATATTCTCACCCAAAGAACTCACGTTCACCTGATAAATGCAGGTAGCAGAGCCAATCATAGTAAACTCTTAGAGCAGTTGCTCCATTTCCCCCAGTTCCCATAAATGGGGTTACTCTAGAGAAAGAGTTGGCTCAATTAACTTCTAATGAGTGCCTACTACTGTCCATGCACTAAATGCTATAGGAGGGACATTTTTACATTTTTGTGTGTTCATAATGCTAAGCTTTTAGATGTTGGAGAATCAAGAAAATGCAAGCAAGGTGAACTAAAGAGCATGACCTGAGAGCAACACATTAGTCGTGTTGATCATCCACATTTAATTCCTCAAAATAAGGTCAGCATAATCTAAGAGCAGAAAGCTAAGTACAAGCCCTTGGGGGCTACCACATTGGAAAAAGAGAAGGCAATTCAAATAGTAAACTCAACTAGTGAAAGCAATAAAAGGGAAGGAAATCAGAATATTACAAAGTCAAAATGAAACAAAAAAAAATTCAGTGGTATCAAATGCAGCAAAGAATTCAAGAAAGAAAAGCAGAAAGTGATTTGATCAGAAGGAAGTTAGCAGTGGTTTCTGAGGTTAAGTGGTTTCTAACTGGGCAGGTGGTTTCTTTTACATAAAGAAACCATTAAGAAACCATTAAGAAATAAGATGTTGCTCTAATCTCATAGAATGAGATTAGAGCAACATCTTATTTCACACAGAATATTAAAGTTATTCTAATTACACTCACTCATTCATTCATTTATTCATTAGCATTGACTGAGCTCTTACAAGTACCTAACTCTACTAAGCTAGAAGGGCAATAAACTTAAAAAAATTAAATAAAATCTCAAAGTAGCTTATGTATGTTGTTAAGAAAAGCAGAAATGGTATTTAAATCTTGTTAGATTTTTCCAACAAACACAAAAAAAACCACACAGAATAGCCCAAAGGAACCAAATGTTTCCTCAGTTTCACACACAAAAAAATGCTTATATTGCCTTGCATCTCATAACCTAACAGATTTGTTTGGCCACATCACTAGCAAAGTACCAACTTGGATTCTGACAGGAGGTTAAAAACAGCAAGTCTCAAAGAATCTTGTGTGAGCTCTGAGGAAAAACACAAATGGTATTTATACCTTGTATTAGGTATTTATTCCATGAAAGTTTCATGCCCTACATATAAACCAACAACCCACGTGGAATAGACCATGGAAAGCTACCAAGCTTTCCACATTTTCAGAAAATATACCTGCAGATCTCTGCTTTTCAAAGTGGAGTTCTGAGCCACCTTGCAGTGAGAAATCTGGTGTCTGGAAATAAGGCAACCCACAGGATATATTTGGTGCATCAAAGATGAAGAATTATTTTAAATTTAAACATAGATATATTGTGGAATAAAATATAAAATTTGCCAGACTTTTATAAAACAAAACTTCAAAGGAATTTCATTATGAAAACTAAAGTTCAGGGCTGGGGTTATGGTGCAGTGGTAGCGTGCTCGCCTAGCACGCGGGAGGCACTGGGTTCGATCCTCAGCACCACATAAAAATAAAATAAAGATATTCTGCCCACCCACAACTAAAAATAAATTAAAAAAAAAAGAAAACTAAAGTTCAGGCCTGCAACACTGAAAAAATTCACTCCCTCTGCCATTAGTGGTGCATGGAAAGGTGCAGATGTACTGCATCCAATGGAAACTGTTAATGCTTAATTTACATCAATAGATAGCCTCACTCTAACCAGCTATTCTAATTAGCAAATTATTAAAGGCACATAAACATTTCATTGTGCCAGTTATAATCAGGTGAAATCAATGTACTCATTACCTTCAGATTTACAGTTTACAAACCAGTGAGCACATACACAAACATCAGATGTAAGGGATTTTGGAACTGGCCATCCAAAATAAACTCACCTTATAAACAAACCAATGTCTATAGCAGCACAATTCACAATAGCCAAGTTATGGAACCATCCCTGGTGCCCATCAACAGATGAATGGATAAAGAAAATGTGATAAATACATACATACACACAAAAAAAATAGTTTTTTACACAACAATAAGGAAAAAAAGTAAATTATGGCACTTGGGGTAAATGGATGGAAGTGGAGAACAACATGCTAAGTGAAATAAGCCAGATTCAGAAAGTCAAGGGTCAAGTACTTTCTCCCATATGCAGAAGCTAGAGCAAAATAAGGAAATTTTAAAAGGGGATCCCATGAAAACTTAAGGGATAACAGTGGAGTACAGGAAGCAGATTGAGGAGGAGGGAAGAGAGATGGGAAAGGGGAGGAACTGTGAAATGAAATTAGCCAAATAATGCTGTGTGCATGTAAGAATATATCATGATGAATTCCACTTTTATGTATAAGGTACCAATTAAAAAATAATAAGTAAAAAAAGACCAATGGAGTAGAGGAAGATCAGGGAGAGGAAGGATAGGGAAAGGGAAGTACTGGGGAATAAAATGGAGCAAATTATATGTAGGCATCTATATGTCAAATTGAACCCTCCTATTTTATGTAATTAAAAAGTACTAATTAAAAAAAACAAACGAATCTACTGGAAGTGTGATGTGTGGCCTTTCTTCTTCTTTCCATATTTTAATTTTCTATAGTTATTTTTCATTTTAATGAAAGAAGCTGGGGATGTAGAATGCTTGAATAGTATGTAAGGCCTGGGGAAAAACTTAAAAGATTTTTTAAGGGGCTGGGGTTGTAGCTGAGTGGTACAGCACTCACCTACCATGCGTGAGGCACTGGGTTTGATCCTCAGCACCACATAAAAATAAAAAAATAAAGGTATTGTGTCCATCTACAACTAAAAACCTAAGGTTTTTCAAGATTTTTCTAGTGAAAAATACCTGTTGAAAATTGATGATGATCCTTCAAATAATTGCTTCTTTACCTTCACTAATCCCAAGAGCCAGAAATCTGATTTACTACATATACAGTCACTATTTTTCAACTGTTTTCTTATCACTCTTCCTGTCACAAAAGCCATCCACCAAATGTTCTAATGGCGAATACTCTTTTTATGCAATACTCCAAACATTTTGAGACATGTGCCCAGAATTTAATTATTCTTACTTAACTAGTTTTGTCCATTTTATTAATAACAGCAATCGACTCAACTTACCATCAATTCAGGGACTATGTGGCAATCAGAAATGAAAGATTCTACTAACGAATGCATAAAGAGACTCAAAAACAAGAAATAATTACCAAATTTCAAGTCAAATGTTAGTAAATATTAATTATTATCCTAAAGATACAGGTTAAGTATTTCCCTATATAGCTTTTTAATGTAAACTGTACAAACAAAAAAGTCTGACATCTAGAATGCTAAGCATATGGTATCTCACAACATGGAATGTGATCCTATTACAGAATATAGTTTTTTAAATAGGAAAATTAATTTTTTTTTTTAGTACCGGGGATTGAACTCAGGGGTACTCGACCTCTGAGCCACATCCCCAGCCCTATTTTGTGTTTTACTTAGAGACAGGGTCTGAGTTACTCAGCACCTCGCCGTTGCCGAGGCTGGCTTTGAACTCACGATTCTCCTGTCTCAACCTCCCAATGTGCTAAGATTACAGGCGTATGCCACCACGCCTGCCTAGAACATTAATTTTTTAAGGACACAAAAGTTAAGGCCTCAGCCTTCATTTCATACTTCAAAAATATACTCCAAGTAGAAACACAAGGCTTCATTCGCAGTGGAAAACAACCATCTCAGAAGATTTTCTAAAAGTTAAACACAATTCTTTTAGAGGACAACAATATTTATTGAGTGAAAGATTTTTATTTATTAATCAAGGGCACGACAAAAACTAAGACTATTAACATTGACCATAATATTGACAGTTAAGTCATATCAACCTGGTAAAGAAATTTTAACTAAAGTTAATGAAAAGTTCCATTGAGTTTCTAAGGAAAATACAATAATTCTAGCACCACTAAAGTAATTACTGGAATCTTTCAAACCAGAGGGAAAGTATAAATACCAGTATAAACACCTTAAATTGGAGGCAAAAAATGTAGATTGTATGCTGAACTCTGATGTATTGTAGAACATGGGTAGTACCTTTTATTTTCACTGCTTTAGACCCAAGGCCTTAGACTATTACCACCACCCAGGAACTGAAATGATAGTTCTATCCAATGACTAGCTGGAAATAAAGTATATAGTGTGACCCTCTGCCTGTCAGCAGAACAGAGACTAATGAAACATTTAACCTTCTTGGTGTAAATTATACAATAAAACCAGATAGCCTTGGCTGGTAAAGGCCCAGTTCAGAAACATCAATTTTCAATCATA
>CM053417.1:45019308-45089997 GCA_028644305.1 Xerus rutilus | reverse complement strand
ATAGGACATCACGGGACATAAAGTGGACTTAGAACATACTGAACACATATCTTGATTGAATCAGTCTACTGGTATAGTTTTTCAGTCTACTGATGTAGTTTTTCAATCTACTGGTGTAGTTTTTCAGCCTACTGGTAACTAGAGATGTCAGTCTTCCAACCAGGCGATTTTATAAGTCACAGGGGAAACTAAGTATCCTAAAATTAAAGAAAAAAAGTTAATTTACTTGTTACCTAAGTTTAAATACGTTCATTTCTTACCTCAATGTTAATACCTGAATTCATCTGCCCACATTCTAAGCTATTCCCCCTAATGAAGACCTTCTCATCTGTTCCTTGTCAGGGGCTCAATTACAATGTGAAGGGTGCCCTAGGGATTCATTCAGCCAACAATTCTCACGATATTTTATTTTCCTCAAAATCTGGTTCTGAGATAGGCCTGATAAACTTATGGCTCCTAACAATAGTCAACCAAAAACATCTCTTTACCAAGAAATCAACACTTGGAAGCACTGATTAAGACTATGGGGAGCCAGGCGCAGTGACCCACATCTGTAATCCCAGTGGCTTGGGAGGCTGAAGCAGGAGAATCACAAGTTCAAAGCCAGCCTTAACAACTTGGTGAGGCCCTAAGGAACTCAGTGGGAACCTGCCTCTAAATAAAATACAAAAAATGGCTGGGGAGGTGGTGGCTCAGTGGTTGAGTGCCCCTGGGTTCAATCCCCAGTACCAAAAAAAATTGTGTTGAAAAAAAATGTGGTGAATGAAAACTGGAGAAATAAGTACCAATATTGGCCAAGGGTCAAGAGCAAAGAATATTTGCCAGGGAACCTCATGAATAAAGTCACTATTGGGATTTTCTGTTTCTCTCCACTCAAGGTTGAAATATGTGATAAAGAGGATGACTACTTATGATCTTTAGGTTGCCATGTGCATGTAAACATGTAAATCCATAGGGGTTCTTCTGTTGCATAAACACAGAAAGCATACACAGACAAGCTAAGTTCTTTCTTTCTGGCCAGGCCTTTGTATATAGAAACCTAACCTACCTAATGCATGGCCTACACAGCATCAGTAAGATTTGAATATGCTACTGGACAAGACCTTGGCAAACTCAGTCCATGCAATACACACACAGGCTGGTGTTAAATATCAGTGCTAACGGGTGAGAACCAAAATGAACGCACCTTAAAGTTGACGAGAAATAAGCCCTTGTTTTTTCTGGTCACACTATCTCATACTGGTTATTTGTTATGGCGCGAGAGAGGCAGTAGGCTAGAAAGATCCCGACTAGCTGAAAAGAAAATACAAATAAAATTAAACACACATACATGAGAGAGCTTGAAGACCTCAGGATACAGATGTATTCTCCTTTCACTTGTAATTCACCAATAATTTTTTTGACTTTTTATAAATAATTGTTTGATATTCTGCAGACCCTAAATCCCATTCAAAGAACATAAGTGAAGTTTTACTACTAGTGTGACCCAGAATTTCACAACTGGCAGTGAAGGAAAATTCAGGACTTGTGAGTTTTGAAGAAACTCTTGGTTACCAGGAAACAAAATAATGAAATGGCTTAGAACAAGCATGTTATCAAGTAAAATCTCCATCTATGAGGGCATTGATTTTCTTGAAAAGCAGTGCTATACTGATGTAAATGTTCTAGGATATTCGTATTATCCAATATAGTAGCCACGAGCCCCATGTGGTTAATGAGCACTTGGAATGGGGCTAGAGTAACTGAGATTTTGATTTTACTTAATAAGTAGCACTGTTCAAAATAGGCCACTGGCTACTATTATTAGTACAGATTTAGATAGTTCTACATGTTACTTTATAAATATATTAGGACTACCCTTGCATTCGTCTTATTTTCACAGTGTTGAATATAAGGGGAAAAAAGTCAATGTCCTAAAAAAATAATTTAAGCCACAACACAAACTTTTCATGCTACAGCAAGAAGCATACTTGGGAAAGACAACTCAACCTACAACATAATGTCTACAAAAATTGTAGACATTAAGAGTTGCATGATCTTAATTTTCATAGGTTGGAACTTATATACAACTCACTAGGCAGCTGCAGTCCAGGAAAGATCCTTATGTTTTTAGAATCTTGACTGACTGCTAAGAAAAACAAGGTCCTCATCCATCTCATGTTTTGTTTAGTTAACTGAGATGTCACTGGGTCTTCCTATAGTTCATGCCTTAAAAAACCAAAAGCCATGGTAATGGTAATGAAAATGTAGAGAACTCTGCAGTTGTGGAAAGTTGTGAAGGAAAACTTAAGATCTGAGATATGCTCCCTCCTTAAATAAAACAACCTAGGGACTGGGGTTGTAGTTCAGTGGTAGAGTGCTCACCTCACATGTGTGAGGCATGGGATTTGATCCTCAGCACCACATAAAAATAAAGGTACTATGTCCATCTAAAACTAATATTTAAAAAAAAAAAAACTAAAGAATGACCAAATCACAAATCAAAATCAATACTGTGTGTTATGGTTTGGATGTGAGGTATCCCTCAATGGGTCATGAGACAATGCAAGAAGTTTTACAGGAGAAATGATTTTGTTATGAGAACCTTAACCTAATCAGTGAACTCATCCTCTGATGAGATTAATGAGTGATGGCAGAAGATGGGTAGGGTGTGGCTGGAGGTTGTGGGTCCCTGGGGGGGGTGCATGACTTTTGGGGTATATTTTGTATCTGGCCAGTGAAGTCTTTCTCTCTGTGCTTTCTGATCATCATGTGAGCTCCTTCCCTCTGTCATACTATTCCGCCATGATGTTTTGCCTCACCTCAAGCCCCAAGGAATAGAACCTGCTGTCTGTGGACTGAGATCTCTGAAACTGTCAGCCCCCAAATAAACCTTTCTGCCTCTATAGTTTTTCTTGTCAGGTCTTTTAGTCACAGCAGTGAAAAAGCTGATTAAAACACTATGTATACAAAATAAGTCCAATCACTCCACCATAATAAAAATAAGAGGATTTCTATACTGTGATGGCTGAAATTCTTTTAAAAATGTGATTTCTTGGGGCTGAGGTTGTGACTCAGCGGTTGAGTGCTTACCTCGCATGTGTGGGGCACTGGGTTCAATCCTCAGCACCACATAAAATAATAAAGGTATTATGTTCATCTACAACTAAAAAAAAATTTTTTTTAAATGTGATTTCTCTTACATTGCTCCCATTATCCAGGCCCCTGAAGCAAAACCTTCAATCATTGAAAGTGAAAATCTTCTAGCTTATACCTACAAGAGGAATGAAGTATTTCCTAAGGAATAAGGAAACTTACCTGGAAGCAAGCAACTCCAAAGGAAATTCCTGCAACAACTCCCATTTCTGACTCTATAATGGTCATCACCTTTATAAAACAACCCTAATAGGAGGGGGAAAATCATTAAGTACAACACAACCAATCTGTGCTTTTCTATATAATACTTTGATCATATACCTTTTGCAGAAAGACGGGCTTTAACTACTATTAGCCTGTTATTTTTATTGAAATCTCTTTTCCTGCATATGTTCTCAATCCCAACTATTTCCACATTTTCAATTACAAATTTGAAAGTATTACTTGCTTGTTGCATGAAATCAAGTCATACTTGCCCTGCCTACTTTAGATTATGTGTATTAATGTGAGCAAAAATTAAATATTGGGTCCACTCTGTATTAAGCCCTCAAATATTGTCAAATAAATTCTCTGCCAGGCACAATAATTCCAAAAGCTCAGGAGGCTGAGGCAGGAGGATCATGAGTTCAAAGCAACTAAGGGAGGCCCTAAGCAACTTAGCAAGACTCTGTCCCAAAATAAAAAAAAATAAAAAGGGCTGGGGATATAGCTCAGTGGTTAAGCAACTCCGGGTTTCCTGGTACCAAAAGAAAAAAAAAGATTCCTTACTTCATTGTTTACTTTATCTGCGTCTTTTTGTGGAGAACAATCTTCAAGTTTACAACAACTCTTGGGAAATCCTGTTTCTATGTAATATTTAGTATCTTTCCAATCACTATAATCGGTGACACCGCAACAATGCAACTGAAAAATCCAACAAAATACAGTTCATGTTACAACTCTGGAGTCAAATATTTAACCTGACATCATCTTCTAATGCAATTTGTGCTCAAAACAACCTTTTTTGTACTCAATGGTCTCTCACCTCAATTGATTCAAGAGATTCTACTTGGTTCTAACACCAAGCATGACAATTTTGGAGTCATCTTACTTTCCTGCTATAGTAGGCATTAACAATATTTGTCTATGATGTAAGTGGGAAGGAAAGAAAACATGTACACATGTAAGGAGAGTCCCCATTTCTTTCCAAGTGAACATGTAGTAGCCTGACTCTATCATTTTCTCTGAGGCAATATGAGATGTGTTCCCCTCTTTAGAATCCATCACCCATTATCAACTTACCGTACTTTGGATCTTGTCTACTGCTTCACTTCTATAATCTCCCGTAGAGTTGTACTGCTTTAAAGCCTTCTCATAATTATTCTTAAAGCTGTTCTTAATCTACAGCAAAGAAACACAATGCCAGTAAACAAATATTCTAGAAAGTTCTTTTGATTTCTAAGGTCAAATAAGAAATTCTTGCATGTATCTTCCATCATCTAGTCCTGTCTTCTTAGCGAGTATAGTTTAGCTGAGGGGACTAAGCAAAACATTATTATAGAAGACAATAACCATGAAAATTTCAAAGTGCTGTAAGAGCATTTATTTATCCAAGTGGCAGCTCTGTACTGTCTGTACTACACCCCTCACCCCCAATCTTTCTCCACTTTAAACTGAGTACAAATTTGATGACTATGGAATTAAGCTATGAAACCTACATTGGAAGACTGTACTGTCTTTTTAATATTTTTTTAGTTGTAGATGGACACAATATCTTTACTTATTTTTATGTGGTGCTGAGGATCAAACTCAGTGCCTCACACATGCAAGGCAAGTGCTCTACCACTGAGCTACAACCCCAGTCCTGTACTGTTTGTTAGACACTCTAATGAGCCTTTTCTACTCACTGAATGATTTCCTAGCAACCCCAGGTACCTTTAATTTTCTTCTGGTGATTGTCAGCCTACAATTTTCTAAATTTTCGTTTATAAAATCAGTAAGAGTGAGCCAGAATTTTTACTAGAAAGCCATTATTGTCAGCTATAGGTTGAAAATAAGCTTTAAATATGCTTTAAGTGACTATTAAGTTATCTAACTCTGCTACCTAATCCATTTTTATTCTCATAGAGAATACATTTTACTAGATCAAGATTCCCTAAATCAGGTTTACCTCATGTCTGAAAACGAATCCTACGATGGCAGCAACCAGTTCGACCAAAAAAATGAGAGTCAGAAACATTGCATACTGTGGGATAAAAAGAAAGTCCAAGTCAGCATATATAAGATTTATCACAGCTGCAAAGGGAGGCAAAGGGGGAAAAGTATTCTTTGCAGTCAGTTCAGCATATTTTTATTGAAAAGGGCAGGGAAAACAGTATCAAAATGTCTCCTTTGAAAGTGGAAATTGGCAGCAGAACTGTTACTTGGCAAATTTTCATTAGGAACAGGAAAAATTGTAAAGAGCTGTGGCCAGTTCCAAGAAACAAAGTCCACAACATATAAGACTTTTCTGAAGTCAAGAATCAATTCTAAGGAAAACAAGGACTCACCAGTTTCAACATCCATGCAGAAGCTCGGCAGGTAGCAAAACAGCCAAAGGTGCCCAAAAGAATAATGACAGTGCCTGTGCCGATAAGCACAAACGGGACGTTGGTGGCCTTCTCATTTAAAAGTGAAAAATAATTTTCCAGGCTCACCTTGCCCCAAATGCCAACGGCAAGAAGGATAACACCAGTGATCTAAGTGAGAAATCAGAGAATAGAAAGTTAGACACTGTAAACACTAGCATTTTCAAATCACAAACCAGGAAGTATTTAAGATGCAATGGGTGTAAGAACTAATATAGCTGTCTGGTGGCCCAAGCATTGTAACTGGGATAAGGCAGACAAGTGAAGAGGGTGGATGAGGGTATGAAGGGGATCTGCCCACAAATATAGGCCGTGGGCAAAGCATCTTATCAAAATTCTTTAAATTCATCTGTTTTCTTGTAAAAACAAGCTCATGGTATATTTGCCTAAGGGATCAAAACTTCCTTAACCCTTTTACTGCAGCCTTACAAAAGAAAACTTTCCTGGAGGGGAATTTAAAAAAAAAAAAACAGTGTTTTTGCGTTCCAGAAACCTTCCCCATCCCCACTCTCTAGCTTAGGGTTGAACAGGATACAAAGGGAGAGTATACAAAAGCAAACCCAAGAATAGATTGGCGGGAGTGTAGCCAGACTATACTTACCTGCGAGAAACACTCCCCTCTTTCGAAGCAGTGAAAAGAAAGACACTAGTAGGCAAGCGAGCCCTCAAACTGGCCGAGCTAGTCTTGGCCTCTCCAAACGTTCACAGACACCCTTCGCGTGCTCCGGGGGTTTAACTCCCTTCCTCAACTCCCGCATCGAACTCGAATGTTTGGCGTGTCCGCGTCCCAGCTCAGCCAATGGGCTGCCCCTTCCCGCACCCCGACACCGGTGCAGACTCGATGCCCAGCTACTAGTCGCCGGCGCCGGGGGTCCCAGGAGCGATGGTCGCTCAAACCCCACCCCACCCTCGACCTGAGTTCCCTCCACTCAGAGTCACACGCCCCCCCCCCCATTTAAGCCCGGAATCCCAAGCCGTCCCTAGGTGCCTCCGTCTCTCACCCAGAAGATGAAAGTGTAGATCAAGAGAACGCTCTTGAAACATGTAATGACTGGTTTAGTCTGCAGTCTCCGAGAAGGGGACGCCATGACTATCCCGAGACCCTGCACCACCGCACCAGGCGATCGAACAGAGAGAACGAGACGCCGAGTCCCCGAATTTCTCCGGAAACTGCCGGAAACTTACGAGCGTCTGCAACTGAGAAGAGCCGGAAACACTGTACGATTTTCTAGAAGGTAAAGTACGGGAGGCTGTCCGGAAAGTGGCGACGATTTCCGAGCACCCCCTGCCGAAGGTTACCGAAAACTGTACACAAAGGTTCTAGTGTCAGAAATTTCTTAGATCTTCAGTGGAGCTTGCTTCAGGTTTTTTTTTTTAACCTCCCAAAGACTCTTACCCGCCCCCCACCTCTCTCAACGCCCTATAACTTCGTCATATTGTTTCTATCATCAGCACCGCCAGCAGTGCTCTAAGATTCGGCCTCCCTGGGCCCTGCTGCCCTAGAAGGAAAGAAAAAAAGAATGAAAAAGGTTAGAAATTATGTAAGAATGTTATTACGTGCGAAATTACCCACAAGAAATATATTTCCAAACAAAAACAAAGCAGATTGCCGAGCAGTACATACAGTAGCATTTGTTTAGACAAAAAGTGAACTTTACCTCTGATGAAATTTTACTCCTCACTTTTTTTTTAAATATTTTTTAGTCACACATGGACACAGCGTCTTTATCTTGTTTACTTATTTGTATGTGGTGCTGAGGATCAAACCCAGTGCCTCACACGTGCAAGGCAAGCGCTCTGCCACTGAGCCACAACCTCAACCCTCTTTACTCCTCACTTTTGCTTTCAATTTATGAACATTTGGGGGGGGGGGACAAGAATAAATGGAGGGAAATAATCACTTTTTCAAAGAATTCCAAAGCTAGCTATTAAAAGATAATTTCAGAATGTCCTTCAGGAGTTTGCAAAACTCCATTATCCCACTGCTTATTCCCCTAAGTAACTGGAAAGTTGAGGTGAGTCATTCATGAACACAGAATTTAGCCTCTAACTGAAAACTTATAAAAAGGAAGGGTACTACAGAGAATGCCAGGTAAAAGTGAAGCCCCTCTGAAATGTTAAAAGTGAAAAGCACTGTGTATTTCAGCTCCCTGATTTTTCCCATTAAGAACCAACTGATCACAGAGATTAAAACCTAAGGTCACACAGCTAATACCAAAGCCAAAACAAGAGACTCCTGTGCTTTCTAATCCAGATTGCTGCTTCTGTTTTAACAAATGTTTATTATACTTGGTTTTGGGGTGTCTGTTGGTGAGATTGTAAATTAGTACAACTATTATGAAAATTGTTATGGAAGTTCCTCAAACCATTAGGAATGGAACCACTATATGGTCCAATTTAGATAAATTCCTTGGTATTTATCTAAAAGAATTAAAGTCAGCATACTATAGCAATACATGTATACCATTTTATAGCAACACAATTCACAATAGCCAAGTTATAGAACTAGTATAGATGTCCATCAATTGATGAATGAATAAAGAAAATGTGATTATATATATGTGTATATATATACATATGTATATAAATACACACACAACAGAGTTTATTCAGCCATAAAGAAAGAAATTATGTCATTTTTCAGGAAAATGGATGGAACTGGAGAGCATTATGCTAAGCATTATGCTAAAAAACTAAAAAACTTAGTCAAGGGTCAAATGTTTTCTCTCATGTGGAAGCTAGAGAGAAAAAAGGGGAAAATAGAAGGGGCAATCTCATGAAAATAGAAGGGAGACCAGTGAGTAAAGGAGGGAGTAGGGGGGAAAGAGGAGGTACTGGGTAATGAGATTGACCAAATTACATCATGTGCATGTATGAAGATGTCACAATGAATCCCACTTTTATGAATAATTAAAATGTACCAACAAAAAATAAACTCTGAAATACTCCATTTTCAGTTTAGTAGAATATATACTTCATGAAACTTTCTCTAGGCCTTCCTCCTTCCTCTGTAAAAATATACCTTTATATGGGAAAATATAGTTACCTGTAGGAAATCTGAGTTGAAACTAACACAAATAGGATAGATTTGTATGTTCCTCTATCCATACAGTGAAACAAAGCATTGAAGTTTTATAAATGGACATCCCTAGTAAATTATATCATTTAAAGTATGAAAGTGAAATGGTTTTTCCCTCTTAAATCAAGTATGTAGGTTCATGTTTCAATGAGTGTTGTAAACATATTGATCTATATTGTTACAGCACAGATGTGTGTTAAGGTCTGATTTCTAAACCAAAGTGTAAGTTCTTTGAGGGCAGAGACTGTCAAATAAGTGTATGTTATCTCCAGAGCAGTGGGATTAGAAGGCATTATCAGTTCCCTATCCATCCCATCTCATCATCATGGACATAAGCTTCACATCACAAGGGGCCATTTACTGTTTTGCTATTGCAAAAAGTCCTGTTTTCATGGAGTAGAGGTGAATGCCCAAATTTTTCTGCTTGAAATTTTGCTTTAAACCTATACCACAGAACCAGAAAACAGGAAAGTTCCATTGATTTGGTCACACAGAGCTTCCCTGTTCTTTGAATATTGACCTAGGACCAATTCCTATAACATCCTGCCAGACATCTGAGGTCCAAGAGGATAACTATTGGAGGATGAATTATTGCACTGCCAGTCTTTATCCTAAAATTAGAAAGGCCTAACACAAAAAGACATAGAATGGATAAATTGTGTGTGTGTGTGTATAAAATGTTATATATATAATGTTATATATATATACATATGTGTGTGTACATACACATATGTGTATATATATATATATATCCTATGAGGGATCCTTGTACTAAAAACAAGTATCCAGAGAAGTCTTGCTAACTGCTCATCTTAAACAGAAAGTTTCCTTTGAAGTTTAGGTTTATACCATGTCCTGGAATGGGTTTTCACTTTGCGCCTGAGAGCAAAGAAATATTTCTGTGTCTGACAGGAAAACAAAACTGCTAAAAGCAAAAAGCCACATCTTATTTCCAAGAATGTGTTGACTTTCCTCCTCACCCTTCCTCTGCTACTCACAACGCTGCTTTGTTTGAACAACTGTCCTTGCCAAATTAAACCAGAGACTGACATGGAAATTAATATTCCTATGGCCACAACACCTTGCACCAATGTCTCCCACCCTGTTACACCCAGTCCCCTTCACCTCCCACCCCCGCCATACCACCAAACTTAGAAGTTCTGTTCAAACCTAGGCCTATGTCCAGGTTCAAACCCAAACCAAAGGGACACCTAATCCCATCTGAGGCAATCTAAGAATGGTTTCCCTAGGCCATAAGATAAATTTATTTTTTAAAATATTAATAATAACTGTAATAGTGAGCACTGACTATGTATCAACCACCGCTGCTAAGCACTTGATACTGGTTACCTTGTGAATACATCATAAGAGCCCTATTATGAGGTCAGCACTGCTACTGCCCTCATTTTACAGATGAAGATACAGGTTTAAAGAGACTAAGTAGCCTCCCTAGGTCTAAGCCCAGCCCATTTCTGTTTCCTTCATCAGAAACAGGGCCCACTCTCTGATGAGACATGGCTGCTGTTGTACAGCTATCTTGGCTCAGAATAACCTAAGCAAAGACTGCTGTTGCTCAGACATTTAGCCACAAACATGGAGTCTTTGGAGCCCCTGAAGCACAAGGAACTCGATGATTGCCCCAATTCTGTCTTGCTCTTGGGATGTTTTTGTTGAGGTTTACTCTTGCCTTCACTCACATAATCCAATCACCCAGCAAGTAACCCTGCCTGTCTCAGAGTGGCAGGGTAGAACATTCAACAATTTCCAGTTAAACCACTTAGTTTCTCCTTTATGAGCACAAAAATACATTGTATACCAAAAACAGAAACAGAAAAAAGGAAACAACTTTCCTTAAGTATTGCTGCTATATTTTACATTCAACATTTACTAGAGATTTGTGTCCCTTCCCTATTAACTTCCTGTAACCTTCAAGATTAGGTTTAAATGGTTTTCTTTGGCAGATATTAGGCAAGAGAAACAACATAAGCAAGATTTTACTTTTAGAGTCAGACCTCCCCTGTGCCATCCGCGTCCTACCCTTCTATCCTCCCTCCCACAACACAATCTTAACCTATTTCCCATTGTGAATTTTCTGTTCTATACCAAGCCAATATGATTATCCTCCCAATAAGCAAGGCCTGTTCCCTACTCCCTGCCCACCCAAGCCCAATTTCTTCCTCTACTCAATGTCCATCTTCACCCCAATTAAATGAGAATGTTTCCCTCCCACACCTCACCTCTTTCTCTAACATCAGCACTCACAGTCTGACTACACTCACTCAAACTCAGATCTTTAATCACTACAGTACCTGCTTTCCGTTCTACTTACCTACTCTACATCCTGCTGTCTAGATGTTCAGAAACTACAGAAGAGCCAGTTTGGCAGGGCTCCTGCACTTCCTTTTATACTAGCCTGAGCACCCTAGGACATAATGCTCAATTGATGAGCTCATTGGGTGCTCAGCCAATCCCTGTTGAGTTCATTGCACATTAAGGTTTTGGCTGGTCTCTAGGAGTACCTGTACACTAGTTACTCAAGGCCTGATTATTTAAATTAAATAAAAACCTAAGTGTTTAAGCCACCTCAATATCACACTATAATAAAACAGGAAACTTAAGTCGAGCTGCTAGATAAGGTCTTTAAACATTCCTACTCTGTGTGTTAGGAACCAGTAAAAAGGCATCCGCCATTTCACTCAGAATACATTTTATCTCTTATTCACATAACGTTTCAGTTCATAAATATACATAATAAACTTTAATTTTCTAGTCCCTTGACTAACATCTCTCCAATTACCCTTTGGCTAAGTGCCTATTATGAAATTTCAAAGTACCACCTACTTATTTTCTGAAAATGTCATATTTTATGTTATGACCATGTGATACCTTATCTTTTCTGGTAAAGTTGTTTCCAGTGTAGCCTCATTGAGCTCTGCTGAGATCTCAGCTAGGTAAGTCAGTTTCTGTATCTAGTATTTTTGAAAAACAATACTTTATTGACTACTTTTAAGATTAAGAGTCAAAGTTGAAAATGGTACCAAGCATTAAGAAATTTAATATGTATTTTGTCTATGTCTTTGTCTTTGTCTTATCTTCCCATCCAAACCATCCAGAGAGGTGGGTTTTTCTTTAACTTTATATCCCCCCAGTGTCTAACAGTGTTTTGCACACATAGCAGTTGCTGTAAAACAAATTTTTAAGTAACCCCACCTGTTTTGGATAAGCTCTCCATATGACTCACCCCAGTGCTTCACAGAAATGCTGTCCCTCTCCTCTCACTTATCCTCTTACTTTGATCTCCCTATTGATTTCCATATTCTCTCCACTTCACTTTCTTCTTTGACCTTTCTCTGTTTCATTCTCCCTAGCCTTAAGTGAGATTGAGGCCTTATGCATCTCTGTATTGGGTACTTAGAATATGAATAAGACTAAACAAAGTCCTTGCTCTCTAGGCCTTCACAGCTTACTAGAGGTCAAAGATAAATAAACAATGACCATAAGTGCAATAAGTCCTATAACTGAGATGTACACAGTGCGATGTTAGAGAAAAGGCAGCCAAAGTGAACTACCCCTGATCCAGATGAGCTGGAGGAGACTTCTCAGCAGAGAGGATGGATATAGTTTCAACAGACCAAGGAAGAAGGGATGGGAATGCAGAGTAAATATGTACAAAGACACAAAAGTATGAAAGGAAGAGTGAGAAAATCAATGTGTCTAGAATGAGGAATCACAAGATGAATGTTTAAATGTAGGCTGAGAACACAGATAGGGTTTGCTTGTGAAGGATATACTATGCCATGCTAAGAAGGTCAGACTGTATTCTATGCCAAGAGAGAGCCAGTGAATGTTTATTTTAGAAATAAAACAACCCTGGTAGAATTTATTGCTTTACCTGTTCTGTCTCTCATATTTCTTTCTCTCTCTCTCTCTCTCTCTCTCTCTCTCTCTCTCTCTCTCTCTCTCTCTCTCTCTCACACACACACACACACACACACACACACACACATTTCTTATATTTACTTTTTCCTAACATATGAATTCAGAATCAACTCCTAAATTGAGTCTTCTAGCCCAACTTATTTATTCAATTTTGTTTCCTATCACTCCCCTGAACCATCTTACCAGTCAACCCCTCCCACTCTGATCTAACAATGGAGCTCCTGTCTATGTCAGTTTCTTTGCCTGAGAATAAACCAAAGTCCACCACTTCCCAGGTGCCTCCCTCCTCTATCCTCTTAGAGTCCTCAGAGTCTACACTATAGCTTCTAGCACTTTGTTACTATATAGTGTTACATTGTTTTCTAATTATCAGTGTCCCCCTTCTCGTCCCTACTAAACATAAATTCTCTAGAAGCTGGAAAGTAAGCTGAAATAAGATGAATCACACATTCCTTGTTCACCACTGTATCCCATATGCTTGCCTTATAGTAGATTACCAATAAAGATTCCCTGAACATACACAATTGTAATGAAGAATATTTCTTCATGATGTCTGTCTCCTCCACTCCATAAAGGCAGAGATTTTTGTAAGTTTTGTTCATTGATGTCTCTCAAGTATCTAAAACAATGTGAAGCACAATAGATATTTGTTGAATTAACTAGAATGCCATGGATTTTGTCTTGTTCACCACAATATTCACCATCTTTGTTTGACACAGTAGATGCTTGATAAATTATTGAATGAATTAGGCCAATATCATGTCTTTGCTACTTCACTGCTGTCACAATATTGAACACATGGTTGATATTCAATATATATTTGTGATTAATGAATTGAATATGAAACAGTTTCAGGCTGGTTACTAAACTTTGTATTATTTTAAGTACAGTTCTTCCCTTGATGACTGCAAAGGAGTTACTAGTTTGCTTATGAATATTTCTTAATATTCATAGAAGAGAAATCCTTTCAACAATGGTTAAACATTTTTTTCTTCTATAACCACTAATTTTTCAAGAGATAGAAATATCAATTTTGAGGAAAGAAAGAAAGGAAGGATCCAGTCTGTACTACTGAAGAACAATCTCATTACTGAATACGAAGATGAAGAAAGCTTGTTTAGTTAAGAGAAACAGCCCTCCATCAGAGATGACTGGGTAACTAGCAATGGCTACTGATTTGCCATGCATGTGTCATTTAGATTTGCTTAAATAGCCTCCTAGGTATGTTTTCCTCCATTCTTAATATGGAAAATCTGTCTTGATTCTTCTGGCAAGTAATGCATGGTAAAGCTAGTGGGGTAGCTCAGTTATAGAATGCTTGCCTGTCATGTGCAAGGCCCTGGGTTCAATTCCTAACACCACACACAAAGTACATGGAATTTTTTTGTAAAGATAATCTTATCAGCAACTGAAGTCCTGAGAAATTAGGTCATTGGCACAAAGATTTCAAAGTGTGCCTGACCCTGTACCATATGGGTGGTAAGGCAACTTGGAGTTTGAGAATACTAAGTAATTATAGGAGAAATCTCTAGGGAATGTCAAAGTCATCTAACACTCTTCTCTTCTCCTTGGGGTTTGGAGTTTGTGAAATTCCTTTTCATTCAATCCTGATGTCATGCTGAGTCATAAAAAGTAGTGTTCTTCAGCACAACACATCTCTGGAAGCCCTTTAACCAGCCTCTGTTAGTCATCACTATACTCATGGGCTTGGGGCCAGTGCCATTCACACTTCCCCCTGTTCTGCAGCAGACAGACGGAGTTCTTCTAATCCTTCTGTCTCTTCTTCCCCATCTCTCTAAAACTCTTCTCTAAGGGAGGAACAGCTATAGCTTTGGGGATAATATAGCTTTAAGGCAACTTTTGGCAAATGTGAACGTCCTAACATCTGGGCAGTGTTAACAGAATCCCGGAGGCCCGGACAGACCAGGAGCCACTCGTTCTAGGAATGTTAAAGTAGAAGTTTTTGTTTTTTTTTTCCCCCGTCTGATGAGAGGAGCAGAAAGGAAGGAGAAAAAGGAAGAAGAGAAAGAGCACCAAAAAAACTGTAACACAGGTAAGATCTGCACTTAACTCTTCACACTACTTTACCTCATTTCACAGCTATGGACCGGTAAGGAGACCCAGGACTTGAACAACATAGCTGGGGGTAGAATTGAGAGGAGATCTTTTATGAAATTGTATCACATGCTGTTTTCATTTGTGCCATGACCTCGCTGCAGACAAATGTTCCCACTAACTTCTCAACCCACAGTAAATGAAGGCTGACTCCGGTGAGTCAAGTTTTCAGTTTGAGATGGGGGAGGACGTGAGCAGGTAAAGAGTGACACTAAGTATTGGGTCTTAAAAAGGAAAATCCCTGCTGCAGAACAAAGGAACTGAATTGAGGCTAGATGTGGAAGAAAGATCACTGATTAATTTTCTAGCTGTTCATTTTCCTGGATCTTTCTTTAATCCCTTTTTTCTTTTATTGCCTCTTCTTCAATCCATCTCTTTTCTTCAGTTTTGTCAGATTTTCTTTGCTTTCTAGCATCCTTTGTACATCTTTCTACTTTCCTTACCTCCCTCATTCATTCTCACTTTTTCCTCTATCCAGCTTAATTGCCACTCTCTAGATAAAATCTGAAGCTAGGCAGCAATGAACTATAAAATGTCCTAAAGGGATGGTGGCCAGACTCTTCCATTATTTTGCCTTTCCATTTCTGGGACTGACTCCTCTGCTCATGACATTTCATTGAAAACATGTGGGTAAATGGGTGCTTGCTGAAATGTCCAGTGGCCAGTTTTTACCAATGGGCAGTAAATTTTAATACTGTCATTTATGAAGTTTTTGCCCACTGGGAACCACAAAAGTTCCCATCCCATTAAAGTGAGGACAGAGTGGGAAGTAAGAGGGCAATTGAAGCCTGCTCATCCTCTCCTCATGGACCTCAGTAAGTTCTCCCTAACCTCTCTGACTTCCTGCTGCCTCAGCAGGGTAAAACTAGAAGGTTAGACTGGAATTGAAATCCAGAAGCCATTACCAAACCACTAAGCCTCAAAAGCCAAAGCTAGGAACAGAACCAAGGTATAGTTACTGCCTGGGAGACTAGAGAAGGGAAACATCCAGTCCTCTCCAATGTGAAGTTGGTAATAATAATGTCAATACATATTGATTGGTTCCCTATATGCCGGGTAATAATAGACTCTATAAAGTAAATGCTATTCTTATTCCTATTTTATAGATGAGGAAATAGAGGCTCAAATAAGTTAAGGAATTTGTCCAAGGTCCCATAGCTAATAGGTGACAGAATTGGATTCACATCCTGATTGGTATAACTGCAGCGATCAAACTCTTAGACCACATATACTAATGCTTTCTCAGATCAATGGTTAGGAAATACTAGCTGAATAAATGAAACCATTAACTGGCAGCCTTTAGATCACCAGATTCCCTTCTGGTTCTGTGTGACTTTGTTAGCCTTTTCCTGGTCTTGTACTTCAGTGTCCATCCCCATACCTTGGTGCAAGGAACATCTACATCTGATCCCACCAGGATCCGTTGAAGATTGATCATTTAATGTCTAAGGAAAAGGGACCATAAATAATAGTCTTATTAGTCTATAAAGTAGAAAATCTATATGAGGGGGATGATATAACATGCATTTATTAATTTTAAAATCTTTCTTTTTCCTCACAGATCCCATACATCTGCTGCTTCTCACTTTTGGAAGCTCATAGGTGGCTACTTCTGAAAGCATTTTCTTTATCTGGGTACTTTTGGCCACATACCCCTATTTTTACTTCCCTAACCCTCCCTTTCAAGGATGGTTGGTCAACTAATTCAAAGAGGAGCTTTCTTTCTGCTGCTCTTCCTAACCCCAGCAGTGACACCAACGTGGTATGCAGGTAAGTTCTATAAGTGTTGTCCATTGTTTCCAGGGAGGGCAGAGCTGAGACCAAGACCTAGAGAAGGGAAGAGTTAGACTATCATGATAGATCTTTATTTTAGATACAGAGAAAAACTACTAAGGAGCAATAAAGCTGGCCAAACATTCCAACTACCTACCAAGGGTACCCTTTGAGGGACCCTAACAAGAGCTACTTGAAAACAGGTTGTGAGAGCACAAAGCTGAGAAGGTTGGACAACATAGTGTTTGAAGCTATTGTCTCACCTGCTTTTGCACTTACCTTCCTAAAAACTGTTCTCTAATCATTTCTCTTTTTTTATTTTTTGGTTGTAGATGGACACAATACTTTTATTTTATTTTATTTATTTTTATGTGGTGCTGAGGATGGAACCCAGTGCCTCACACGTGGTAGGCAAGTGCTCTACCACTGAGCCACAACCCCAGCCCCTCTAATCATTTCTTTATGAGTTAAATCTTTACTCAAATTATGGCTCAGATACCCTTGTCAAGATCACAAAAAATGGGAAAAAATATCTCATTTGGGAAAAAAATAAAGGAGACATGCAATTCATCAGACATCTTCTCTCCCTTTCTCCTCCCTCCCAGACCTTATTTATGAGATCATGATAACCTCTTTCTGGTAAAGCTGTTAATAGAAATACAGATCACATTCTCTTAATCAGGAATTCCCCAGTTTCTTTTTTTTTCCTTACTTCAGTAGAGATGGAGATTTCTGGATTCCTCAATGTTTCAGCCTCTGTCCCTGGATACATAGAGAGCTACAAGAATGGACTCAGTGAGGAGAGAGAAAAGGGGAGAGAGAGAGATGAGGGAAGGATAACGAACTGACATATAGGGGTTTTTGATGGGGCCCAGCTGGCATTCCAAGTGCTAAGAATATTCTGCGGCCTGCAGTGTCTGCCCTCACAGGAGCTGGGGGTGGAGGGTAGGGGAATGAGACAAGCACAACCAATGGGTTAGGAAAATATCCAGGAATGAGTAAATAACAAACTGCTCCCATCACAGCCACAGTCATCACAGCTAAAATTTTCCACAGGCCCTTAGCTCCTGGTGGAGGCCTTTGGCAGTAGCTCTGTTTGTCTGGAACAGCTGCATCAAGCTTTCATACAAATATGCAAACTTCTTCCTCTTTTTGGCTTAACCTGGCTTTGTAGGGGGTGAAACACAAGGGCTGACATTGAGATGAAGAAATTCAAATGAAGCTCTTGGCAGAGTATACACTGTTTGGGGTTAAAGGTGCCCCAAGTCTCCAGGAGGTAAATATGCAGCTGTCCTCCCCAGCCTCCTCCTTGCTTTACTTTAAGCATGGAAGACCAAAATCCAGGCAAAGATCACAGGACTAAGGGAGCAGAGATAGATGGCTCAAAACCCAAATTTGAATAACTCTGTGAAACCTCATTGCATGCAAAAGCCTTTGCCTTTCCCAGGATGAGAGCCTGTACTGTTGGAGTTCTGAGGATGTGGTTGTTTTTTGTTTTTTTTTTTTAATTTAGATTCATTTAAGGGTCTCAAAGGACTTATTTGCAAAGGAGGCACTCCTCACTTCCCTATGAATCACTGCTTCTTGTGAGGAGCCCAGTCTGGTGAGGTGTCTGACAGCCCTGTAAATCCTTCTTAGGAGACTACATGAAGAAAGACATTTGGGGTTCCTAAGATTCTCCTCTACATTTCTAGCTCAGCCGCTGGACTTGCCTCCATTCATTTGCTCATTCATCCAACATATATTTATTGAGCACTCTCTATACATCCAGCTCTGTTTTGTTTTATTGTATAGCCTTGTGCTCTAGTGGGAATGGAACAATGGAAAGTAGCCACGTAAGGATTCTGTGCTAATCAGGAAAAGGATCCAGGGATAATTAGCAGCAGGTGGGAAAGGTTAGGAATATAAATGAAGCAAAGAGTAGGTTAAAAGTGTGTATTGGCATAGCTGTGCAGTCCAGGAAGTCAGAATGTATTTGTTCTCATAAGCTAAGCATTAATGAGGATCTTAATCTTCAACTATCAGTTACATTTCCAACCATTCCTTTATGAAGGATCATGTTCAGAGGGTCTGATTGTGCTGTGGAAGTTGGAGGAACCCAATAACAGACCACACTGGAACCAACCACTGATTAATCTAAAGAACTGAGAAATGCTGTCTAAGCCCATCCCCTAGTGCCAGAGAAGGACATGCAGATGGAATAATGTAGATAGTGTGCTGCTTTAGTTTCATTCTTATACTTCACCTTAATATCCCAATATATGCATCAAATACTCAAAGGCAGGCAGAGAGGAAAAATGCAGAGGTTTAACGTATTAAGTGGCCTGAGCCCATTCCTGGTACAAAGGAAACTTGGCACTGGTCTACCTACCTCTGCACCCTGGTGGAGACTGTAATTATCTGATTGAGGCTTCTCCTCAGTTTTTCCACATCCCCTGTAATTCTGGATTGATGTAAAATGCTTGGTGGCCTTCCTCCCCCTACGCACACACACAGAGTAAAAAAGCTGGATTCCAAGAAAGATTGTGGTTTTTTAATCCATGCCACACATTGTCAAAAGCTCTCCTCTACAATTATTTTTAGTGGAGTGTCTGACTTTGGTAAATAGGGGTCAAATAGACCTGGGCTGGAATGCCCACTCTGCTATTTACTAGCTGGGAAACCTTCAGCAATTTCCTTAATTACTCTGAGCCAGCCTCTTCCTCTGTACATTGGAGAGTGTTAGTAGTATCTACCCCATCGAGATGTCACAGTGACATAACATATGCTTAACATAGAGTAGGAGCTGAGTGATGTTGGCAGTCATTGTTGTCTTCTTGTTATTGTTATTCAGCCATAGACCTCTGACACTCCTGTTTTGTCTGTTTTCTGTTCTGGTAAACAGTTGTTTGCTCCCTGCTGAGCATTTCTTCCCAAGCTAGCTCTGTAACAAGAGTGGGGATGCCTAATACTTCAGGGAGTCACACACATCTGGTCTCCTGTTTACAGGAGCTGTGAGGCTTTGAGGCTAGTACTAAACTGAAACAGCTGACAAGAATTCCATGCCTCACAAAGAAACCTCCCATGTGGGAATAGAGAAAGCAGGGGAGATGAGGCCTAAGGAGAAATAAAGGGAAGCCAGAAGAAATGAACTGGGAAAACAAAAGAGAAGAAAGGAAAAGAGAAAAAATGAACTCTTTCCTTTGGAATGAGGGCAAACCAACAAGGACATGATTTCATAAGGCATACTCTCAATTTGATTCATTCCCTTGTTCACCAAGTTGGACTGGTTTCCCAACACCCCCCAAACCTCCCCAATCTGGACCTGTGAGGAGTAAAGGAACTTCATCATCTAGCCCACTGCTCCACCCTTTAGAGCAGGGGTCCTCTGCATCTTTCCAGAGAGGAGGCTTCCAGCTTGTGGTTTGTTTACACAGACACTAAAACCCAGCTTGTCCTAGAAGCACACCCTCTCCTAGGAATGGAGAATTTTCTTCAGACTTCAGCACTGGTTGGCTATCCTATTTCTGTGCATGCATTAGAGCTCAGGAGGGCTGGAAGAAGGGTTCCGGAAACTTCACTCCGGAAAGGACCAAGTTATTTTCCAATTAGTTCGTATTCATGACCGATTTTCTGCCGTCTGGTGGAACATACTGTTTAGTCTCCCAGACAGCTGCAGACCTGCCTCCACCATGGAATGAATTGCCTAACTGGATGGAGGTAGATTAAGAATGTTCTTTAGTTCAGCAGTTCCCTACTAAAGCTCCTGCTGATTAGAGGAACAGGAAATTTATCCAAAGGACTCTGCCTTGGGCTGGGATATAACTCAGTGATAGAGGGCTTGCCTAGCACGCATGAGGCCCTGGACTCCATTCCCAGCACTGCAAAACAAAACAAACAAAAAAAGAAACAAAAAGGGGGAAAAAAGTATTCTGCACCCTTATTTCTCAAAACCAGGGCAAAGTGCTCATGAGACTGTTCTCATCTGTTCTTGCATTTTGAGCCTTCTATCTCTGCCTTGGCATGGCACCCCCAGCAATACCAAGCAGTCAGGTGACAAACATACTCCTGCCCTGTGGGCTAATGGGAGCTTGAACTATTTTCCTCTGAGGACTTTGAGCAGGCCTGTCATTAAGGGAAGACACTTAGGCTCTTTTTTCCTCCTATCTGGGATAAAAGTCCATCCTCTGAGTTTGGTCATTGGTGTCTCACCAAGAATTCCAAATTGCATCAAGGAAATGGGTCCTTATAATCCAGATTGACAGAACTGATGGATGGTCAAGTATTTTAGTTGTTTTTCTTTTGAAAGGAGGCTTCCAGTGCTATTAATGTGTTTCCTGACCATGAACTTGCCTTCTACAGTGACCCTCTTATATGCTGAGTGTCACACACAGTAAGCTAATGCAAGTTTGCCAGTTACCTGGCTCCCTGCCCATGGAGTACAAAGTTGTGGGGGAGCTGGGAAAAATTTAGGAAGAAATCTATACACCATCTTGATACTGTCTTATTTTTTTATAGGCTCAGGCTACTATCCAGATGAAAGCTACAATGAAGTATATGCAGAAGAGGTCCCGCGAGCCCCTGCCCTAGACTACAGAGGTAATCTTCACTTCTCAGTCTCAGGAACACTCTTTTTCTGGCCTAAGGCCTAGGACTTTCCTTGAAGCATCCTCCTCCAGCCTTGGCTCATATGTGCCAAAAATGCAGCATAAGGAATTATCTGGGTTATGATTTCTAAACATGAACTTGGTTACTGACTTGCTATGGGACCTCACCTCTCTATCCTGAAGGTTGTCCATATATTATTAATCCTTAATATTGACTGAGTACCTACTGTATGCCTAATCCTGTGTAAGGTAAGCCAATGTGTAATGCAAAGTCTAAGGTAGGGTTTTATCTTCCTTAAAAAGCTTGTATTCTGTTGGGAGTGGAGGGAGGATAAAATTAGCACATGCCAAGCAAGTAAGCACGAGACTATGTGGTAGCAGTAAATGCAATGGAAATTAAGACAAAGAAGTCAGGAAATCATTCATTATTGATGACATTTAGACTAGACTTTCAATGATGAATGGGATTTTGAAAACTGGAAAGGGGAGGGAAGGGCACTTGGCAAAGGAAGTGGCCAAAGATATGTTGGTAAGAACAGACCATTACAGGAGGCAGCTAAGAAAAAAAAATGGCCCGATTGGAGGAGATGGAATGTGAAGGGAGTTGTAGAGAATAAAACTGAATATTAAAAATGAGATCAAATTAGGAAAGGCTCTATGGCATAGGGACCATTCTAAGGAGAGGCAGAGGACTACCTGTAAAGAATGCTAAATAGAAATTACTGTATTAAAATGAAGTATAGGCCAGCTGATATCTAATATCCTTTTCATTTCTGATTCTCTTTCTATGCTTAGCATGTCATTGCAGAAAAGCTTAGCTGTTGTGCTGAGATATAAGCACCATATCATATATGACACAGGGAGTGACATTGTAAATTATAATTTCAGAGCACTAACCTGCTTATTCTATTCAGAAAGTAGGGATTTGGAGGAGTAGAGCCTGAACCTGGGAGACTCTCCAGGAACCAGTTATAGTACTGTTAGCTAGAGATGATTGAGGGTAGTGGCATAGAAATGGAGAGTAAGTGTATGCTATAGAATGGGCTGGGTTGCAGCTCAGTGGTAGAGTGCTTGCCTAGCATGTGCAAAGCCCTGGATCCAATCCCCAGCACTGCAAAAAAAAAAAAAAAGATATACCCCAGATATATTTCAAAGAAAATGACCAAGACTTGGTACAGGTTTGATGTACCAAGAAAGAAAGAAACTAAAGCCAGCCTCAGCAACAGTGAGGCGCTAAGCAACTCTGTGAGACCCTGTCTCTACATAAAACACAAAATAGGGCTGGGGGTGTGGCTCAGTGGTCGAGTGCCCCTGAGTTCAATCTCCAGTACCCAAAAAAATAGAGAGAGAGAGAGAAAAGAAAAGAAAGAAACTGATGTCTGAAAGCATCCAGTCTGAATACCTGGGAGAACTGTAAGACCCCTCTGAAAGACAAGGTTAAAAAAGAAAACTAGAGCTGGCTGCTGGGATGCATACCTGTAATCCCAGTAACTCGGGAAGCTGAGACAAGTCTAAGGACAACCTCAGCAACTTAGCAAAACCCTGTCTTAAAATAAAAAGGGCTAGGCACATATCTCAGTGGTAAAACACTCCTGGATTCAATCCCTGTACCAAAAAGAAAAAACAGAAGCAAGCAAGAAAGAAAACAAACTGGTTTGGTAAAGATACCGCATGAACAGTTGGAAGTGAAAATATGGAGCTTTGTGAGTCCCTGACTTAGATGAATGGGCTGTCTGAGGAAGCAGAGGGCCAAGGTCAAAGCCTTAGGAGACATCTGTAGATAAGAATAGGAAAAAAGGAGCGGGCAAGGCAGGGAGTTAGCAGTCAGCCATATGAAAGATCAGGGTAGTCTATCATATTACAGAATGCACGTAAGAAATTTAGGAAAATGGAAAGGTTAAGAAATCAACTATGTCAAGTATTGCAAAGAGATCACATTAAAGGGAGAAATGTCATTTAACAAAAAGGAGGTGACCTTTGACAAAACAGTTTCAGTAGAAAAATGATCAGAGTTTTGGGTTTTTCTATGCTACTTTTTACCTATTTTCTCTCTTCAGTGGTCCACACCCACTGCCTCTGTCTCAGTGCTCACTAAATCCTCAACTTCCTGTAGTCTGTTTCCTACCCACCCATTCATCTCCAAACTGAAATTTCTCTTGAAGACACTAATTCTCTCCCATAACCAAATCACATGGCCTTGAGCTTTAGTCTCCTAGGTCTCTCCAGTAGCAGTGAGCAGGCCCCTTTCTTCTAAATCCCTCTCCCTTGGGATACATGACATTTTACTATTCTGTTTACAGCTGACGCCCAGAAAGATATGTTCTCTGGTGGCAAGAATAGAGAGAATGAAGCTGGGATCCATGGGCAGCCTTGACTGGTTTCAAGCTCCTGAAATAAATCTCCAATTGCTGCTAGACACTTCCATTTGGAGTTGTCTAAAACAAAATTCTTTCATCTTGTCTGAAAAAAGTTCTACCAGTTGACTTTCCTACTTCTGGCAATGGTACCATCATTCTCTTAGTTAGAATACCTCAATGTCACTTCTGATCATCCTCATCACCTTTAGTAGCTCCTTTTCCTCATTCACCAAGACCTGTCATTTCATTATTAATCCATGGGAATAAAACTTTTATTCCCTCACACATGAATAATGGTAGTTGCCCCTAACTGCATTCTCTGGCTCATGTTTTTCTATCTAAACCTAGTGTCCCACTATGACCATTTTTCTTTTTTCTGGTACCAGGGATTGAACTCAGAGACCCTTAACCACTAAGTCACATCCCCAGCCCTTCTTTATTTTTTATTTTGAGACAGGATCTTGCTAAGATGCTTAGTGCCTCACTAAGTTGCTGAGGTTGGCTTCAAACTTGTGATCCTCCTGCCTCAGCCTCCTGAGCTGCTGTAATTACAGGCATGTACCACCACACCCAGGTCCAATATGACCATTTTTAATCAGAATCTGGTCTCCATCAATCTTTCCAGCCTGACATCTTCTCACCCTTCTCCCCACTTGAAATCTATGCTTCATTCAGGGTGAGTTTTTCCTTACTTTCTCACTCTCACTGAATATTAAGAGGTACTACTATGTACCTCTTATGAAATCAGTATTTATTGCCCAGACTACTCATTTGACCTTCATGTACTGACTCTTGGATCTACTTTTTATTACTCTCAACAAAATATCTATTTTAACAGAAGGAGCCATGTATATCACTCCCACAGAGCCATGTAAAAAGTAGAAACTGACCATAAGCATCCTAGAAACAGAAGCCAGATTGTAGACTCTAAATGGGAAAAATAGTAAAAAAAGCAACAAATGTTAGAAGGTATTTTTGATGGGTCTGGCAGCCCTATGATTGATATTAACTGCCTCATTTGGTCATTTTAAAATTAGCAAAAAGGCCTTTAGAAAAATATAAGTCAGAGGGATGTGGTGGTGCATGCCTGTAATCCCAGTGACTCAGGAGGCTGAGGCAGGAGGATTGCAAGATTGAGGTCAGCCTTAGCACCTTAGCGAAGCCCTAAGCAACTTAGCAAGACCCTGTCTCAAAATAAAAAATAAAAAGGGCTGGGAATGTGGTTCAGTGGTGCCTCTGGATTCAATCCCAGTACCAAAAAAGAAAAAAAGAAAGAAAAATATGTCACATAGCAGCCTTTGGCCTTGGGGTCTAGTGTCTTATAGCTCTCTTTAGGACTTACTCTTAGGACATAAAATGAATTAAGTTATTAATGATGAGTGGGAAAGAGTGGCCAGGAAAAGTACAACCTAAGGTCCCAGCCTCCCTTGTAAGACCCTTGTGACTTCATAATCAATAGTTCTGCAACTGTAGTGATTAAGGTCTTTCTGTAATTTGGAGGTGGTGTCTCCAGATGACAATCATATGTGTCACAGCCACATGCCAAGACACTGGAAGTGAAAGTGTGTTGTTGTTTGAAGACTGATGAGACAGTGGCTCAAACCCAGACACTGATTTAGGAAACATCATTCATAGGGCTAGATACTTTACATGTGCCGTTTTAATTGATTCTCGCCACAGCTCCATAGAACTGGTTTATTATCCCTCATTTTACAGATCAGGAAACTAAGCTCAGAAAAGTTAAATTTAGAGTCACAAAGCTTAGAGCAGACAGAACAGGAATTTAAACTCAGGTCTGTCTGACTCCAAAACCATGGTCATTCCATCTCTTTCATTAAAAATGTAACTCATTATCTAAAAAGAAAAAACATAAAAATAACTGCTAAACAATAAAAAGCATATGATTATTGTACAGCAAACTTCCCATGTAGTTTGGTACCATTTTCACTAATCAGGCATATCCTGTTATTCCCTTATCATGAAACCTAGCTTGGAGTCAGAAATTCTTCTCTCAGGTGCACCCTTGGTCTGCTGAGATGCTGCTTTCCTCACAGCTTGCCTCAGCCCTGGGCAAACTAGTTACTCTGCCTGGGTTGTCTGAAGGTAATTACAGAGAAGGACCTTTCAAACCTGTTGACAGTGCTCTTTTCATTACAGGCCTTTTTTAAAAAAGAGAACCCTTACAGCTCTTTATCCATGGACAAACTCTTATTATGTGCCAGTCACTGTACTAAATATTTTATACAAGTTATTTCATTCAAATAAATCACATGCTTACTAGGTAGTGATATGTAAACATTTCTAAGAAAAAACTTTCATTTTATTTTTTAAAAAAGTAATGGTAGGAGCTGGAGGTATATAGCTCAATGGTAGAGCATTTTCCCAGTATGTGTGAAGCCCTGGGTCCGAGCCTCAGCAACACACAAAAAAAGCAATGGTGGGAAGAGTGGACATAATAAGCCTCCATGTGTTATAAAGGAGGGGAAAATAAGATGTTCTACCAACATTTGCATTATATGCATAAAGAAACTACTAACAATGGAGTCTCAATGAGAATGAGAGTAGGATGAGGAAGGGACATTTTACTGTGTAACATTTTATACTTTTGGGGTTTTGACCCATATGGATACATTACCTCTTCCAAAAGGTCAATATATCCTTCAAAATAGCTGCTGCAGTAGCAGATTTTGTGCTTAGAAAAAAACATGAGTTTTAGAGCAGAAAAGGCTTGGGTCCAAATCCCATCCTTATTCCTTATTTGCTGAGGGACCTTGGGCAAGTTACTTCCTCATCTGTAAAATAAGGATAAATACCTACTTAACCTCAGAGGGCTGTTGGGAGAACTATATTAGGTGATGTATATGAAGGAAAAGTATGTAGTGTGGTACCTAGTCATCGCAGATACTCAATATAAACTAACACACACTTCCAAGCAGACATTTTCACCATATAGTATTTAATTTTTTTTTGTTTTGGGGATTAAACCCCAGGGCACTTAACTACTGAGCCACATCCTCCCAGCCATTTTTATTTTAAATTTTGAGACAGGGTCTTGCTAAGTTGCTTAGAGCCTCACTAAGTTGCTGAGGCTGGCCTCAAATTTGCCATCCTTCAGCCTCAGCCTCCCAAGTGGCTAGGATTACAGGCATGTGACACCACGCCCAGCCACCATGCAGTATTTAACCATGTTCTTTGTTTCAGTTTCCCATTGGCATTCTTTGGGTACAGTTGTTCAGCCAGTTATGAATCTCTTTAACTGCATTGTCACCTCTCCCATATTTCTTCCTCTCATCCACATCACTGGCATGAAAAGTATTGACACATACCTCATTTTATTTCTCCTGTTCTACCTGTTTGGTGGCCCTGCCAAAAAAAGAAATGAGTCAGTCTGGAATTACTGGTTCTTGAGGGCTCCTAGAGATCATCACTTCTCTAACAGATCATAAGCCATACCTTTAAATATTCTAGAACACTGTGCTATCAGTGTCACCAGGCTATAGTTCTCAGAGGCTACCTTCTTTCTTATTTGAAAATGGGGATTGTTGCTTTGCCCTTCACCAGCCTTCCAATGTTTTGTCTTTATGCCAGGATTCTTCTGGGCCAGCAAATTTGAACTTATTTACAATAGCTGGGCTTCTCTTCCTGTCTCAGGATTTATGCTGAGCTTTCTATTCCCCTTTACCATTCTTGCTTCTTCTATCAGTTTCAATCTGATGTGTATTTTCCTTGATGCAATAAGGGAAAAAATAGAAGGGAAGTGATTGTTGGGGTCTCAGCCTCCCATTTAAGGTCGTTGTAGTATGTGTTGTGGCCTTATAATCAACAGCTCTGCAACTATAGTGCTTAAGAGACTTTCTGTAATTTGGAGACGGTGTCTCCAGATGGCAGCCCTGTCACTGCCACAGGCTTGAAACTAATACTGGAAGCCCCAAATGTGGTATTAGTTGAAGAATAGTTTTCTCCCTGTCATCTGTCTTCATTCTCCAGCTGCACTCAAGCAGAAGCTCCAGCCTTTCTTTTATCCTATAGCTCCTGGTGTGCTTTTTATAAAGTCTCAGGGTTTTTTTCCCATAGGATTTGGAAATAAAATCAGCTCACATGGAGCTTTAGTCTTCCCAACCTTAGGCAAACAGATGTGGTCCATGCTATTTAAACCTCCTTGGACAGGTGGCCCTCCATTTGTTTACATGTGACCCTTTAAAATATGAACCCACTGAAGAGTCATTTATTTTATATAGTCTGTGAGGCATCTTTATGATGCCCTGTAACCTCTTTCACTCAGTACTGAACTGAGATTGGACTTCAATTCCTAAGCAAACTCCTTTGCTGTCACATTCCATTTCTGTTTGTGGTGTATATTTTTGTTTTTAAAATTTTTATTTTACATTTACATATAGTAAAATTCATTCTTTTGGGTATATACTTCTGTGTGTTTTGACAAATGCATAGAGTGGGATAACAACCATGATAGTACAAAACCCTTACATTGCCTCCAAAACTTGCCCAGTGCTACTCCTTTGAGATTATGCCTGACCTCAACCCCTCGTCTTCAGCAACCACTGATCTGCCCCTTTACCCTATATTTTCGCCTAAATATGTCCCTATATCTTTGTCACATAATGGAATCCTACAGAATGCAGTCTTTGGAATCTGGCTTCCTTCACTTCCCAAAATGCATTTTTTTTCCAAAATGCTTTTGAGATTTATTTATGTTGTTGCATGTATCAGCACTTCATTCTTGTATGTGGATAAACTAAAGTTAGTTTAATCATTCCACCCATAGAAAGACATCTATTTCCAGCTTTTGGCAATTATGAATAGAATAACTTTAAACATTTGTATATATTAAAATACTATTTTCAAATTTTTATTTGTTCTTTTTAGTTATACATGATGGTAGAATCCATTTTGATATATTTATACCAGCTTGGGATATATCTTATTCTGATTAGAATCCCAGTCTTGTGGACGTACATGATAGTGAGATTCATTTTAACTTAAAAAAAAATATCAAAAAAACCCTTTGTGTACAGGATTTTTTGTGAACCTGGGTTTTCATTTCACTTGGGAAAATACCTTAAAGCATATTTCAGAATCATTTGGTAAACACATTTTATTTGCAATAAGATGTGGCTACTAAACGATTTTCCAAAGTGGCTATGATTTTGCATTTCCACCAGCCATGTATGAGAGTTCCAATTCCTTTCCTTCACTGGCATTGGGTACTCCCATTTTTTAAAAATTTAGATATTCTAATTTCTACTAATTATATCTCATTGTGACTTTAATTTGCATTTTTAATGTCTAATACGCTCAACATCTTTTCATGTGCAACATGTCTGTTTATATCCTTTGTCCATGTTATAGCTGGATTGCTTGCTTTTTTACTGTTGAGTTTTGATAGTTCTTTCTATATTCAAGATATCAGTCCTTTGTTATATATGTGGTTTGCAACTATTTTCTCCTAGTGTGTGCCTTGTCTTTGATCTCTTAATAGTGCCTTTCATAGAGCAAAATATTTTAATTTCGACAATGTCCAACTTATTGACTTTTTATGAATTGTGTTTTTGGTGTCATATTTTAGACCTTTTTGCCTACCTCTCATTCTCAGACATTTTCTCCTGTTTTTTTTTAAATATTTTTTAGTTGTAGATGGACATAATGTCTTTATTTATTTATTTTTATGAGATGGTGAGGATTGAACCCAGTGCCTCATGCATGCGAGGCAAGTGCTCTACCACTGAGCCACAAACCCAACCCTCCTGTGTTTTTTTTTCTATGAGTTTTATATTTTTCTTTTTTACATTTAAGTTCATCATCCATTTTGAGTTAATTTTTGTATAAGGTGAGTTAATTTTGGTATAACTTCTGGTATTAGATTGTCTTTTCTTTTTCCCTTTTCTTTTCTTTCTCTGTTTTTCTTTCTTTTCTTTTCTTTCTATCTCTCCTTTCTTTCTTCCTATGAAGTTTCAATTGCTCCAGCTCCATTTGTCTGAAAGGTCCTTTCCTCGATTGTATTATTTTTGTAACTTTCTCAAAAATCCATTTTGGCACACTGGTATGGATCTATTTCTGGGATCAATATTTCTGTCCCATTGATATATGTGATTACCCTTTTACCAACATCATACTGTCTTAATTGCTATGCTTGGAGCTTACTTTTCTTCTGTTGCTACAGTCCCCCGATGGTGTTACACATTAAATATCCAGGATGGAGAAGCCACGTGCTACTCACCAAGGGGAGGAAATTATCACAGTAGCCTAGGTACACGTTGCGAGCTCTCCTGTGACCGGGGCTTTCGACTGATTGGACGGAGGTCTGTGCAATGCCTGCCAAGCCGCCGTTGGTCTGGAACTGCCTACTGCAGGCGTAAGTTGCGTGTGTGCACATACTTACATGAGCATGAGAGAAGCCAGCCAGTCACTGAGGGTATCTCCCTGGAGGTGTTATTATGCCTTTCTTTCAAGTCCAAATTGGGAATATTCCACATGCCCCTACTGAGCCCTTTCCTCATTCTAACATTCTACTTTATTTTCTGTCCTGTGGTTACTGTCTGAGTGATATGGACATTTAAGTAGCAGCCAGCCCTTCTGACTCAGGGAACTCAGAAGTGCATGTAGGAGGCTAAGGCTTGGCCCCAAGGTTTGATGTGGACCTGAGCCTTCTTTTGAAGGATATACCGTCTCAGAGTCTTTCCCATTTGTGGTCAAGTGCTGTTCTTCCTGGACTATAGCCTTAGAATGCCTTGCCAGTGAAGCTATGAAACATCTGCTATTCTTCATTTTCTTCTGAAAGTCAAAAAGGAGAATCCCTAAGGTTAGGATATGAGGATGTTAATAGACACACATTCCAAATCATGTCTCCTTTTAATTTCCAAAACCCTCCCAATAAACCCTATTATTCAAGCTCCATAGCCTATCTCCTTTTAGCAGATGAATTTGATTGTTCATGTGTCCATCGCTAAATACTATTTATAGGACATCCATGTGTGCAGGGCCCTGTATTGGTCACTGCAAGAGCTTACTCAATTCCTCACCTAACCTCAGGCTACTTATAGCCTAATAGGATAGAAACCCAAATGTGTGTACATGAATGCTGTATACCTGGACACAGAGGACTGAGAATTCAGAGAAATGAATTTGGTCAGAGAAGGTGCTGTGGAGTACAGGAGAAGCCTGATAGCCAGAAAGTAGCAGTCACTACAATCCTCTGGGTGACTGTAATTAAGTTGTTTTAGGATTTAAACCCCATTATTTCCAAAATAAATTTGAATCGGCCTGTCACATTGAAATAAACAAAGCTATAAATTATAAATGAGCATAAAACCAGTTAAAAGAATGGAGACATACATATTTCCAGGTTCCTAGATAGAGTTGATTATGACATTGAGCACTATATCTAGCTCTGAGCTTTCTTGTAAGAGACAAAAGGACAAACACTTTGGATCTATCATTTTCACTGTCATATAATACTAAGCAAATATTCATCTGAAGAGACAAACATTTTCTCTTGGCTCTGATTTCAAGGAGATAATTTTTGCATAGGTCTTTACATAACAGATATTGGAAAACAGAAAAGGCAATAAACTTCAAGTCTGATTTGGCCAAGAAACAAAATGAAAATAGCTTATAAAGAATTTTTATTCAAAGCTTCAACAATTCAACTTATGCAGGATTTGTACTTAAACTATCAAAAGAAATATATAGCCTACTTCTCTTAAGTATCAGTTAACTCAAACAAAACTTCCACAAACACAGGCTTACAATTATTTCATGGTGGCAGTCTCTGACATACGTGGTAACTAAAGCACACAGATTTCTCCTTCATCAAATACCACCACATCTGGCCCTCTGGGCACTGACCTGACTTGTACTGTCACATGGACAGAAAGCCATCCCAATCTGGCATGTAAGTGAGCTTCAACTGAGAAGTGACTGTGCAAGGATCAGAATGATACTCACAAAGGAGCTTTGGACATACTCAAGAGCTTAAAGCATCTGAGGAACAAGAGATGAAAACTAACAACTGCTGAGGCTCTAAATGAGCCCAGAGGTTTATATGCATTGTCTCTGCTACTTTGCACATCTACAGATAAAAAACACTGAGACAAATAGAGATTAGGCATCTTTTTCAAGTCACACAGCAAGTAAGAGTCAGCTGGCATGCAAGCTCAAGTCTGATTCTGAAGTTCATGTGCTTAGACAGGTAATTTACTTCTTTGAGACCCTCCCCCTTGCACACACACCAAAAGTACTTCTACAACTTATAACACAAAAATTAAAAAGACAGTTAAGGGGAAAAGCAGTGTGGCATAAAAATGTAAAGCAGTTTGGGTCAGGTTTCTGTATATTCATTGTCTCTGATATGGTTCTCCCTGAGCTAGATGCCAAGGCATCACCTCCAGTTAGTCCTACAGACCACTGAGCTTGCCACTTGCTTCTCTCTTAGAGATGAGATGTCATGCACTGCCATTCATCACTAGCGGCACCTACAGCTGCACAAATGGAGTGCTTCTTGACTCCCGCTGTGACTACACTTGTTCTAGTGGCTACCACCTAGAAGGTGACCGCAGCCGAATCTGCATGGAAGATGGGCGATGGAGTGGAGGAGAGCCTGTATGTGTAGGTAAATGTCAGTTGCTCCTACTTGTCCTGCTGTCAATAGTCATCCTAGCATTATGTCCACAATCAAAATCAAATTCTAGTTGCAAAGACATTCCTGCTCACTATGAGAGTGGCACCATGAGCATAAGCTTAACAAATGATTACTTCCCCTAGAGTCAGGCTTCTTTCCCCAATCTCCCTGCAAACCTTGAACTTTTTACCTACCCAGTGATGTATGGTGTTGTTTCAATAGGTTCCCTCCAGGGAAGACAGGGGGCCCACAAATTAACACTTGATTTTTGACTTTCACAGACATAGATCCTCCCAAGATCCATTGTCCCCACTCACGTGAGAAGATAGCGGAGCCAGAGAAACTGACTGCTCGAGTCTACTGGGACCCACCCGTGGTGAAAGATTCTGCTGATGGTACCATCACCAGGTGATCTTCAGTAACACATGCTTCCCAACAGCATCTCCCAGTCCCTCAGGCTATTCACATTGAAACTGCACAGGCTGAGGCCAGTGATGATGTTCTTCAGATCTCAATTCTAAGTATCTTTTTCCTCAGTAGCTCTTTCATCCTGTCTCAATCAGGGTAACACTTCGGGGCCCTGAGCCTGGTTCTCACTTTCCTGAAGGAGAGCATGTGATTCGTTACACTGCCTATGACCGAGCTTATAACCGAGCCAGCTGCAAGTTCATTGTGAAAGTACAAGGTCAGAAAAAATCATTCAGTTTCTACATTGTTCATTGTTCCTGCTGTACCCTGAGCTTCTGGAAGCCCACCATAACCCTCTCCTCTCCATATCTGAAACAGGCTTCACCAAAACAGGCTCATTTGTAAAGCTTCCATTATGTGTGCATAGGAATGTTACAAAAACTTTGACTTTTTTCTCATTCTCCTAAAACTAGATAAAATTCATGAAGATACTCTGTATCCACTTCTTTTCTTTTAAAAAAAATATTTTAGTTGTAGATGGACACAATACCTTTATTTTATTTGTATTCATTTTTTTGTGGTGCTAAGGATCAAACCCAGTGCCTCACATGTGCCAGGCAAGCGCTCTACCACTGAGCCACCCCCCATTTGTTTTCTTGACTTTCAAAATTATAAAATCTAATCAGTCTTCAGTCTGAATCATTCGCCTCTTCTGAAACAGGTAGTGTTGGCTGCCTGATCCTTCCCCTTTTCTTTGTGTCACATTGTTTTGTTTTGCTTTACTCATATAAAAATAATCCATACTCTGGGGCCTAGGGTTGTGGCTCCGTGGCAGAGCACTTGCCTAGCATGTGTGAGGCACTGGGTTTGATTCTCAGCACCACATGTGAATAATTAAAGTCCATTGACAACTAAAAATTAAAAATTAAAAATTAAAAATTTTTTAAAAATCCATACTCATTATTGGACATTCTAAAAATAAAGAACCATATAAAGTAAAAAAAAAAATCTATGACCTCATCATCCAGAGGCAATTGCTATTAACCTTTTGGCATTTCCCTTCCAATCTTTTCTCTATGCATACTTGAAAAACATAATATTGAGATTAGACTGCATATTCAATCATGTATCACCCTTTTCATTTTTCATTAAAACACAATTTTCCCATGTTCTTTAAAATTTCTTCAGGAATATTATCAGTAACAGCATAACATTCTGCTCTAAGAATATGTCTTGATTTAATTAATCCTCTTCCCAATGATGGATATTTAACACTCTTCCAACTTATTTCACACAGGGCATCCATAGAGTCTGCAAACATAGATGGCAATATTTTCTTTCACAAATTGATAGTTTTTTGAAGATAATGTGTATATTCACCTATGTTTCTAATCTCTGTTTGCATTTCAAATTTAATTCCTTAAGAAAGGAAAATTCTGGCTGTATCCCCAACCATTGCAAATATATAAAAGTCATTCATCCTGATTATCTCAAGTCTCTTGCTCTAGAAAGCCCAGGGTAGGCACTTTCTAGTAACACCATAACCCCTAACTTGAATTTCTCCCTGACAGTGAGACGCTGCCCAGTTTTGAAACCACCACAGCATGGCTACCTCACCTGCACCTCAGCAGGTGACAACTATGGTGCCACCTGTGAATACCACTGTGATGGCGGTTATGAGCGCCAGGGAACCCCCTCTCGGGTCTGCCAGTCCAGTCGCCAGTGGTCAGGATCACCACCTATCTGTACTCGTGAGTAGCCAAGGGTACTTTGGAGGATTCCTTCATGGCTTAGGGGTCCAATAGCAATGTGAATGATGTGGGAATTGGGGCTTCTGAGACACATCTATTATGAGGGGCAATATTCAACCAAGAATATTCCTACCCCAAGAAAGGTTTAAATGTCCAAGTTTCTTTCAGGATTTCTCTCCAGGAAAGGGAAAAACAACCAGAAAGATTAACTCAAAAGACTGGAACTCCTCAAGATGTTGGTGTTACCCAATCAGGGTAAAAAAGGACAGTCTCTGACTGGCCATCTGCTTCTTTCCTAGCTATGAAGATTAATGTCAATGTCAACTCAGCTGCTGGCCTCCTGGATCAGTTCTATGAGAAACAGCGACTTCTTATCATCTCGGCTCCTGATCCCTCCAACCGATATTATAAAATGCAAATCTCTATGCTACAGGTAAGGCCTACTCCCCTAATGAGGACTTAGCTCCTTTATATTACCCCCTTAGCTTTCTTAAATTATTGCTCTCTGCAGCACAAGTCCCACTTCTTCAAACTTTCTGTTGGTAGCATTTGACAGTTTTATCATAGATGTATTTAGTAGATTGTTAAAAACTGCTGTGCTTTTACCGAAAAGGCAACAAGGTCACTGAAGTGGTATATGTGACTTGTGGGGGGCTGGGTAAAGGTTGGGAAGGGAGTGTGGCAAAGCACTATAGAGAAATTCATAAGACAGATATGATCAAATGTGAATGCTAAGAAATAAATCCATTTGTGTTTTCAAGGAATAATAGCACTAATGAATACTTATAAGTGCTGTGTAAGAAGCAGGTTCTGATCTACATGTTTTGCACATACTCATCTAATTCTCAGAACAGTCCTTCTAAGGTATGTGCTATCATAATCTCCATTAAATAGGTAGGGGAACTGAGACATAGTCAGATTAAGTGATTTACTCAGAGTCACTATATAGTAAGTGGTACACCTAGGATTGAACCCAGGCAGTCTAGCTCCAGAGTTTGTGTTCTCAACCACTACCAGTAAGAAAGTGCTGTGATATCTCAAAGTAAAATTAAAGTTGTATGATGATTGTGTTAGCTTTGCATCACTATGACTGAGATACCCAACAAGAACAATTTCATAGAGGAAAGTATTTTGGGCTCATGGTTTCAGGGTTTCAGTCCATAGTTGGCCTATTCAATTGCATTTGGCCTAAGTTAAGGCAGAACATCATGGAAAAAGGGTGAGGTGGAGGAAAACTTCCCAGCTCATGGCAGCCAGGAAGTGGGGAAAGGAAGGGAGCATGCAAGCACATGCAGGGAAACAGGGACAAAATATATAATCCCCAAGGGCACATCCACAGTCACCTACTTCTTGCAGCCACATTCTACTTGCCTATAGTTACCACCCAGTGTAGTGGTCCTTTCAAATTATCCATCCATCAAATGGATTAATCCACTGATTAGGTTATGGAACTCATAATCTAATCACTTCACCTCCTGCCTTAACATAGGAGCTTTTTTGGGGGGTATACCTCATAGCCAAACCATAACAATTATTTTTAACATACTAAGAGATACCTAGCCAAAGTCACTATTGGGGAAGGGAAAGGTAGAGAGGATAGAATAAATATGACCATGGGGACTTACAAAAAGAACACACTAGGGGCTGGGTTGTGGCTCAGTGGCAGAGCACTTGCCTCACACGTGTGAGGCACTGGGTTCTATCCTCAGCACCCTATAAAAATAAATAAACAAAATAAAAGTATTGTGTCCATCTATAGCTAAAATTTTTTTAAAAAAACGAACACAGTAGATTGCTAAACAGAATTCAGGATGTGATGACAAGACTAAGTGTCTCTAGGGAGCTGCAAGGAGCCAGATATTTACATAAATGAAGCAGCTATTTGGGGATTTCCTAAAGGTTGAATCATAGAAGTTGTCAAGTCAATGTTCAGAGGCCCATGATGACAGCAGTTTAGCCAAAAGGATAAACCTAGGAGTCTAGACCAAAAAGGACCTTGTTTCTTCATGGATCCAAAAGAGCAGACAAAGGCAAAAGCTTAGTTTAACAGGAAGCAAGGAAAAAAATAGGAACCTGCCAGCAAGGACAGTGACTTTGAGGTCAGGACTAGAGGAGGAGATCAAAGGCAAAACAGATGCAGGGCACCAGGGAAAGTTCAATGCCACTTTAAACATCACCCTGGCAACTGGCTAATAGGAGACCCTACTGAACAAAGCAGGACAAAGAGCCAGGATGGGTAGGGTTACAGGGTTTGCTACCTAGGGCAAAGAAGGCAATATAAGGAGTGAAGAGTACTGGCCACTATTTTGGAGAAATCCTGGAGAATGAGAGAAGGCCCTGGGATGTAGCCTACTGATAAAAAGCACATACTTGGGTAAGTGGCATAAGCCCTCAGTTTGAATCTTGGCTCATCATCTTATTGTCACACAAATTTGGGCAAGTTACTTTTGCCCCTTCAGAATAAGAATGACACCACCTACCTTGTTGGGTCTGCTGTAAGGATTAAATTAGATTATTTCTACAAAGTATTAAGTACATGTAAATAAATAAGAAACAACAGTCATTATTATCATATCACAATAGCAATCCATTAAGAACCTAAGTAGTTTAGAACCTATGAAAAGCTAAGCAATGATTGTGTTCCTGCAGTTTAGCAGTTTAGTAATTGTGTTTCTCTTTTCTACTCCTCATTGTGCAACTGGTTTCATACACTTCGTTAAAAGAAAGGGAACAACTTTGCAGGAATGATGAAAGGAAAAAGTTTTGTGAATCTCACATTGTGATCAGTGTGATCCTGATGGTGTGATCATTGCAGGAGAAGCCCCTCCTCTCCCACACTGCCTTGTGTGGTCCCAGAAGGAATCAGTCAAGTAGCCTGAGGTTTGAGTGCAAAGGCCTGTTCCATTAAATGTTCTCTCTCCCTTCCTAGCAATCCACCTGTGGGCTGGACCTGCGGCATGTGACCATCATTGAGCTGGTGGGGCAGCCACCTCAGGAGGTGGGGCGCATCCGAGAGCAACAGCTGTCAGCCAGCATCATCGAGGAGCTCAGGTCCAGGCTGGGAGACTATAGGGTGGGGGGGAGCCGAAACCCTAGGCAAGACACTGGCAACAGGGGGTTGTGGCAAAACCAGCATGCACTACTCTCTTGGGACACTGCTTGTGTTTGAACTCTCGTGGATGCATTCAGTAAGACCAGAGAGTGATTCTTAACACTGGCAGGACATGTGAAACAAATGGAGCTTGAAAATGCAATTACCAGGACCCATCTTGGTGGTCTTTTATAAGGGGCACCTCAGGTTACTTTGAAGCACAGTCAGGACTGAGACAGTTAACCCAAACTTGACTCAGATGAGCCTCAGATCCTGTTGCTTCATGACCTCCTCTTTTTACCTTCTGTCTCCAATGGAGCAAAAAGTATCTTTAGGCACTGAAATCTGAATCATATCCATCAGCCTATGAGAGAAGAGGTGAGAAGTGACAGGTGGTAGAAGTTGACTTTTCTCATCGTCTATACATTATCAGCCTTCCAATGCTTCCGCATATACTCAGGGACCGTAAAGCTATCTGTGTTGTCTGTTCCAGAAACAATACCTGCCTCCAGGGCTCAGTCTTAGTTGGGATATTCAGTATCAGTTAGAAAGACTAGGAAACACTCAGAGGAAGGATACTGCAGACTTGCAGCCATGGATAAAAGAGTTAACCAGGTAGTATTTATCACCCTCAGGGCTGCCATGTACCATGTGCATGCATATCATAGTGTCTGTGATGGATGCCCCCTGGAGTTATTCCATGCAGGATTCTTAGCACTATGTAATAGTCCTGCTTAAAGGAGCCTACAATAGAAGAACAGCCTGGTAATAACAAAGCTGTCCCAGCTGGGATGAAGAAGGGACAGCTTAGCTGTGCTAGACACATAGAAACAGCAAGACTTGGATCTGAATAGAAAAAAGCAAAGGGACTTGAGATCAGTAGTAGAGGGGATGGAGATGGGATGTGAAGGGGATTAGTCCATCAGTAAAGCTGTGAAAAATCAGAGGGTAGTATAACCCTATGGGACAAATGCCCAGACAAGGTCTCACACCTCCCTGGGCTGCTCTCTTTAGGCAATTTCAGCGCCTTACTCGCGCCTACTTCAATATGGTGTTGATTGACAAGCAGGGTATTGATCGGGAACGCTACATGGAACCTGTCACCCCTGAGGAAATCTTCACATTCATTGATGACTACCTGCTCAGCAACCAGGAGCTGATCCAGCGCCGGGAGCAAAGGGATGTATGCGAGTGAACTTGAGCCAGGGCAAGGTCTATGTCAAGGGAAAATTTCCCTAGTTAGCTGAAACTGAGGCCTAATAAAAGGAAGAAATCGTTTCCCACAGTTCTAGGGACAGGATTCTGAGGTGAGTGAAGTTTGCCAATCCAGGGATATTTCTAGACATTATTTTAGGACTGTGTCATAGTTTCCCTAAGCAAGTCTCTGCTTCAAGTAGTACTGGAGGAGCCCAAGAAGCTAAGTAGGGACTGAGTACAAGCTCTGAGCAGTGGATTGGGGGTAGTAAGTCTTTATTTCCTAACCTGGGCCTCTGCCCTGCTCTCCAAAGACTTTCAGATAAGTAAATCCTAAATTCATTCATTTACTGATTGTTTTAAATGGTTCCTGTACCCTGAGGTGACAGCAGGTGGCAGCACCATTGCAAAAGACATCCAGGATACTTCAAGAAGTGTAGCTGCATTTCCCTTAAAATTTAACTATCTCTGTGGCTGGGGTGGGGTGGCATAGATCTACAAAACATTCTTAAACCTATTTGTCATTTCCCCTTGTAGGGCATTGAGCTAAAAATACTATTTGAACCATTGCTTCATCGAGAGTTAGAAAAACATTGCAAAGGGAGGGAGTTTGGGAAGAAATATCCAGTCACAGCATGATGCTGTCTCCTGGCCCTTCCAGCTGGCTCACAGGCAAGAACCTCTGCCTGCTGAGGCCTCCAGTCCCCATAACAAAAGTTAGACAATATTGTTCCTTCATTGGAGGAACCTCTTCCCCATCCCATGATCTAGGGTACTTCAAAACCACCACTGAAGATAGTAGGAAAAGAAAGCAGACTCAGCCTCATGCATTAACTTCCTCAGATAGCCACAGAGCAGGGGGGAGCTACAGCGGCCTAAAGTCAAGTCTTAAGGACCAGGCCTGAGAGTAAATTGAGGATGGGCTATTGGGCTGTTAGAAAGTGGAGCCACAGAGTCCTGGTTTTTGTTGTTTTGTGTGTTTATGTGTGTGCTGGGAGATGAGCCCATGGCCCTGCACAGGCTATGCATACACTCTACCATGGAACTACATCCCCAGCTCCAGATCCTCCTTCAGTTCTACCACCCAGTGGAATGTCAGTGTTTGAAAGAAAGGTGTTCTTCCCATTGCTGTTGAGAATCTTCTTTTATAAATTCATGGAACCCAGAGTCATAATTAAGACTAACTAGTCTTTTTCCTTTGGTTTTAACCAGGAGGCCATCAATACAAAACTAGAGGGGAGAGGAGGTAGGCTGCGTGGGAGGCTCAAACATTCACTATGTGCCAGGTTCCATTCTAAACACCCTATTGATTCACTCTGAGATCTTCTCAAGAACCCCATAAGGTAGGAACTATTATTAGTTCCCTTTTACAGATGAGAGAATTGAAGCTAAGTGAGGTTGGGCAATCTACCTAAAATAACTAATAAGTGCCACTTATTAGTGACAAAGTCAGTAGAAGCCTGGCTCCAGAGTCAGCATTCTTAGTATGCCATCTGGCTTCTACTTCTTTTTCTACTCCCCACTTAAAGACACCTGAATTCTCTAAGCAAGAAGAAAGCTTCCATCTTCTAAAATCCTACTCAGATACAAGACTCAGAGTGTCCCTGGAGGAAAGAGGGAAATGAAAGTGTGTCCACCCAAGAAAATTCACTCTTTAAAGCAGAGTGATGGGACATAAATCATGAGTCCAGAATATGTGGGGGTATTAGTGAGTCAGACAGAAGCTATTTCCACTGGGAGTTTAGTGGAAATCTCATTTTCAAAATGCAAAATAAAATATTAGGCAGCTTCTGGGTGGAATGGAACATGGAAGAAATGATCAAACTTGGAACAAAAAAATATTCCTTCTCCATCTTCTCTCCAGGGGAATATAGAAGCTTTGAAAGGCCAAGGGCAAGTTATGGGCAGAAGGTAAAATACAATGAGTTCATGTGGGAAATTTCTGGTTAGACAAGGTCTGTGGTTCCAAAGGCAAAGATTGCATACTGGGAAAAATAAATGCCCTTCCTTGTCTTTATCACTAATACTCCAAGTGGCAATCCAGGACAGGCTGCAAGCCAAAGGCTCAACAGATAACAGAGAGGGCCCATTACCTCCTGAACAGAGTTCCCACCTGGGCCTGATTCTTGCATGTAAATGCTCCTCCAGCTTAAAACAACTCAAGGGCTTTTATTTTATTTTGAGTAGTCAAGACAAGTCAACCTTGCTTTCCTTTGCTAGTTTTACTATAACTTCCATTGTAGATTATGACTTAAGAAATCCCAACTTCTAAAGCAGGGGAAAGAGACCAGAGCAGAATCAGGCCCACAGCCAGACCCAAAGAGACTATCAAGACCCTGATACATATCTCTATTACTCTCTTGAACCTCTCTGGCCACACACACACACAAACACACACACACACACAAAGCTATACAGTCACTAAGCTGGCTAAGTAATAACTAAATCATTCTGATTTTTCTACTTTGTAAATTAAACCCACTTCTCTAAGATGTTTTAGCAGATATGAGTCAGCCCTTCCTTTGATTCTTCCCATAACACACATACCATTCTCACATGCTTCAATAGAATCAGACCTTGATTAGAATCTGAACTCTGTCACAAGGACTCAAGTTTCCTCATCAGTAGGAAGGGAAGATTTCCTACTGCATAAGATATATTGGAAATATCAATATATAAAGCCTTGTACACAAAAGGCATTTGACAAATATTAACACCCTTTTGCACAGGAGATCAAGAATCACTTGGGCTCTACCTAGAAACACAGAGCCAAATTTCATAAATGGTTTACTTAGTATCTGTGTTATTTATTTCTCAAAATTAAATGATGGTAGTAGAAGTAGAGGAAGAAGACCCAGTTCCCACAAAAACTGAAGAATCCAGAAAAAAGTGCTTATAACAGGGAATGTCTTCCCTCACCTCCTATGGGAACATCTCTCCTCTACTCCAGAAAGGGACAATCTATAAAGCAAAAGGTGGACTTCCCTTGGTACTTGAGAAAGAGAAAAGTGGTGCTACTCTTAAGATGGATTCTCAGTTTTCTCCATAGATACCAAATATACAGGACCAGGGATTCAAACTCAGCAAAGGTATCAGGCAGCAATGTGGAGAAAGGCAAATTTTCTTCAAATCAGCACAGGATGATTAGGTAAAGGCATTTGTCACTCTAGTTCTTACCCTTCAAGCCACATGTAAAAGGAACAACAGTAAATCAGGACATCATAGACAAAAGCTTCCATAGAACTAATGAATGAAAACATTTGACAAGCAAGCTTTATTGAAGCACACATTCATGTCAGGGGTAGAAAACAAAAGAGCAAGTTACAATCCAGGGTCCCAAGTTATGTTTTCAATTACAGTGTCAATCCACACCAAACAAATCTTTTAAAATATTCCTCAGTTTATTTCACACATACAATAGAAACTACCATACCTGCCCTCAATCTAGTGGCCTTATAGCAACTGCCTCTATTGAAAGGGATTTCTTTTCTGGTACAGGCTCCTTCTACACACAAGTTCGTGCGGAATACACTCATATGAATATAAAGGCCAGTTTGGAAGAGTGAGTATCAGAAAATGAAGGTTAGTTTACCAGAACCCTCTTTGAAAAGCCTCAACACCACCACACTCATGTTACACGTAGGTCAAGTTGAGGAAACAAATAGAAAAAAAGGGGAGCTGAAACCACATCGGGTAGGAGGTCAGAATAACTGGGAGATTCTCTATCCACATTATCTTGGAGCACTAACAGTCCCCAGCCTGGGAAAGCACTGTGCCATTTTAGACAGTCTTTGGCTCTTCTGACTGATATAGAGTTACATAGACCATATTCTACATGGCAACACATCTCGGACACAAACACTGAGAAAGATGTGGCACATAAGAGTAAAGATGTCTCATTTTTCATTAGAGAAATGAGTTCTCTCTCAATTAACTGCTGTTATCAGTTTAAAATGCAAAGACATCAGCATGGACTGTGAAACACTTTACCCTCAGTCATGCAGGTCCTCTGGGATCAGCCAGAAGGTTTCGCTGGGCATGTTCATGACTCCGTCAAAAGGCCATTATCTAATTAAAGTGCTTTTCTAAACCAACTGCATTATAAGGTTTCCCCAGAGGTCTAGTAAAGGCATCTACAACTTGAAGGAGCTGGGGAGTTTTCTTAGCATTTCAAAGAAAACCATACACCCAAGCAAGATGAAAACTACTTAAAAACAGGAAAAGTTAAAAGCCAAGTTCCAGAAATGTATCCAGGTAGAACATGAGTTAAAAGTATAAATTAGAGAGAAGGACAAGGCCTATTTACCTCTCCCCCATATTGCCCTGTCATTAGTGACCCAACACTGCTTTCCAGAGCCTTAGCTTCAATCAGGTACACCTTAAACTACAGACTGAAACTAATGCCAAAGGTAGCCAGGGCTCCCTGGAGAAATAAGAACAAAGATATTAAGACAGAAGGTAGAAAGTTGTTCTAAAAGATTTTTTAAATTAATTAAACCTCATAATGATGCAAGAAAGAATGGCCTCTGAAAATATACTAGATTATGCACAAATAAAAACATTTCAAAGAGGCCCTTTTTCTTGAGCCTGCTTTTAAAAAGGGAACAAGGCCACACCACTCTAGCTAGTATAATGAGATTTGCAGAACTACGTGCTTGTACACACACATCCAACACACACACATATTAAATTAGAAATTTTGCTCTTAGTTTTGTCATTTCCTCTTATTTGCCATGACCAGGGCTACACCTGTAGAATATGACAGGAACTCATAAACTCAGCTTCTGCTTGGCCATTGAGGAACGGAGTTGCAGAGTCCCTTCAGCCCAAGACCCTGGGTACTGTCGCATCTTCTGCCACAGGCTCACTTCTTCCCCAGTCGAGTCCATCCAGTCCACCACTTCCCCATTACTGATCCCTGAGGAGAAACACCAGAGAAAGCTGACCAGGGACCCTACTTGCTTGACCCATCAATGATGGGTTGTACAGCAAGGGTAGCTGCTCTAAAGACAGTGTGCTGTGAAGATGGGCTGATGGGGACAGCAAATCTGGGAAATATTCCCTGTTGATCCTGCTCAAATATTTCTGTGCTCCTGAGACTATCAGGAGATTCTAGTTTGATGAAATAGTACTAAAAATACCACATGGTCACTAGAGACTTCTTATTTAGAGGATGTTATGGAGCTCTGGAGTCTGGCGCCCATGCCAGAGCTACTGTCCTTCTATTATTACCAAATAGATTTGAATTTTTAAAAAACTGAACAACTTTTTCTCTAGCTGTAGACTCCAGCCTGAAGTTAGAATTATATGGGATCATTCCTATTCTTCTGTTCATTCATTCTTTCAATAAATATTTACTGAGTACCTACTATGTGCCAGGTATTCTTCTAGGCTCTGGAGATATAATAAGGGGGAAAGCAGAAAAATCATCATGCCTTCAGGCATCTTTAATTTGAATAAGAAATAAAATAAAACAAGAAAACTAACAAGAGATAGTGAGGATAATGTTATGAAGTAAATCAACAAGGAGATTTAGAGTGTCTGAGTCAGGACCTACTGTAGAAGGAATGGTCTGAGGGACTCTCTGAGAAGTAGACTTATGAGTTAAGACCTAAAGGATGAGAAGGAGCCAGTCTTTCCAGACAGAAGGAACAATAATTGCAAAGGTTCTGAAGTGGGAATGAGCTTGGTATATTTGGAGAGAAGAACTAAATCATCATGGTTTGAGCACAGTGAATGGGTGGGAGAGTAGTATGAAAAGGATCAGAAAGAACAGAGGGTCCATATTATACCAGGGCCCATAGGCTTGGTACAAACTCCTATTGTTTTCTAAATATAACAAGGCACTGAAGGATTTTAATCAGGGGCTAACACGAACTAGCTTATATGTGTAAAACATGACTCTAGATGCTTTATGTTAGTTACAATATACAAGTTAGTTACAAATATACAAGTAGTATTTAAGGCCATGGGAATGTAGATTGTGGAGAGAGAAAAGAAGAGGACCTGAGACTAAGCCTCTAAGAAATACTAATATTTAGATTTTGAGTATAGAATGAGGAACTCACAAAGAAAACTGAGAAGTGGTAATCAGTTAGTTGAAAGGGAATCAAAGATTATAATATCAATAGAAGTATTTCAGGAAAAAGGGAGTGATCAGCTATGTTAAATAGTGCTAAGAATTGTAGTAAGGTGAGAACAATACTTTGACATAAGAACAAAGGAAAGGTGAGGAAGTAGAGACCATTCTTTTTAAGAAATTAGAGAGGGCATGTGTGTTCAAGAAAAGGCTTGTTCTTATTTAATAAGATTTGGAAACACCAGAACATATCTGTATTCACCTCCAACAGATAGGGAGAATGAAATTAATCATATAGGAGAGATGGAGATTACAGAAGTGAGGTCATTGAGAAGGGGAGAGGGTGGTACAGAACACAGAGAGAGATTAACTTTCACAAGTGAGTACCCTTCATTCATTGTAAGAGGATAGAAGATGGTATTATACATACAGGTATATAAGTAGGTTGTAGATTGTGTGTGTGTGTGTGTGTGTGTGTGTGAGAGAGAGAGAGAGAGAGAGAGAGAGAGAGATGATGGAGTTCCTGGCTATCAGGGTCACATTTATCTGTACACATAATATCGATGCGCTCAGCCTTGCTCTAGGCCTGGCACATAGAAGGAACCAAAAATATTGTTGAATGTTACCTGAAAGGAAAGAGGACAAGTCCTGTCATAGAGAAGCTTTGTGTTTCTGGGGGTGGGAGGTGCCAGGAGTGAAATAGATAAGAGTCCTTTAAGACAACTGAAGATGGAAGAAGAAAACTCTCACCAGTGCCAACACCTAGTCTGACCCCTCCCAGGAAGTCATTGCTGGCCAGGGGCTCCCGGTCCCACACAGTAAGTTCCAGGCACATGTGTTGTAGATCTTCCAGCCTCACACCATTGTAGACAAATGTATGGTTGTAGTGGGGATTCAGAGTCTTCTTCATCACAGGAGTTTTACGCTTACTGGCCTTGTTCCTCGTAGGAAGGAGGTATCTGGCAGAGGGTGGGGAATAATCAACACCTACTCAAAGCTGGCAGTATGTATCTAAATTCCCCTTTCCCCTACCACAGGCCTAGCCCAGGAAGGTAAGTCAACATCTAGATCCATGTGCACACACCCCTCCTTTGAATCTGTTGAAGCAGAGTTCCTACTCTCCCCACTAGATATTTCCCCTGATTTAATTCCTTTAACTTGGAGACAAAATGAATATATTATTAGTCAGGTTTTGTCTATGCTCTACCAAAAATGAGTTTTAAATATATGGTTCCATTCCTCCTATGCAAGGTAAATAAAACCAATAGTAATATCTATTGATTTGGATTGGTTTGGTTTGGCTTAGCTGAACATGATTGCTAGACAGCATAAGTCAGTGAGTGATCTATAATTTGGAGAAAGTTAGCATTGCTTAAAAACTATGGGGAACAAAGCCCTGAGTCCCCAAATCTAGTCAGGGAATACAGATTCTTACCTAGGATTAATTAAGAACATGAATCAGAAAAAAGTCAGAACCTATCTGTCTACCACCCTCCTCTTTGTATATTAGCACCACAGCACAGTCCAAACTGAGCTCAGGCCAGTGCAAAGGTGGTAGTGGAGATTTTTCCATTACCTAAATTCAGAAACATAGTTGGTTCCTGGACGTGGTAGGACACATAAGCAGAGTATCCACAGGAAAAGTTTCAATTGGGTTTCTCTGTTAACTATCTTATCTTGAAACTGGTTAGTTTGGTGCTGGTCCAGGGACTCACCCCTTGACAAAGCTGTCTGAAGTCCCTCCTGATTTGGCAGCTGTCAGGTTCTTGGCTTCTTTGATCCATACCTGGAGCTCTCCCCCTTCCCCACCTTTACCTGGAAGGGATGTTAGACATAGCAAGTGAGCCTCTATACCTCCAGGTTTATCTTAATATTTATCTACATAGTCCTGAAGGTAGCAAGATCCATAAAACAACTGAACTATGCCTGACTTGTACTCTCAGTAACTAGCACAGTGCCTGTAAGCAGTAGGGTACTAAATTAATTACAACCCCAATGGCAATAAACACTTACCAAAAACTGGCTATGTACTGGACACTGCCTTAAGCATTTAATTCTCAAAATAATCCTATGAGATACACACTATTACTATCATGTTATAGATGAGAAAATTGAAGCTTGGAGAAATAAATTTGCCTAACATTTGCTGAATGATTTTAAAAGAGCTGGGCATGATAGTGTACTTCTGTAATCCCAGCTACTCAAAAGGCTGAGGCAGAAAGATTACAAATTCTAGGCAAACCTGAGCAATTTAGCAAAACCCTGACATGTAGTTCAGTGGTATTGCACACTTGGTACAAAAAACAAACAAAAAAATGAAAGAAATAAATGAATGAAGTACTTAAAAATTATAAAAAAAAGGAATCCCTCTGCTTGACTTCTTGATCTCATTCTCACTTCACAGAACTAAGCAAGCAACATCAATTAAAAGCCCCATCACCACTTTATTATCTCTTTCTCCACTGATCCCCTCCCCTTGGTCTAAATATATGCTAATTCCACCTCTTCTTCATTCAAAAAAAATCCATTTCAAAGAAAACCTCCCTTCAACCTTATCTCTTCTTTAGGCTCTTCTCCATATCTTTCTTTTCTTTCACCATCAATCACCCTGGAGGGGAAAAGCCCACATTTACCACCTCTACTTCTTTGCCTCATTCACTCAGCCTAGCTTCTAGTGAAATCTGGTTTCTGTTTCCATGAATCAGCTGAAAATGCAATGAAATACCAATGAACTGTGTCTTCTCAGTCCTCTCCCAGCCTGAGCTCCCTGTCATATTTTACTACTATTAATACTCTCAACAACCCCTGCCCTCTTCTTCCTGAATCTCTCTCCTGAAGTTTCTCTCTCGATAAGCCCTACCTCACTGACATTTCTTCCTCTCTTGTTTTAAACTGTTGCTGCTCCCTATGGTTACATCCTTTCCTCTCATCTCTAGTCATTCTGTATACCCTCCTTGGGGACCTCATTGTTTCCCCAAATCCTCTAGATTAGCCATTGCTGAAGGTATAATTTTAAGAACTCTGATTTCCCACTGCCAATGAATCAAATTGAACTTATATTCTAAGCCCTTTTCATTGGGGCTCATTTCCAATCCCAGCCCCAATCCCACACAGATAAATACATACCATAACTCCAGCCCCACTGAATGAAGGGATTTACTCCCCAACACTCACATACAACCCCACATTTCTCAGGCTTTTTTTTTTTTTTTTGGTAACAGGGATTGAACTCAAGGGTACTCGACCACTGAGCCACATCCCCAGCTCTATTTTGTATTTTATATAGAGACAGGGTGTCACTGAGTTGCTTAGCACCTCGCCATTGCTGAGGCTGGCTTTGAACTCGCGATTCTCCTGTGTCAGCCTCCCTAAGTTCTGGGATTACAGGCATGTGCCACTGTGCCCGGCTCCTTAGGCATTTTTAAAACCTGTGCTCATGCTATCCCTTCTTCTGGGTATGTTCTTGTCTCATTGTCCTCCCTCCTTTTCTGCCTGGCAACATCTGAAGATCTAATTTCAATGTTAATTCTTCTTCAAAGCTTTCCTAAATGTAACCAGACAAAATTCATCACTCCTGTATCTGGGTACCTTTTAGCACATGACTATCTTTCTTGCTAAACTAACCACCTCAAGGGAGAGCAAATATTATGTCTTATTCATCTACATATCTGTAGTTACTAGCATAGGGCTTGGCAAGTTGGATAATTCTTCCTCAGCCTTCAACTTCCTCTTTCTCATACTTTATCACCCTTTCCAACCACCATTCTCAGCCTCTAAGTTTTTGTTGTCTTTTTCCCTCTTAGTACCTTGCCATAGCTGGGCCAAGATCAACTTAGTGTAATATTCTGAAAAATAAGCGAGGCACGGTGGCTCAAGCCTGTAATTCCAGCACTTAGGGAGGCTGAGACAGGAGAATTGCGAGTTCAAAGCCAGCCTCAGCAATGGTGAGGTGCTAAGCAACTCAGTGACACCCTGTCTCTACATAAAACACAAAATAGGGCTGGAGATGTGGCTCGGTGGTCGAGTACCCCTGAGTTCAATCTCCAGTACCAAAAAAATATATATATATTCTGAAAAATAACTTAAAAATGAATGCCAACCCTAAAACATTCCCTTCTGGTTGAAAAATGAAGAAAAAGCTTCTAGGGAAGAAAATCCAAGGAATATCCCAGTCTGGTCTCTTCATCAGTGCCAGCACAAGCTCACACAGATCCTGTGTATAAAACTGAGAGCTAAATCTGGAGCCCCAAATAAAACTCACTTTTTTTCCGGTTACCTCCCGCAGGGAGTTTGGAGGCTGGGATGTATTTCAGTGAAACCACCAACTCGCCTTTGTGTGATGGCACACCAGTTGGAGACTCACCACTCATCTGAAACACAGGGAAACCCAACAGGTCAAGTCAGACTTCTCAGGAATTGTAGGGACTTCACCCTGAGGGGATGCTAAAATTATCCACCAAGAACAGCTTCATGGCATAAGAGGATCCTTCTACTTCTGGATACAATCCAGGGTCCCTAGGTCATGGCAGCCACAGGCTTCTAAGGCAGTTTCTTCCAGAAGAGAGGCAGAAGAACCAACAAAGCCTCTTCTACGATACCCACTATTATGCCACTTTGGGAATATAGTTTCTAGATTCTGATACTCTGGCTGGCCGTGGTGGCACACACCTGTAATCCTGGTGACTTGGAAGACTGAGGCAGGAGGATGGCAAGCTCAAAGCCAGCCTCAGCAATTTAGTGAGGCCCTAAGGACTTAGCGAAATCCTGTCTCAAAATAAAATGTTTTTAAAAAAGGCTAGGGATGTAGCTTAATAGTTAAGAAACCCTGTGTTCAATCCCTAGTACAAAAAAATTAACCAATACTCCAAAAGGTCTGCCAGCACAGTTGCCATACAAACTCAGAAAGGATTGACACCATGATGAAGAATCTTGCTACCAGAATGGTCATTAATATTCCCAAAGTGGAACAATCAAAATATTAATCAATATAGGAAGGGTTCAATGAGTGATTTTAATGCCTTCATGTGGCATATGGCATGCAATCATAAGAAAGTATGCAGGCTTTGAAGGTGACAATAATCTCTCATGACCCAAGTAAAAGTAAAGTAAGGTAGAGTGCCACTGCAGAAAAGAAAATACTTCTTTGGATAACACCTTGAATATGGACTTCCTGGGACAATCTGACAGGTTAAACCAGGAGTTCCTTGGATGATTCTAGCTACAACTACCTATCTTGGCTATGTGTCTATTGTCCCTTGATAGAAAATGATTTTTTCAGGCTAGATCTTAGTTGTAGGTAAGATGTACTTAATTATATGCCTACAAAAAATCTACCTTATAACTATTGGTTAAAAATAAACCAAATTGTGTGGTTTCATTTTTATTCTAAAGAAAAAAAGAATGCTGACATGTAAAGATATCCAAAACATACTATTAAATCAACAAAGCAAGATACATGAGACAGGAGAATCCCAAGTTCAAAGCCAGCCTCAGCAACAGCGAAGTACTAAGCAACTCAGTGAGATCCTATCTTTACACAAAACACAAAATAGGGCTGGGGATGTGGCTCAGTGGTCAAGTACCCTTGAGTTCAATCCCCAGTACCAAAAAAAAAGAGCAGGATGCAGAAAAAAACTCACTCATATCAAAATATACTCATGTGAATATATACATATGCAAATAATGATAATTATCATCATCACTTTTATAGCACTTATGATGTGCCAGACACTGTTACAAGTTTTTTTTTATCATTTTGTTTGATTTTCAATATAGTCCCTATGAAAATAGGTTTATTATCCTCCTTTTACACACTATGGAGCAGAAGGATCAAGTAACTTGCCCAAGTCATGCATCTAATAGTTGATGGCACTAGGATTCAAATTGAGGCATATTAGATCCAGAGTCAATGCTTTTAATCATTATATACTGCATAGTAAAACCCAGAAAGATCTGGACAAACATTTGATTCTTCTAGGGAGGGTAGTAGAATGAGAAAGGAAAGACTTTTCCTTTTTACTCTATATTGACTTCTATAGTGTTTTTTAAAAATGAAAATGGCGGGGCTGGGATTGTAGCTCAGTGGCAAGAGCACTTGCCTTGCATGCATGGGGCACTGGATTCGATCTTCAGCACCACATAAAAATAAGTAAATAAAATAAAGATATTTTTAAAAATCCCATTTAAAAAAATGAAAATGGCATATATCACTTGCATGAATTTTAAATATAAAAGGTAATTTTTTAAAAAGAGGGCATATGGCATTCTTGTTTAAAAAAGAGGGCCCAGTGGCAGAACACTTGCCTAGCATGCATAAGGTCCTGGGTTCCATCCCCAGCACCAAAAAAATAAAAGAGGGTTTAGAAACATTTTAGAGCAAGGTAAAACTCAGTCACAAGGTTCAAATATGCTATAACTATTAAAATATGTACTTATTATATTATTTTTCTTAATATCTGTCTCTACCATTAGAATCTAGATGCCAGGAAGACAGGTTTAAAGTCTACTTTTATTTATCCTAGTATGTCCAACCCTTAGCCAAAGTACCTGACACATAATAAGTACTTCACAAATATTTATTGAATGAATTCATTGAGTGAATGAATGAATGTCTGGGATGAATAGACACTCTGGCTTTGAGTGGCAGAACTGTTTTACTTTTTAGCTCTTCCTACAAGAATCTCTTCTTTATGATTTGGATTTCAGACCAGAAGCTCCCACAGACTAGAGATACTCTTTCATCTTCAAATGTTCATTAGGGCTCCTCTAATTTAGGCCCTCACCACTGAGCATATCCTATGGGGGTTATACTTTCCTACCATCTTAAGTACCTAAAGCATTTGGCATGCAAGTCATTTTCTCAGTTTGGATCAATGTATCACATATTCAGAATACACAACGTTTAGTATATGAGAGAGATACAAAAGTATTGGGAGGGATATGCCAGCAAGACAAAATGGAATGGGAGCAAAAGGAGTGTTGGGGCAAAAAATAAAAAAAGAAAAATCCAAAATTAACAAATGCACAATGTTTTAAATTAAAGGAAAGGGCTGGGGTTGTGGCTTAGTGGCAGAGCGCTTGCATAGCATATGTGAGGCACTGGGTTAGATTCTCAGCATTACATATACATAAATAAAAATAAAGGTCCATCTACAACTAAAAAATTAAAATAAAGGAGATATATAATATGGGAATGGTGTTTTTGTTCTTTATAAAATGTCTACATAATTTATTAATTTCTAGATTGTAAACTTCAGTGCCCTCTTAAAAATGGAAGTTTAGCATTAGCTAGAGACTGGCATATTTTGTTCAGTAGTGAATTTTCATTCTGGACAAAATATTTGCAAAGAACAGGGCACGGTGGCGCAAGCCTGTAATCCCAGCACTTAGGGAGGCTGAGACAGGAGAATCGTGAGTTCAAAGCCAGCCTCAGCAATGGCAAGGCTGCTAAGCAACTCAGTGAGACCCTTTCTCTACATAAAACACAAAATAGGGCTGGGGATGTGGCTCAGTGGTCGAGTGCCCCTGAGTTCAATCTCCAGTACCAAAAAAAAAAAAAAAACTTGCAAAGAGCAAGTACCTCCATTCTAATGCAGCTTCATATTTTTTTATGTAAGACATTTTATTAACACTAGTTCATGATGGTTTACAGTGATATTTCCAATATAATATATACACTGTAGGCCATTGAGAGAATGATTTTTCTGCCAAATGCTTAAGGAATTCTAAATTTAACAAATTTAATAACAATATGTACTAGCTTTGTTAATAATTGTTTCTTGATTTTATTATTATTTTTAAAAATGAAATCAATGGCATTTTTTAGTACAACAGCTATCAAATTATTGGATGTACACTCCATTTGACTCAGCAATTCCAACATCAGGAATTTCTCTGACAGTTTCATTCACAAAAGAAGGCATAAATATATCATAGTCTTAAGAGCAAAAAATATTAACAATTTAAATGGCTATTAGTGGGGGAATGCTAAATAAATTTTAACACAGGCACATGATGGAATATCATGCAATTAAAATAAGATTAATCTGTAAATTGTGACATAGAAGGATATCCATGATAAATTGTTAAATGAAAAAAAACAAGAAATATAAACAATTTGGCTCAGGTGAGCCTGTTTGTGTAAAAATAAAAATATCCATAGATTCCTATCTGTGCTCCTTAATAAAATCCTAGGAGGATAACCAAGTAGATATTACCAGTGGTTTTTATTTTCTCTTCCATATTTTTATTGGTGCATTATAATTATACATGATAGTGGGATTCATTAACAGTAGTTATTTCTAAGAAATGAAATTCACTTTCTTTTTATATACTTTACATTGTTTTAATTTGGAATCACACACATATAAATTCTTTTATGATTAATTTTAACATGGTAAAAAGCTCAAAAGTTTTTAAGAGGGCATATGGAGAAAACTAAATCTCTCTTCCATCTCAGACTCCCTTCCTAGAGACCACCACCATTACTAGTATTGTGTCTACCCCTCCAAAGATATCCTATGTTCCATATATTGTTTTAAATACTTAAATGTAAGCATAAAAATTTTAAAGAACCTTGTTTTCATATAATTCTGATATTGAAGAAGTTACTGACTAATTTATCTGTTTTGGCAATTTTATCTAACCAGAATGACAGTAACCTATTGAATGTCCATTATGTGCCAGGTACTGACTGGTACTTTTCATACAACCCTGCAAAAGAGGAACAGTATTTTAATCTTAATTTTATAGATGAAGAAACTGAGGCTCACAGAAGTTAGGTGACTTCCCTAAGTTACTTTATAAGTTAAGTGACTCACCAAGCTGGCAAGTGACAGAACCAAGAAAGTTTCTAATCCAGGTCTGCACTCAGATCACAAGCACAATTATGCCACACTGCTACACTCTCACTTGAGGTGCCATCTCCAAAGTAAAACATTCCCTAGCCTGTGTAAGCAACCAAGAGTACAGAAATTGGAGCTCTGTGAATTGCTTTATTTGCCACTTCTTTAGCAAGGTTAGCTTGGGAAAGGGGTTCAGATAAGGATACACCCAGGTTAGGATGAAAAAAAGGTGCAAGTTAGGAATGTTAGGATATACCCAGATTATGGAAGGTTAAGAGGCAAAGCCTGGCACACATATGAAAAACTTTTTGAAGCAAATCCATGGCTACGTACTTTGCCTGCCTTACACAGAAGAGATTTTTCACACTTGATATACAAGAGCTCCTGAAATTGCTGTCAAACTCAAAAGTGCCATCAGGGTGCGCTAGAACTCTACAGATGACTACATTCAAAGCCGTAGTCAACAAACCAGCAGAGGCCACTACAGACAATTTTACCTCAGACCTAAGCTGTGGAAGAAATTATTAAAGCAGACTACCTTTCCGTGTAAAGGGAGACAATGATCCAGTTTCTTATCAAGCTTCCAGGAATCCATCTGGACCTCTGCCTCTCCAAGGAAAGTGTTTCTGCCAAAACGACCATGATGCCAAACTGAAAACTGCAAGGTTCTTTGGGCCAGGAGAGATTCTGGGATCTCATACTGTGAAGGGAAAGTAGAAGTCCAAGATGATTAGTTAGTAGTAATTCCTCAAAATAGATTTTTTCCAAACCCTAAGCAACCCATACGTAAAGTACATAGTCCTAAATATCAAATTACTTTAGTCCCTAAGCACTTTGAGTTTCCTCACTCAAAAAGCCTCAATTTGCCCCATTTCACAAAAACCTACCACACTCCATGGGAAGACCTGGAAATTTAATTAATTTTTTTGTTAAGTGAATGAGAGGACATGGGAGCATAGAAAAATAATTTCCAATGAGACTTTTTTATCCCAAATAGCTTTGTAAAATGAAATTTTGGGCCACCTGAATCTCTACTTTCTTTGGAGTACTCCAAGAAAGCCAGATTACCTTTGTTCTTTTCTCTAAGAGGTCAAGATGTTTGTTGTCTACCAACAACTAAAAAAAAATTTTAAAAGGAGAGTACCCAGACAAATGCCAGGGTCTAATCTATCATCTCAGAGCATCAGTTAAGTTCTAGATGCCTAGAGCAGATCTTCAGACACAAACATGGCTCACTGAAACCCATGTCAACCAGCCATGTTGCAGAGGCATAGCTTCAGCCTATCACACAAGACAGAACAAGGTTTTCCCCCTCTAGATACTTACCCTGAGGATTTCATCATATAGTGGATTGACAGTATCCCGTTTGATGCTAGTTTTTCTTTTTCCTTGGCGAGATTTATCAGGTAGAAGATAAGTCTTCACATATCTAGCAATCAAAGAGAGTACTGAGTAATTTACTATCTTAAGCCCCTTCTTTACTTCCCTGCTGTCCATATAAATATGCCATGATGAAATGCAATGTCAAAAATGTCACATCAAGCCCTATAAGATAGGTCATTCTTGCTTCTCCCCAGTCCTGGGCCCTTTCCTACATCCCATTTATCCATCCCTCCAGGAAGTGATAATCTCAGCTCAAGAGTACCCAGACATGGACTGAGGTTGTGGCTCAGTGGTAGAGCACTTACTTGCCTAGTATATGTGAGGCACTGGGTTCCATCCTTATACTGCATATATAAATAAATGAATGGGGGCTGGGATTGTAGCTCAGTGGTAGAGCGCTTGCCTCGCATGCATGAGGCCCTGGGTTCCATGCTCAGCACCACATACAAAGCAATAAAATAAAGACATTGTGTCCATCTACAACTAAAAAATATTTTAAAAATAAATAAATAAATAAATAAATAAATAAATGAATAAATAAATAAAGGTCCACCAACAACTAAAAAAAATTTAAAAGAAGAGTGCCCAGACAAATGCCAGGGTCCAATCTATCATCTCAGAGCATCAGTTAAGTTCTAGAAGACTCACGGGTTAGAGCGTTTCTTGGTTTCATCGGCATAGGCCAGCTGGTGGCACTCCTTCACATGGATGACCAGAGTCTGTGTTTTCTGCTCAAACTTAAGGGAAAAGGCAATCTTTCCAGTCACAAAGATGTTCCCAAAATCACCAGCTTCACTATAGATGCTCATCATGCTGCCAATGGTACTCTGAAGATAAAGCACCCACAAATGTCTGAGGAAGGCACACTCTGCCACACACAATGATCATATATTCCATCAAATAAAGTCACAGTCATTGAACAAAACAAATTTTCAGAAGCTCCTTCAAAGAGCAAGTATTGCTAGCAGTCCTTTACCCAGAGGATGAGTCAGAGCTAGCAGCACACTCACAATTGTTGAGGTTAATAAATCAGCTTGTGGTTCACCTAGGCTCTTAGCTTATCTTTTCCCCTTCTTTTATACATGTTATTGTTAACTTTTTACTTGCCCCAGAAGGTGAGCAAGGAATAGGGGCAGTTAAGTCTATTTATTTATATATGTTAAAATATTGGGGCTATGGCTGTAGCTCAGTGGTAGAGCACTTGCATAGCATGTGTAAGGCCCTGGGTTTGATACTCAGCACCACATAAAAATAAAATAAATAAAATAAAGGTATTGTGTCCATCAACAAGTTAAAAAAAATTTAAAACATTGGCTAGAAGAGGCTAGTTACTAATTTAAATAATATGCCTTAATATCTACATTATCTCTACTAAAACCTATACAGAAAAGAGACTGCCAGAGTTGGGGGCAGGGTTAGGGAGGAAATACTACCTGAAGTGCAAAGGCATTTTCCTCTCTGGTAGTGATTAGCTGTGTGGGCCTTGACATTCTCTTCCTGTGTGTGAGTGTGAAATTACTCACCCTTGTTCCCAACTGTTTCCCCTAAATAATATCAATCTTTATACTCATGATAGAACTAGGCCAATATTTTTTGCTTTTGTTGGTACATTATAGTTGTACATAACAGTGGGGTTCATTTTTATATAATCATGCATGCATGGAATTTAATTTACCCTGTTTCAGTCCCCAGTGCCTCTCCCTTTCCCTGCATTCCTCCCTTTACTATTCCCCTTCTTCTACTCTACTAGTCTACTTTGCACTCATTTATATATTTTTAATTGGTGCTTTATAGATATGCATAAAAGTGGAATTCACTGTGACATATTTATAAATGCACACAGGGTAATTTTGTCAAATTAATTCTGCATTCCTTTCCCTTTCCTGTCCTTCCTCATTCCACCTCAATCTCCTTCAACTCTACTGATCCAACCTCTCTCTTTATGAGATCCAACCCCCTCCCCTTTTCTCCCTTACTTTACTCTAGCTTGACTTTCTGAAACTGGCTTATTTCACTTAGCATCTGTATATCAGAGAGAACATTCAGTCTTTGGTTTTGGGGGATTGGTTTATTTCACTTAGCATGATAGTCTGCAGTTCCATATATTTACCAGCAAATGCCATAATTTCATTCTTCTTTATCACTGAGTAATATTCCATTGTGTATATATACCACATTTTCTTAATCCATTCTTCTGTTGATGAGCACCTGGGCTGGTTCAATAACTTGGCTATTATGAATTGCACTACTATAACTAATGATGTGACAATATCACTATAGTATGCTGACTTTAGTCCTTTAGGATATATACCGAGGAGTGGGATAGCTATATAATATGGTGGTTCCACTCCTAGTTCTCGAAGGAATCTCCATACTGCTTTCCAATGTGGCTATACTAATGTGCAGTCCTACCAAAAATATATGAGAGTAGCTTTTCCTCCACATCCTTTCCAGAAATTATCATTATTTGTATTCTTGATGATTACCATTGTAACTGAGGTGAAATGAAATCTCAGTGTAGTTTTGATTTGTATTCCCCTGATGCTAAGGATGTTGAACATTTTTTTCATGTATATGAGTTGCTTCTTTTGAGAAATGTCTGTTTAATTCTTTTGCCCATTTTATTGATTAGGGGTTTTTTATGTTGTTTTTTGAGTTCTTTATATATTCTAGATATTAATCCCCTGTCAGAGGAGTGGGTGGCAAAGATTTTCTCCCATTTTTTTAGGCTTTTTCTTCATGCTCTTAATCATTTCCTTTGCTGGATAGAAGCTTTATAATTTCATGCTGTCCTACTTAGTGACTCTTGGATTTATTTCTTGCAATTTCAGGGTCTTTTTAAGGGATTCAGTGCTTGCACCAATATAATAAAGTGTTGACCCTAAGCGAGACTTTGATTCTTAAATGTCACTTTAACTTCATGATCCTGACTGGTATTATTGATCCTTAACCATACCTTGATGCCAATTAAACCTGCCAGAGCCCTTCTCATAATACTTACTTCTCTTTAATGTGAAAATCTAGAGTGGAATTTGATGAAGAAATCTGTTCTTGCTTGTTTCGTAGCTGAGTACTACTTAAAGGGAGAAGTTTTAGTTACTGTTCCCAAAGCTATGATGAAGAATGTCCCTAGCTCTAATTACCTAATGTCATAATATCCAGGGTAGAGGTTCAGGAAGCCATGTAGATATACACTAAGCATAAGACCATGACCAATTGGCCCCAGTTGCTTTGGGTCTGTGATGGTACAGTACATCTTTGCTTGTATGGCAGAGAAAGCCCATTCATTCACCTCATGGTTGAGGATAAGTACAAACAAATGCATCCGCTTTACCTGGAAAAGGCATCTAGGCTGATTTTGCCAGGCACTGAGTCTGCTCTAGGGAGGGTCTTCTTTCCTTCCTGGAAGTCTCTTTAACCACATAACTAACAAAACTTACCATGGAGGAGCCACTTTGCATGCTGCTTCTGGCTAGTTTCTGGCGATGCAACTTCACCAGGTGGTCAATGTCTTCTTCTTCTTCTTCATCTTCTTCTTCTTCTGCTGCTGCTGCTTCTGGTTCTGCCTCTTCTCCTTCCTGGAGCAGTAAATATAGATTAAGAATTAATAAAAATAATAGCTAGGTACAGAGGCACACACCTGTAATCCCAGTGGCTAGGGAGGCTCAGGCAGGAGGATCATGAGTTCAAAGCCAGCCTCAGCAAAAGGGAGGCACTAAACAACTCAGTGAGACCCTCCTGTCTCTAAATAAAATACAAAAATAGGGCTGGGGATGTGGCTCTGTGGTTGGATGTCCCTGAATTCAATCCCTGGTACCCCCCCTAAAAAACGATAAGCTTCAAAAACTAGTATCTCTCCTTTAGTGGGACCCATAATTATTGCAAAGCTCTGAAATTTCATGTAAACACATATGCAAGTATTTTTATTTTTATATGGTTACCCATTTCTGGCTTCCCAGCAATAAAGCCATCTTTCTCATATTCAAAAAAGAATAAGATAAAAGTACTTAATATTTTTTACAGGAGATATAACTCTTTTCCATTCAACTATTCCAAACCATTCATCCCTTTATATTTTTGAAGTAAGTATTTATTTGAGCACTTAACCATATATCCAGCAATGTATTAGAAGATAACAGAAAAAACAGTCATTTCCTTAAGCAAAACAGAAATTGGATTTACTTCAGAAATTGGGGACAATCAACATTCATGTTGCATTTTTCATAATAGTTAAACAGGTTGACTGAGAACATCAAATACTAAAATCACTTCCACATTTAAAAAAAGATGAATATATTTACCAAATGAAACATGAGAGTACTTACCATATCCACACTGAGGCCTGGAACAGATTTGCTTCTGTCTCCCAAGGAGCCACTTTCATGCGCTACATCTTCTGGGCGCAGATCTATCACAGATTGAGTGTATTCTGAGTGGAAAACCAAAAACCCAAATCAAAAAAGACCCACTGTACTCCATACGAAGAGCCCAGAAAGGGTACTCAGAATATCAGTCCCAAAGGCCATAAAGGGAAACTGCCTACCTGAAGGCCTGAGGATTTTTCTGGTGTTCTTCTTGAATATCATTTCACCCTCATCAATAGGTACCACATTTTGACCTCCTGGATGAATTTCCTAGGAAAGAATAAGGGCAAGAAAATGGAAAAGGACAGTTGGGCAGGTGGTAGGAATGAGTAAGAAAAGATAGCATAAAGCAGAATAAAACATTTTCAGTCAACCATGACAACCTTACAAAAAAGAGTAAATACCTGGAGTACTGCAAAACCTATTTTCTCATGAATTTCAACTAAAACCTTAGGAAATGCTCCCAGATGAATCTGAAGTGAAATTTGTTTAGTTGAATTCCTGATTTAAATTTGGCCTGAAGGGGCTGGGGTTGTGGCTCAGTGGTAGAGCCCTTGCCTAGCATATGTGAGGCACTAGGTTCAGTTCTCAGCACCACAAACAAAGAAATAAAGGACCATTGACAACTAAATATTAATAAATAAATAAATAAATTTGGCCTGAGAAAAGAAAGAAGGAAGGAAAGAAAAGAGGAGAAGAGGGGGGAAACAAAGAAAGAAGGTAAGGAGGGAAGGAAGAAAGAGGAAGAGAAGGAAAGACAAATAGCCTGATTTACCTTTTCTACTTGAGATTTAGGGGAAGACATCTTCTTCCATTCTGGAAAGAGGCCAGATTTATCCAGAGAGTCTCTCCTGGAGGCAGATTCAGAAGTTAGAACTAAGTCTCCTCCTCCCCTTCCTCTCTCAATCAGGACTCAAAGCTCTAGCAAGGAGGGAGAGTCACTGGCTTGGGGTCATCACAGTAACCAAATCCAAAAGATACACTTCACATCTGATTTACCTTGACAGAATGGAGAAGATCAAATATGCAACTTTGTACAAACACAAGCACTCACACTCCCATGCCTAAGGACAGCGGCATCAATTGCTGCTGAGCTAGGAAGCATCCTCCAAGGCATAGCAGACTGAGGAACGTAACACACTCCAGGAAGCTGTGCCCAGAGCCAAATCAGTAGAAGGGCTACTGAAAGACTTTTGGTGAGAAAATACTGCATTCAATTTCCCGAGGACAGAAATCAGGAACACTCAAGGCACAGGAGACATGTACTCTGATGCTAGAGAACAAAATAGGAACTTAGGTTGAGCAGAGGTAAGGGAAATGGGAAATGGTAAGGGAAATGGAGGAAACCAACCTGGAGGTACTGTCTGAGTCAACTGTGTAGCTGTCCAAACTCTCACTCTCAGCCTCTAGCATACTCTTTCCACTTTTCTGCTTTGGCACTTCAAACGGCATGCTAGAATACAAAGAAAGAGTGAATGTTTAAAGGAAGTGAGCCCTCCTGCCTCCAGTTGGACCTCCTTCTAATTCATTCACAACTGTAGCCTGAGTGATTTTTCTAAAATATGAGTAGATTTTAAAAATTTCACTGGTTCCCCATTTCTGTTGGGAATGAATTCAAATTACTTGGCCTGGCAAGAAAATCCTTATGATTTGAACCCTGCTCATCTCTCCAACCTCATCTTTTACTCTCCCCTCTTTTTCGTACTTTCATTCTGGAAAAAATGAAGTTCTCTTGATTCCTTGAATATCCCAAAGCTTTTTCTCTTCCTTCTTTTCTTTGCCTGAGACATTATTTTCACAATGGCCACTTTTCTTCACCTAGCTGAATCTCCTCCTTCTGGAGGTCTCTCCTTATGTCAATTCCTCTAGTTTTTCTGACCATATCCTAAGTCTGGATTAATAAACTTGCTCCCAAAGTACCCTAATTTCTTGGTAGCATTCATAACATATGTAAGTATTTATGTCTTTAAAACAAATTATTTACTTTGTTAAATGATTTATTTAATGTCTTTCTACTTCAATGGACTAAATTACATGAGGTCAGTGACCACATATCTTGTTCACTGCTGTATTCCTATTGCTTGGAAGACAAGTTAGCATAAATCAAATGTCTGTTGATCAAATTCTTGAATAAATTCCTTCAGGGACTTAGGTATATCCACAAATAATCAGTATGTCTTAAAGACAGTATGCAGAAGCTCAGAGTGGTTTTAAAGCTTAATTATCTTAGTGAAGGATGACCCTAGGCATTTAAAATAGCAGTCCTCCTATTCTAATAATGTTCCCCATCCTGAGATTGTATATGATATAAAAAGTCACTATGGTATATTCATATATGTACATAAGAAATTTATGTCAGAATCATTCCACTGTCTTTCCTATTCCTGCCCCTCTCCCTTCCCTTCATTCCCCTTTGTCTAATCTTCTGAACTTCTTCCTCTCCTCCTTTGTTGTGTGTTAGCATCCACATATCAGAGAGATCATTGGTCCGTTGGTTTTGGGGGATTGGCTTATTTCACTTAGCATGATATTCTCCAATTCCATCCACTTACCAGCAAATGCCATAATTTCATTCTTCTTTATAGCTAATAGTCCATTGTATATATGTACCACATTTTCTTTATCCATTCATTTGTTGAAGGGCACCTTAGGTTGGTCCCATAGCTTAGCTATTGTGAATTGAGCTGCTATAAACATTGATGTGGCTACATCACTGTAGTATGCTGTTTTTAAGTCCTTTGTATATACACTAAGGAAAGGGATAAAAGTGGGACAAATGATGGTTCCATTCCAAGTTTTCTGAGAAATACCATACTGCTTTCCAGAGTGGTTGCACTAAATAAGTCAAATTATACTCCACTGTTATATATAACTAAAAAGAACATTTTTTAAAAGAGACATCTGTACTCCCATGTTTATTGCAACATTGTTCACAGTAGCTAAGAAGTGGAAGCAACCAAAATGTCCATCAACTGATAAGTGGGTTGAAAAAATGTGGATATATACAATGGAATGCTGTTCAGCCTTTAAAAAGAAGGAAATCTTGTCTTTTTCTACAGTATGGATGAAACTAGAAGACATTATACTTAGTAAAAAAAAAGACAGAAAGACAAATACTGCAAGATATCACTCATGTGAAGTGTAAAGTCTAACTCACGGAAACAAAGAGCAGAATGGTAGTTGATGTTAAAGAGTAAAATGATGGAGAGTTTCTGGTGGGGATGGCAGACAGAAGTGTTGGTCAAAGGGTAAAAATTTTAGTTAGATGGGGGAACTTTAAGCTTTGGTTTAAAATCATTTATTTTTCTCATTTATTTCACTTTAAAGGATTGTTTTAATGTTTACATTTTATAATAAACACATATCATATTTGTATTCAGATAAAAGGCAAGGAAATATTATTTCCAAGTTTTAAGGATTAAATAAAAATACAAGATTTTTTTTATTTGTTTTTTTGTGGGTCTGTGTTTGTTGTTGGGGTTGTGTGTGTGTATGTGTTTGTGGTGCTAGGGATTGAACTCAGGGCCTTGTGCATGCCAGGGAAGCACTCTACCAACTGAGCTATATCCCCAGCCCAAAATACAAGTTTTTAATTTAAAAAAGTAAAAATAAAACAGCAGTGTTCATATCTAAAAGGAAAAATATCATCCCTGGGCCTCTTATCTCAAAGAATTAATGAGAAAATCAGAAAAAGGAAAAAAGTCATTCTACCTCAAGTATTTCAAGTAATTTCCCTTAACTCCCAGGCCTAGGTTTCTTCCTTCAAGCTCACTGGCTGCCCCTTCTCATTCTCTTTTTCTGGTCCCTCCTCCTCTCCTGGAACACTAATATTTGGATTGTGTCCAGCCTTCTTCTCAGGATTGTTTCTCTTCTCTACCTGGAATTACCCTAAATGATCTCATCTTGTATCATGGCTTTCCATGTCATCTATAAGCTTAAAATTTAAATGTATCTCTTAAATGCAGGCTTGTTTTTCCAATAGCCTACTCAACATCTCCAACTTGGATGGGTCAAACACAACAAGTCTAAAACCAAAGCCCCAATCTTCCCCCAAACCTGCTCTTCCCTCAATCTGGTCAAACAGAAACTCCATTCTTTCATTTCTAAGGTTGAAAATCTCAAGAATTATCCTTGACTGCTCTCATTATCTCATAATACAAATAAAATATGTCAGCATATCCTCTTGTCTCTATCTCCAAAATATATCTAGAATCTCATCAGTTCCCATCCCTTCCACTGCTATTACTCTGGTCCAAAGCATTACTGTTTGGCAAGTGAATGGTTGCAATATCCTCCTAACAAATCTCCCTGCTTTTTTCCCTGTCTCCCATCAATCTATTTACAACTCAATGGCCAAAAAGAGCCTTGAAAATATAAATCAGACAGTTACCAACTGATCTAGAAATTTCACTCTTAGATATGTACTTGAGAGCATTAAAAAACATATGTTCATGCAAAGACTTAAATGATCATATCAAGATTATTCCTAATAGCCAAAAATGTGAAAATGACCCAAATTTCCACCTATCAATGACTATATAAAAATTTTATATATCTATGCATGTAATATTACTCTCCCATAAAAGGAAATGAAGTTCTGATACATGGTGCAACATGAATGAATCTTGAAAATGTTACGCTAACTGAAAGAAGCCAAACAGAAATGGCCACACTTTGTATGACTCTATTTGTATGAAACAGAATACAGAATTGGCAAATTCATAGAGACAGAAAGTAGAAAATGGGGAGTAGATGCTTATTGAGTAAAGGATTTCTTTTTTGGGTGATGAAAATGTTCTGAATTTAGATAGTGGTGATGGTTGTACAACATTCTTAAAGTACTAACAACCACAATATTGAACACCTTAAATATGTTAAAATGATGGTTTTTCGTTTTGTTTTGTTTTTTGGTACTGGAGATTGAACTCAGGGGCACTCGACCACTGAGCCACATCCTCAGCCCTATTTTGTGTTTTATGTAGAGACAGGGTCTCACTGAGTTGCTTAGCACCTCGCCATTGCTGAGGCTGGCTTTGAACTCGCGATTCTCCTGTCTCAGCCTCCCTAAGTGCTGGGATTACAGGCTTGCGCCACTGCACTCGGCTAAAAATGATGGTTTTATGTTATGCAAATTCTACCTCAGTTTTTAAAAAGAAAAAATGAGATCATACCACTCAAAACCATCCCTCTTACACAGAGTAAAAGATAGTCCTTTCAAGTGTCAATAAAGTTTTATATGATCTGCCCCTTCTCTGTATTTATCTCCTCCCATTTCCACCCTACTCACTCAGTTCCAGATTATCCAAAAGCATCAAACACAAAGATCACTTTAGGATCTTTATACCTACTGTTATCTCTGCCTACAATGTTCCTCCCCTAGATATTCTCAAAGTTTGCTCCTTCATTTGCTTCTTGTCTTTGCTCAAATGTCATCCCATTAAGACTTTCCCTAGTTATCCAAAAGAAAACAGCATGTGTGTGTGTGTTTGTGTGTGTTCTTGCCACTCCCTTTCCTTAAATTCTACTGAATTTTCTCCATTGCACTTGTCAACATCTAATATACTATTTGTTTACTTAATTATTTGTTTTTTGTACTCCTTACCCCCAAATTTAAAGTCTACAAGCAAGGGACTTTTTGTATACACTAGTGTATCCCAGTGCCTAAAATAGTACCTTCTACATAGTAGGTATTCATATGTATTCATCGAACAAACCAACAAACTAATAAATGAACAAAGAATGGTATCCAAATCTATAATATCCCAGCCAATAAAGAATAAACTTTACACGTTGTCACATGATGTTTGAGATACTTCTGTGAAAACAGACAGCAGGGGCTGAAATCCTAGGGCTTGCAAGAGGTAAAACAGCAATCATTCCTTTGAAAAATAGATTAGCTTTATAGTACAAGACACAGCAGGGAGCTTGATTTTATTTTTTTTTTTTACTTTAAAATCATCCTTTCCTCCTCTTTGCTCCAAAGAATAAAGAACTCTAAGCAAAATTGTTCCTCCAGATAAGTTGTTTAACAATGACCCATGGAGAGTGGTTTTTGCTTGTGTTTTTTCCTAAAGATTAATGCGTACTGATCCAGAGCTAATACAAACAACCCCAGGGCAAAAAAGCAATTATTTGACATCTGTTCTGTAAAAAATAAACTAAGAGATGGGAGTCCTGTGCTCTAGCTATCTGTATGATCACAGGTAAATCACTTATCCTGCTTTCTTTTCTGTAAAAATAAGAGGGTTTAATTAGATTATCTCTGGGGCTCCATAATTTTATGGAAAAGATCACTTATGTCACTTAATCTATTTCCATGTTTAGGATAAATAAGAGTCTTCTGGATCCAATGAAACTAGGGGACATGGACAGCCAGAAGCAGTACATTTCAGAAATTACATTCTGACTGATGATGTCAGATGTGTTAATCAATTTCAGCAAATAAAAGCCATTTTTATCCTTATCCACAAAGTAAAAAGGGGCCTCTCCACCTATAACAGATGAGTCACCCACCAAGGGCTGTGTGGATAAAATCACAGTACATACATATAATGAAACATCACAGTTATATCAAAAAAATGAAGTAGACCCTTAGTGCTGTCATGGAAAGAAGTCCACGTTATATTTTTCAACATTTTTCCTTTTATTCCTTGAGTTATAACTGGCATAAATAAGCTGAATGTTTAAATGTGCAACTTAATGAGTTTTTTTTAACTTTTTTTAGTTATAGATGGACACAATATCTTTATTTCATTTATTTATTTTTATGCAGTACTGAGGAACAATCCCAGTGCCTCACACATGCTAGGCAAGTGCTCTACCACTGAGCCACAACCCCAGTCCCAATTGATGAATTTTGACATATGTATATACGTATAAAACCATAACCACAATTAAATTGAGGAACATATCTATCACTCCAAAAAGTTTCTTTATGCCCCTTGATAATCCCTCTCACTCCCCTTGGCCCTGTCCCCAGGCAAATAAGAGTCTTATTTCTGATTTCTGATGATAGGATTTCTGTCATGAAAAACTAGTTTATATTTTTTAGTATTTTATATAAACAGAATCACACAGTAGGTAATGTTTTGTTTGATGTTTTACACTTGGTATGATTATTTATTTTAAAATCCATCCAAGTCATTACTGCATGTATCAATAGTTCATTCCTTTCCACAGCTAACCAGTATTCCATTGTATAAACAAGCCCAGTTTATCCATTCACCTTTTGCTGGACATTTGGATTGTTTCCAGATCTTAGCTATTACAAATAAAGCAGCTATGAACATTCCAGTACAATTCTTTGAATGAACACAACCCAGGTATGTGTGCTTAGACAATTTGGTAGTCCATTTGCCAAAACTATTAATGACTTATAATAATAATTGGGGCAGAGGCAGGTTACTAGAGGACTTAATTTATATATTTTTAACAATCATATAAAATGTGGTGAAATTCTTTTCCTTTGGATGAGGGAAAGTTAGGGGGGGAAGGCGCATGCACACACACACACACACACACACACACACACGCCTAAACTTCACCAGCATGGCCTCAAGTCATGCGGTTCAAAAGTTGGTGGTGAAATCAGAAAATTCAGCTCAGAAAAGCTCCTTCACAATGCTTTCCAATGTGGTAGTATGCAGAGTGTGTGTATAGGCAGTCCTGAGACAGGTCAAGAAAAATAAAAGTCCTCAAGATTTATAATCCCAGGTTCCACTGTGGAACCTCAATAGAGGCAGATGAGACTGTTCTGCAGACACTGGCATGAGCTTGAGGAGTCACTCAAAGGTGGGCCAAGTAAGCCCCAATGAGGAAATTTAAAATAATTTCAGGAAATTAGAACCCAGGACCATAGGCTGCTTTCCACCTCTTCTATGAAATTACAAGAAATGATGGGCATCATGATGCATGTCTGTAATCACAGCAATGAAGAAGACAGGAGGATCACAAGTTCCTGTCCAGCCTCAGCAACTTAGCAGAACCCTCAGTAACTTAGCCAGACCTTGTTTAAAAAAAAAAAAAAGACCAGCAATGTAGCTCAGTGTTAAGGTACTCCTGGGTTCAATCCCTAGTACAAAAAAAAGTTACAAGAAAAGAAGTACAATAACAATTTCAATAAATGGTGCTGTGAAATTGGATATCCACATGAAGAAGAATGAAACTTGACCCCTATCTCTCACCAATTATAAAGTTCAACTCAATTAAAGACCCTAATGTAAGACCGGAAACCATGAAACTCAGAAAAAATCATAAGAGAAATGCCATGGGACATTGGGATGGGCAAAGATTTTTAGGGCGAGACTCCCAAAGCAAAGGAAATGAAAGCAAAACTAGACAAATAGGATTAGATCAAACTAAAAAGCTCTGTACAGCAAAGGAAACAATAAACATAGTGAAGAGACAACCTACAGAGTGAGAGAAAATATTTGCAAACTACACATATATCAAGTGGTTAATATATAGAATATATAAGGAACTCAAGCAACTCAATAAAAACTCAAGAAAAAAATAATAATCCAGTTAAAATGAGTAATACATCTAAACAGACATTTAGGAAAAGAAGACATACAAATGGCTAATAGGTGCATGGAAAAATGCTCAAAATTACCAATCATCAGGGAAATGCAAATTAAGACCACAATAAGATTGTCATCATCTCGCCCAAGTAAGAATAGCTATTACCAAAAAGAAGACTGCAAGTGCTGGCAAGAATGTAGAGAAAGGGAAGCCTTGCATACTGTTAGTTTCCTCAAAAACTTAAAAAATTAAAAGAACTACCATACGATCCAGTAATCCCACTACTAGGTATATATGCAAAGAAAATGAAATCAGTATGTCAAAGAGACATCTGCACTCCCATGTTCATTGCAACACTCTTCACAACAACCAAGAAATGGAAAACAACCCAAGTGCCATCAAACTATTAATGGATAAAGAAAATGTGGTACATATATACAATGGAATACTATTCACCCAAAAAAAGAATGAAACCCTGCCATTTATGGACAACATGGATAGAACTGGAGATCATTGTGTTAAATGAAATAAGCCAGGCACAGAACTAGGGTGCATGGTCTCATTCACATGTACAATCTAAAAAAGTTGACCTCATACAACTTGAGAGTATAATGGTCATTAACAGAGGCCAGGCAGAATAGAGGGAAAGGACAGTTGGAGGGAGATTGATTAAGGGGTACTAAGTTATAGTTAGATGGGAAAAAGAAGTACTGGTGTGCTACAATACACTCAAGTGACTATATATGATGATAATGTACTGTATATATTTTTTAAAATAGAAGGTGTTTAATGATTTCATCATAAAGAGGTGATGACAAAGGAGATACATGTTTACCTGGTTTGAACATTACACAATGTATGCATTTATCAAAACATAACATGGTATCCCATAAATGTATAATTTTATGTATCAGTTGAAAATTTTTAATTTAAAAATAAAATAAAAATTTAAAAGTATGATCATAAGCTACATAATGCTATTTTAGTCAATGATGTACTGATGGTCGCATAAAGTAAATTATATCATTCAGTGACATCATAGCCATCTTAGTTTGTACATGAGCATTCTCTGATGTTCATATGACCACAAAAATTGCCTAATGATGCATTTATCAGAATGTCTCTCAGTCCTGGAGCAAAACATGACTATACACAGAAATCAGTGCTCAATCCTTATACTACAGTATAGCTAAGTGTGGTCAAGCAAATAAATTGTTTCAAACTCAGGTGAGAAGATTGTCCAGAACAATTCACATAACCTGTGTCAGGGAAAACAAAAGACACAGACAAAACTTTCCCTATTAAACACTAGTAAAATGAAATAAAATGGTCTGGCAGACATAAATAGCCATGGAGTAGGGAGAAACAAAAAACTTGCAAGATAGACAAAGAACTTGGTGTGGAGCAGAATATAAAAACAAAAATGATGGGTTTTTTTGTGAGTACTTTACACTACAGGCAACCTAATAAGAATACAAATTTGCTCAAAACTGCACTGAAATTCCATCTTACCCCAGTCAGAACGGCAATTATCAAGAATACAAGCAACAATAAATGTTGCTGAGCATGTGGGGAAAGAGGTTCACTTATAAATTGCTGGTGAGATTACGAATTGGTGCAACTACTCTGGAAAGTAGTATGGAAATTCCTTAGAAAACTTGGAGTGGGAAAAAAGAAAACTTGGAATAGAACCAACATTTGACCCTGTTATCCCATTCCTTGGTTTATATGCTTAAAATCAGCATACTACAGTGACAGCCACTTCAATGTTTATAGAAGCTCAATTCACAATAGTCAAGCTATGGAACCAACCTACATGCCCTACAACAGATGAACAGATAAAGAAAGTGTGGTATATACACCCAATGGAATATTACTCAGCCATAAAGAAGAATGAAATTATGGCATTTGCTGGCAAATGGATGGAACTAGAGAATATCATGCTAAGTGAAATAAGCCAGTCCCAAAAAATGAAAGGCAGAATGTTCTCTCTGATATGTGGATGCTAACCCACAACAAGGGAGGAGAATATTATAAGTTCATTGGACTAGACAAAGAGGAATGAAGAGAAGGAGGGGGACAGTAATGGACAGTAGAATCTATCAGACATATCTTTCTTATTCTCATATATAAATACATGACAAATGTAACTCCACATCATGTACAACCACAATAATGGGATCCTAACTAGAATAAGTTATACTTACTCTATTTATGTATAATATTTCAAAATATACTCTACTGTCATGTAAAATAAAAATAATAATAGTAAATGGTAAAAATAAAAGAAAAAACTCTGGAAAGCCCAATTTTAAAAAACAATTTCCAAAAAATACAAATTTGGTAAAAAGCAAGAGCTCAAATACAAGATGATAAAATAAGAGAAAAAAGAAGACTGAGATCAAAGTAAAAATATTGAATCCTAAAAAAGCAATTCATTCAAATCATTAAAATTAAAAACAACAAAAGACAAGGAAAAAGGAGAAGGAAATGAGACAAAGAGGGGGAGGGGACAAAGAAAGAAAATGGCAAAAAAAACTGATAGCATGGAGGATCAGGTGTGGTTAATCATGGTTAACATTATACAGTAAAAAAAAAAAAAAAAAGAGGGGGACAGAAATAGAGGATAAGGAAGCCGGGCGCGGTGGCTCAAGCCTGTAATCCCAGCACTTAGGGAGGCTGAGACAGGAGAATCGCGAGTTCAAAGCCAGCCTCAGCAATGGCGAGGCCCTAAGCAACTCAGTGAGACCCTGTCTCTACATAAAACACAAAATAGGGCTGGGGATGTGGCCCAGTGGTCGAGTGCCGCTGAGTTCAATCCTCAGTACCAA
>CM053417.1:44982859-45019208 GCA_028644305.1 Xerus rutilus | reverse complement strand
AATAGAGGATAAGGAAATCCAATACCCCTGAGGTGAACTTAACTAATAAAAAATTCTAACAATGAATAAAGAACGCATCAAGGGTATATCACCAACCAGGAAAAATGATCCAGCAAATCCAATCACATGCACACAAATACACCCATGTGCATACTTGTGGACATGTGCACACATACATACAAAGTTGCCTACAAGCAAGAAAAATAAATCATGTTGGTATCAGACTTCTTCAAGGTTACATTCAATGGCAGAAGATAATTGAGCAATGTCTGCAATATTATGAGGGAAATAAAATGTGACCCAAGAATATAATATCCAGATAAGATATCATTCAAATATAAAGACATTATACAAATGCTGTTAACATGAAAGAATGCAGTAAATACTGCAAGTCCTTGTTGAAGGAACTTCTCAATGATGAAATCCAAACAATCAAGAAATAAAGAATTCAGGAAAGATACACCATGGTACAATTGTCAGCATATAATCCTTTTAAAATTAAAACTAAACAAACAATTTTTAAAATCTAATGATTTATGGTTGTGTAACAATTTAAATGTTATAAACCTGATAAAATATAAATGACTTGAGTGACAAATAGGAATAGGGCAAAAAGAATTGGAAGAAAATGGAAGAAATCTAATCTTTTCCTCTTTGATAGTAAAGAATCTAATGATAATGTTTAATACTGAAACAGGAACATTTAAAAATGATTAACTGCTAACCAAAGATTAGCAATTCTTCCATTTTATCTTAGTGTTTTATTATGTTAAATTCAAATAAAATTAAATGGAATGATTTTGGAGCTATGGCTGTAGCTCTGTGGTAGAGCACTTGCCTGGCAGGTGTGAGACTTTGTGTTTGATCCCCTGCACTGTAAAAAAAAAGAATGACTTTAATTTATGATATGATGATCCAATATTATGAAGTTTTTTCAGCCTATCCATCCAGTCATCTCTCTATAGATAGAAGGTATCTTAAATGATTTTCACATAATAACATAATGTGAAAACTTTGCTAGCAAGAATCTTAGTGATTTGTGGCTTTCTTTTTTCTCATTTCCTATACCATTTAATTTTTTTAAATAATGATTATATTGTTATTTTTATTTGTCTTCAGCTTGTTCTTATGAAGTAAATATGCCCAGATGTTACTATTTACATGTGAGTAGTAGAATTAGGATTGATTTTTCCCCTTTACTCTATTCTGTGTATTCCAAATATTCTTGTAATGAACATCTATTATTTTAGAGACAGAAGAAATTTTAAAAAATAATAAAAGAATTAAAGGAATGTTGTAGCATTTATTTAAATAACTACTTGGTTCTCACCTGGGTTCCTGCTGTTGCTCCTGAATGATCTTTCTTCCTGGCCAGATATCACCCATCTGTGTCTGATGAAGGAGGGAATGTCCTGCTGTCTCTCTTTTATTTGCTTAAGGACAAACAAAAGCATGTCAGGGTGGTACTGATGGGGGCAGGACAGGGAAACAACCCTCACAGCATCTTCCCCAAAATGCATGACACTTGCAGAAGGGATGGAGGTATAATCTTTTTATATTCCCACAAACCAGCTAAGCCCATTGAGTTAAGACACTACCATTCAGAATACTCTAGGATCTATCACTGAGGGTAAGTCCTGCAGGTAACCATCCCTAGATAAGCCCAATACCTGCAGGTTTACGTCGCAGGGACATCCTGATTATCTCACTGCCTGTGCGGTAAGCAAAGCGGTTCACTTTCTGGTCATAAAACCAGTCTCCAGTTGCTTTCTTCAGCTCTCTGGGAAGGAATGAAATGAAATGACCAATGTGCCAGGTAAGGTTATGCACACCTGTAATCCAAGTTACGTGGCGGGCTGAGGTGGGATTACAAATTAGCAATATCTTGTCTCAAAATAAAATCTAAAAAGGGCTGAGGATGTAGCTCAGTTGTAGAGCACTTGCCTAGCATGTGCAAGGCCCTGGGTTCAATTCCCAGCACCAGGGGGAAAAGGCAGAATGGCTCATCATTCAACCAACAAAGCCTGAAGAAAAGAATTTAATACCATAGCCATGACTCTTATCTTCTGTCTACCTAGCCATAGGTTAACACTCACATTTCCTTGGAGCACACCTTGCACCTCCAGGTACCATTGCTTTCCTGGATGCGGCATTCCCGACACACCAGGTGATTACAACCCCAACAAGTGTTGGCCTTGGGAGTCAAACGGCCCAAGCTCTCTTGGCACCGGGCACAGGTCCGATCACTGTAATGCTGGCTACCCCTCTTGGCCCCTTTCCTTTTGATTTCCAGGAGTTCATTCTTCAGTCGCCTGCCAAGCCCCAAAAGAGAAGCACAGTTGGATTCAGGATCTGTGTAGGTTAGATGGAGAAGAGTTGAGAGGCAAAGACAGATTATTTGATTCTGTGAAAGCAACAAACTGAGCTCAACTTGACCCAACAAGGAATTGTAAATGTCATGTACACAATTTCCTCTGAAAGTCAAATGAAAAGCAAATGGAAAAGCCTATATATCACTCGTCAAAGGAATGGGACCCCATACTCTTTCTGGGACTCTTACCTAATCCTTTTCTCATCTGCTTTTCGGAGTTCCTCATCTCGCTGTAGAACTTTAAGGATCAAATCCCTTTCCACCTCAGATAGAAAAGAGAGGTCCAGTATCTCTGACATGATGTATTCTACTTTCTCTTGTACTCCTCTTTCTTTAAAGCAACCAAACAAGGAGAACTTCCAGCGTTACCTGAAATAAAAGAACAACTCATTTCACATAGATGATTTATTCCAAAATAGGCCCACAGCTCTAGAGCCTTTCAGTAGGCTACGTCTCTCTTGAACTAGGCTAAAGAGACAAAACAAAAGTATCTGACCTATTTACCATTCCTGTTCCGACTTGAATCATGCCCTAAAAGTGAAGAGGTTTTGATTTTTTAAGGAGTTATTCATAACTTTGGGAAAGGATTGGGTCTTTTAGCATAAGCACCGTAATCTAGAAAGAGCAAAGAATAGTCAAACACTCCATCTACCAAGTGGATCCTCAAGCATTCAATTTTCATTACTTTAATGTTCTCAAGTCCTAATACTATTAACCCAAATAAACAGGCAGCTGGTCTCTGAAGTGTAGGGAAAAAGTACATGAAGACTCCTGCTAGTTTAGGCCAATTTTTCCACTCCTGACCAGCTTCCACATTCCTGGATTCAGTCAGTTTGGGCTATGCTTCAAAAAACTATACTACCTACTCTACCTCCCAAAGTTCTCGTTGCACTGTCACTACAACTGAAGAATATCTTTCCCCATTTCATGAAGATTTGTTGAGAACCACACTGTTAGGAATTATGCAGACTGCTGGAGATACAGATATGAATAAGACTCAGTTCCTCCCCTTAAGAAGTTTGCAGAGTAGTGGGGAAGACAGACACGCCAGAGCACAGTACAATGTATCAAGTGCTGTCAGAGGTATTATAAATTAAGTACTATGGGAATTCAGAGAAGGAAATAATTAATTCTATCTTACATACAGAAGGGGGAGAGAAAGCTATATAGATGGGAGGGTTTTACAGAAGACATGGATTTTGCCTTATCAAACAAAGAACATATTTGTTGGTGGAAGAAAATGGTAGGAAAGATAGATGGGGACCCAATCATAAAGTTTAAATACTCTTTAAAATGAAGAATTTAAAAATTTATTGTATAAACAATAGAAATCCAACAAACATCTTTGGTTTTGTTTTTTGATGTTAGAAAATGATATGATTTAATTCATTTTACAAAGATCACTATCTATAGTATGAAAGATCTATTCAAAGAATTAATTGAAGAGCATTTTGTAGCACCCAGCACATTCTAAAATAGGCAATAAGAATCTACATAATAAAAATAGTCAGACAAATATTATGGAAGGGCCTATTTATAAGAGTGTTATTGCTACATTATTTTTTACATTTTTAAATATTTTAATTAGTTATACATGACAGTAGAATGCATTTATGCACTTTGACATATCATACATAAATAGGGTATAATTTCTCATTTTTCTGATTGCACATGTTGTAGAATCACATCATTCATACAATAATATATGTACATAAAGTAATAATATCTGTTTCATTCCACTATCCTTCCTATCCCCATATCCCCTCCCCTCCCTTCACTCCCTTCTACCTAATCTAAAGTAACTATTCATCACTAGTGCCCCCTCCATTGTGAATTAGCATCTACACATCAGAGAAGACATTTGGCCTTTGTTTTTTTGGAATTGGCTTATTTCACTTAGCATGATATTGTCCAACTTCATCCATTTACCAGCAAACGCCATAATTTCATTCTTTTTTAAAGCTGAGTAATACATTATTTTTAAGAACAAAAGAGTTCTTTAACAGAGAAATTGTTAAACAAAATAATGCTTCCACATAATGTAATACTATGCAGCCATTCAAAAAGTGTGATAGATATGTACATACATGGAAAATATGTCCATTAGTGACAAAAAAGCAACTTTAGGACAATACAGAATTATCTCTTTCATAAAGTATCTAAACATTTGTATATGCAAAGAATAAGATCTAGAATAAAAAACATAATCATTGGTTTTTCTTGGGGAGATTTGGGAGGAGATCATTTTAATCTTTTACTTTATATAGTTCCAATTTTTTAATCTGTGTCTTCCCTTTACATTTCAAAGAAAAAACACTTCAAAGGAGGCAGGGAGATTAGTGCAATGGTCCAGGCAAAAGACAACCTAGGATTATAAACTGTGCCTCTAACCAATTGGACAAATCATTTCATATCTGTAATCCTTTGGGTTCTCATCTACGAAAGGGTGTACCTTAAAAGGTTGTCAAGAAAATTAAATAATGTCCATTAAAGGGCCAATCATGCTTGGGACTTGTTTAGAATATAAATGCTTGTTGAACTTTCTAAAATTATAAACACCTGAGCCAGGAAGTGCGCTGAAGGAACCAAGAATAGGTTCAAGGAGATGTGACAGAATACAGTGACTGAGTGAAGATGATGAAAAAGGGGAAGCCAAAACTGCCTTGCTCACATGTCTAGGTTAGACAACTAGACTGGCTGGTGACAACCCTCACAGTGATAGGAGACACAAGAAAAGAAACAGGTTTGGAAGGCACTAAGTTTTCTTTTAACCATATTGTTTGTGCTGCATACAGGATATCCAGGAATTAAGCCCAGGTGGTAATTGGAGGTGCCTGGGCCTCAGGAAGAGAAACTGTTCTGAAAACACAGATTTGGTAATCATGGCAGTCAAAGAGTCCACGGTAGACAGATTAGGAAAGGAAATGAGAATCATGCTTACCCTCTCTGCTCTCCCCTGAAGCTAGAAAATAAGCCACTTTTACTTCATTGTTATTTTTTACTAATTGCCTACAAAACAATAGAGTATAAACACAGGAAAGCTACACAGGTTCCTGAAACCTCAATATTTTCTTGACTTGTTAATTTTGCAGTATTTATAGAATGGCAAGAATGAATACTTCTTTCATAGACCCTTTCTTACACAGTCTTGAGGAAGCCTTCTCAGTTCTTTATCCCAGGAGAATATATACTCTCCAAGTAAACAAGGTTTTTTCAATATTCTCATATACATCTGGCCCAGCACCTAACACAATATCTGATAATTTTTCATGTGATGCCAATATTTTTGATCACCATCACTGTCATCATCACCTCAGCAGTTCCATTTATTCAGACTTTACTAGATTCCAAACAAATACTCTGCATATGTAGTAACTAATTTAATTCTCACAACACCAAGAGTGAGTGACTATTATTATCCCCACTGTATAGATGAGGATTCAGGAGACATGAGGTTAACTTGCCTAAGAATAAAGTAAACTTGCTGGGATTCAAGCCTGGGTGATCTGATTCTAGAGCTGGTATTCTACTGGCTCTATCCAGGCAGAATCATAGCCAAAGCAATTATAAAATATTGAAGATAGCAATGAAATAATTGTGGAAATAAATTCTTATATATCTAATTATGGCTGAAGTACTAGCCAAAAATCAATGGTTCCTGGATAAAATAGATAATACCAATTGCCTTGCAGCTTACAGACCAATGATAGCATAGACACATGGAAAATAAGAACAATGCCAGATTTATTAGAAAACTGGTACTTGTGGAGAGGCAGCAGAGTTCTGTGATGAGAAAGGCACATGGCACAATGAGACCAAGTAATATCAAAAGCCAGGAAAGTAGGAACATTTTTGAGGAAATGAACATATCACCATAAAGAAATAAAACTGTTAGCACCCTGTATCTTCCCTTTATTTTTCATTTATGGACCTGACTAGCCAGAACTGCCTCTCTCTGAAATGTTAAATTCAAGAATCCCCACTTTCCAACTGTCAGCTTTGGGTTACCATGTCAAATACCTGAAAAAACAACTTAAAGGAGGAAAAGTCTACTTTGGCTCACAGATTCATAGGACTCAGTCCACAGTTGGCCAACTCCATTACTCTAGGCCTGAGGTAAGGCAGAATATCATGATAGAAGGGTATGGTGGAGGAAAGCTCCATTCATGGCAGCCAGAAAGCAGACAGAGATTGAGAGAGGAAAAAGGAGCCAAGGACAACATACAGTCCCCAAAGGCATGCCCTCAGTGATCTACATCCTCCAACCATGCCCCACCTGCCTACAGTTTCTACTCCTCCCAGTAGACCAATTATTCCACTGATGATGTCAGAGCCCTCATGATCCAATCACTTCCCAAAAGCCCTACCTCTAGACATTGCTACATTGCCTTCAGCACATGAGGTTTGGGTGGACATTCCAAATCCAAATAATAACGCCAACTGCAATTCATTCCCACTATACCAGTTCTTCAACATTATCAAGACCAAAGTTTCTTTAGCCCTCCATTTTCTTTTAGTCCTCTTGCCTCTTGTTAATATCTTTCTTTTCCTACAAATTCTGGATTCAGACAGCTCAACACCTGAATATTTCTCAACAGTACATTCCATATCCATGTAATTTTGCTATATCTTAGATTTGGATTGTCCCCCAAAGACCCATATGTTAAATGCTTGATCCCCAACCTGGTGCTAATGGGAGGTGATGGAGCCTTTAAGAGGTGAGGCCTAGTGGGAAAGTTTAGGTAATTGGGGGCATTCCCTCAAGAGAGATTGTGGGAACCTGGTCTCTTCCTCTTTCTTTTGTGCACTCAACTATGAGTTAAATGGACTTTCTTTGCCATATAAGCAAAGAATCCCAAACCAGTATCAATGCCTGTACTGTCTACTACCATATCCACATACTATACAATTCCTGATCTAAAGTCTCAGCTTTATCCCTGTTGTCACCCACAAATCCTATTACTTATACTTGTTCAGTTTGTTTACCTAGTCTCTTTGGGTTCTATTTTAAGCCTTTGTTTATTTTACACTCCCACTTTCCTTCTCTCTAGACCTATTAGGCATCCTTGTCCCACATTTGTAAAAAAAAGAATTTAAGGGGCTGGGGTTGTGGTTCAGTGGCAGAGTACTTGCCTCAAACATGTGAGGCACTGGGTTCAATCCTCAGCACAACATAAAAACAATAAATAAACAAAACAAAGATATTTAAAAAAATAATTTAAGCCCATCAACCATGAATTCTATTAGCTCCCTGCTTTCTCTTCCCTCATCACTTGCCAACCTGACTCCTTTCAGAAAAGCTATATCACACCCCAACCCTACCTTCAACCATGGATAGCTACTGTTTCCAACACTGACCCTGTTTCCAGTCAGCTAAATTGAGATGGGTTCTTGCAGAATCACTAGTATGGAGAAGAAAACAGAATAAGAAGGAAAAATTAAAAGTCAAAGAGTAAAAGGAAAACATAAGGGGGAAAAGACAAACAGAAAAGGTAAGATGGTGAGAACAAGTTGAAATATATCAATAAATATAAAACACATATGAGCAAAAGTTACCCTTTAAATGCAGAGATTAACAGACTCAATCAATAAAGGCAAACAATACAGCAATATGTTATTTATAAGGGAGATATCTAGAATATAAATTCAAGGAAAGATTGAAAGTTAAAAAAATGAAAAAACACATATCAAGTAAATGCTATCAAAAGAAAGTTTAGGTAGCCATATTAATATCTAAATGTAAAAATTAAAGACAATAAAGAATAAAGGAGAAGATCACAACATACAAATAATAAGCCTGTATGCACTAATAAAACATCTTCAAATACATAAGGGAAGATTAAGTACAAGTACAGAGAAATTTAAAAATTGACCATCAAAACGGTAAGTAGCATACCTCTAAATCATTGTTTCAATTATTAACACTACAAATAGAATATTATTAAATATATAAGCAATTTAAACAACAAAATGAGCTTGATTTAATGAACATGTGAAAAGTTCTATATCCAAATGGAAAATTACATTCTTTCAAGCACACATAGAATATTTACCCTAGGAATTAATCATGTATTAGGCTATGATGCAAATCTCAGTTAATCTTTTTGAAATCATTTTCATATAAACCATGATCTTTGACTTCAAGGAAATTAAATACGAAATCAATAAAAGAATTTTTAATTTCAATACTTTTCAGAAATTTAAGAAGGTACTTCTAAATAACCCATAGGTCAAAGTACAAACCATAATAGGACTAAATCTTTCATTAAATCTTAGAAAAGAAAATTGTGTTTTGCCTTACCCCCACCATTCCCTACACTATGGGGACAAAATATTTTCTAGAAATTCAAAAAGGTAAATGTGGAATAAAAATAATGCTTTCGTGTACAATGAATTAAATTATATCTTTTTATGATAGATGGTGCATCACATTTTGAAAACTCAAACTCAGAAAAATAATATAGGTAAAAATATAGTTATATACAATAAAAAATCAGACAGATGTGAATTTAGAGGAGCTATGACCATAAAGATACTATGAATTTACAGATACTAGGTTTTAATAGAGAAACCAAAGCCCAAGAAAACTTACTAAGACCTTTTATTTTCATTCAGTCACACATGTGTAGTCAAAAGGGCAAGGATTATCTGCTGAGAAGACCACAGCTCAGATAACATAAGTGTCAGAATCTGAGCTTTGATGGACAATTTGTTCCATGTTAGTCCTGCAGTGTCAAGATTCAGGTGAGTCAAGACTCAGATGAAATATCTTAATATAACATCCTATGGAACCCACGCTACCCCCCAAAACATATATTTTAGAAAAAGTGGCTTCTTTAGTTAGCAATTATGTACACTTATTGCTAAAAATCAGATTGATATTTTAATGAAAATACAAAAGGGGGAACTAAACCTTACCCTCAAAATTGGAAGTTAACATATCTCTCTCAATTACTGATAGTACAAGCAGATAAAATTTACTAAATATATAAGCAAGTTGAACAACACATTTGATTTAACAGATACATGTACAATTCTACATATCCAACCTATACTTTAATCTTATAGATTGAGAATAATGAATAAACATTGATACTAACATTCACACAACTGGTTTTCAAGAAGGGGAGAAAAGAGTAATCTCAAATTATTTGAGAATCTAAAGACCAGTTCTAAAAATGAAAAAGGAAGCATAGAATAATGAAAATAGTGGTATAAAACAGATTAAGATCAAATCCTAGCTCTCCTATTTATCACCTATATGACCTTGGGCAAGAACTCACAATATTTAAAAAGTTGCCAAAAGTATAGAATTCCATATAAGAATAGTACATAGATTAAAAATTATTATTGTAATAATAAAAAATTATTATTGGTTTTCCAAAATTGAAAATTTATGTGAATTAGGAAAACACGAAGTAATAACTCTGCATGGGGCAGCAAATATACAACACATTTTGCTGTGTTAAATTTGTTGAGAACACTAATCCCCCTACTTTCCCAAACATACAATGTATAAATGTAAAGATGATAATACTTAAGTTCAAAATAAAATTTCCACCGGAGGTGATCCTCTTAGAGGCAAGACCTATATCTGGACCTCATACCTCCAGGAGCTTGGCATAGTGTCTGATAAACCATATGAGTTGAATAAATATTTAGTGAATGTTTTCACTCAGAAATTTATTTGTGCATATGTGTTTAAACTTAAACCCACAGAAGCTGAAGAGCAGTATTAGAGCTGAGAGGAAAAAAATATGTATTTTTTTGTTTTCCTGAGACAGTATGTGTGTTGTGGTTAAAAGCTTGGACTATGGATCCAGATTATCTGAATTTGAATACCAACTTTATCACTTACTATCTATGTGACCTTGGGCAAGTTACTAAACCTCTCAGTGACTGAATTTCTTCATTTGTTAAAAAAAGATAAGTGTACCTACTCTTTTGGGCTTATATTATACAAATTAAATGACTTTTAAAAATATGTAAAGTGCTTTCAAAATGCAAACACAGAGAATGCTCAGTGTTAGCTTTATTTGAAGGAGCTGGGGATCAAACCCAGGTCCATGTTCAAGCTATGCAGGTGCTCTACCACTGGGCTACATTTTCAGCCCACATCTTGTCAGTTCATATATGTGAATTCATGTTTCCAGACTTAACTAGGTCCTAGAAAATGGCATTCATTTCCTTTTAGATAATACAGATGAAGTGTGAGTTAAACTGTATCTAGACATAATTTAAAGTTTCCAGCTTTTTGTAAGATTCAATGTACTGTATTCATATATGTACATAGGAAAGTTATGTCAGATTTCAGGCCTTTTTTTTAAGTGAGGAATTGTGCTGAAAACCTTGTAGGTGAAAGAATAATTTCTTAAAATCCCAGAATGGGTTTGTGGCTCAGTGGCAGAATGTTTACCTAGCACGTGTAAGACCCTAGGTTCAATTCTTAGCACCACATAAATAAATAAAGGTATTGTGTCCGTTTACAAATAAAATATTTTTTTAAAAACCCATGCTCATAGCCTAAAAATTTGAACTGGCATTAAATTATTCCTCTAAATATACAAACTAATTATATGGTGGTTTTGTATAAAACTCTAATAGATTATCACCCATATTCTACCAAAGGGATATGATAAAAGTATTTTGCTATTTGGACTAAGGATAACAAACAATTTTGGTAACATTTATACCTCTCTGAGCATGAAAAGTGAACCAGAGTTTTTCAAAGAACCAGAGTCTTAACCAAGAAGCCCTAAACTGAACTGCTCTTGTTCAGTGATAATACATATTACACAGTAACTGATTAGTGATTTATTTATACTGCTGCATGCTAGATTCTGTATACATTTGAACACAGTTATTTAGAACCGATTTAGCTATGTCAAAGAAGAAATGTGATGGTGTCTACATTTTTGAAGATGATAATTGAAATTGGGCTACATATTATAATTTATCACAATAATTGCAGATTACAAAATGTTATTTGACTTTTGTGCAAGATGAAATAACAAAGAACAAATTTCTACCCTGCCTTAAACAACAACAAATGAACAAAATACATAAAATAATGGTTTTCAAGACATTGAACATCAGTCAATGCAGGACTGTGATCACTGAGAGATGGGAAACAAATGAGTTGAAACTTTTCATTTTCCCAATTTACTGTCTTAAGAGAGTTTTCAGGCTATGGTATAGGAAGAAAGAAGACTGGGAGAGCTCAGTAAACTCTCCAAGTTGAGAAGACAGCACTGACAGTCTGAGCAAATCCAAATAGCTAGAATTCATAACATAAAGGATTGATAGAACTGCATAGAGAAAGATAGTTAGAGACCTATACCTAGTCTCTCTGATATATTCAGCAAAGGACTGACGAGTGCATGGGATATCTGTGAGGAAACTATTCTAGGCCAGGAAAACAATCACCTGAAAGGATTTTAAACCACCATACCTGTTGCTCACACAGGGACAGGAATAGTGCCTATTCTCACCAAACTGGAAAACAAGATTTACAGCACACTGGCAAGAGTAATGAGGGTCTCACTTCAGAAGTGGGAAATAATTAGGCCTAGACTGTGCACTGCTCTGGTCCTGCCTACCAAATCTAAACAGAAAAACCTGAAAGGATCAATCTGTTACCAAGTATCTAAGTATATCCCAGAACAGAACTCAAAAATATTTACAGTAATATCAAAATATGTAGAACCCAACAAGTTAAAATTCTCAATATCTGGAACCCAATAAAAGTTAGTGGGCATGCAAAAAAGGACAAAAATAGAATCTGAAAAATCAATTAAGATGACCAACTGACATAAATGTTAGAATTAACCACGTCATTACAGCAGTTATTATCACATGTTAAATGTTCAAAAGTTGAGGAGAGACATGGAAAATATTTTTTAAAAAATAGACTTATATCAGACCTAGAGATAAAAACTACAACAATTCAGATGAAAAATGCACTGGATGCAATTAACAACTGATTAAATATTATAATGAACTTGCAGACACAGAAACTATCCAAAATGAAACACCAAAAGAAAAGACTTTTTTAAAAATAACAAAATTAATGAGCTGTGGTGCAACTTCAAGCTGCCTACTTTAAATGCAATTGGAGTCATCGAAGGAAGTGGAGGCACTGAAAAAAAATATTTGAAGAAATAATGACCCAAATTTGATGAACACTATAAATTCTCAGATCCAAGAAGCTCAATGAACTTCAAGCACAAGAAACATAAAGAAAACCAAGCCATATGATCAAACTGTTTAAAACCAGAAATAATGAGAAAAATCTTAAAAGCAGTCAGAGTAGGAGAAGGAGGACACTTTATATAAAGATGCACAAAGATAACGATGAAAGCAAATCTATCATTGAAAACAATTTAAGTGTGACAACAATGGAAGGGCACCTCTAAGATATACAAGGGAAAAAATATCAATCTAAAATTCTACACCCAACAAAATATTCAACAACAGAGGAGAAATGGTTTTTCATACATGCTAAAGTTCAAAGAATTAATTATCATCAGACCTGCTCTATAAAAAATGTTAAAGGACATCCTTCAGGCAGAAGGAAAATAATACAAAAAGGAATGAAGAATACATGTAATGGTAATTAGGTGAGTATAAATACTTGTATTATTTAAATTTATTTTAAAAATATAATCCATTGCTTAGAAGAAAACTAATAATGTATCATGAGGTTCAAAACCTATGTAGAACAAAGTTCAAACTTACATAACCTGATTTCAAGACTTTTTATTAATCTGAAGTAATCAAGTAAGTGTGGTATTGACACAAAAATAGACAAACAGATCAATGGAACAGAATAGAGAGTACAAAAATCATTTCTTGTGTTTAGAGCCACTTGTTTTTCTTTAGAAAGCTACAAGAGAGTTCAGTGGACAAATGATAGTCTTTTCAAGAAGTGGTACTGGAAAAACTAGATAGCCATTTTAAAAATGCAAACATTTCTGACATGAAGCCTAAAATCTGATGCAGAACATAATAAACTAGACTTCATCAAATTAAAACTTTGGCCATTTTAAAGATAATTAAAAGAAATTTAAAAATCATATATTGTAAGAAAATACTTATGAATGGTATGTCTGATAAGGACAAAATATCTAAAGAACTCTCAAAACTCCATAATTTTAACACCTCAAAGTTTAAAAAATGTATAAGATATGAACATTTTACCAAAGAAGATATGCAAATAGCAAATGAGCACATACAAAGATTCTCAATATCATTAACTATTAGAGAAATGCAAACTAAAACCACATATCTCTACATGCTTATAAGAATGGCTAAATAAAAAAATATGCCAAATGTTGCACAGAATTTGAAGCAACTGGAACTCTCATGTACTACAGTGACATGGAAGATATAGAATATAAAATGGTACAATCACATTAGGAAACAGCTTAGTAGTTTCTCAAAAAGTTAAACATGCATTTCCCATATGACCTAGGCTTTTCACTTTCAGGTACTTACCCAAGAAAAGCAAAAGCATATGCCCACCCATACAAAGATTAGAATGGGAATGTTAACAACAACATTATTCATAATAGCAAAAACTTGGAAACAACACAAATTTCCATTAAGAGGTGAATGGAAAAACAAATTGCAGAATAGCCATTCAATGGTGCACTACTCAGCAATAAAAAGAAATGAACTACTAACACACAGTAACATGGATGAATCTCAAAATAATTATTGTGACTGAAAGAAGTCAAGTTAAAAAAAACAGTGTAGAATTTCACTTGTATAAAACTCAAGAAAATGCAAATTAATCTATAGTGACAGAAAACAGATCAGTATTGGAGGTAGGCAACAGAATAGAGAGGGACAGGAAGCAAAGATGACAACACAGGACCAGAAAACTTTTAGAGGTGTCATAGTCCATTCTGTGCTGCTATAACAGAATATCAGAGACTGGATAATTTATAAATAAAAAATTTATTTGACTCACAGTTCTGGAGGCTAGGATCAAGGAGCCACATCTGGTAAGAGTTTTCTTGCTGTATCATCCCATGGCAAAAAGTAGAAAGGCAAGAAAATGCATGCATGCAAAGGAGACAAGGCAGCAGAAAGGATAAGAGGGGCCAAAATTACTTATATAGCAAACCCACTTGCACAATAATGACATTAATCCATTTATGAGAATGAGGCCCCATAACCAAAACACCATTAGGTGCAACCTCCCAACATTGCTGCATTGGATATTAAGTTTCTAACATATGCCCTTTGTAAAACACAATGAAACCACAGCAGGAGGTAATCATATGTTCATTATTTTTCATGGATATTCATAGATGTTCAGATTTATTAAAAAAAATTTTTTTGGTGCCAGGGATTAAACTCAGGGGCACTCGACCACTGAGCCACATCCCCAGCCCTATTTTGTGTTTTATGTAGAGACAGGGTCTCACTGAGTTGCTTAGCGCCTCGCCATTGCTGAGGCTGGCTTTGAACTCGTGATTCACCTGTCTCAGCCTCCCTATTAAATTGATCAAATTTTATAGTTTAAAATATGTGTAATTTATTGTATGTCAATTATTCCTTGATAAAATGATTTAAAATTTTTAAAGATTATATGTAACTAAATTTTCTTCTTGTAATCATAAATTTTACAATCTCAGAATACATATAAGGCACCAGAAGATTTTTAATTAATTGAAACAATAAAATATTTTATGGCATGGTTTTTTAAACAGAGAATAAATTATTCAAAGTATATTTGAAACATTTCCATTATTGTATAATTTTATTGCCTAAAAGATATGTTTAACCTTGTAACTCTTTCAAATGAAGACTTTCAATGAGTTGTAAACAATTTGTTAAAAATTTAAAATGTAACATGTTCAGAGCAGGGAAGATGGAACAGCAACAAAATATTTGTATAATTGGTGCCTGGAACTAGAATACAAGTGTGATTATTTACTAAGTGCATCCAACAACACACTTCTTTTATTTTTAGACAAATCTTTTGTGAAGTATCAGTCATTAAAATCAAGTACAAAAATAAACAAAAATTAAAATTAGATCTTCAAGTATCTGTATCTTAAATCAAGATTTTGTTTAAATGAAGCATAATGTCACTGCTGTCATCAAAATGAGAACAAAGGTTACTGTACCATTAATAAATATTAAAATTAATATTAAATATGTTCATCTTTCATCCTTTATTTCCAGCTTTGTGTATGCTTTATAGTATACTATTAGCATAATGTTAAATTTATAGCATAAATAAATAGATGGAGTAATCCAAATTTTGGATAATAAGAGTGAATGATCAAAAAAGTTGGAGAAATTTTTCTAAAAGGGGAGTTAAAGGAAACCATTCTTACAAACTGTCATGTTTTCATGATTCTGTTTGCATATAGAAAAGGTCTATTTTAATTAGGAAAGAATAAGTCATCCTGATGATTATAATCTGTGCTGCCATAAGGCATATTCAACAGTGGATGAACTATTACCAAGGCAATGACAATATCTAAAGAAGATCAATCTAAAGCACTGTCACAAGTAATATTATTATAAGTGTGGGTTTCCAAAACACAGGTGAAGCATAGCTCAAAAGCTAGCAAAATCTAGTACCCAAGGTATGGATGTAGCTAGTTGTTTTATAATCTAAAGGTAAGAGTTGATTTTAAAACATGGAAAAATGAAACCAAATCTGTGGTGTATGGTTCAGTCTCTAGAATTTTTAATAAATCCAGATAGAGGGGCTAGGGTTGTGGCTCAGCAGTAGAGTACTCACCTAGCACATGTAAGGCACTGGCTTCAATCTTTGGCACCACATATAAATAAAATATAAGTATTGTGTCCACCTACAACTAAAATGTTTTAAAAGTCCATATAGAAAAGAAGCTTCCAGGGTCAGGCACAATGGTGCATGCCTTTAATCCCAGTGACTAAGAAGGCTGAGATAGGAGGATCACAAGTTCAAGGCCAGCCTCAGCAATTTAGCAAGACCCTCAGAAAGTTAGCCATACCCTGTTTCAAAATAAAAAATAAAAAGGGCTGGATATGTAGTTCAGTAGTAAAGTGCCTTTGTGTTCAATCCTCAGTAGAAAAAAAAGGCAAAGAAGAAAGATAAAAGCAAGCTTCCAGGGATCCAGGACTTCCAGAAATCAGAAATCCCCTTGTCTGGATCCAGCCACATATACACAAAGGTACTAGTTGGTAGCATCTTACTGGTAATATTTAGTAATATTTCAATAGGAATGCAACACTGTTTATAGTCAATACAATATTGACGTTGGGATACTGTGTTGGTATTGTATGAACTACCCCATTCAATTTTAAGGTTATATCTCCCCTATAAGTTTATAAATATGCTTATGAAAACACATGTGTTTTAGCTATGTATTCTAGGCTATCAGACAAACTCAGAATAGATTCAAATTGCAAAGATGCTAAGTCTAGCTTCTCAAAAGTTTCAAAGTCTTTTCAGATATAGACCCCCCACCAAATTCCTTTGGGCTCCTGAATTAAATAATGTAAATAGATCTATCCCCAAAGATTTCTCTGTGATACCTCCTTCCACTGTCCTGGTAGTTATAAGTGAATATTTGTGTGGCTTATACTTCTTTCCCTGGCCTGAAGCTCTGTATTCTGCACTGTTTATAGAATGTACACTAGTTAGGAGGCCACCATATGCCAAATGCTATGCTAGCTGGCAAAGTATAAAAGAATAAACCATAGTCCATGGCCACAAAGAGCTCACAGTCTACTGAAAAGAGATACTCAAACAGATAACCATATAAAAACATGGTAAGGGGCTGGAGTTGTGGCTTAGTCATAAAGTGCTTGCTTGGCATGTGTGAGGCACTGGGTTCGATTCTCAGCACCACCTAAAAGTAAGTAAATAAAACAAAGGGCCATAGACAACTTTAAAAATGCATTTAAAAAACATGGTAAGCAAAAAATATATATGCATGGAATATTGTGAGCATACCAAGGTAGTGCACTTAATCCAGCTGGGGAAAGGGAACTAGAAAGAGGATATCCAACAGACGCACATGAACTGATTGTAAATTAATGTGTAACAGTTGGTTAACCAGGAGAAAGAGGGCTTTCTAGGAAGACTGCATAGCATTTACAAAAGCATGGAGACATAAAGTAACATGGTATTAGCAAGCAGTGCAGTAATCCTGGCTGGTAAATTGTATGGGAGAATGAGGAAAAGGCAGGTGGAGATCACATCACAAGAGTCAGGGGAAGTTTGATTGCTATGTTCAGAAACTTGGCTAATTGGCTTTTGACAACAGGAACCATTGAAGAGTTTTAGATAAGGCAAGGACCTGTTAGAGAACTCTGACACTAAGACAGAATGTGAATTTGAGAAAGGATGTGGCATAAATCCAGAGGGAACATGATGAGATCCAAGAGTAGAGGGTAATGGTAGAAGAGAGGAAAAGGGGCATATTACAAACACAACAATGATGTAAAATATGAAGAACCTGTGAGTGTCCTATAACAAAGAAAAGCCTCTTCTACTAGGACTAGGAGTTCTGATGTGCTGTATCTCTAATTAAGGACAGTATAGCATAGAATAGTGCTTAAAAGTACTGAGTCTGGAGCCAGGCCGCCTGAGTTCAAATCCCAGCTTCACTACTCTTTTAGTTGTATGAACTCTGGGCAAGTTATTTAACCTCAATAAATCTCAGTTTCCCCATTTATAAAAATGGCAATAATAACTCCTGCCTAAGGCTGTGAAGATTTAAGTACGTATCATGAGTCAAAGGCATGGAATAGTGGACTAGCCAAGCATAAGTACCTAATATTAGTAACTGTTTAGTTTTAATTATTATTAACCATATGCTTTGGAAAATATATGAGCATATGGCTGTTTTGACATCTTTCTATGAAATTTGAGAAATCTAATCAGCATTCTTGCCCAAATGGAAAGTCACAGTACCTCTCTGCATGGGGGTAGACTGACAAGCATAAATATTAAGTAAATGTTAGTAATTAGATATGATCAGTTTAAAAGATATTTATTTATACACTGTTCCAGACAGGATTTAAAGTGACTTACAAAGATACATAAAACATAACAATAGCATAAATTTAAAAATTTGGACCTAAAGGAGGAAAAACAGGAATTGGGACAAAGTGAAGGGGTAGAAAGAATCAAGGATCCAAAACCAAAAAGCAACTGAGGTTTCCCAGTGATCAGCTGGAGTCTAGACCCCCAGTGGCCCACCCATGGAGCACATTCATGGCTCACATAATAAGCCCTAGGGCTTGCCTCCACTCAGTCCATTTTCAAAAGTATTATGGTAGCAAGTTGAATTTTGTTTTTTCCTAATACTGAGAAATTTACAACAAGCTCTCAATTTTGCAAGATTCTGATTTGTCCTTTGCACTAAGATTTTAGCTCCCAATAATCTCTTTCAAAATTAATTTCATAAAAGTAGGGTTTTCAGATGCTGAGGCATTTTGCAGTTTTTGCTCCTTTTGAGATATGTGCCAACTGATGAAGATGATGATGATGACAGCAAACACTCCTTTATGCCTATTATGTGCCAGGCACTTTCCTAAGCACTTTATATAGATGGAGTTATTTAGTCCTGACAATCACACTATGAGACAGGTATTATAATTGTCACATCTCTTATAAAAATTGTTATATCTATTTTATATCTAGTATAATTATTATATCTATTTCATAAAAGATCTTATAATTGCTATATCTATTTTATTTTATATTTTGGAAAGTGAGTCTCAATTGAGTAAATAACATGCCCAAGGTCAATGCCCCATAAATTACAGTCTACTTTTTGGACCCAGGCAACCTGGCTCCAGAGTCCTAGCTTTTAGCCATTATGCCATATTGTCTCTTCAAATTCTGCAAATATCACTCTGTGTGGTAATATTTGGAAAATGAGATATTTTACACTCGGCAGCTTGAGGTGTTTTTAAGCTCTCAGTTACTAACAGATTAATGATTGAAAGGCCCTCAGTCTGGCTTAATTTCTCAGTCTGTGAACTGTTCTCTAAACACTGGAGAGGACACATTCTCCTTATCTAGACATCTCTTCTCAAGGATGGCAAGAGCATAGTGGTTAGGGGTGGCAAAAGTAACTACAATACAATCTCTTTTGTTAGCTCTTAGAATCACATGTGGGGACTATTTCCTCTAGATGAAATCCACATGTTTACCTTTCAATACCATCAAATTATATTCATAAGTGGTTTGAGGAAATTCCCACTTCAAATAATATATACTTCTCTAAAATAAGTCCTAAAGAGAAACTGGATATTGTAATCTACATATTTCTCCTGCTGAGTAGTTGCTTTGGATATGTGGAAATGTGATCTTATTTTCATGATTTCATACATTTTCCCTCAGCTCCTCAGCAACTCAAGGCATCTTAAACCCACCATCAATCCTAGAGAGCAGATCTCCATAAATGTGATCCATAAAGTATAAAATATAATAGACTGAGGCCATGTGTCCAAATGCCCCACCTGGTCCCAGGAGAAATACAAATTAAGATAAATCTCAGGATAGGGATGTAGCTTGGTGATATAGTGTTTGCCTGCCATGCATGAGGCCCTGAGTTCCATCTCCAGCACTACAAAAAAAGAATAAAAAAGACAAATCACATTTAGCTTTCTAAAAGCTTTTGAAACCTACACTGGAAGCTTCCTCTCACATAAGCCAGGCAGGCTCCATAAGATCCCCATAATACTGTTGATGGGTAAAGAATAGCCAGTTTACTCTCTTCTCTGCCAAAGTCCTTTCCCTAAGAGTTCAGGAGTTATAAAAGACCCAGAAATCCCCAACTAAAAGAAGAGGGGTATAGTTCAGCTTAATGGCATAGCACTTGCCTGTCATATGTAAGGCCCTAGGTTCAATCTCTCACTCTACTAAAAAAAAAAAAAAAAAAAAAAGGATGTTGTAAAATCAGACCATTTATATGCACAAAACATTTTTTGAAAAGTTTGATAAGAGCAAACACATTGTTATTTTTCAATCAGCCCCTTTACCACATAGAACACCACTATCTTTCCTTAGTCAACAAGTTTTGATAAAGCACACCCCCACAAGGAAGATCCTCTTCTGCCAGGATCACAGATGGTGGAGATACCTAAACTGAACTCTAGTTAGCATCTGATTGTTTCTTGAAAGCCACATCACCTAAAAATCACCCACACACAGTCCCCTTAAATGAGAAATCATGATGGCTCGTGACTAATCCAGCCCATGTTCACACATAACTGTGATTTCATGCATTTGGTTTCTTTTTAATTTTAGGGATACTGTGATCTAGCATGGCCACAGAAACTTTCAACACAATCAAATAACCTGTAGCCAAACTTAAATACAGCTGCATGAATGTCAGATAATTTTAAGTGTTAGGGCCTCTAAGACATTAAATAAATGCTAATGTCTTTCAAACAAACACATATTAATATTTTATTTAGTAAAATATTAAAAAATATATACATGAGCATATATGTATACAAATGGCTAGGTATAAATTTGAAAATAATATAAAATAAATGTAAAGTATTAGCTTACTGCAAGCCCTCTTTCCCTCCTAAACTGTTCAACCATGATTACTTTACACATGGCATCAAATCCCTTTTGCAAGGTTAGTACATGTATTATCAACATCTGGTCTACAGCTAGAAGCAATGTTCTAATATTTAAAAATAAAGTATAAAAATTAAAACAATTAAACTGTTCAAATTAGATTTGTATATATTTGTTTATCTTCAATACTGACCTAGTACATAAAAGTATCCTTAAAAGATTCTAAGGAACAAGAGGTATGAATTCTCATAATTCAGTAAGTAGAATTTAAAATAAAACAAGGCACCCACAATGTTTAGATATACTTTCCTTGACCCATGTATATAATATTTACCCTGATATTATTAATTCTAAATAGAACTACACATGCAGGAATCAGCACATCAATGAAGATGTCCTTTTATTTTATAAAAATGAAGACTCTCTACAATTATTACATGTGAATTAAACATTTGAAAAATGAACAATATCCCCCACTAGACTATAAGCTATATGAGAGAAGGGACTTGGTGGTTTTGGGGAGGGTGGGGTGTAGGATTTCATTTTGTTCATTTCTTCAATGCCTAGAATGCTACCTGGCCCTAAAATGTACACAATAAATATTTGTTGAGTAAATATTTGTTGAATAGCATCAATAATACCATGTAACATTCAGACACACCCAAGAGCTTATCATTTAAGACTTTTAATTCAATATTACTATCTGACTATAACCTCCTAACCTTCTAGTCTGCTCACTTAATGACCCCCTCAAACCTATTCTCAATCCTCATGGAGGCAGTCTTCCATAGATCCTTCTACTTTGGTCTTGTTGGGTCCCTCCTGTCTTCCCTTCCTTTCCTAGAAGGTTTGGATTCTATTATTTCAACTGCACTCTCATCAATATCCTCAATAACTCATAACTGCATTACAAATATCTGTTGTACTTTATGCCTACACAGGGACTCCTGACATCTAGTGAAGGGCAAAATCCATATGAATTATTGGTTACCAAGCTTACCTCAACACCCCCTAACACTGCAATTATGCTTCGCTGGTCCTAGCTTGCTCTCCTGTTCTCCACAATAACTATTTCAAACCTTCCTCAGGCACCTCAAATATCCAACCCAAACTCTGTCTCATCTCAACCCCTGCTCTAAGAGACTGGTCTTACTTTTTACATCATAGAGAAATATAAATGCCATCAGACAAGTGCCTCCTGCCAAATATATAAACCTATTTTCATCTATACCTATTCAGGATAATCCTCCACTTCATTCTGGATCCTCTCCCATCTGGCATAAGTACTTTGCCCAAGAAGGACTGTCCTTTATCATTTATCCCTTCCTTCCTACCAGCTGTTAAAGATACTAAAGTTCCTCCTAAATTATTAAAAATAAATTTACTGGATCTCAACCCCTCTCCCACTACTACCCTTTCTCAGCTCTTCAGAACCAATTTCCCTAAGGAATTATCCATATCCACTCCTTCCACCTCCTCATCTCCCCAATTACTTCTTAATCCATCACTCTAGTTTTCTACTCACATTCCCCCAAAAGTGCTCTAACTAGGGCACCAAGAGTTTCCTAATCCAATGGAGAATTCTCAGTCTCTACTTTTTAGACCTTTCCTAGTCTTTAGCACCACCCACACTTTTTTTGATGGAGCTATTCTATTTTGTAAATCTTATTCTACTGATATTCAACATAACATAGTCAACATATACTATACAATTATACACACCTATATATGTGCTCAATGTCTGAAACAGTAAAATATTAAAGAATATAAATACCCATCAATAGAAAACTAATTAATCATGGTACATATACACAGTGGAATATTATACAGTTGAGAAAAGGAGAGATAGTTCTATATATCTGACACTGTACACTTGCTATTACATATTAAGCAAAAAATATCTTGCAAAACATATATACTATGATTCTACTTGTATTTCTTTTTTTTTACCTGTAAGGATAGATAGACTGGTTGGATGAATGGATGGAAATATTTTATCTAGGCATGGAAAAATGTCTGAAAATAGATACCAATTTAACATTGTTGCCTCTGAGAAATGAGACTAGCAGAGGAGAACAGCCAATTATATGTTAACTTTTACTGGGTCAAGTAATAAAAAAAAATACTCAGATCTGTCAACATACCAAACTAGGTAAGAAAGAAGTTCAAAGGAGATAAAAAATTAATGGCCACAAAGTCTAGGGGGAAAGACTTTGGGGTTTCCAGAGCTGACAGAGGAGGAAAAGAAGGGTGATTCATGGTTTCCAAAGGGAAAGAAATCTAAAAACAAGGAGAGGTAAATATCTAATAGACAGAGAGCATGAAGAGATACTTCTTAAATGAGGAAAATCAAGTGGCCAACAGATGTCAAAAAGAAAACAGTTTACCCTTACAGGCAATAAAATTTTTTGTTTGTTTATCAGTTCAGCAAAATTTTTCACCATAATGTCCTTTACTGTTAGTTTCTCTCCCACCCCTGATCCAGAATCACATTCAGTACTCAAAACTCTTTGGTCTCTGCCTTAGTTTGTTTAGGCTGCTATAAGGAAGTGTCACAGACTGAGTGGCCTAGTAATAACAGAAAGAAAAATCAGCTCTCTGTATATGCAGGTTCCATGTCTACAGATTCAACCAACTGCAGATATTCAGAAAAACTGCATCTGTACCAAATGTGTACATTTTTCTTGTCATAATTTCCTAAACAGTACAGCGATATAGTATAACAACTGAGTACAATGCATTTACATTGCATAAGGTATTAAAAATCATCAAGGGATTATATAAAGTCCATGGGAGGATGCATATAGGGTCTATGCAAATCAATTCAGCAAATTTTTATAAATACAATGTTCAGTTTTAAAAAATGAAGATATACGAGGTGCTCTCATATTTTGTTGGAAAATATAAATTAGTAAAATATATTAGAAAGCAATGTAACAATTTTATTTCTAAAAAACTGAATTTCACAGACCTTACCACAATTGCAATTAATAATTAATTACATTTAACATATGCCTCCTCTGCTGAAATAACCTCCCAAAAAAAGCCATTGTTGAGGCTGAGGATGTAGCTCAGTTGGTAGAGTGCTTGCCTCACATGCACAAGACCCTGGGTTCAATCCCCAGCACCACAAAAAAAGCCATTATCTACCTTCTTCTCCACTACATCTCAAGTACATGGATGGATGCATGCATGCATGTATGCGTGCATGTACAGATGGACTGACAGACCTGCTGTAGGATCCTGTAATACTTGTAGGCCATCAGTGGGCATACTGTAGGTTCTCAGTAAATCAATCCATACTTTCTGATAAGTTGCTAACAACAGTTAAAGACATTGATACTAAAGGTATTCTAATGCCTGAACTGGTAGAGCTACAAACAAGAAACAGTGTAGATACCATGGAAATGTCACATCTCTTAAAAATTATTCCTGTTCAAGGTTTAGACATTCACCCAGATATGAAAGTCACAGTGGCCCAGCATTTCAGCTTTTCTTTTGCCAGCACCATCCAATCTCCTGCCTTCTCATATTTCAGCCATAGTCACCCAGACAAATCCCTTAAACTAGATTGTCTGCACTTTGTTTCTAGACCAGGGTAAATGAGTGCCACTGGAGAGAATGGGATAGAGACATGTTCTGTGACTGGAGGTAGAGACAAATTCAAATTATCCAAGCCTCTTTTTGTTTATCTTTCCACCTTTACAGGAGTATAATAGACAAAACTGCATGCATTTGTGGTGTACAACATGATACTTGGATCTAGATATGCATAATTTTGGTAATGTACCCTTACAGAGTTCTTTTCATCCCACTCAAATGCCATTTCAGACCTTCGTAAACAGGGGGTGTCACCTTCAAAATCCTACCTTTGCACAGCTCCTTCTCCACAGCTTCATCAGTCCTGTACTCTTTCCCTCCCATTTCAATGGAAGAACTACCTCCCTTTCTCTGAGGCCAGTCTTTTCATCTTTTCTCCCTTTTCATTTTGCACACTCCCAACCTCCAGCTTCCTCAAGGACCTTGCATCATCAAGCTCTATGCTATCTATACATGAATGTGCTTATCTCTCTCTTACAATCTCTCTCCTATAGTTAAAGAAAAACAAAATTAAAAGGCTTTCCTTGTTTCCTGTACCCTACTATCTCCTTCTCATCACATCAGACTGGCAAAAATTAAAAAGACTGTCACAGACTAGGGATGTAGCTCAGTAGTAGACAGCTTGCCTAGTATGCATGGGAGGATGTCACTTTGGCTTTGCCTATTCAAACTGTTAAATGTATAAATATTTTATTTATTTTTAACTGACAATGATAATTGTCTATATTTATGGGAAACAATATGATATTTAGGTCTATGAATGCATTCTTAGAAAGATTCAATTTAGCTAATTAACATACCTATCACCTCACCAACTTATTTTCTCTTGTGAGAATGTCAAAAATCTATTCTTGGGCTGGGGATACAGGTCAGTGGTGCTTGCCTAGCATGCACAAGGCCCTGGGTTCCAATCCCACAACCATGAAAAGAAAAAAATATTCTTTTAGCAACTTTAAATATATTCTACATTATTATTAAACATGGTCGCCACATAGAGCAATAGATCACTAAAATGTATTCCTCTAGGCTAATTGAAACTCTGTACCCTTTGATTAACATCTCCCTGACCCGTAAATTCTCCTACTAGAAATCCAACCCTCAGAAACACTTATGTGTGTATATTCTTAAGCATTACTCAAGGATATTCACTGCAGCCTTGTGGTTTGGACTAGGGTCATGGGCAGAGGAGGTGGAGGCATGTGGCAGAATACATGATATAGTCTGAAGATCAGATTAGCAGGATTTCCTCATGAATTATATGTGGTGGTGTTGTAAGAAAAAGTAAGGAATGGAGGGTGACCTTATATTCTTCATTTAAGCAACCAAATGGATGATGGTGCCATTTTACTGAGATAAGAGAGGCTGAAGGAAGGTTGGAGAATGTGAGTGCAATGAGGAATTGTTTCAGCTATGTTATACTTGAGATATTATTAAACAGACAAGTAGAGATGTCAAAGAAGTCAGTAAAAATATGAAGCTGCCGCTTAGAAGAAAGGCCCAGGTCGGAGACATAAATTTGAGAGTGATAAGTGCCTTGATAGATGCTATTTAAAGCTTTGGGGCTAAATGAGAGCCTCTAGGAGCAAGAAAACTCCACTGACTGAGTTCTGGGTCATTCCAAATGTTTGAAGTTTATGGAGATAAATTCAAAAGAGACTGGGCAGTTTCTAGTACAAACTTGAGTTTCAAAGAAATTAGCATATATTAAATGGTAAGAATCACATATTTACTACCTTTTCCAGGGCTCAATTCCTTCCAAGTCTGTTTTTGGGGTTTTGTGTGCTTGCTTGGTTTTTTTGGTTTTGTTTTGTTTTGTTTTGTTTTGGTACTGGGGATTGAACTTAGAGGCACTCAACCACTGAGCCACATCCCCAGCCCTATTTTGTATTTTATTTAGAGACATGATTTTACTGACTTGTTTAATGCCTCGCTTTTGCTGAGGCTGGCTTTAAACTCGCAATCCTCCTGCCTCAGCTTCCAGAGCCACTGGGATTATAGACATGTGCCACTGCACCTGGCTCCAAGTCTGTTTTAAAGGGATTCTGGCCTTTTCCTGAACATTTCAAAACACATTTAAACAAAATAGCACTTTTTTGTTTTATGTCACACAATGGTTTTCCCACACATGCATAGTTCTCCTAGTATAGAACTAGTCAAGTACTTCCCAAGTCACACTCGGTTATTGCTTTACCATAAAGTTTATAATTCAGTAACTACCTCACACCTCAATGGCTAAGGGTGACTTGAGGCCAGAAGCCTAATTAGTGGCATCTATTATTCTTTTGAGCTGTTCACTTCCCTGTCGCATAGTAACATTCTTCAACCTCTTCCTGACCTTGCCAAATACCCAAAAGGCCTCAGGACATCTGACAATCCACACTCCCTCCTCCCAATGCAGCCCCCATTCCTACCACCAAGAAGCACAACATCTTTGTATTTTTACCTTTAAACTTTAGAAGTTTCTATCCAGAGACCTATACTTTAGAAAAAGAGAGAGGAAGCACTTCCAACCAGGTCAAAGTTGTCATCAGGAATGTAATCTCAAAGCAAAACTCAGCAGAAGGACAGCTGTGAGAGAACTAGGCCTGGGGCAACCTTATACCGGTAGGGTGACAAACCAGGCAGGCTTAGTTTCAGGCCCAGGAGCATACAAAAAAGTGCCAGTTCCTAGAATGGGAATGTCATTCATTAATTCATTTAACAAATATCTGTATGCACCAATGATATTCCAGGCACTATTGTGGGTCCCAGGGTCCACCAGTGAATACAATGGACAGCAATCACTGTCTACTTGAACTTTATGTTATAGAGGGGGAGGAAACAAATAATAAGCAAGAACAAGGTAGGGAAGGAGTATAAAGAATGTTCAGGAAAGGGTTGCAAGTTTAAATTCAATGGTCAGGGGCTGGGGCTGTGGCTTAGTGGTAGAGCACTTGCCTAGCATGTATGAGGCACTGGGTTCAATTCTCAGCACTGCATATAAGTAAATAAAATAAAGGTCCATCAACAACTAATAAAAAATGTTTTTAAAAAAATACAACGGTCAGGGAATGCCTTGCTATGAAGGTAACATTTCAGTACAAACTCCTAACTGTGGGGATTTCAAGTGCCTCAGGATGGTGTTCCAATCCCACCATCACCACACCTCAACCCCCTTGAAGGCATGGTATCTCCAGATACACAAAGGGAGGTCCAGCATCCATATCTTACCCTTAGAGAGGTTACAACTTTCCAAATGTAAAAACAAACAAGAGTGGTGTTAAGGGCTTTACTGAGGTGTAAACAAATTGCTTTAAACAGTGTAAGTAGCAATTCAACTTGCAGGAAGGGAGTGTGTGTTCAGTAAGGTTGTCACAAAGGAAGTAACTTTAGAGTTAAATCTTGAGAGATGAACAAGAATTATTAGCAGGGATCAGGGTGTGGGTAACAAATCAGTTTTTCAGGAAGAAAAAAAAAAAGGAGAACAGTTTGCGTAATTCCAAGAGCCAGAGTTGGAGAGGATATCTCCCCCCTCCCATTATCATGGCCTAAGATACTCTATTCATCCCATGATAAAACAAGCACACCATCACCCTCATGCTCTAAGACATGGATGTGGGGAAATTCTTATCACTTGCCATACCATTGTTTCTCCCCTAGCCATCAGGAGACAATGAAGTTGAGTCAGATGTACATCCCTAGAATCCAGGGTCACGTTCTCCTAATATCAGGACAATTAACACTGAATTAGAAGCCCAAGTTTCATTCATCCAGGTACACTCAAGAGTGTGTTCTCATAGTGACAATATGGTAAGCAGCCTTACATTGGAAAAGAAGTGGGTAAGTGCAGTAAGTAGTCCAAAGCCCCCACAGTGCACCTATGATAGAACAAAGGCCAAAACATAGGCTTGAGCTTAAAAGGAAAGTTTTTAATTACTTGGTCCTCACCCATGAGCTATTAGCGTTCCTAACATCCAAGACAGTAGTGGTAGTGTGACAGGATAGGAACATAAGCTCTGCCCCCGTCAGAGTGTGATTTGGGGCAAGGCGCTTAACCTCTGAGTCTCCATCATATCTGGTTATAACTGTAACCTACTGCATTGAGTTATCTTGAGAATTGTATGAGATAATTATGTAAATAACTTATTACCATGCCTAGCATAATGAGTTCTAACAACCATTATTTGTAGCAGCCTTTAAAGGGAAATGCTCAGAGTACCAACCAGAATGCTATATACACATTGATAAATTATCCTAGAACTGGCCTCCAAGCTCCATGTCACTGTTTTAACCTAGAGTGAAGCATCTGAAATTGTATTACCAGAAATATTTTTCCCCTACCCAAGAAGAGCCTCATAAGTCAAGTCAGTGAGCTTTTTCTACTAGGATTCTTGGAGGGTGCTTAAACACACACACACAGGGAAAGGAGAGAAAGAACAGAACCAGGAATTTTTATCAGGGCCACAACTCTGCAATAGACATAGTTATTGGGGGTCAACAGTTTAGAAACAGTTTAGGTCATTATTCCCTACAAGTAACGGATTTATGAGTGGTGGGAGTAGTGAATTCAAACAGCACAAAAGAAGTCAGTTAAAAATAGGAGGTCCAGGAAGTACTGAAGACTAATTTCTGTCACAAATGTACAGGGTCTAGGGTCACCCTGCCAAAAGCAATATCTAGAATGCTAGATCCTCTGGTCCTGAAGAAGCAGAGTACTAGGGGAAGAAATGGTTAGTGAGGAATCAATCATTTCTTAAAGCTACCAGAATTCTAACCAAATGATTTCACCACGAAAACCCCATCTTATCCAACGCCAAGGGCAGGAAAAGTACCTTCTACTCCTTTACAAACCATCACAAGCGATAGAAGTGTTCTGGGGCCCTAGTGTGGGCTCTGGAGGTGCTCCCCTAGGAGCAAATCACCGCAGCCTGCTTGACAGGCGACAAGATAAAGCAGTTCAGCTCCAGAGTAGAGGCAGCCGGGACCCCACCCCCAAGTGCAGAGGGCTCACTGAGGCACAACCAACCGGCCTCCAGCTTTTACCGTAGCTGACCAGCCAAGGCCAGGGAAACCAACGCCTCGAGGTCTGAGTATAGATAGGGCAGGGCAGAGACCCCGCGCGACTGGGGAGCGCTGCGAGAGAAACCAAAGAAAAGGTGACTGGACGTCTCTGAACGCAGTTCCCGCTAGGAGTTCGGCCCCACCTCCGCCCCCAGGACCAACTCTCTGGAGGGGCCCAAGCTGGCGGGAAAAGTCCGAGCACACCGCGCCAGGGATGACAGGGATGAGGCGGCACCCAAAGAGATAAGGTCCGCGTTGGCTACGTGTGGGCGAGGGAACCGGACTGAAGAAGTCCAAGAGAAAAAAAAAGTGGCAGCGCCCCAAGCAGACGGGACTCAAAGCGTTGGGGGTGCGGTCCAAAGAGACCCATAGGGCAGAAGGTACAGGCGGTCAGCTAAGGAGAAGGAAAGATAGAAGGGGGCTAGAGAAGGACTCAGGTCCCTGATATGGGGGTGGGGGCTCTTTAGCAGCGAAAAGGAGTTGGGGGCCCAGAAAGCGTCCTGGACAGAGGGCGAGGGGGTGGCCACTGACTGCAGACCTACCTGTCACCTGCAATAAGTGCCGCGAGAGGGCTAGTCGTTCCAGTGTCGGATTCAAGGGAGGGTCTCCGGCTCTGGTAAGACCTCAACACTGCGCCGGGCAGCTGACCCAAGTCACCCTCCCAGGAGGCGGAAAAAGCTGCAACTTTCCCTGGAGCTGGGAGGAGCTGGACTCTTAAAGGGGCCGCACAACGCTCCGGGCTCCATAGTAGGGGGCCCACGCAGCCTGAAGGTAAGCCAAAGATTTAAGACACTGGAGGAATGTCTTCCAGGAGTAGGAAAAGAAGCTCAGGGACTGGGTCTAAAGTAGACATGCTTCCTTCCCCGTTTACTTCCATCTGTGGTCACTCCTACATGGTAATATCACCTACCTCTCTTCGCTTCAGCTGAGCCCAAAGTTGTCAAATTGTCCTATACTTCTAAGAAAATAAAAGATTCTCAACTGTGTAATTTGGGACAATAAAATATGTGACATTCTGAGTCTTTGACTTTCAGCTTTTTATGACAAATATAAGTGCCCATCTAAAATAGAAACATTTTGGGTAGAGGACATAGACTAAATTCACATATTCATGCTCAACTCACTAGTAATTAAAAAAAGAGCAAATTAGAACAATAATGACATTACTTGGCAAACAATTTTGTGGGCTTTTAAAATAACATTTAATAATGAAAAAGTGCCCACCAAACAAATTCTTTCAAAATTGCTGGTAGGAGTGTATGTTAGTTTTAAACCCTTTCAGAAAGCACATGACAACTATGAATCAATAGACTTTAAAATGTTTATATCTACTCAATTATTACAGATGTCCCTCTTCTTCTCTCTTCCCTCCTTTCTTCACATCAGTCATTTCACATACTCAAGTCTCTCTCATTTCCCATTCCCAATTAAATCTGTTTAAGCCTCTATTATATCTACATATGCAGTTCTTCTTCCAGCTCCCCTTTATGGGCAAATTTATTGAAAATGTATTTCCATGTGTGTTTGCAACTTTCATTCCCTTACTTCTCATTCATTTTTCGGCCCTCAACAGTCTGGCTTCCTTTCCCACTGAAACTGCACTTAACCAGATATCCAACCAATGACCCCTGTATTAACAAATCCCTCAACAAATAAATAACTAAACAGAGCATTATCAGCCCTTGTCTTTCTGGACCTGTTCCCTACATTTAACAGCGCTAAACATTTCATCCTCCTTGAAACTCTGCCTGTAGCATCTATGACAACATTCTCTTTCACTTTTCCTCCTGCTACATTGCCCTCACTTCAGTCTCATTTACAGGTTCCTCCTCTGCTATCTGACCTCTGAAAGTCAAACATTCTCAGAGTGAGAAAAAATATAGTCTCTCCCTAAATGATCTCCTTCACTCACATAGCTTTAATTACCTTCTATATGGCCACAACTGCAATTTTCTAATTCTACTCAGACAGCTTCTGTTTTCTTGACAGCTCCATGGGGATGCCCTATAGTTACCTCACACTCCACACATCCAAAGCTGAACTCACCATCAATTCACTTAAATTTGCTATTCCTCCAGTGTTTTCTATCTCATTAAAAGACAATATGTCACTCAAGGCACAAACCTGACACCTAACATAGTACCTAGAACATAATAGGCCCTCAGTAACAATAATATAACAAATGAATATGTGTCCCAAGGAATAAGAGATGTACACAAACTTTTTGTCCAACTATGTTAATCCTAGTATTACTTAGAGTAATAAAATACTAGGGAAAAAAAAGCATGATTCAACAGTTGAGTAAATTATAGTATAGTCATAAAATGGAACATTATTTAGACAAACTAATATTTCCATGTAGTTTATTATGCCAGGTAAATGCTTATGTTATAATATTAGTTGAAAGTAGGATACAACATTTAATATAAAATATGATACTAAGAATTAAAGGATGAGTACCCATGGAAAAAAGATTAGAAAGAAATATGCAAAATACTAATAGTGAATATTTGTAAGTGGTAAAACTAAGTGAATTTTTTGTTTTCCTTCTAATGTTCTGTGTTTTTCAATTTTCTTATAATGATCATTATGGCTTTGGTAATTTAAAAATCTTTTTGAAAAATCTTTAAAAGGCAAAAATCATTTCAATTCTTGCAGACAAAACAATAAAAATCCAGTCCCAGGCTCTGAAGCCTAGAAAACTCAGTTTTCTTTCATACTGTAGCCTCTCAGTATCCTGCCTCCACCCTGAAGTGTGAAGTAGCTACTTCAAAAAGGAAATCCTTTTGTTTTGTAGCTTTGCCAACTCAGCCCTTGAGGGGGTGTCCTGCTCAGCCTTAGTCTTTGTTATGTGGTCCACTCTCCAAACATGGACTGTGGTAACTCCTTTGCAAGTGGTGCTTGACAGGAACTGGAAACATCTTCAGCCAGAAGTAACATCAGAAAACATTTAGCTCAACCCCCTTATTCCTCAGCAAAATTTTGTTTTTACTTCTTTCTGTGTGTGCAGTTTCTCACTCTAAAAGGTCCACTTCACTAAAAAGGATATAAGAATCTGACTCCTCTAAGTGGATCTCACTGAGCCAGTTACAAATATACAGAGTGTGTCAAACATCGACGATAAACCAAAACAAAGTTAGAAAAGTGAGCACATATTCTGTGCTTTGCAAACCACTATTTCTATTTGATCCTACTTGTCTGCCACAAGAATTCTGTGCTCAAATTTTTATATTAAATATTGTGAGAGGTCCAAAGCAAACAAGTCTAGGTACTATCCTGTGCAAAAATGTAAACAGGAACTTATGGATTATGATCCTACATACAGTATGTAATCTCCTGCCTGTAGTGAATGATTGCATTCAATGAGTTGTTCAATTTTGCCACGTAGAGCACGTTCTGGCTACTGCAAACTTGAAAATATGGAGATTTTCCTCAGCTCCCAGAGACCGGATACCTCGATATTTAGCAATTTCTCTTTTTTAAAACTCTTGGAAGTTTCAAAAATACATAAACAAAGATATGCCCACCACTAAACTAAAGAAATAAAGCATTACCAATACAATTAAATCCCATGTTCTTCTCCATGGCAAGAATATCATTATCTCAGATTTAATCTTCATCATTTCTATATGTATCTACATACATTTACTACATGTGTCTATCTCTAAACAATATGTAATACATAAATAGTATTACTCTGTAAGTACCTTCTGCAATTTGCTTTCCTCAATTTTATGCTGATGTGGTTTATCCTTGTTGATAGATGTAGCTATAGTTCATTTATTTTCATTGCTAAAGAGCATTCCAGGGCATAAAGATATTGCAATTTATAGTCTCCTATTTGTTGGGTACTTTTTTTAAAAAAACTTCTTTTTTTATAATTTTATTTTTTTTAATGTGGTGCTAAGGATCAAACCCAGTGCCTTACACGTGCTAGGCAAGCACTCTACCACTGAGCTATACAACCCCAGCTCCTATCAGGTACTTTTTAATTGCCAAAGTTTTAGTTCTGGTTTTCAGGACACTCCCTCTTCATCTCATGTTGAGTAATAGTTTACTTTTCTAAACAGACAGAGAGAGAGAGAGAGAAGAAAAGAAGAAAGAAAAATAGAGAAAGCAGTCTTCCTAACAAAGTAAATTTAGTGCACTAGTTGTCTATAGTGAGTCAGTGAGTAGAGAGTATAAAAATTAGGTGGAGTCTCTCAAGATGAGGATTTATCAACTTGCACACTATTGACATTTTGGACAAGATACTTCTTTGTTGTAGGGTGGAGTGAGCCATCCTGTGCATTGTAGGATATTAAGCAGAATCTCTTGCATTTGTCCATTAAATGCTAGTAGCATTTTTCCAGTTGTGACCACCAAAAATATCTCCACATACTGCCAATATCTCCAGTTGAGAATGTCAACATATACTGATATGCTCCACATGCAAAGCACTTTAGTAGGTGCTAAGCGAAGATAGAAGAAGAACAAATGTTGAAAAAAGCCCATTCACTCAGAGATATGTATCAATCACTATGTGCAAAGTATACTGTGCTAGGCACTGGAATTTGGGTGACCCATTCCTCAGGAAGTTCACAGTTTATTGATTGGGGTGGGGAAAGGCAGACAAATTATGAACATAAAATTATAACAGAATATGGAAAATTCAAAGCTGGGAAGATATTCAGGATATGTGGGAAAGCCTAGGAAGACCATTTGCACCAACCTGGTGGAAAAGTAGTCAGTGAAGTGTCCCTGGAAGAAGTAATAGCTTCTCTGAATCTTAAAGGATGAGTAGGAATTAGTTAGACTCAAAAAGTAGAAAGGCATTCCAGGCAGACAAAATAGCATAAGTCAAAGCAAAAAGGCTAGAAACACTGGATATGTGCAAAGGAAATAAAAGGAGAGTGGTATTGCTGGAACATAAGTATAAGGAAAAAATTATAATAAATGAAGCTAAGAAAAATGTGTATTAGTTTTTAGGGCCATCATTAAAAAGTAACAGAAACTTTTTTTCAACTGAGTGACTTGACAACAGAAACTTTTTTCCCTCACAGCTCTGGAGGCTAGAAGTCTGAGATTGAGATGTATGTAGGGTTAGTTCCTCTTGAGGGATGTGAGGAAAAATGTGTTCCATGCTTCTCTCCTAGCTTCTGATGGTTTTCTGGCAATCTTTGGTATTTTTTTGCCTTGTAGAAACATCACCTTCACTTTCATATTGTGTTCTCCTTGTATGTATGTTTCTGTGTCCAAATTTCCTATTTTTATAAAGGGGAAATCATATTGGATTAGATCCATCTTTAATGATATTTTCTTACTTAATTATATTTGCAATAGCTCTATTTCCAAATTAGGACATATTTTGAGGTACTGTGGATTAGGACTTGAATGTATGAATGTGGAGACACCCTGCTCTACTCATTACAGATGGGGAGAGGCTAGAATTTCAGAGACATTTTGAGTCACATTAAGAATTTGGGCCAAGCATGGTGGTAGATGCCTGTAATCCCAGTGGCTGTGGAGGCAGTCAAGAGGATTGCAAGTTCAAAGCCAGCCTCAGCAACTTAGCAAGGCCCTAAGCAACTTGGTGAGATCCTGTCTCCAAATTAAAAAATTTAAAAAATAAAAAGTAAAAAGGGCTGGGATATGGCTTGGTGTTTAAATGCCCCTGGGTTCAATCCCTGATACCAAAATAATAATAATAATAATAATAATAATAATAATAATAATTTGGGATTTATCCAGTAGATAATTATATTCATTCATAAAACCCTGGATTTCCCCACTCTGCCTTTTTTTGTAACATCACTCAAATCATTTTTCATCCTTTTTATGGCTAAATATTATTCCAGTGTTTTTTAGTCAGCTTTTTCACTGCTGTGACTAAAAGATCTTACCAGAACAACTTTAAAGGAGTAAAAGTTTATTTGAGGGCTCATGGTTTCAGAGGTCTCCATCCATAGACAGCCGGCCCCATTCCTTGGGGCTGGAGGTGAGACAGAACATCATGGTGGAAGAGTGTGGTGGAGGGAAGCAGCTCACATGGTAACTAGGAAGCAGAGAAACTCCACTCTTCAGATACAAAATATATACCCCATAGCCACGTCCAATTCTCACCTCCTCCAGCCACACCCTACCACTTCAGTTACCATTTAATCCCAATCAGGGTATTAATTCACTGATTGGGTCAAGACTCTCACAACTCAGTAATTTCTCCTCTGAACATTCTTGCATTGTCTTAAGTTTTGGGGGGACACCTCATCTGAACCAAAACACAATGTATGGATATACCACATTTTGTTTATATAATCATAAATTGATAGACGTTTAGGTTGTTGCTAAGTCTTGGCTGTTACAAACCAAAGCAATCCTGAACTGGAAGAATGATGCTGGTGGCACCACAATACTTGACCTTGAATGATAATACAGAGCTATAGTAACAAAAACAACATGGTACTGACATTAAAACACACATGAAGACCAATGAAATAGAAGACACAGAGACAAACCCATATAGATATGGTCATCTGATACTAGAAAAAGATGCCAAAAACACATGCGAGAGAAAAGATAGCCTTTTTTTTTTATTTTTCTCAAAAGTTGCATTTTATGCAAATCAAAACTACGCTCAGATATCATCTCACTCCAGTCAGAATGGCAGCTATCCAAAACACCAGCAACAATAAGTGCTGGCGAGGATGTGGTGAAAAAGGTACACTCAAACACTGCTGGTGGGATTGCAAATTGGTGCACCCAATCTGGAAAGCAGTATGGAGATTCCTTAAAAAACTTGGAAT
>CM053417.1:44959047-44982359 GCA_028644305.1 Xerus rutilus | reverse complement strand
ATTGGCTTACTTCACTTAGCATAATGTTCTCCAATTCCATCCATTTGCCTGCAAATGCCATAATTTTATTTTCTTTTATTGCTGAATAATATTCCATTGTGTATATGTACCACAGTTTCTTTATCCATTCATCTATTGAAGGGCATCTGGGTTGCTTCCATAGTTTTGCAATTGTGAATTGTGCTGCTATAAACATTGAAAGCACCTGCATTCTTGAAGAGTGTAGTGGCCATACTCTAAAGGTCAGAGATGATGAGGGATACTACAATGGAATTGAGTTCCCTGATCTCAAATGGGGAAAAAATGGGATCCCAAAGTAGTCACTGGCTGGTAGGCAAGATCTGAACTAATACCACATGAATACATAGAGGTAGAATGTTAATCTGGGTGTTTCATTCCAAAAGGATCTGTGGCAATGGCTAATTGATCATAAGATCTCTAGAAATAAAATATATGATTAGTATTATTGATATATTTCAATTGTCAATTTCAGGTATGGACATTCCTGGATTAAGGGATAACCCAATAGCTGATGCAGTATTATTTTTCAGTATATCTGTGAGATTATTTCCAGAAAAGAGATTGTCATTTGAATCAGTGGACTACCAAAGATCTACCCTCATCCAAATGTGGGTGGATGCCATCCAATTGGCTGAGAGCCTGGCTAGAACAAAAAGACTTAGGAAAGGTGAATTTACACTCTCTCACATGCTCTTTCACTCTTTCTCTCTCAATCTATAAATTAAGGAGCTGAGATACCTATATTTTCATGCTGTTGGGCATAGTAACTCGAGCTTTTCTGGCCTTTGGACTTTACAACTTATACTGGTAGACCCCAGATTCTTGAGTCTTTAGGTTTGGACTGAATCATGCTGCCAGCTTCCCTGGTTCTCCAGCTTGAAGATGGCATGTCATAGAACTTCTCAGCCTCCATATACATGTGAATCAATTCTCCCAACAAATTTCCTTCCTTCCTTCCTTCCTTCCTTCCTTCCTTCCTTCCTTCCTTCCTTCCTTCCTTCCTCCCTTCCTTCCTTTCTTCCTTCCCTTTCTCTCTCTCTCTCTCTCTCTCTCTCTCTCTCTCTCTCTCTCTCTCTCTCTTTCTCTCTTTCTTTCTATCTGGCCTATTGGGTCTCTTACTCTGAAGGACCTTGACTAATGCATATGTAAAAGAGGAAAATTTATAGATCTACTAAGCAGAAGCCTAACTTCTTTGATCACTCTAGAGGAATTTCATGGTTTCTTATACAGTTCCCAGTCCTAAACCAGTTTACAAGCACAGAGCCCCTTGATCAAGGAAGGACCTAACAGTGTAGCCATTAGATATGTACCAAATCTTCCCCTGAAGGTCTTGGGGCAATTTATCAAGGAAACTGTACTGGTGAAAGAGAAATATTCAGACCTCCTGGAAATTATTAGAAAATAGCTCTGAATATATGCTGATCTCTAAATACCTATCAGAGTAGTGTCCCATGGAGTACAGATGATAGAGCTTTTGTTTGAATATGTTTTAAAGCAGGACTAAGGACACGTCCTATAGTTATTTCTCAAGATTAATCATATATGGTAGGAATAAACTTACTTTTTAATTGGCATAATTCCAAAATGAGAACTGAGAATGAAATTCAGTGGTACAGCTCTTGCCTGGTATGTGTGAGACCTAGGTTTGAACCCCAGCACCACAAGAACAAAAAAGAATTTCCAAAGTAATTATCTAGCCCATAGTGTGAGGAAAATTATTGTAGGAAGATTCAAGAGGAAGCCCCTGCAACTGACCCATCCCTGCTATGATAGTCAACCAAAAGCAACATTCTGCCCCTGGAGAAACTTCAGAAATCAATACCTTATCAAAAATTCAGAGGTGCTCTAAAGACAATTTCTGCCAGATCCCTATTTAATTCACTTACTTGGGCACTGCAAGCCAGATGGTTTATGAAAATTAGAGTGAGTAATCACAAACTTGATTGAATGATACCAATCCAGCTAGGATTCTATATGTGGCATCTCTACTTATATGCAGTTATTGAACTGGAAAATGCACTCTTTTCTGTTTTAAACAATAAGCAAAAATCAGAGACTACATTTACAAGGTTGGGACAATGGGATAATGGTATACCTTTATTATTTCCTCACTTCTATGTCAGGCCTTCTGCTCAATATCATAGTCCAGAGGATGTATGATTTTCTTCATATCCCAAAAAGCATCACATTAGTTCATTCTGCAAACAGGAAATAGCAAACACGTTAAATCCATTAATAAGTCATATGTGTGCCAAAGAATAGGCAAAGTTCAATGGCTTGCTGCATTGATGAAGTCTGTAAGAGGTCAAATGGTATGGGACATGTTTGGATATTTATTTATTGAGTTATTTGTTTTGTGTTAAGTTTTTTGAGTTCTTTATATATTCTAGAAATTAATGTTCTATCTGAGGCGTAGGTGGCAAAGATTTTCTCCCATTCTGTAGGTTCCCTCTTCACATTCTTATTGTTTCCTTTACTGTGAAGAAGCTTTTTGTTTTGGTGTCATCCCATTTATTGATTCTTGATTTTACTTCTTGTGCTTTAGGAGTTTTGTTGAGGAAGTCGGTTCCTGAGCTGATATGTTGGAATATTGGGCCTACATTTTCTTCTAGCATGTGTAGGGTTTCTAGTCTAATTTCTAGGTCTCTTATTCACTTTGAGTTTAGTTTTGTGCAGGGTGAGAGATAGTTAAATTTCATTCTACTCTGTATGGATTTCCAGTTTTCCCAGTACCATTTGTTGAAGAGGCTATCTTTTCCCCAATATGTTTTTGGTGCCTTTATCAAGGTATGAGGTAACTGTATTTTTGTGGGTTTGTCTCTATTCACTTTCATTGGTCTTCTTACCTGTTTTGGTGCCAATACCATGTGTGTGTGTGTGTGTGTGTGTGTGTGTGTGTGTGTTTTAGCTCTGTAATGTAATTGTTAAATTATACCAGTCTGGTATTGTGATGCCTCCTGCTTCACTTTTCTTGATAAGGATTGCTTTGGCTATTCTGGGCCTCTTATTTTTCCAGATGAATTTCATGTTTGCTTTTTATATTTCTATGAATAATGTCATCAGATAACCCAATCAATAAATGGGCAAAGGAACTGAATGGACACTTCCCAGAAGAAGAAATATGGCCAACAAATATATGAAAAATGTTAAACATCTCTAGCAATTAAAGAAATGCAAATTTAAACTACACTGAGTTCTTACTTTAGCAGCACATATACTAAAATTTGAATGATACAGAGAATATTGGCATGGCCACTGCACAAAGATGACACACAAATTTGTGAAGCATTCCACATTAAAACAAAAGCAAGGGCTGGGGCTGTAGCTAAGTGGTAGAGCGCTTGCCTAGCATGCGTGAGGCACTGGGTTCAATCCTCAGCACCACATATAAATAATACATGAACAAAATAAAGATCTATCAACAACTAAAAAAAATTTTTTTAAAAATTACACTGAGACTTCATATCACTCTAGTCAGAATGGCAATTATCAAGAATACAAGTAACAATAAATGTTGGTGAGGATGTGGGGAAAAAAGTACACTTATACATTGCTGATGAGACTGTGAATGGGTACGACCACTATGGAAAGAAGTATGGAGATTCCTCAGAAAACTTGGAATAGAACCACCATTTGATCTAAGTATCCCACATCTCGGATTATATCCAAAAGAGTTAAAATCAGCATACGGTAGTGACACAGCCACATCAATGTTCATAGAAGCTCAATTCACAATAGCTAAGCTATGGAACCAACCTAGATGCCCTTCAAAAGCTGAATGGATAAAGAAATTGTGATACACACACACACACACACACACACACACACACATATACGATGGAGTATTACTCAGCCATAAAGAAGAACTGGAAATCCAAATCCAGCAAAATGAAACTAAACTCCTATCTCTCACCATGCACAAAGATCAATTCAAAGTGGATCAAGGACCTAGGCATTAGAACACAGACGCTCTGCCTAATAGAGAAAAAAGTAGGCCCAAACCTTCATCATGTTGGATTAGGCCCCGACTTCCTTAACAAGACTCTTAAAGTGCAAGAAATAAAAGCAAGATCAATAAATGGGATGGATTCAAACTAAAAAGCTTCTTCTCAGCAAAAGAAACAATCAATGAGGTGAACAGAGAGCCTACATTCTGGGAGCAAATTTTTATCACACGCACATCAGAAAGAGCACTAATCTCCAGGATATATAAAGAACTCAAAAACTTAACACCAAAAAAACAAACAACCCAATCAATAAATGGGCTAAGGAGCTCAATGGACACTTCTCAGAAGAAGATATACAATAGATCAACAAATATATGAAGAAATGTTCAACATCTCTAGCAATTAGAGAAATGCGAATCAAAACTACTCTAAGATTTCATCTCATGCCAATCAGAATGGCAGTTATCTAAAATACAAGCAACAATAAGTGCTGGCAAGGATGTGGAAGAAAAGGCACACTCATACATTGCTAGTGAGACTGCAAATTGGTGCAACCAATCTGGAAAGCAGTGTGGAGATTCCTTAGAAAACTTGGAATGGAACCACCATTTGACCCAGCTATCCCACTCCTCGGTCTATACCCAAAGGACTTAAAAACAGCATACTAGGGCTGGGATTGTAGCTCAGTGGTAGAGCACTTGCCTCGCATGCATGAGGCACTGGGTTTGATCCTCAGCACTACATAAAAATAAATAAAATAAAGATATTTGTGTCCATCTACAACTAAAAAAAATTTTTTAAATAAATTTTAAAAAAGCATACTACAGTAATGCAGCCACTTCAATGTTTATAGCAGCACAATTCACAATTGCTAAACTGTGGAACCAACCTAGATGCCCTTCAATAGATGAATGGATGAAGAACTTGTAGTATATATACACAATGGAATATTACTCAGCAAAAAAGAGAATAAAATCATGGCATTTGCAGGTAAATGGATGGAATTGGAGAACATCATACTGAGTGAAGTAAGCCAAACCCAAAAAATCATAGGCTGAATGTTTTCTCTAATTAGCAGATGCTGATAGATAATGGGGGTGAGACGGGGAGCATGGGAGAAACAGAGGAACTTTGGATAGGGCAAAGGGGAGGGAAACCAAGGGAGCAGGCATGGGGATACCAAAAAAGTGGAATGAGATGGACATCACTATACTAGGTACATGTATGAACACATGAATGGTGTGACTCTATCTTGTTTACAACCAGAGAAATGAAAATTGTGCTCCATATGTGTACCATGACTTGAAATGCATTCTTTTGTTTTAAAAAATAAATTTTTAAAAAATTGGTCATACCAAGACACATCATGGTAAAAACACTGAAAGTGAAAAACAAAAAGAAAATCTTGCAAGAGAAAACCAATTTATCATATACATTGGAAACCAAAAGATTAATAGTTGACTTCTCATACAAAACAATGAAAGCCAAAATGGTACAAGATAAGAAGTTCGAAGTGCTGAATGAAAAACATCTGTCAACCAAGAAATATATCTTAGCACAATTATCCTTCAAATGAAGAGGAAATACATTCCACGGTAAAGAAACTGAGAATTCATTTCTAGCAAGCACACCTTATAAGAAATATTAAAGAGAGTATATTAGGCTGAAAGCCAGTGGCCACAGATGGTAATTTGAAAGCACCTCAAAAAAAAAAAAAACATTACTGATGAAGTCAACTATGCAATTATAAAAGATAATATAAATAATAGTTTCTTCTCCTATCTTATTAAGAAGCAACTATATAAAACAATTTGCATATAATTGTATTGTTGATCTATTATGCACAGTAATGCAATATATATGATAACAGCATAAAGGAGGTGGGTAGAAGAAAAGCTGCTCTGGAGTAAGAAACAACTGAAGACAACCAGAAATCACAAATAAGAAGGTTAATATCACAAATTTTATAATTACATACTTAATCTTTCTTTTCTCAGCTTCTTTAATAAACACAAAATTACATAAACTAATAACTATAACAATGTACTCTTGGGTGTGTAACATAAATGTGATATTATAACAACAATAGCATAAAAATGGAGAAAAGGAAATAGAACTATATAGGAGCAATGTTTCAATATCTCACTTGAATTAAATTAGTATAAATCTAAAGTAGATTCTGATAGATTAAAGTGTATATGTTAAGTCATAGAGCATCACTGAGAAAATATCCCCAAAACATAGTAAAAATTATTAAAGGAATTAAAATGTTACATTAGATATATTCACATAATGTGAAAGAAAGCAATAGAAAAGTAGCACAGTAACAAAAAACGCAAGAATTGAAAAACAAAATTTCAAATGGCAGATAAAATCCAAATATATCAATCATAAAAGTAAATATGGGCAGAATAAATGATGACATCAAAAGGCAGATATTGTCAAACCGGATAAAAATAGGTTTAACTACATGCTGTGCAGAGGAGATATTCTTTAGATTCAAAGATCTATATAACTTGAAAGCAAATAATGGAAAAAGATGATATCATTCAAACAGCAACCACAAGAAAGCTGGAGTAATGATACTAATACCAGAAAAAAGCAGACTTTAAAACAAACAAAAAAGGCTCTAGGGGGAAAGAGGACAATAATTGAATGATCAATCCACCAGGAAAAGAAAATAATTATAAACATATGTGGATCTAACTAAATTAGATAAAGCAAAATCTGATAGAAATGAAAGGTTAAATACACAATTAAATGATAAAAACATCAATACTCCATCACAAATAATGGAACTTAACCTAAAAATATATGGATTATAATTGTTGGATAATACAATATCCCACTTTCAAAAACGGGTATAACTAGACAAAAGATCAGCAAGGAAACAGAAAACTTGAACCCTATAAACCACTTAGACCTAACATATCTATATAACATTATTCACAACAACAGCAGAATACATATTCACCTCAAGTACACATAGAATATTCTCTAGGATAGCCATATTCTAGGCCATAAAACAATCCTCAATAAATTTAAAAGAATTGAAATCATAAAAAGTATGTTATTTTATTTTAAAAATAGTAAAACAATAACAGAATAATTGTGTAAATTTATCAAATATGTGCAAATTAAACAACATAATCTTAAATAACGATTAGAAGAAAGAAGGCATTATAAAGCTTTAAGATAAAAGAAATGAAGAGACACATTATGCCAAACTTATGGGATACAGCTAAACCAGTTCATAGAAGGAAAATTTATAGTGTAAATATCTCCACTAAAAAAGAAAATCTCAATCCAGTACCATAATATATCCATATTAAAACACTGGAAAAAGAAAAACATACTAAATCTAAAGAAAATAGAAGAGAATAAATAAAGATTAAGTGGATTTAAATGAATACAGAATAGAAAAACAATAAAGAAAACCAATGAAGAAAAAGGTAATTTTTGAAAGGATTGATACACATTTAACTAGATTGATCAAGACAAAAATTTAAGAGACTCAGATTTCTAAAATCAGGACCTATAGGTGTGTGATGATGCACACTTGTAATCCCAGTGACTTCAGAGGCTAAGGCAAAAGGATTGCAAGTTTGAGGACAGTATCAGCAACTTAGATAGACCTTGTCTTAAAAAAAAAAAAAACTGGGGACGTGACTCAGTGGTAAAGCGCCCGTGGGTTCAATCCCCAGTACTAAAAAAATAAATATTAAAAAAAAAAAAAATCAGGCTGGTCACGGTGGTGCACGCCTGTAATCCTAGCACTTTGGGAGGCTGAGACAGGAGAATTGTGAGTTCAAAGCCAGCCTCAGCAATGGCGAGGCGCTAAGCAACTCAGTGAGACCCTGTCTCTACATAAACACACAATAGGGCTGGGCATGTGGCTCAGTGGTCGAGTACCCTAAGTTCAATCCCTGGTACCAAAAAAATAAATAAATAAATGAATAAAAAACAAAATAAAAATCAGGAACTATAGAGGGAAAATCACTGCTGATGTGATAGAAATAAAAAAGTCGCAATAATATATTGACCTCAGTTAATAATAATGTGTCAACATTATTAGATTATTATGTAATATTAATATTTTATTATATGATATGTAACATATATCATTTAATTAGTTGTGGCAAATGTATAACATTAATGTAAGATGATAGCAATGAGAGAAACTGAGTATGTGATATATGGAAACGTTTATATTTCCCTTGAACCTTTTCTATAAATCCAGAATTATTCCAAAGTCTATTCAACAAAAAAAAGAGAATATTATGAAAAACTCTCTGCCAAAAAAGTATGTAAACTAAAAGAAATGAACAAATTCCTGGTAAGATAACGACTGAAACTAACTCCAAAAGAATTTGAAAATCTGAATAGCACATTAAGACATTAAGTCAGAATTTTAGAACTATCCACAGAGAAAAACTCAAGTTCAGATAGCTTCATTGGTAAGTTCCACCAAAAATTTAAAGAACTAATATAAATCTTTTGCAATATCTTCTTAAAAATAAAAGAGGAGGGAATAATTTGTAACTCATTCTTTGTGACCAGTATTATCCTGATACCAAAGCCAAACAAAGATTTCACAAAAAATGAAAAACAATAAACCATCATCACTAGTAAATACAGATAAAAAAAACTCCTCAACAAAATAATAGCACATGAATCCAGCTAGATAAAAAAGAATTATACACCATGACCAAGTAATACAAGGTTAGTTTAACATCAGAAAATTAATTAATGTGATACACTGTACCAAGAGAATTAAAGCACAAGAACTATATGATCACGATGACAGATGCAGAAAAGGAATTTGACAGAATTCATCTCTTCTTCATAAAAACCAGCACTCAACAAATTAGGAACAGAAGAGAATTTCCTCAATCTGATAAAGAATAACTATGAAAACCCACAGCTAACATCATACTTACTGATGAAAATTTAAGAATCAAATTATGGCAGGATGCAGTGGCGCACGCCTGTAATCCCAGCACTTTGGGAGGCTGAGACAGGAGAATCGTGAGTTCAAAGCCAGTCTCAGCAACAGCGAGGCGCTAAGCAACTCAGTGAGACCCTGTCTCTACATAAAACACAAAATAGGGCTGGTATGTGGCTCAGTGGTCGAGTGCCCCTGAGTTCAATTCCCAGTATCAAAAAAAAAAAAAATCAAATTATGGCATTTGCTAGTAAATGTATGGAAATGGAGAATATTATGCTAAGTGAAATAAGCCAAACTCAGAAACTGAAATGTCGAATGTTAACTCTCATATGCAGAAGCTAGAGTAAAATAAAGGAAAGAAGGAGGGAAAGATAAGATTACATAAAGAACCAATCAAATACAAATTAATAGATAAGTGAAATGAAGTCTAGTGGAGCAGGAGAACAGGAGAGGGAAGGGAATACAGGAGGGAAAAGGAGGAAAGAAAGGTGGGGATCATGAACTGAAATTGATTTCCATGCATGTATGACTTTGTTGGGATGAACACAACTACGACGTGTAACCACAAAACTCTAATAAAACAAAAAAAAGAATGAAAAATTGGATGCTTCCCTGCTAAGACTAGGAACAAGACAGGATAGCTGTATGTGCCACTTTTACTAAACAATGTGCTGGAGTTGTAGCCAGGAAAATTAAGCTAGACAAATAAATAAAAGGAACGTATTTTGAAACAAATAATCTCTGTTCATAAATGGTATGATCTTATATACAGAAAACATTCTAAGGAATCAAGAAACAGCAGTTGTGAGTTCAACAAGATTGTAAGATACAAGATATCAACATATAAAGATAAATTGTATTCCAACACATTAGCAGTGAATGGTACAAAAATGGAGAAAACAAAAAATGGAGAAAACAATTCCATCTACAAAAGCAACAAAAAATTAAATATTTAGGGATAAATTTAACAAAATAAATACAAAACCTATTCTCTAAAAACTGTAAGATATTATGAAAAGAAATTACAGTATATCTAAATAACTGGAAACATATCTGTGGTAGGGAAAACAATACATGTGGTAGGCCTCTGTATGGTTTGAATATGATTTGAATGTGTCCCCCAAGGGTTCCTGTATTGTGAGCTTTGTCTCTAGTGTGTCAGTGCTAAGAGGTTATATAATCTTTAAAAGATGAGGACTAGTGATATGTCCTTAAAGTCTTACAGGAACTGCCCTTGGAAATGACCAAAGTAGCTCTCATGGAACCCCTGAGTTCTTACAAGAGTGAGTTATTATAAGCATGAGCCCAACTCCTGAATCAGTCTCTGCCTTCCTATTTGGCAAATTGATCTCTTCCCCTTGCACACACTTAACCACCCATCATGAGGTCCTCAACAGAGCTGAGCTGATGCCAGTGTGGTGCCCTTAATCTCCAGAACAAGATAAAACAAACTTTATTCTTTATAAAGTTAGCCTACCCTAGATGTTATGGTTTGGATATGGAATGTCCCCCAAATTTCATATTCTCAGAGGTGGATCTTTGGGAAAGTGATTAGATCATGTGGTCTCTGACCTCATTGGTGGATTAATCCGCTGGCAGCTGAATGGACTGCTGGGAGGTGGGACCTTGTTGGAGGAAGTAGGTCACTGAGAGTATGGCCTGGACATTGTTCATAGCCCTGGCGCTTTTCTTTCTCCTCTCTTTTTTCTTCTCTTCCCTTCCCTTCCTTTCCCTTCTCCTCCCTTCTCCTCTCCTCCTCTCCCCTCCCTTCCCTTCCTTGCACTCTATCTCTCCTCTCTCTCTCTCCTCCCAGACTGCCATGAGATGAATGAGCTGCTTTCCTTCACCACATAATTCCACCATAGTGTCTCTGCCTTGGAGCCAGAAGACCATGGACTAAATCCTCTGAAACTATCAACCAAAATAAATCTTTCCTCCTTTTGTTATTCTTGCCAATTATTTTGGTGGCAACAACAAAAGGCTGACTAACACATCAGCAATGAAAGGTCACTAACACAACGCAGTAATGTAAAACATACTAATATAGCCCCTGAAGCTGCCCACACTGCAATTTCAAAAGCTTGTCAATATGTTATCATACATGAAAATGGAACTTTATAGATATGAATAAGTTAAGAATTTTGAGATGGGAAAATTATTCTGGATATCTTAATGTACCCAATATAATCACAAGGTGTCTTTATAAGAGGGAGGCAGAAGTGTGAGAGTCAGACAGAGGAATTAGAAGATGCCACACTGCTAGCTTGAAGAATGGAGTAAGGGAATTCCATGAGGAATGGAAGCATCTTCTAATAGCTACAAAAGGCAAATAATGGATTCTTCCCCAGCATGTTTTTAGCCCAGTGAAACCCACTGTAAACTTTCTAACCTGCAGTACTCTATAATAACAAATTTTGGTTATTTTATGTCACTATATTTGTGGAAATGTATTACATCAGCAACAGCACACAGATGCAACAACCCATGTTCATAGATCAGCAGACCTAATATTGTTTTTTTTTAATTTTTTTTAGTTGTAGATGGATGCAATATCTTTATTTTATTTATTTATTTTTATGTGGTGCTGAGGATCGAACCCGGTGACTCACGCATGCGAGGCAAGCACTCTACCACTGAGCCACAGCCCCAGCCCCCCTAATATTGTTAATATAGCAACACTTCCAAATTTAATTCAATCTCTGTCAAATTTCCAGCTATCTTCTTAGAAGAAACCAACAAGCTGACTCTAAAATTCATATGGAAATACAATTAACCCAAAATATCCAAGATAATCTTGGAAAAGAACAAAATTGAGGACTCCCATTTCCAGGTTCTAAAACTCACTACAGACCTACAGAATCAAAACAGTATGGTACTGGCATAAAGACACATATAGATTAATAGATACAAAAAAATTCAATGGAAAAACAATAGTCCTTCTGACAAATGATGCTATTACAATTGCATATCTGCATGAAAAACATTAAATGAAACCCCACATATTAATAAAATTAAGTCAAATTAATCAAATATATATAAAAGCCAAAACACTTAAATGCTTCAAAGACAACATAAAGATAAATCTTACCTCTAGATCAGGTCATGGTTTCTTATACATGACACCAAAAGCATAAGCAATGAAAAATAATGCATAAATTAGAATCCATCAAATTTTAAAACTTTGTGCTTCAAGAAATTGGAAAGACAACACATTCAATTATTGTATTATTTAGTTCCCAATTTTCCATCTGGTTCTGATGAATAGTTTCTGTTATCATGCATCATTTCCCTGATTTTGTTTTGTTGGTTGTATGTGCTCTCTTTTAATTCATATTGAGCGTCCTTATGATGATCATTTTAAATTATTTTTCTGGTAATTCATATATCTGTTTCTTTAGGGTCAGTTTCCAGATACTTAGTTTGTTCTTTTTTTTTTTTTAATTTTTTTTGTAGCTGTAGATGAATAGCATGCCTTTATTTGTTTCATCTTTATGTGGTGCTAAGGTTTGAACCCGGTGCCTCGCACATGCTAGGCAAGCACTGTACCACTGAGCCACCACCCCAGCCCCTAGTTTGTTCTTTTAATGGTCATATCTCCCTCTTGTTTTTTATGCCTCATTATCTTCTGCTGGGACTTCGGCATTCAAAAATGAGACACTTCTCACAGTCTTTGGAGTCTGATCTCATGCAGGGAGGATTTTCTCCAGTCTGACTGGAGATTCTGGAGACCTCTCAAGCTTTTCCTGGGGATCCATTTTCTCTGATCTGCATGTTATCTAATTCAAAAGATTTGCTGTTTTGTACTCACGTGCTCACCCTGGTGTCCGTCTTTAGTACTGCAGGCTCTCTGCTGGCCTAATAAACTGCAGCCCTGCAGCCCCACCTAGTGTCTATATGTGGTACTGCACATCTTGTTGCATATTGATCTTTGTTTATAGCAGCCCTCAATGTGGCTTGTTATTCATGTCAGCACTTAGCTTTAGGCAAGACAGAAATTAGTATCTCTTGCAGCCCCCTAAAAAGTCAGAATGTTGGGTTTATGTCCCACTTTTATCCTTCTCTATTCAGGAAGAACTAGAAAGTTGGGAGTTTTCTCCCAATTGCACCTGCTGTTCTAGAAGGGGCTCTGGTGAGAGTGTGTCACAATTTTCCCTCAGGTTTCAATGTTTGGCTCCTTGTTGGCCTGGAATGCAGAGACTTGTTAATTGGTTTCTTAAAGGTAATTGATCCATGTATTATTATTATTGGGGAAGTAAGATCTGGCACTTCCAATTCTGCCATCTTGCTGTCACACCTCTGAATCTTTCTCTTTTTTAATGGCTTTCTTGAGTTATAATTCAAATATCATGCAATTCATCCTTTAATGTATATAATTAAGTGGTTTTTCGTATATTCACAGATATGTGCAACTACCACCACAGTAAATTTTAGAACATTTTCTTCACCTCAAACAGAAACTCTTTACCATTTAGTTATCATTCCCTTTTCATCTCTAACCTCCCAATCCCTAAACAGCCATTAATTTACTTTCTGTTTCTATAGATTTCTCTATCCAGGACATTTCTTTTATTCTTTTTAGTTCTACATGACAGTATAAAGTATTGTGACATATCATACATGGAGTATAACTTCCCATTTTTGTGATTTGTACATGATGTGGAGTTATACTGGTCATGTACTCACATATAAACATAGGAAAGTTATGCCTGATTCATTCTACTGTCCTTCCCATTCCCATCCCCTATCTCTTCCCCTCATTCCTCCCTGTCCAATACAGAGAACCTCCATTCCTCCCCATCCCCACCTAGAGTCAGCATCTGCATATCAGAGAGGGAGAACATTCAGCCTTTGGTTTTTTGGGATTGGCTTATTTCACTTAGCATGATAGCCTCCAGTTTCATCTATTTACCAGCAAATGCCACAATTTCATTCTTCTTTAAGGCTGAAATATTCCACTGTGTATATGTGTCATATTTTCTTTGTCCATTCATCTATTAAGGGCACCTTGGCTTGGTTCCATAGCTTAGCTATTGTGAATCAAGCTGCTATGAACATTGATGTGATGTCACTATAGTATGCTGATTTTAAGTCCTTTGGGTATAAACCGAGGGCTGGGATAGCTGGTGGCTCCATTCCAAGTTTTCTGAGGAATCTTCATACTGCTTTCCAGAGTGGTTGCACCAATTCGCAGTCCCACCAGCAACGTATGAGTGTACGTTTTTCTCCACATCCTCACCAACATTTATTATTGCTTGTATTGATAATTGCCATTCTGATTGGAGTGAGATGAAATCTCAGTGTAGTTTTGATCTGCATTTCTCTGATTGCTAGTAATGTTGAGCTTTTTTTCATATATCTGTCGATCATTTCTATTTCTTCTCCTGCAAAGTGTCTGTTCAGTTCTTTTACTCATTTCTTGATTGGGATATTTTGGTTTTTGTGGGGTTTTGTTTTGGTTGTTTGTTTGTTTGTTTGTTTGTTTTGGTGTTAAGTTTGTTGAGTTCTTTATATATCCAGGAGATTAATACTCTGTCTGAGGTGCAAGTGGTAAAGATTTTTCTCCCATTCTGTAGGCTCTCTCTTCACATTCTTGATTGTTTCCTTTGCTGGGAAGAAGTTTTTACTTTGATACCATCCCATTTATTGATTCTTGATTTTACTTCTTGTGCTTTAGGAGTCTTGTTGAGGAATTCAGTTCCTAAGCCAACATGATGGAGATCTCTACCAACTTTTCCTTCTAGTAGGCACAGGATCTCTGGTCAAATGCCTACGTCTTTGATCCACTTTGTGTTGAGTTTTGTGCAGAGTGAGAGATAGGGGTCAAATTTCATTTTTTAAGTATTTTTTTAGTTGTAGATGAACACAATACCTTTATTTACTTTATGTGGTGCTGAGGATCGAACCCACACATGCGAGGCAAGCGCTCAACTGCTGAGCCACAACCCCAGCCCTAATTTCATTTTATTACATATGGATTTCCAGTTTTCCCAGCACTATTTGTTGAAGAAGCTATCTTTTCTCCAATGTATGTTTATGGTGCCTTTGTCTAGTATGAGATAACTGTATTTATGTAGGTTTGTCTCTGTGTCTTCTATTCTGTACCATTGATCTATGTGTCTCTTTTGATGCCAATATCATGCTGTTTTTGTTACCATAGCTCTGCAATATAATTTAAGGTCTGGTATTGTGATGCCTCCTGCTTCACTTTTCTTGCTGAGGATTGCTTTGGCTATTCTAGGCCTCTTATTTTTCCAAATGTATTTCATGACTGCTTTTTCTTTTTCTGTGAAGAACATCATCAGAACCTTAATAGGAATTGGATTAAATCTATATGGTGCTTTGTTAATATGGCCATTTTGACAATATTAATTCTGCCTATCCAAAAATATGGGAAATCTTTCCATCTTCTAAGGTCTTCTTCAATTTCTTTCTTTAGTGTACTGTAGTTTTCATTATAGAGGTCTTTCACCTCTTTTGTTAGATTGGTTCTTAGATATTTTATTTTGTTTGAGGCTATTGTGAATGGAATAATTTTCCTAATTTATCTTTCAGTTGATTCATCACTGACATATAGGAATGCAATTGATTTATGGGTATTAATTTGATATCTTGCTACTTTGCTGAGTTCATTTATGAGTTCTAGAAGTTTTCTGGTGGAGTTTTTTGGGTCTTCTAAATATAGAATCATGTTGTTGGCAAATAGTGATAGTTTGAGTTCTTTTCCTGTTCGTATCCCTTTAATTTCTTTCCTCTGTCTAATTGCACTGGCTAGAGTTTCGAAAAGTATGTTGAATAGAAGTGGTGATAGAGGGCATTCTTGTCTTGCTCTAGTTTTTAGGAGGAATGCTTCCAATTTTTGTCCATTTAGAATGATGTTGGTCATGGGTTTAGTATATATAGCTTTTACAATGTTGATGTATGTTCCTACTATTCCTAGTTTTTCCAGTGTTTTGAACATAAATGGAGGCTGTATTTTGTCAAATGCTTTTTCTATCCAGGACATTTAATATGAATGGAATTATATAAGACATTGTCTTTTTTACTGTCTTATATCACTTAGCATAATGTTTTCAAGGATCATATTCATGTTGTAATATATTTATGTGTGTGTATATATATATAATTTAATTATTTATGGCCAAGTAATTTGTTGTATGAGTATAATATATATACAGAAAGCAAATCTATAAATGTCTCTCATGTAATTAGATGCAACAACAGGTAACAAAATATTCACAAATTGAACCCAGTACTGTATAAAAAGAAATATATATCAGACCCAATTTCTTCAAAGTATGTAGAGCTGGTCCAATATTTGAACACCAATCTATGTAATTCATTGTGTTAACAGGATAAAGAAAAAAATCATATTATACCAATTCATTCTGAAAAACACTCGATGATTCAATCCCTATGTGTAAAACTTAGTAAATCTGTGTTTAAAGCCTCAGGGGGAAAAAGGTCTCAGCAAGCTAGGAATAGAACTATTACCTTGTTGAGGAATTTTGCATTTATATTCATAAGGAATATCGTCTGTGGTTTTTGATGTTTTTATTAGTGCATTATAGTTATACATAATAGTGGGATTAATTTTGGCATATTCATGCATGGATGGAGTATAATTTGCTCCATTTCAATATCCAGTATTTCCACTTTCCCTCCTCTGCTCCCTCCCCCTTTTCCCATTTCTCTACTCTACTGGTCTTCTGTCTATGTATTTATTTTTAAATGGATGTTTTATAGCTATACATAAAGGTGAAAATCACAATGGTATATTCATATATGTACATAGAATAATTTGGTCAATTTTATTCCATCATTCCTCCCTTTTCCTGTCTTTTCTCCCTCTCCTTTCAAGTCCTTCCTCTACTCCACAGATCTCTCTTCTATTTTCATGGTGTCACCTCCTTTTTTCCCTTATTTTATTCTAGCTTCCACATATGACAGAAAAACATTTGACCCTTGACTTTCTGAGTCTGACGTATTTTACTTAGCATGATGTTCTTCAGTTCCACTCATTTACCAGCAAATACCATAATTTTATGCTTCTTTATGGCTGAATTCCATTGTACATGTATAGCACATTTTCTTCATTCATTCATCTGTTGGTGGACATCTCAGCTGGTTCCATAACCAGGCTATTATAACTTATGCTGTTATAAATATTAATAAGCCTATATCACTACAGTATGCTGAGTTCAGTTCCTTTGGATAAATACCAAGGAATGGATAGCTGGATCATATGGTAGTTCCATTCCTAGTCTTTTGAGGAATCTCCATATTGCTTTCCAAAGTGGTTGCGCTAATTTGCAGTCCCACCAACAGTGTACGAGTGTACCTTTTTCACATCCTCACCAGCATATATTAGTATTTGTATTCTTGATAATTAATCTGGAGTGAAATGAAATCTTAGTATGATGTTGATTTGCATTTCTCTGACTACTAGGGGTGTTGAATATTTTTATCATATATTTATTGGCCATTTGTATTTCTTTTTTTGAGAAATGACTATTTAGTTCTTTTGCCCATTTATCGGTTGGGCTATTTGTTTTTCTTGGGGGATGTTTTTTGAGTTCTATATATATTGGGGTATATATTTGAGATAATAATTCTCTGTGGGAGGAGTAGCTGGCAAATAGTTTATGTCATTCTTTAGGCTTTTTCTTCACAGTTTTGTTTTGTTTTTGTTTTTTGTTTTGCTATACATATGTTTTCTAATTTGTTGCCATCCCTCTTATTGATTTTGGGTTTTATTTCTTGTACTTTAAGGGTCTTGCTAAGGAAGTTGGTGCCTATGCCAATATGTTGGAGTGTTGACCCTCTGTTTTCTTCTAGAAGTTGCAGTGTTTCTGGACTAATTTCTACGTCTTTGATCTACTTTGATTTGACTTTGTGCAAGAAAATAGGGATGTAGTTTCATTCTTCTACATATGAATATTCATTCCTCCCAGCACCATTTGTTAAAAAGGATAACTTTTCTCCAACATGTGCTTTTACACCTTCATCAAGTATCATATGACAGTATCTATGTAGGTTTTGTCTCTGCATCTTCTATTCCATTCCATTATTATTCATGTATGTTTTGATGCCAATGCCATGCTGTTTTGTTACTATACTTCTATAGTATAATTTGAGATCAGGTATTGGGATGCCTGCAACACTGCTCTTCTTGCAAGAGCTATAGTTTATATTTGAGGTGTTCCCCAAAAGCTCATGTGTGAGACAATGCAAGAAGCTTAGAGGTGAAATGATTGGGTTATAAAAGTCTTAACCCAATCAATGAATTAATCCCCCCGATAAGGATTAACTGAGTGGTAACTGTAGGCAGGTAGGATGTAGCTGGAGGATATAAGTCAGTGGAGGTATGCCTTTGGGTCACCATTCCACCATTTGTCCATGGTGAGTGACCTGCCACTCCCCCTGCCCTTTCCTGGTGCCATCTTCCCAACTGCTTTCCTCCATAACACTCTTCTGCCATGATATTCTGCCTCATCTCAGGCCCCAAGGCATGGAGTTAGTTAGCCATCTATGGACTGAGACCTCTGAAACATGAGCTCCAAAATAAACTTTTCCTCCTCTAATTGTTCTTTATCAGGACTTTTGGTCACAGCAGCAAAAATGATGACTAAAACAAAAATTGGTACCAAGAAGTGGGTCATTTCTGTGACTAACCTGACCATATAGTTCAGAAGCTTTTGAGCTTTTTGGAATTTGTGGGAGGAATTTTGTAAAGTTTAGTGATACAAGCTTGAAGAGCTTTATATTGTTGTAAGCAGAAGTTCATGGGTAATTCTAGTGGGAGCTCAGAAGACCAGAATGCCAGTAGGATGGTGAACAGTGAAGATGGGACTCATGAGGTTTTGGAGGAGAAGGACTCTATTGGAAACTGAACTAGAGGCTATTCCTGTTATATTCTGCTAAGAAGTTGTTTTCATTTTTCCCATGTCCTAGACTTCCTGTGAGGTTGAATTTTAAAATGGTGGATGAATTAATCTGGTATAGTATTCAGGCAGTGGCATGGATAATGCTGGTTGTTTTTAGCCAAGTTTATTGTGATAATCAGAAGAAGAAGATTTAGAAAACTTGCAGCTTCATTAGAAAACTGTGAGTAAATCTAGGCTAAGGAAAGTGTGGTTGTTAAAGACATTACAGCCACTAAAGAAATGCTAAAGATTTTACACAGAGAGAATTGGAAAGTTGGATTGAGGGCATCTCAGGAATTGGCAAGACCACAATCATCTCAGTTTCTAGGACATCAATGTTAAATTTCCTCTGGTAAGAAACCAGTGGGGAGACCAACCTTGGCCTGTTGCAGGGAGGAGGCAGAGCAGACCAACCCCAGCCTGACACACAGAAGAGGAAACCAACCACACTGCAGCCCCCCATCTACCAACATGTGACTTTCCTGGCCTGCTTCCATCTAGAGACAACAGCCAGGACTGGGAAGACCATCACCAAGGTCCCTGCAGGCCTGGTTACACCAGAGGTGAGGTATTGGTAACCTGCAGGGACGCTACCAGGTTATAGGGTAGAAACTGTAATACCTCCTATTGGCACTGCTAGAGAGGAAGACACATGAACAACATGGAAAAAGAAGGGAAGAAAGTGCCACAAGCAAACCAAGATGCTACAATAACAATATAATAATATAATTCATTGACAGTACAATAGATGAAATGTCAAAGGAGTTCAGAATGTACATAATTAAAATGATCTGTGAATCACAAAATAATATAAGAGAGCAATTACAGGCAACAATTGATCAATCCAACAAAGAGAATAGAGAGCAAATACAGGTAGCAAAAGATTACTTCAAGAAAGAGATAGAAGCTCTGAAAAAAAACACAAACAAAAATCCTCAAAATGAAGGAAACAATAAACCAAGTTAAAAATTCAATAGAAAGCATCACCAACAGACTAGATCACTTGGAATACAGAACCTCAGGCAATGAAGACAAAATATATAATTTTGAAAATAAAGTTGACCACACAATGAATATGGTAAGAAACTATGAACAGAATGTCCAAGAATTATGGGATAACATGAAAAGATCAATCTAAGAATTATCAGGAGAGAAGAAGGCACATAGATACAAACCAAAGGAATGCACAATTCCTTCAATGAAATAACATCAGAAAATTTCCCAAACATGAAGAATGATTTGGGAAAATCAAATACAAGAGACTTACAGGACACCAAATGTACAAAACTACAACAGATCTACACCAAGGCACATTATAATGAAAATGCCTAACATACAAAATAAGGATAGAATTTTAAAAGCTGCAACAGAAAATTTTCAGATTATATACAGGGGGAAACCAATTCCAATCTCAGCATATTTCTCAGTCCAGATCCTCAAAGCCAGGAGATTCTGGAAGAACATATACCAAGCTCTGAAAAAAATGGATGCCAACCAAGAATCTTATATCCAGCAAAACTAAGCTTCATATTTGATGACAAAACAAAAACCTTCCATGATAAACAAAAGTTAAAAGAACTTACAATGAGAAAACATGAACTATAGAATATTTCTGGCAAAATATTCCATGAGGAAAAAATGAAAAACAGCAATAAAAATTGGCAAAGGGGGCTTGGGTTGTGGCTCAGTGGCAGAGCACTTTCCTAGCATGTGTGAGGCACTGGTTTTGATTCTCAGCACCACATAAAAATAAATAAAATAAAGGTCCTCTGGCAACTAAAAAAATTTCTTTTTAAAAATGGCAAAGGGAGGGGCTGGGATTGTAGCTCAGTGGTAGAGCGCTTGCGTTGCATGCGTGAGGCCCTGGGTTCGATCCTCAGCACCACATACAAAGCAATAAAATAAAGACATTGTGCCCATCTATAACTAAAAAATATTTTTTTAAAAAAAATGGCAAAGGGAGGAGCTACACTAAAGGAAAAGCCAATCAAAGGAGAAACCAAGCCAAGTTAAAAACCAAAAATAAACCAAAATGACCGGGAATATAAACCATATTTCAATAATAACCCTGAATGTTAATGGCCTAAACTCATCAATTAAAAGAAACAGACTGGCATATTGGATTTTTTAAAAAGACCCAACAATGTGCTGCCTTCAAGAGACTCATCTCATAAAAAAAGACATCCACAGACTGAAGGTGAAAGGGTAGGAAAAAACATACCACTCAAATGGACTGCATAAATAAGCAGGGGTTTCTATCCTCATATCAGATAAAGTGGACTTCAAACCAAAGATAGTCAGAAGGGATAAAGAAAGACATTTCATACTGCTTAAGGGAATCATACCTCAACAAAACATAACAATCATAAATATCTATGCCCTGAACAATGGAGCATCCATGTATATCAAACAAACCCTTTTAAATTTCAAGAATCAAATAGACCACAACAAAATAATACTGGGTGACATTAACACACCTTTCTCACCACTGGACCAATCTTCCAAACAAAAATTAACAAAGAAACTATGGAACTCAATAATACAATCAATAATTTAGAAGTAACAGACATATACAGAATATTTCATCCATCAACAAGTAAATACACTTTTTTTCTCAGCAGCACAAGAATCCTCCTCTAAAATAGACCATATGTTATGCCACAAACCAAGTCCTAGCAAATACAAAAAATAGAGATACTACCCTGCATTCTATCTGACCATAATGGAATAAAATTAGAAATCAATAACAGATTAAAAAATAGAAACTACTCCAAAACCTGGAGACTAAATAATACACTATTGAATGATGCATGGATAACAGAAGACATCAGAGAGAAGATAAAAAATTCTTAGAGATAAATGAGAACTCTGATATAACATATCAAAATCTCTGGGACACTCTGAAGGCTGTTAAGAAGAAAGTTCATTGCATTAAGCTCATTCATTAAAAGAAGAAAAAGTCAACAAATAAATGACCTGACATTATATCTCAAAGCTGTAGGGAAAAAAAAAACAAGTCAACACCAAAAGAAGTAGAAGACAGGAAATAATTAAAATCAGGGCTGAAATCAATTAAATTGAAACAAAGGAAACAACTCAAAAAATTGACAAAACCAAAGGCTAGTTCTTTGAAAAAATAAATAAAATTGACAAACCCTTAGCCACCCTAATGAAAAGGAGAGATAAAACCCAAATTACTAAAATTCATGATGAAAAAGGAATATCACAACAGACACTATTGAAATACAGAAGATAATTAGAAATTATTTTGGAAATTTATACTCCAGTAAAATAGAAAACCATAAAGATACTGACAAATTTCTAGAGGTGTATGATCTGCCCAAACTGAATCAGGAGCACATACACAACATAAACAGATCAATTTCAAGCAAGAAAATAGAAGATGCCATCAAAAGCTTACCAACCAGCTGGGCACAGTGACACAAGCCTGTAATCCCAGCACTTAGGGAGGCTGAGACAGGAAAATTGTGTGTTCAAAGCCAGCCTCAGCAACGGCGAGGTACTAAGCAACTCAGTGAGACCCTGTCTCTACATAAAACACAAAATAGGGCTGGGGATGTGGCTCAGTGGTTGAGTGCCCCTGAGTTCAATCTCCAATACCAAAAAAAAAAAAAAAAACTTACCAACCAAGAAAAGCCCGGGACCAGATGAATTCTCAGCCAAGTTCTACAAGACCTTCAAAGAAGAATTAATACCAATACTCCTCAAATTAATCCATGAAATAGAAAAGGAGGTAACCCTACCAAACTCATTATATGAGGCTAGTAGCACACTGATTCCACAACCAGACAATGACACATCAAGAAAGAAAACTTCAGACCAATATCCCTGATGAACATAGATGCAAAATTTCTCAATAAAATTCTGTAAAATCACATAAAAAACATATTAAAAAGATAGTGCACTATGATCAAGTGGGTTTCATCCCACATATGCAAGGTTGGTTCAACATACAGAAATCAAAAAATGTAATTCATAAAGATGCAACAATATTGTCTTCCCCAGACCCCTGATTACAGAAGCAGATCACAGATGTAGGAGCATCCCTGGCCTCTACCCACTAGATGCCAGCAGTACTCCTCCAGTTGTGATGATCAAAATCATCTCAGAGTCGTGCACACAGAGAAATGGATTTCCCTCCTCCCTCTCTCCTCTGTCCTCCAGCCATTTAATTCTCACTTCTCTTGCCTGGGAGGCAGCCAATCTGTACCAGTTTCTTATATATTTTTTCTACAGAAATAATAGGTGGAAAAGATATGTTACATCCAAATCTTTGCAACCAGTAAATGTCACCTTATTTGGAAAAAAAAAACAGTCTTTGAAGATATAATTAAGCTAAACATCTTGAGATCTTGAGATGATATCCCATCCTGGATTACCCTGATGGTTCCTAAATCCAATGACAGTGTCTTCATAAGAGACAGAAAAGGAGAACCTTGTGATTGGATTAGA
>CM053417.1:44890722-44958547 GCA_028644305.1 Xerus rutilus | reverse complement strand
AACTCTCCTAGGCTCCTTTCTCCTTGGACGTGCTCTCTGAGAAAATATGATAGTGGGTTGATAAATTACTTCCTTCTCTCCCCCCTGGACAGAAGACCAGCTCCTTACCCCTTCACCACAAGATAACAAGGGGATTTAACCACAGCTGCTTGGGACAACGCTTTTGCTCAAAGGGAAAATTCTGATGATAGGGATTTCCTGCCTTACAACAGGCTAATTAAAGAGTTATTTTTTAGTGAGATGATGAGGAGAAATATCAAATTTCTTTAAAAAAACCCCACATAATTGAGGAGGCTGCTAAACTGACCTACTTACACTCTTTACCTCCCATTTGCTCTGGTCTCATTAAAAGCAACATTGTCTTATTTTAGATGGGGGAGAGGGGGGCATAGAACTCTCAAGTAACCAGATAGTTCATGGTTAGGTCCAAAGAAGTTGCAATTCCAAAGCAATGAAAGCAACAGAGATCTGAGTGAAGCTTCCCTTGCAGACAATAGTACATTACATGGTATTCACTGAAGCATTAAGTATCCTGATATTACTTGACCCATATTCACCTAATAAGTCTCCTTTAATTTCTCCATGGTAGAACTAAAACTTACTATCCAAAACTATTCATTCAAGCCACAAAATGCCACAAAATAGGGTCTTCAAGTGATGTAGTTTCCACATTAGAGGAGCAAATGATTGCTTACTCTATATATGACATAACTGTACTCCAAAGGATATCATATCCTTCTCTTGCTTCAGTGTCCATGTTCTACACTTATAATCACATTAATTGCCTTACCAAAGGGATTGTCACCTAACCCAAGGATAACAGCTCTATTCAATAGACTGGCCAACAACCACACTTGACTTGTAGTATAAAAAAGGCTAGATCGCACTAAAAAGATATCCTACTAAAACTATCTCAAGAATCAAATGAGATCCATGTAGATAAGACTTAATCTATACATCCTGTCACAAATGTTAGCTCTTAAGTTGTTATCACTCCCTTTTCCCCAACCTGATAACATTATCCACATGCTCTACCTAGTCATGCTTACCATGCAGAATACTGCTGGAGTTTCAGTGCTATCTGGTGATATTCACCTTCATTTTGCTAAATTCTGGATGTTGTGCTCTAGGCAACAATATCCCAGAGCAGAACCAAATCATATACTCTACGATTTTCCCAAAAATGGTAGCAAAATATGTTGAGTCATTTGCAGTTTCTCAGTTATACTGGGCAACAATAGATATAGTGATTAAGCAGCCTCTGGCCCCAGAGCAACTTGTTTAAACCATACCTTAGCTGCTTGTTGTGGGGCCAAGAGCAAGTTGCCTACACTTCTTTAAATGTGTTAATCAACAAAATAGTAGTGGTAGGCAGAAGTTAAGATGGCCTCCATGAGCCGGGTACAGTGCTACATGCCTGTAATCCCAGCAGCTTGGGAGGCTGAGGCAGAAGGATAACGAGTTCAAAGCCAGCCTCAGCAAAAAGCACGGCACTAAGTAACTCAGTGAGACCTTCCTGTCTCTAAATAAAATACAAAATAGGGCTGGGGATGTGGCTCACTTGGTCAAGTGCCCTGAGTTCAATTCCCAGTACCCACCCCCCCAAAAAAGATGGCCTCCAAGATTTCCTGGCCCCCTGATGTGTTTGCATGCATAATTCCCAAGATCTAACATGATTATAATGGATTTTTACTTTCATTATTTGGTTGTTACATAACACAGTTGATCTCAGCACAGGAAGATTATCTGGACAGGCCTGGCCTAAACACCAAAGCCCTTTAAAAGCAGAATATTAGGCTTGGTATGTAGCTCAATGCTAGAGTACTTGCCTAACATGTGCAAAGCCCCCAGTTCAGTCTCTAGCACCGCAAAAACACAAAATAAGAGTACTCCCCAATTGGTTACAGAAAAGGAAGCCAAAGATTCAAAGCATAAGGGTTCAATGTGCCATTGTTGGTTCTGAGATATAAGAGTAGCAGTCTACATACAATGACCAGAGAGAATCTTCTAGGAGCTGAGAAACATTCCCTCTGAAAACAATCAGCAAGGAAACAAGAACCCCATTCCTAGGACAACAAAGAACCAAATTCTGCCAATAAATATGATTTTGGAAGCTAATTCTTCCCTCAGAGACTCCAGATAAGAGTCTAACACCCTGATTCTAGCTTTGTGAGACTCTAAGCAGAGAAGCAAGTCTTCTGACTAGAACCCAGACTTCTGACCTATAGAAATGTAAGCTAATAAATGAATGTTGTTATAAGCCACCAAGTTTGTGGGACTATGTTACAGAGCCATAGAAAACAAAAACAACGATTCCCAGCAGCTGGGAAGGCTGAGGCAGGAGAATCAAGAGTTCAAAGCCAGGCCTGGGATTGTAGCTCAATGGTAATGCACTTGCCTCGCATGTATGAGGCACTGGGTTCGATCCTCAGCACCACATAAAAATAAATAAAGATATTGTGTCCATATTTATTTATTCTCTAAATAAAATACAAAAAAGGGCTGGGGATGCAGTTGAGTGCCCCTGAGTTCAATCCCCGTACCCAAAAACAAAACAAAACCTAACAGTGATGGGACAAATGCTCAATAAATTTTTTTATTGGGATCAGTTGTGAGCTGGTTCAAATACAGATTTTCATGCAAAAGCTGGCAAAGAAACAAGGCCTTCAGATCCAAGGTCTATTTGATATAATATGGTTTGATATTAACAGTGTTTTTCAAGGAGAGAGAACGTTATTTGCATTTGATGGGGTTAAGAGGCTCATTGAGTAGGACTGCCCTGGATATTCCAGTTCACTCACCATCTCTGGTTCCTCTTCTCCCAGTACGAGTGCTCATTCACTCATTCCAACAACCCAAAACACCTTTCCCCACAAGGGATCAATCTGGACCGAGAACACTGAGAACTGCTGTAAGGGAAGTTTCCTAAAATGTGGTTGTCCTAAATGTTGCCATAAAGCTCTCAGTTAACTGCAATGCTACAAAATTGCTTGACCCTAAGAATCACAAGGGGCACCTGTTTAAAAACAAGGACTCCCAAGGTCCTTTCCTGGAATCTCATACCACATAACTCAGGTGGAACACCCAGAAATCTCTAATTTTACTTAAACATCCCAGGTGAACCTTCTGTTCATCCAAGTTTGGAAAATTCTAGGTTAGAAATATACTTAGCCATACATACATTTAGCAAAAAAAAAAAAAAAAAAAAAACCACACACATTGGAAGTGATTCATACCAAAACTCTTTGAAATCATGCCTTTTATAGAGATGTAAATCTCATATTGGACAATTATATTATAAAAGATATTCTCTAGGTCGCACATCAATTGTAAATGGTACTCAAGTCATGAAAATGGGAGTCCTCTTCCAAAACTTCCTCTTTACCAGAATTACTCCTCGAAATATGCACCATGGTGTAAAATAGCACTTACGTTTTTCAAAATATTTCTCACATTTCTAGCAAGAGCTTGTGTACACTCTCTTCTAATACATGTGCAATAAAAACGTCAGTGCCTCAAATTCTGGGCCTATTGTACTATCTCTGGCTTCCTCTTTTTGGACAACAAAAGATAACTCTCTAAACTCTCTTTTCCTCCTCTAATTCTGTTCTCATTAGGTGTTCTACTCTGGATTTCCTCCAACCCCGGGAGGGTCTGTCTTTACCCAGATAGGTAAACTACAGCGGCACGCCATACACTAAGAGCATGGGCACCACGGTGTGTTAACACCAGTCAATCATGTTTTCTGTTCTATTTCCAAACCCTGCCTGCTAATGGGGTCTGCTGCAGCGCTCCACTACTACAAACCCCAGGAACCCACAGGCCACAGCAAAGAACATAGGGGTCTGTTCTCTTTGCATCTACATCTCCTCACTAATGTTGGCGCACAGACATTAGTGCAACGCTCATTCTCAACATTCTCTTGGCTGGCGCAATGTTCGTCTCACTCCATACTCACAACTTGTACAAAATAATAGGGCGCACGCCCCTGGGCGGACCGAACATTTTCCTCCGCCAATAGGGCTAAACTAAAATGAAATTGCCAAGGCTAAAAATGACTTTCCCGTTACCAAGACAAAGATAGTGCCTCTCCGTTTATTATAGCCGACTAATACTTGCGTCGGCCTAACAAAAAACAATAACAAATTCTGCAGACTGAAAGCCTTCATATTCGCCTAGACCCGCCCGAATCCCGTTTGGAACGCAGTTATTCCCAGGACGCAGCGCAGCTCTACAGAAAGTTAATCCTTTCGTGCAACGTACGCTAGCCAGAGGCTGACGAAAGGACGTCAGGGGCGTGTCTCTGCGTCCCTTTCGCTCAGGCGCTTCCGGTTCACTCGCGGTACGGAAGCGTGGTCGGCGCTGGGCTCGCGCGCCGTACGGAAGTGTGTTTAGGCGCACCGGAAGCCGCGGAAAGATAGCGATGGCGGGTTTGACTGTGCGAGACCCTGCGGTGGATCGTTCTCTACGTTCTGTATTCGGTAAGAGGAATTCGGTGGAACCAAGCATCAGGGAGGGACAGAAAGAGGCAGGAGAGCGGCGAGGAACGCCCTCTGCACCTTCCACCTCATGGATCGCCACGAAAGCCGGTGTTGGGTCGGGCATGCAGCGCTCCCTGCCTATCCTGTGGGGGGCCAACCTGGTGGACCCGTGAGCAAAATTAAGCTCCTCTTCCTTTGAGGTCTTGTAGATTTTCCTCAATATCGTTGAGGGAGTTAGACTAGCCTTCATCTTCTATGTATTTCCCTCTTCATGATCTTCAATGATTTTTTGAAGAGAGGGCACATAGCAAAAGCGCTTCAGTGTTCAGTACTCCTCCCCTCCATCCCGGAATATAGAGTATATGCTGAGAGTAGATTCCTGAGTCCACTTCCCGCCCTTTAATAAGGACTTACATCCTTTGCTTTTTACCCATAACATTTTAGTTCATCCACAATTGTAGCGGCCACCTGGCGTCTTGAGGTGGATTGCGAATGAATGAATGAATGAATGATTAAGACTCCGTCTGAGGAATCGTTTTGTTTTTTGCTTTTTTGGTACCAGGGATTGAACTCGGGTACTCGACCACTGAGCCACATCCCCAGCCCTATTTTGTGTTTTATGTAGAGACGGTCTCACTGAGTTGCTTAGCGCCTCGGTGTTGCTGAGACTGGCTTTGAACTCGCGATTCTCCCGTCTCAGCCTCGCAAAGTGCTGAGATTACAGGTGTGCGCCACTGTGCGCGGCCCGAGAAATCTTAAAGAGGATTGAAACTATTTTAAGTAATCTTTGCTGCTGGAAAAAATTGATTTTAAAAATACGTGTGGTGATTTTAAAGCACCTTTTGAAAAGGATATGACAAAATAGTTCAGAATAATTTCCTCCACTCCATTCATGGTTATTCTCCTGTAAGTGTGTGTATGTGTGGAAATATGGACATTGTGTGCCTGTTTTAACATAATGTTTTTTTAGTAGTCACTAGTAAGACTTGAAGACCTTCAAGTAAATACCAGTAGTTAAGTATTTATTTTTGTCAGAGTTAAGGAAAATCAAACACTGTTAGATCTGTCCAAGGACTCTTTGGGAGGATCTACACTTTTTATACTTAGTTTCAGTGGTTTAATTCCCTTGTTGTGAGGTCTAAAGAAACACAATGAAAGTGGGTTTTTGTTGAACACTATTTTGAGCCAGTTGTTGCATATTCAGTGAAAGTAGAAACTCTACTGTTTACTTTCTCACTAAAGATCTAGGTTACAAACTCAGAATTTTAATATGCTATCTATTCCTTAGTGGGTAACATTCCTTATGAAGCTACTGAAGAGCAATTGAAGGACATCTTTTCTGAGGTTGGACCTGTTGTTAGTTTCAGGTGAGATCCTCTTCTTCTTGGTAGGAAAATCTTATAAACTACCACAAATTTGGCCCTTAGTAATAATGGCAGGGTTGTTTTTTCTTTTTACTGTTAATTTTCACATGCATTTTATTTTTGTTAGCAAGTTATTGAGACATAATTTACATACTATATAATCCACATTCATTCTTACCTAAAAGATAAGAGTTTTCTTTTTTTCATTTCAACTGTTTTAAAAATACTTGAATGAGGCAATCTATTATAAAGCTATTTATCTTACAAAGGGCCAAATTAAAGCATGGCAGTGTTAGCAAGAACCCTGTATGTGTGTAGCATTTGTGCCTGATACTTGGTTTTGCTCTCCAGGTTGGTATATGACAGAGAAACAGGAAAACCAAAGGGTTATGGCTTCTGTGAATACCAAGACCAAGAGACAGCACTTAGTGCCATGCGGAACCTGAATGGGCGTGAATTCAGTGGGAGAGCACTTCGAGTGGACAATGCTGCCAGTGAAAAAAACAAAGAAGAGCTGAAGAGTGAGTATAATCCCAGGTTGTATGCATTATGTATGAATATGTTAATACATATGAAGCAATGAAATTTTTTCATTTATGGTATGTTTTAGAATATGCTAAAATGGTTAGCCATAAATCTTTACTTGACCAGCCTGAGGTGCCTGAATTAGGGAAGTACATATCTTTAAGAAATAAGGTAGGGCAGGGGCTATGCGCAGTGGTAGCATGCTCGCCTAGCACGTGTGAGGCACACTGGGTTCAATCCTCAGCACCACATAAAAATAAAATAAAGATATTCTGTCCGCCTACAACTAAAAATAAATATTAAAAAAAAGAAATAAGGTAAAGTTGACTTTAGAAATCCTTCTGTTAATTTCTAGTCAGAGATGAATTCAGGTCCACCAAGCTATTAATTGTGCTGTGTCATTAATCATTCCTGTGACCATGTTGCCAGATCTATAACTGGTAGGGTTACTGAGGCATTTTTTTTGGCTTTTTTATGAGGTAGTAGATCCAGGAATTCTATCTTGAAATTAACATCTTTATCTTTGTCTATTTAAACCTTTTTCTTTTGAAAGAAGTTAGTATGCTTGATTCCTTAACATTGACCATCTAAGTGATCATGGTCCCAACTGTCCTCTGAGAACACAGAAAATATAGAAGAGACTTTGAAATTATTTGTCAGCTCCAGAGAATTTATCTATTGGTTCTTGCAGCAACCATGGAAAACAGATTCTTGAAATGATTTAGCTTTTTTCCCCCTAACTTTCTTGTACTTTCTTCCTGATCAGGCCTTGGCACTGGTGCCCCTGTCATTGAATCACCTTATGGAGAGACCATCAGTCCTGAGGATGCCCCTGAGTCTATTAGCAAAGCAGTTGCCAGTCTTCCACCAGAGCAGATGTTTGAGCTGATGAAACAAATGAAGGTGGGAGGAGACATTAGGTTATGAATAAAGCAATTCACCTCAGTTTTTTAAGGAGCTAATTGGTGATTTAATGGAAATAGAATTTGTCTGTACATGCAATTTCCTGCACCTTCAGTATCCCATGTGTGAACCATATACTTTACATTTTGTGCAGTGAGATTTCTATTTATACAAAAACACACCTACCCAAACAAACCAGCTCGTTTTTGTAGCCCCATAGATATCAGATATAGATATTAAAAATACAGCTTTACCCTAAATGACAGTATTACGGTATTCGAAATGCCTCTTCCTGCCATTGCTAAGATTTTGTGTGCTATGTAAAAACCAACGATAACTTAAAGAGCCCCTTGAGTATTGCATTTCTTGGATGTAATACACAAGCTCTAAATCACCACCAATTTCTAAGTAATAAGTATTGAACTTGATAATGAATCTGCTTATCTTCTCAGCTCTGTGTCCAAAATAGTCCCCAGGAAGCACGGAACATGTTGCTTCAGAACCCACAGCTGGCTTATGCTTTGCTACAAGCACAGGTAGTGATGAGAATTGTGGACCCAGAGATTGCCCTGGTGAGTGCTTCTGGTTCTTTTATAGAAATGGTAGGGTAGGTCTGGGGAACATAGCTTAGTGGTAGAGGGTGTGCCTAGCATGCATGAGGTCCTGGATTTGATCCCCAGCACTGCAAAAGAAAGAAAGCAAGCTGAGGATGTGGCTCAGTGCTTAAGCAGCCCTGGGTTCAATCCCTAGTACCAAAAAAAAAGAAAGAAAAATAAATGGCATGATAAACCTTGAGTGGGGTAGAACTACCTGATTTCTTTGTTAAACAGACAGCTCATAGATTTGTCTTTTCATTTTTAGAAAATTCTGCATCGCCAGACAAATATCCCAACGCTGATTGCAGGCAACCCTCAGCCAGTCCATGGTGCTGGTCCTGGCTCAGGATCGAATGTGTCAATGAACCAGCAGAATCCTCAGGCCCCTCAGGCCCAGGCTTTGGTAGGGCTTTGTCCCTTTCCCTTTATTTTATCTGTCTTAGAATCTCATTTTCTTTTTAGGAGAATATATTGAAAGAAGAATGGTCAGAAACCAGAGATGATAATTTTAACTTCCAGACATAAAAGCAGTTTCCAGGCTGCAGAGCACATGGCATCTGACTGAATATAGATTTGGTTCCAAGTTTGTAAAACAAAGAGATTTCTCCTGTATGCCCTTTTCTTATAAGCTAACTTACCAGAAATGTGTGTGTGCATGCCTGGCTTTGTGATTGGCACTTTGTTATTCCATATGCATTATCTCATTTATTCCTCATAACAGTTGTATAAGGTAGGCACTCATATTTAAATCTCTCTTTTTACTGATGAAAAAAGTAAAACTTTTCAACCATGACACAAAACCCTGAATCCATAGCAAAATTGATAACATTTAAAAACTGAAAAAATTCTGTATAGAGGAAGAGAAGTAAACATCAAATACAAATGACAAAATGGAGGAACAATTTGCTAGACATAATGGACAAGAGGCAAATTACTTGATTAAATCCATAGTTGTGTTCAAAAATGTTCATTGCCACATTATACTAGTGAAAATTGGTAACATCCTAAATGTACGTCAGTGGAAGAATGAAAAATCTGTGGCATGTTTATCCCATGGAATACTTTAAACAGTTAAACTACATATTATAACATGAATGACTTTCAAGAATTTAATTCCAGGGCCGGGGCTGTAGCTCAGTGGTAGAGTGCTTGCCTAGCACACGTGAGCCACTGAGTTCCATCCTCAGCACCACATATAAATAATAAATGAATAAAATAAAGATCCATCAACAACTAAAAATATTTTTAAAAAAAAGAACTTAATTTCATATAGCATTAAAGATGAACTAGAGCTGGGTACAGTGGTGCACACCTGTTATCCCATCAGCTCGGGAGGATGAGGCAGGATTGTGAGTCAAAACCAGCCTCAGCAACTTAGTGAGGCCCTAAGCAACTCCTACAAGACCCTGTTTCTAAATAAAATGTTTAAAAGGGCTGAGGATTTGACTCAGTGGTTAAGTGTGTCTGGGTTCAATTCCTGGTACCAAAAAAAAATGAAAGATGAACTAGAACATATGGTATCAACACAGAAAACTCAAAAACATAACACCATATAAAAGTAAAACTAAGTTAATGTGGAAACATTCCCCAAATTTGGGATATATGTGTCTGCATAAATCCCAAAAATACATCAAGTGAGATGCAAAGAATATTTTGGTATATAATGATTCATATAAAATTTTTAAAAATCTATGAGAATTTTTAGTGGTTATCTAATGAGAAGGAGATCTTGGGTGCAATTGAGGAATACCATACAAATTTTGTTTGTATATATGGTTTATTCCCAAGATGAGTGGTCATATCTATGATTTTTCATAGTAAACCAAAAAAGGATTCCTATGAATTAGTAAGAAAATTGCAAATAATTCAGTAGGAAAATGGGCAGTGGACATAAACAGTTCACAAAATGGAAATCTAAGTACATAAAAGTGTTCAATCTAAAAATAAGGTAAATGTAAATAGAAACTACCAGAAGCTACTGTCTTTCACCTATCAGATTGGCAGAGGTAAACAACCTGGGTGGATCCTTCAAAGTTATAATGCAGGGGTTTGCAAAGATTTAATGTAAATGACCGGATAGCAAACATGTTTGACTTTACAGGCCATACTCTTGTCTGTCACGACTACCATAATAGTGTGAAATCAGCCAAAGACAGTATGTAAACAAGTGTATATAGTTGTGTTTCAGTGACACTTTATTTATAAAACTAGTAAGTCAGATTTGGCCGATGAGTCCTAGTTGACCAGTCCCTTCTCTAAATAAATATTTTTTCAGAGATGGAAAGGAAATGAACTAAGATCCAGAGAAGTTAAATTTTTGAAAAATAGAATTGTAAGTGATAAATGCAGGTTCTAAACTTAGTCCTGTCTGACCTCGTAGCCGGTTTTCTCCTAACTACCTCCCTATATGGTCTCCTTTCTTCTGTTTTAGAGTTTTGTTTATGTTTTCTAAGTGTGTATGTGATTTCGTTTTTTACAACTTCACTTTTTTAAAATATTTTTTTAGTTGTAGATGGACACAATATATTTTTTTTAATGTGGTGCTGAGGATTGAACCTAGTGCTTCACACATGCAAGGCGAGCACACTACCACTGAGCCACAACCCCAGCCCAACTTCACTTTTATTTTTATTGAACTCTTTCTGTTCCAAAGGAAAACTCAGTTCTCTAGAGAATTCACAGATGAAAAATTCATATTCTTCCCTCTGCCCTCAAACCAGAATTATGTCCAAGTAAGAAAAGCTTGGTCAAATGAAAATTATTTTCACTTTTAAAATGTGGACTACCAGCAGTTGCTTTTTTATAAAGCCCCAGCCCCTTTTTTGTCTTCTTGGGTTCAAGACACTTTTTTATTTTAACTCATATTGCTAGGCCCAGTCCTGAAGTCAAGAATAGTTGCTGTGTGCTGCCTTACCACACAGATAACTTGTCAGTCTCTACATTGAGGGTATGCTCCATTTTAACTGTGTTCACATAACAAAACTCATGGCATGTATCACAACTTGCTTCTGTGGAATTGAAAATGTGTGATAAATCTAATGCCACATAAGACATGCTATACAAAAAGGTATTTGATAGAATATTTGGGCTACCAATTTGAAGAGGTCTTTAAGATTATAGACTTAAAGCATTGAGTCTCCACAGAGGCGTGTACCTACTTTGGTTTTTCTCTTGGTCAGGGTGGAATGCATGTCAATGGTGCACCTCCTCTGATGCAAGCTTCTATGCAAGGTGGAGTTCCAGCACCAGGGCAGATGCCAACTGCTGTAACAGGACCTGGCCCTGGTTCCTTAGCTCCTGGAGGTAAGTCTCATTTAGAATCTTCACCATCTTATTTGCTAAAGTTTTATCTTACCAACTGCTGCAATACAGCCAATTATTTGATAATAGAATCATAATATCACACATACACACATACATAGTCTCTCTCTCTCTCACACACACACACATACACACACACTGGGGATTGAACCCAGGGACTCACACATCCCTAGGCAAGCTCTCTACCTCTAAGCTACACTCAGCCCTAGGTGATTTCTTACATACTAATTCTATGTTTGACTATGAGAGCAGGGAAGGAGCTAGAAAAGTAGAAAATACACTAAAACATCCAGAGTAAGGAGGAGAAGAATGAATGGAAACTAATTCAAGCTGGCAAAAATAGAGTAAAGGAAAAAAGGAAACGACAATGTAAATTAAATAATGTAGAACAAGATGGAAGGAATAAAAACTAGTATAGTAGTATAGTCTCTTTATTCTTTCAAATGCAAATGGACTAAATTCTCCCATTAAAGCCCCAAAACTTTCAGATTAGGTTAAACTTATGAAGAAAACAGGCATAAAATTTATTCAAACCAAATAACAAAAAGGAGAAAGTATTGTAAGGGCTGGGAAGGCAGTTCAGTGGTAGGCCACTGGCCTAGTGTGTGTGTGAGGCCCTGGGTTCTATCTCCAGTACTGGAAAAGAAAGAAATTTTAAAATGACTCATTCATTGAAGCATATAGATAAGGAATTGGTAGAGTATGGCTATTACACTTGTAACTACATTATTTAACAATTGCAACTAAAGACAATGAGTGAAATAGTGATTCCCTACATGGAAACACCTATATGAACACATGATATTTCATCAGTGAAATTGTAGTTGTTGTTGTTGTTGTAAGTAGACACAATACCTTCATTTTGTTTATTTTTATGTGGTGCTGAGGATCAAACCCAGTGCCTCACACATGCTAGGTAAGTGCTCTACCACTGAGCTACAGCACCAGCCCTCAGTAAAGTCTTTTTTTTTTAGTTGTAGGCAGACACAATGTTTTATTTTTATTTTTATATAGTGCTGAGGATCGAACCCAGTGCCTCACCCACACTAAGCGAGCACTCTACCGCTTAGCCACAACTCCAGCCCCTCAGTAAAGTTTTTTATGCAGATAATTTGTTATCTAATCTGGGTTAGATTGACTACAACAATGTTCTTGGGCAATTATTTAAATCTAAATTCTTCTAAGAACTAAGCTGACAAGGAATGGGAAAGATTTTTAAAGAAATTTTAGCAAACTCAAAATTTTTATTCATCCACTTTATCCTAATGTAGTTATAGTTAGATTTTATTTCTATGAAAGTAATGGATTCTATATCTTATACATTTTTTAGTTATAGGTACCTAACTTACCTTAAAATATCACCACAATTTAGAAATGTGGTCCTACTGCACATAAGAAATTTGCAAGAAATACATCTCATTACATGAGTTGGAAAACACTCAGACTAATCTATACTCTGTTTAGTGAGATAGGTAAATTGATCTCACTCTTGGGATATCACAGCAATATCAAATTGCTCTAGAAATTTCTAAATGTCTGTTCTCCATTTCTGTATTTAACCTTATCATGAAGTGTTGGTCAGCACCATTTGTGGACCACACTTAGAGTAGCATTGTTGTATTAGACAAAAAAACAAGTGCTTATTGAGAAATTAACTAATAAGCTTTTCTTAATACATAGAGGGAGCCTTATATCTTTTGACTACAAAAATACACTTCCCACTCCAAATGACCATAGAACCAGTTTTTTAAATTATTTTTTTTAATTTATTTATTGTGGTACTTGGGATTGAATCTAGGAGTGCTCCACCACTAAGCTTCACCCCCAGCCCTTTGTGTTTTTTTTTTTTCTTTGAGACAGGGTCCCACTAAGTTGCTGAGGATGGCCTCAAGCTTGTGATCCTCCTGCCTCAGCCTCCCAGGCACCTGGGATTACAGGCACACTTAGAGTAGCATTGTTGTATTAGACAAAAAAATAAGTGCTTATTGAGAAATTAAATAATAAGCTTTTCTTAATACATAGAGGAAGCCTTATATCTTTTGACTACAAAAATACATGTGCCACCACACTCAACTTGAAGAATTCTTTTGTTTGCTTGTTTTTGTTTTTTTAAAGAGCATGTATTTAGCCACAAAGAAAAACCTTAACAAATTTAAAAACCGGAGAATATACAGACCACATTCTCTAATTATAAGTCAATAAAATTAGAAACAAATAATTAAAAGGTGACTGAGAAAAATCTCAATTTAGAAATTAAAGAACATACTGTTCATGAGTTAAAGAAGAAATAAAAAGAAATTATAAATTATCTAAAGGAAAACAAGTTATCTATATATATGTCTTACAAAAAGTACAGAAATTGTAAAGACAGTGCTTAAAGGAAAATGAATATCCTTAAATTCCTACATTATTAAAAAATACAGAGATTCTAAGTACTAGTTAGGAATTTAAAAAACAAGTTACAAGACACCAAGAAGAGGAAATTAATAAAGATAAAAGTTGAATGTAAATGTTAAATAATTAAAATTTTACATGGTGTTTTTTATGAGTTTGTAGCATTTATACTTTTGAACTTACTAAAATTTTTTGAAGATTTTTGAGATACCCTATACAGAGCTCTTTGGTAATTGATGAGAAGTGGGGAAACAACCTAGTAGAAGAGTAGACAAAATGGGTAGAAAAAAATGCATAGAAAAGCAGCACCAAATGGCCAACAAAAACAGATTTATTTACAGTTAGAAGATTACAAATTAACAATGAGATTGCCCTTAAACCCATCTGATAGCAAATCTCAAATAGAGATGACACTTAATTTTGGTGGAGAAAGCGGTACTTGCACATCGATGATGGAATTGTGAAGAAAGTAGTGTAACATTAAAGCTTGGGGCTGGGACTGTAGCTCAGCGGTAGATCGCTTGCCTCGCATGCGTGAGGCCCTGGGTTCGATCCTCAGCACCACATACAAAGCAATAAAATAAAGACATTGTGTCCATCTACAGCTAAAAAAAAATTAAAAAAAAAAACAACACACATTTCAGGGGCTGGAGATATAGCTCAGTTGATACAGTGCTTGCCTTGCATGCACAAGGCCCTGGGTTCAAATCCCCAGCACCACCAAAAAAAAAAATAAGACACATTTTGATCCATCTATTCCACTTCTGGGAATCTGACCCACATAAATAAAAGCACCATTATGTGATAATGTGTGTAATATGAGAAATTATCCCCTTAATGCCTTCTGCTATCACTTTCCTCAGATCCTAAATCTTTGTATTCTGTTAGAGATTGGTCTGGATAGAAGGAATAATATAGAAATGTTATGTCTCCAAGGGAGTTTTGAAATCATTTAGACCACTGGTTTTTAAACTTGAATATATGTTAGAATCACCTGATTGCTCTTATAAAACAGATTACTGGTCCCTACCCCCAGACTCTAACTCAGTAGGTCTGAGATGAAGATCCCAGAATTTGCGTTCTAACAAATTTTCTGGTGATGCTGATGCTGCTGGTCTGCGTACCACATTCTGTGAACCACTGTTGAACCAAGTCATTTTATAGACAAGGAAGCCTGGGAATGTGTTAATTTTATCAAATCACTTGTTCAAAATCAATTTAGTAGCAAGGGCAGGGCTGGCACCCAGGTCTTCAAGTTCTTAATCCATAACTCTTCAGTGCTTGGCATGTTAAATGAAATAAGAGGGTGTGATGTGTTCTTGCTATTTTAGGGAAGTATTAATGAACTGCAAACATCAACTTGTCTTTTCTCCCCACTCACAGCGTATACTGCTCCTTTGAGGAAAAGAGGATTATTGTTATGTCGAAGAGAACAGAGTAGACCCTTGATTCTTGACCCTATTAAACCCAGTGTCTCCTTACTATAACATATTTGCAATGGCTTTACTACCGTGAAATGAAATGCACAGATGATGTAACCTGTGTAACATGATTTCAAAAAAAATAGTATAATACCCTATAGAATTAAAGAGAAGTAAAAGGACATTAATACAATAATTTAATATGTAAGTGTTCAGGCACAGTTACACTAGAAAACAAAATGTAGTAGTCAGAGGTTTGCACCTGTGCCATGAATGTAAAAACTTAGAATGTGGGTAGATATAAGCATGGTTTGTTGGTTTGGGGCTTTTTTGGGGAGGGAGGGTGGCAACTCAGAATGCCAAAAGGACTATTGACATTGGTAATATAACTTTCTGAAGTAGTGAAAACTTACAATAAAATTCTGAGGGGCTGGGACTGTAGCTCAGCGGTAGAGCGCTTGCCTCGCATGCGTGAGGTCTTGGGTTCGATCCTCAGCACCACATACAAAGCAATAAAATAAAGACATTGTGTCCATCTACAACTAGAAAAATATTTAAAAAAAAAAAAAAAAATTCTGAAAACAAATTGCTGTACCCATAATTTACTCAATAATTGCATTTCTGGAAAATTCAGTGTATATATATTAAAACAGTACAAAGAACCTTTGTGCTTACAAATAAAACAGACTGAGATTTTAGGTTCAGGTGGCTATAAACGTTTTTTCATTTGTGTGAATGTTCAGTGAGACATTTAAAAGATTTATAAGGCACAGGGTAATTCTTGATTTTGTGGGACTCTCACATACATTGCAGGACATCTAGTATCCCTGGCACCTTCTCATTCAATGCCAGCTGTGTCCCAAAAAATCTTTGTTACAACTGAAATAGTATACCCACACATTTACAGAATGCCCCAGGAAGAATACTGCCTCCCATGAGAGGAGGTCTATGGGTAAGTGGCACTGTTTTCCTGTATCACAGAAGAGATTTTGCCACAGTTTTAGTAGCCAATGAGATGAAGCATTCTAACTGAACTCACCTTTCTGTTGCTGAAGCATGAAATATACTAACCCCATCTTCCATCTTGCTGCATTATTGAGTGGTAGTTTTCATCTTCCTTTGTAGGTTTCTCCTTGTAAGGCAGAAGAAGAAAATTTGTAAACTCAGCCACTATTCTAATTTTTTCCAGTGTCCTAATTTGTACTTTCCTTTCCTGTCCTGTTTCTTCCACAGGAATGCAGGCCCAGGTTGGAATGCCAGGAAGTGGACCTGTGTCCATAGAACGGGGACAAGGTAAATAAATATTAGTGCCTGATTAATATGGACTGGCCTTAGAAATGTTCCATATCTGCACTATCTAATATAGCAACCACTAACCACCAGTAGCTATTTAAATATTAAGTTATTTGAAATTAAATAAAATTTAAAATTCAGTTTCTTAATCACCCTACTCACATTCTAAGTACACAGTAGCCACATGTGGCCAGTGGATACTGCATTGGACATTGCAGATACAGAACATTTCTATCATAGGAATTTCTAGTGGGCAGTGCTAATCTGGACTTTCTACCCAGTAAATCAGAACCCAACTCTACAAACATCAATTCTTAATAGTGTAATGAGTTTCCTAGTAGTCTAATGAGTCCACTGACATGTTCTCTCTCCCTCTATGGGTATCCATTGACTTAGTAAGGAATTTTAATAGCAAGCATATACTATATGACTGAGTAGGTAGAAGACTAGATTTAACCCCAGAGCAAACTGGAAGAGGATTATAGGTCTATAAAGCCAATTTGAAAAGTGTCCATTGTACTGCAGCAGGAACTCTGATCTCAGCATTATTTCTCCATGTTGCTGGAATTTGAAGAATAAAATGCACCAGCTCAGTTGAAAACAAAGTTTAGAAAGAGAGAGGATTAGAAAAGAGAAGGAACTAAGGACATATACTATATGCTAGGTACTTTGATTTTCATAAACACCCTTGAGAGTTGGTGAAAAGATGGAAGTTCAGAGTTTTTTAAAAGTTTCTCAAGAGGATAAGGTAAGTAAATACTGATCTCTAAGTATTATGGACCAGAGTTGGTTCTCTCTTCCTCTGTTCCAATTAGTAAGTGTCAGAGCTAATATTGAGAAATATCTGACTTCAAAATCTATCCTTTTTTTCTCATCTCACACTATGTCTATTAACTTCCAAAAATATTTTTCATTGTATTCTACTCTTTTTCACTGGGTCACTGTGATGAGAAAAGATTACTTTGTTCCACCATAGAGAAGCTTAAGTTTTTTCTTCTGAGCACATGGTCATTTAGAAAGCAAAATGGTAAGATATAGACCAGTGGTTTGTTTGCTGGGATTGGTGGTTAAAGTGATATAACTAATAATTTTTTTATTAGATGTCATGTCTAACAGAAGGATGAACTCCTGACCAAATACCAAATCTATTTTCTAAGCATCTCATGCTTTTGTGCTGTTGTGTCTCCCCACCTCACCACTGTCAATACAGCATATGTATACCCCAAAGTATTTTTGCAGTAATGAGAAGGGATTAGGGCTTCAGTCATACTTATACCTTTCCCCAAGCCATTAATCAATCAAGCTTTAGCTGTTTAATGCATACCTCCACATGATGTGCCCTCCTGTTACAGTTATCTTCATCTTTCTGGTAAAAAAAATTAGCATAGGGAAATGACTCACATTTTAAAGGTATTTCAAGGATGTCTTCATGAAGAGAAGACAAAGTGAGATGAGCTTTCTCTTGTAATTTCCTTCAGTGCCCAGCAGAGTAAGCAGGAGTCTTATTTGTGCCCAGATAGTCTCACTTTTTTTGCTATCCATGCTTCTTCTGCACATTTGTAGTGGTGAAAGGAGACAGATGTTTGAGATTATACTTTTTGCTTTCCTACCATCTTTGTTTAGTGTTGGTACCATTCTCATCTCATTAGTCTTTGCTGTTGTCATGTTTATTATCAAAAACCTACAAGTTTGATATATTTTGATGAAATAATCTTATTTCATGTGGGATAGTGTTCTCTTCTCATCTAAAATTCATGCACTGCAATTTCCCCATTTGATAAAATTTTGATAGCAGAAATTTTTGTTCTCAAAGATCTGACAAGCCGGGCGCGGTGGCTCAAGCCTGTAATCCCAGCACTTAGGGAGGCTGAGACAGGAGAATCGCGAGTTCAAAGCCAGCCTCAGCAATGGCGGGGCTGCTAAGCAACTCAGTGAGACCCTGTCTCCACATAAAACACAAAATAGGGCTGGGGATGTGGCTCAGGGGTCGAGTGCCCCTGAGATCAATCCCTGGTACCAAAAAAAAAAAAAAAAAAGATCTGACAAAAATAGTATTGCCCACTTCTGTTATAGCCTCTCCAGAATAAATGTTGCCTTCCAGATTCTTTCATGTTTTACTTCTGAAAATATATTTGTTCTTTGCTTAACTAGAGGTTCAAAACTGTCCTTTTTATATTTTGTTTTGTTCTGGGTTAATTTTGTGTGTGTGTGATGGTGCCATAGGATATAGGGAATAGTAGGAGGAAGGAAAAATTGAAAATCACTGGTTATTCCTGCCCAAATAAAGCCCAGTGACCCATGGGTTTCCCTTTGGGAAACTATCTAGTCAAAGTGGTACTGTTTCAGATACCCAGAAGAACTATGTAGCTTAGGAAGATTTTGTAGCTTGGGACAAGGCAAGCTAATATACTCTTGATTTCTTGACTTACATGTGTAGATCTCCAGTCGGCGTGTGTGTGTGTGTGCGTGTGTGTGTGTCTCTGTGTCCGTGTCCACACACACGCAAGCTATTTTAAGTGTCTGCTCTTTCTCCTTTTGAACTTACTGCTCACCTAGGAACCCTACAGCACTCGCCCGTGGGACCCGCCGGGCCTGCATCAATTGAGCGAGTTCAAGGTACCCATTGTATCTGCGGGTTTCCTTTTGCTTGTGGTGTTCAGGGTGGGACGTTGAGAGGAAAAGAGCTGCTTGGCAGTCATCCTCACGTTCAGAACCCAAAAGGGTAGTGTTTTTGGGTTTTTGTTTTTCTTAATTTTTTCCTGTTGAGGCCACAAGCCTAAGATTGACCTCTTCACACAGGGCAGAGAACATGGATGATATGGGCATCTGTCCGAGGCTGTACTCCCTCCCTACTGGTGTCAGGAGGCTTGGATGGAATAGCAGTCTGTAAGGAGACAGCAGGTTCTTGCAGAGCCATGGCAGTGTTCACATATGCCAAGACCCTACCTCTCTTTTGTGACTCTGGTCCTTGAACTAAGGTTGATTAGAAGGAACACCAGGAGCATAAGTTTCTTCAGGTTGCAGTGCTAGTCTTTGACAGGTTGCTCCCCAGTTTGCTCTTTATATAATTCCATCCATACCTCTGACATGGCACAGATCTGCCTACACCCTGCTTCTGTTCTTGAGCTGCAAGAGGATTCTGCTGTGGTGAGGTTTCACCCACTCTAAGGTGTCTGAATTATGTTGTCAGTGGTATATAGAGTCATTTCTTGTTTCCTTATATGTCCTTCACAGCAGTAACTCCCCGTTTGTTTCCCTGTCAGTGCCGATGCAAGACCCCAGGGCAGCTATGCAGCGGGGATCCTTGCCTGCCAATGTCCCAACTCCTCGAGGTCTATTAGGAGATGCTCCAAATGACCCACGGGGTGGCACTTTACTTTCTGTAACTGGAGAAGTAGAGCCTAGGTAAGTGTTGACATAGAAGGAAACAGATATGGAGCCAGGATTTCCCCTTGCTTTGAGAACACAATCTCAAAGTCTCAAACAGTTGTACTTGTTTGCCCACTTCAAAAGATATGCGTGGCCACTGTCCAAGACTAAGCACTTATCCTCAGGCAAAACTATGTAGTTGGGCTGGGATTGTAGTTCAGCGGTAGAGCGCTTGCCTCGCATGTGTAAGGCCCTGGGTTCGATCCTCAGCACCACATACAAAGCAATAAAATAAAGATATTTTAAAAAAAGATATGCAAAATACTCTTTAAAAAAACTATGTAGTTGAGTATGTCATTTTGAACTCATCATGACTACTATGTATTCAGAAATTGGAAATTCTAGTACACATAGCTGAGCAAGGAAAACTTGTGATGGTGGTGGTGGTAGTAATATTATTGATAATAATCGTAATAGTAGTTGATGTTAATAGGGATCACACCTATGACTATGAATACTTAGGTCATCTCTTTAAGCCCACACAACCCAGGCTAGGAATGTATAGCTTGGTAGAGCAGGTGCCTAGCATGCACAAGGCCCTGGGTTCATTTCCTAGCCCTGCAGTTAATTAATTAATCCCCACAACCCTAGAAGATGAATACATTTAGTCCCATTGTATAGATGAAAAAAAAAACATAGAAAAGTCAACATCACACAGCTCATAAATGAGCTTAGATTTGAACCCTAGATCTGAATCCAGAACCTGTGTTCTTAAGCACTATGCTGTATATTTTTTATGCATATAATGTATATCCACTAAGGTTTGCATCAGTTCTTTGTTGAATGTGTACTTACTGATCTATTGATACTTTACTGTTGTTATGTTTTGTTTTGAAATATATTTCTTTCCATCTCTAGAGGTTACCTGGGCCCACCTCATCAGGGTCCACCCATGCACCATGTTCCTGGCCATGAAGGCCGTGGACCACCCCCACATGAGATGAGAGGAGGGCCATTAGCTGAGCCCAGACCTCTAATGGCAGAGCCAAGAGGACCCATGCTAGATCAGAGGGGTCCACCCTTGGATGGCAGAGGTGAGGGGAGATAACATCACAAGGCTAACTGTTAGTCATTGATTGATAAAGAACTCAGCTATCCCTGGGCTAAAGATTGCTGGGGCAGTAGGGGTGGCAAACATCTTTAAGGTTTATCTGCAAATCTGAGAATCTAGGGGGAGACAACAGTCTCAGTTGAGAGGAGACATGAGTAGAGGAACAGATTTCTATCTTTTCTTGAGTTGTTCTTACAATACAGGTGAATAACTAATTGCACATTGATTTTCTTACAACTTTATAGGTGGAAGAGACCCCCGAGGAATAGATGCACGAGGGATGGAGGCCCGAGCCATGGAGGCAAGAGGATTAGATGCTAGAGGATTGGAGGCCCGTGCAATGGAAGCTCGTGCCATGGAGGCCCGTGCAATGGAGGCCCGCGCCATGGAGGCCCGTGCAATGGAAGTCCGGGGAATGGAGGCCAGAGGCATGGATACCAGGGGCCCAGTGCCTGGCCCTAGAGGACCTATGCCTAGTGGAATCCAGGGTCCCAATCCAATGAGCATGGCGGGGGTTGGCCCCCAGGGATCCAGACAGGTATGCATAATACTTCTAGCATCTGTGTGAAATCTTGATCTATTTAGGAATTGGTTATTGAGCCCGATTATTACTGCTCTCTGGCTTAAACTTTTTCTTAGCTTGTTAGAAAGAGAAGACTAGGATCTCGCTTTACTTTGTCTGTTAGGCAAGTGATTTTCTAGCCACCAGAAATGTAATCCCAAAGAACCTTGTCCTACAGTTTCAGTAACTATTCCATTCAGGGCAGAGACCCTGAAAATTTAGGAGTCAGAGTATACTTCATTGGGGGGGGGGGACCAACATCATGTATAAGGCTTTTTCAAAAATATGCTTGCCTGGATCTCAGCCCGGGTCTAACTCTAAGCATGTCTATTGGTAGGATCTGGGCATAGATGACTTGAAAAACCTTCCCCAAATGACTCTGCTATGCAACCCTGACTAAGAACCACTGGGTTAAAGCATATGAAGAGCAGTAGTCGTTTAGTTAATCTTCAGTTTGCAGAAACCTGTAATTAATTATTGTCATCACATAGCCTAAATAAATGGGCAGTGGCAATTCAAAGGCAATTCTCTAATGATCACCTTAAAATCTGTAGAACTGAAATCTGTCTCTTTCTTCTTTATTTGACTCTCTCCAGGTGTGAGTGTGGTGCTCTGTAGTTATCTCTTTGTTCCCTCTTGACTCACATTTGATTGTGGGCAAATGGTATATGTGTATCATCCCTGAGTTTTCACCTGCCATTTGCCTGTAGTGCCTGCACCTTCCTTTTTTCTTCTTTGTATTTCTCTCTTTTTTCTTTCATATGTTTATATGTCTTCTTCCATGTGTATGTATGTCTGTGTGTGAGAGAGAGAGAGAAGGAAAATGTTAGAGCTAGAATAAACATATCTTCATGTAGTTCTCTCATTTTATAGGTTTGAAAACCGAGGCCCCGAAATTCAGGTGATTTTACCAAATTCACATAAGTAAAAAATGGTAGAGTAAGGAATAGAGCCCACTGTTTTTTCCACCCTACTACCCTGTTTTGTTATCTGCACATTGGTGTATCTGTACATGTGTGGATATCTTATCTACACTTCTTTAATTTGAAATAAAGTTTGTTTTCCTAATCTATGGAGAATAAAATATTCTATTTTTTTTAAGTTTTGCTTTTAAACGGGCCTTGATTTTTATTATTCACTCTATAGTCAGTAGCCCCATAATAGAAATATTTTTATGCATTCATTCAACTATTATCTATCTACTGAGCACCTACTATGTATGAAATTTAGGTACTGGGGATATAGATAGCAGTGTGAACAACTAAGTCCCTGCCTCCATGGAGCTTATGTACTAGCTAGGGAGACAGACAACAAATAACTACATAATGTGCTTATTTATGTAGTTCTGCTGATAATTCTATAAAGACATTGAAAAAAACTGGTTGAAAGACCATTTCTGGGTAACATCTCCCTTCTTTTTTTTTTTCCCCACTAGTGCTTCAACTCATTATTCTGTAATATTAGGTTTTTTGTTTTTATTTTTGTTGTTTTGTAATGCTGAGTATCAAACACAGGGCCTTGTGTACACAAGGCAAGCACTCTACCACTAAGCTGTACACCCCAGCCCAATGTCGTTTGTATTAACAGAGTCTATGAAACCAGTTAGATCCAAGGTAGAGAAATTTTTATAAAGCATCCTCAAACTTTAAAAAAATTAAATGAATATATTCACTTATAAATAAATATATAATACATTCACTCATCTATAAGAGATATGCATAAGAACTTCACTTCCAGCCAGGCGCAGTGGCGCACACCTATAGTCCCAGCACTTTGGGAGGCTGAGACAGGAGAATCATGACTGCAAAGCCAACCTCAGCAACGGTGAGGCACTAAGCAACTCAGTGAGACCCTGACTCTACATAAAACACAAAACAGGGCTGGGGATGTGGCTCAGTGGTCTAATACCCCTGAGTTCAATCCCTGGTACCAAAAAGCAAAAAAAAAAAAAAAAAACTCGCTTCTTTTCCTGTGCCTCCCTTGCTTGTGATAATTACTTTTATTAGAATTTTTTTAAATTTTTTAGTTGTTATTTTATTTGTATGCAGTGCTGAGACTCGAACCCAGTGTTTCACACATGCTAGGCAAGCACTCTACCACTGAGCTACAACCTCAGCCCCTTTTATTAGAATTCTCATGTAGCTTTCCAGAAAATATGAATATAGATTTTTATTTTCTTATTTTCACTGTTTGTACTTTTTGTTTTTGTTTTACTTAACAATATGTCCTTAATTTGTTATTTTAAATCAGATTTCAAATATTTAACTCCAGTTCATCCAGATGGCAACTTGTGGGTAAAAGGCTTATTATTACTGGGGTAATGATTATATAATTTACCCTCCAAAGAAGGACATGTTTGAGAGTACTGTTAATAATTTACTCTGAGATCAAAGCTTAAACTGGAACTGCCTTAGGCAAATGAAGGCATATGGTCACTCTTACTAGTACTTATCTGCCTAAAACAGGTACCCCTAATAAACTTAAAATGGCCGTTAAGTAGTTATTTTAAATTGAAGTACCTCAAATTATTATTAATAAGTATTACTAAGCTTTAGGAAGATTATACTTACAGGCGTTGCAGATCTATAGAAATCATTAAGGTTCAGATGAGTTTCTGGATTCAGTATTAATAAACAACAGAACAGTGATAATATTTTAAGAGTGTAAACAAACTTGTACTGATGCTTCTTCTATCCATTGTCTGGGAAATGAGTTAATGCCTGTGTGTGAGTGTTCCAGATGATAGAACTGTTTGCCAACTTTTATAACTATTTGAATGGAAAACTATAAGGTATAGTTCATGGTTCCTAATCCCAGCACTTAGGGAGGCTGAGACAGGAGAATCGCGAGTTCAGCAACAGCGAGGCGCTAAGCAACTCAGTGAGACCCTGTCTCTACAGAAAACACAAAATAGGGCTGGGAATGTGGCTCAGTGGTCGAGTACCCCTGAGTTCAATCTCCAGTACCAAAGAAAAGAAACATATAGTTCATGGTTCCTTTCTAATTAAACAAAATATTAAAAACAGGATATAATAACAAAGTATTATTTTAATCATTTTGGTTACTCAAGGTCATCATTAAGTAGACCCATTATTTTGCATATGCTGTAATATAAAGCATAGTTATGTCCTAGGTGGTTTCTGGTCTCGTTCACTGTCAGGCTATCACTTGGCTCTTCACATTGATGCCATAAATTTGCTCCTAACAGTTGTTCATCTATATTTGTTTTATGTTTTGCTGCTTCTGATATGCTGGGGAAGCAGGTAATAAAACAATTTGTGTTTAATAAGACTACTTAGGCTCTGGGTGAATGCCTGAATGTGAACATAACTCTGGTGTAGGGCCCATCTAATAGTTACACTAGGTCCTCAGAGTCCTTTTCTTTGGGTTCTGACACTTCCAAAGGGTTGAACACACTGAAGATCTTTAATACCAATGTTTGCTATATCTTTTGCTTTGTTCTTCTACTCATGTCAATTACATTTCTTGGTCTCTGTTAAGCAGGACAGTACATGCTGCATGTTCTCTATGGAACTCTGTAAAAAGCAACTGTTGGTCTAATAGCAGTCTTTCTCCCAGAGACCTTCCCATCTCCTTTGTGCCTCTCTGACATGACTGTCTCTCCCTTACTTGTGGGATAGGGCCCTTTGGGACGAACTACCTATGTCTGATTGAACCAGAGGTAGGCAGTAGCCCCATGAATGTAGCTTCCCCAGTGGACCAGCATACATTATCTCTAGAATCTGTTGACTTTCATTTGTTTCCACTGAGCACTAGTTTGCAGAATGCTCAATTTTCCCTCTGCTTATTTGGCTGAATTTTGCTTAGTTTGATGATATCCAATTGTGCTGTGTGATATTTGTTGATGATGCTAGAGCTGTTATAGGTAAGTATGTGTAACTTGCTAGTTGATTTCTGGCTAAACTCTGCCTTCTGCCATTGCTAGTAGTAGAAATTGATTCAGAGTCATCTGCTTACTTTTATTCCTATCAGTAGAGATATCCTAATTTTTCACTGCCATTTTTGTATTCGTGTTCCCTATATGTCAGGAATTCTAAAAAAAAAATCTCTCTCTCTCTGTGCACATAGGTCCCAGTCATGCAAGGAGCAAGCATGCAAGGTGGAAGCCAGCCTGGTGGCTTTAGTCCTGGGCAGAACCAGGTCACACCACAGGATCATGAGAAGGTAAGCAACACTGTCTGACTTCTTCCTTATGCACAAATCTAGTCTTTTTGATTCCTCTTTTCACAGTTACCATGTGGCGATCCTGGGTCTTCAAAGTCCCTTTGGAGGTGATGTTTACCCTAACTTAGAACTCTTTATGACTTATTGCCTGAAAATTTGTGGACTGGTTCTAAAGTTTTTATGTGTATATAAATGGCAGCTTATCTTACATTTCAGATTCATCTACCAATAGCAGATTTTGTGTATGTGTGTACAGGTCACATTGAACTGGAAACCCAAACCCTTTTCTTCCTCCCCTTTCTACTTCATCCCTAAAACCGATAGCAGATTCCCCACAATTATATCTTTCTGTTTTTTATATTTGGTCATTGTGGGAAGCTCATGTCTAATGGAAAGGCTAAAACATTTGAATAGGAGAGACTTTCAGAACAATTAAAAACTGAAGAATTCCCAGGGCTCATAGATACCATCTTGGTCTGCGGGAACTTTGAGTTCATGAATGTGTCTCTTTTGAACATCTAATCTTAGGTATTTTAATTTGTACTTGTTCTTTTCATTGTTCCTTTTCTCGCCAGATTTTTTTTTCCCCTTTTTGGCCTGTTGTTTGTTTTCTGTGTGTAAAAGATCCTCCCTTTTTCCATTTGCTTCATATTCCAACAGCAGCTTTTCAGACAGAAGCTGATGATGGGGTTTTTTATTGTTTTTTAGTTGCCATAACTGAAACTCACTGCCTTCTTTCCTCTGCACAGGCTGCTTTAATTATGCAGGTTCTTCAACTCACTGCAGACCAGATTGCCATGCTCCCTCCTGAGCAAAGGCAGAGTATCCTTATCTTAAAGGAACAAATACAGAAATCCACTGGAGCACCTTGAAAGGTGAGCAAACTTAACCCCACCCAAGCAGGATTAATTCCTTGTATATTTGGGTATATACTTTCAGACTTAACTAGAGATTGTTCTCTCTGGATCCCTCACTCCTCTTAATTAGACTGCCCTTACCCTTTAGTAGTCAATGCTCTGGGGATAGGGTAAGACTATAGAACATTTATTCAATTGTTGAATTGTTTAGAATATTTTTTAACCTTTCCAAATGAAAAAGTAATATATGATCAGTTTATAACAAAATTAATCAGAGAAGTGTAGAAAGTTAAAGGTACAAAGAGCCCTGCTTCCTCAATATCATTCCCCAAACAGAACCTCTTAATATAGTTTTGTGTGTATCCTTTCAAAATCAGTTGTATTATTTCATTTCAAACTGTGCCTTCAAAATCAAGGAAATGCAAAGCAGTTAAATAAAATGTAGAACTATTTTAGTTTCCGATTTTTTTTAATGTTTTTTTAGTTGTAGATGGACACAATATCTTTATTTTATTTATTTTTATGTGGTGCTGAGGGTCAAACCCAGTGCCTCATGCATGCAAGGCAAGCACTCTACCACTGAGCCACAATCTCAGCCCCTCCAATATTTGTTTTCTAATGAATATTTTGATGTTAAAATATTACTGTACACTTAAGGTTGTAAATGTCTACTATCACCATCAGTTCTATACATTTTGGACATTGCTATACACTACCACCCTTATTTTTCCTGCTCATCAGTTAGGTAAAAAGGACTCAGGTAAACCGCCTCATAAATAATCATGTGACCTAACTTGATATACAGGTATTGTTTCTTTTTAAAATTTTCCCCTATATCTTTGTATCTCATAAACAATTCTATTTCCAAAACAATTTAAAGATCACATTGTACCAGTATCTGCTGGGATGTTTCCTTTTGAATTTCTACTTTTTACCTCATCTGAATTATAGTTTCTATCCATATATTATCATACAGTAGTGAACCCATTTATAATAATTAGTCTTATTAAATATATATTTTAATCCATATTTGTAATATCTTTAAAACATCTAAGCTAAATGAATTGTAATTAGAAGCTATCATGGATAGCTCTCTAGATTTTTGGTATGACCAGCACTTTAGCTTTTTTTCCATATACTCCAAACATTCTATTTTCTTCAGTGAAAACATGGACTCTGTAATATATTCAAAGGAATGTACTTTTCTAATTTACTTATGCTAGAGAGAGCATTCTCTGCAATGTGAGAAAATTGTCATTTTTGGCTAGTCAAGGTAGAAATATTTCTGAAAGTTCTTTCTTTATGTATTCTTGCTATGAGATATCTAATTTAAAGCCTTGCACATTGAATATGGCAATTTTTATCTGTTTTTTTAACTTTTCAAATAATCATAGATTCACAGGAAGTTAGAAAAAGAGTGCAAAGAGCCTTATGTACCAGCTTTCCCCAATGGTAACATCCTACCTTTTTGCTTTTAGTCAACACCAAGAAATTGACATTGGTATATTACTGTGAACTAGACTACAAACCTTAGGCAGTGTTTGCCATTTTTTTTTGAAACCACAGTAGTTTGTGTGTAACTGCAACTGTGCGATTTTATGTTAGCAAGGTTTTACCATGTCTACTGATATTTGTGCATAATGTGGCCAGAGCATTGGCTATCCTTTCATCTGATACCTAGCTTTTGTGACCCCTCTGTGCTGTCACCAATAGACTTCTTTATTATTACTATTAGAGATAAGAAGTTCTCAGTCGGGGACAGTTTTGCACCTGAAGGGACATTCTGGCAATGTCTAGAGACATTTTGGTTGTCAAACTTTAGGGAGCATTGTATGCCATTGGCATTCAGTGGGTAGAGATCAGAGATGCTCCTAACCATACCATAATGCATAGGATATTCCCCTCACATGCAAATATCGAAGAGTACTCTGGCACAAAATGTCAGTATAGTACTAAGGTTAACAGACCCTGCTACAAAGGATGATTGCTTTGGGGAAGTGGGAGGCAGGAGACAAACACCCAGAAATTCTGCTCTGGGAATTTGATCTTATGTGCATTCTCCCTCCCCTAGCCTTTTTTTTTTTTCATAATGTTTGGGAAGAGAACTTTGTCTCCATTTCTAATGGCTTTCTCCTGATTTTTTCTTACAGGTTTTCAAAAATACCTGGCAACAAATTTAGAAATGAATTCCATGATTTTGTTGAAATGTTGAAAAAAGGTGACTTCTGTACCCTAACCCTTGAGTGACTCAATTTGGTGCCAGGTGGAGGACTCCCATCATCTTCTCTCAGAACAAAATCAGTTAATTTTGTCTTAGTTTGTATATTTTCTGTGACATGAAATAAACTTTGAACACAATTTTAGTACACTGCAAGTTGATATACATGACCTTTTTGCTTTTAAAAAGCTGATCACCAAGGGTGAAACCTTAGATATGTTTTCTACCCTTACTGCAGCATTGTACTTTATGTTATATTATCATAACTGTTTTTTACTTTAGATTAATAACCATTTATTCTTCTTGATGATATTTGAGAATTTCTCAGAAGCATTGTTTTCTGGAACTTAGTTTTTGTTTCATTTGCTTCCAACAAAAATAAGGCTTTGCCCTTTGAAAACTTTCTAGAACTTCTGAAATTCCTGGGAGAGAATAGCATGTACGTGGAGCTGTAAAATGATCAGGAGGCCAACAAAGCAAAGGTCCTACCACAACAATATGTTTAGTTTAGAAAAATCCAAATTTAAAAATGCAATTTTTTTTTGTCAGTAGCAGTTCTAAACATGCATAGTTCAGAGTTAAGACAAAGATTGTGTTGACACTAGCTGGAGTGTGTGTGTCAGCAACACAAGGGATTGTTGACATTACTTGTGTGTTCTAAAACTCTTCAGTCTAGGTAGTCAACTTTAAAAGTTTAAAACGTCACTAGCTTTTCACATGTTCAAGATAAATTAAAAACTGAACAGAAAACAAATGAACAAAATACATTTCATCCTGTCTTCCAGGAAATCACTGATCTGCAGCCCTACCCCATAACCAGATTATTCTGGGAACTTAAAACATTGAAACCCCTAAAACTTTTACATTCTTCTCAATGATTTTAAGAGGACCAAACGTATAGCACAAGCAGTCAGATTGCGCATTAGGTCTGTCCTTGCTGCTTCCTTGCAGATAAGTATGAACATGATTAGTGTCACTAGCTCTAACTTATGGGTCTTCTTGCCTGGTATTCTCTCTCTTACAATGGCAGTGAGGAGGGACATGGTTTCTCTCTATCAGGCCAACCTTGAGAGGTTAAGAGTTGCCTTAATAATTAGTAAAGTTCTACTGGAACTACTTTTGACCCTATTTATATTCTCAGAATCCTATCCTCCGGGTTAGGATTATGGTCAGGTGAATTAAAAGTCTGGCATAGGCTTAAAGAATGTAATAGCATATTGCTTACATGTCAAGCAAAAGAGTGCAAAGATAATCAACTTCATGAGAGACATTGAAATTGAGGGATTTTCTACTCTGATGTATAAACATTTACAATGAAAATTTGCTGGATATTTCATATTTCAACCTCACAAAACAGCTGAGGAGCTTTCTGGGTATCCTGCTCATCCCAAATTCAGCTTGAATGTTAGTTGTGCATAGAGTTTATTGTTTTCATTAACTTCTCTGCCTACTTCAATGAATATTCAGTCCTCAATGTGTTGGTTTTGGCAGTTGTCATCTCTTGAAGTGTCAATATATTTAGACATTAAGTCCTAAAGTGAAACATTTCTTGTTAAAAACTCAGGTTTCAAAGAACTCAGATTTTGAATCAAGGTCATTGAAGATGAAATTATTTAGTAAGCAGTCGTCAGGAAGCATATCTTCAAGTTCCATTGTGCATGTTCTCAAATCCTTATTAAATTTAATTTAGACAACTGAAATTCAAATGAACAAATTGGCAACAGCACTGACATTCCAGTTTATCCCTACAGAAACATTCACTGGTATATTTTACTGATGAATAACAATTTAGCTACCATGAGTTCATGATCTACCTTTATTGTGTTCAAACTAATGACTGAAAAGAATAATCACATATCCAAGCCATGGAGGTTGCTGGATAATTAGAAACAACCTTTTATTCATTCTTGATCAGTTAATGGTATAAAAATAGGTGCTGTTGAGCTAATTCAATAGAAACATTATAAATCTATAATGAGTTGAATTGTCTTTGAGCCCAATGAAGTGAGTATTTTTCCCCTCTTGAGAGCCTAGGGCTTCTTTCCTCCTGGTTATTCACTGTGACAATTAACATCCCAGAGCCAGTAGTGGTCATTGTACACTAAGTTGGGTAGGTGGGAAAAGTAACATTTTGGTAGGAGAAAGAGGCATTTTGCTAATGTGAATGATTCTTAGTGACAAATAAGTAGGAGCCAAAAAATTTTATCAAAATTTTAAATTCTTTATTTTTACATTAGATGTTAATAAACCCCCCTTAAACTGGGGATAAAGAGCTGCTGACTAAGTCATCTCATGATAGTGATCAAGTTTTCCCAATTATTTCCTAAATACAACAATACAAAGTGACAGTATAGCTGACTGAATTATATAGTTTCAATGACAATTCACGTTTTCAAGGTTTTCTTTCCCAAATGGAAAGCCCAAAAAAAGTAACAGACTCGATTATTAAGCAAAAAAGAAAATCCTTCATTTTTGACAAGCAAAAATAAAAGTGTAAGTTGCTGTTCACACTGGATAAGATCATATTTAAAGTAACAATGTACCTAGTCGGCATTATATGGGGATGGGGTTCTTCGTGATTTTATGTTCATTGTTATTTATGGTTATTATGTTTTGTCATTAATTCAATAAATTTTTATTTAAAAAGTCACCCTACTTAGAAATCTTCTGTAAGGGCAGGAGGGAGGGGGGATTATGAACTAAAGTCCAGGAGATGGTAGCACTTGGAATCAACAGAGTCATCTGGAGTTAAATAGTGTAACTCAACCACCAAAGCTCGGCTATCAAGCTTTGCCATAGTCATGGCTTTCCAGGATTGACAATTACTTCCCCAAGAAAGGATCCATGTGCTTTGCAATTATTGACTTCTCAAGTTCTTAGGTTGGTGAAACTCAAGTATTAACAAAGTTGAATGCTTTTCTTTTGATGATAGCAAGTCAAGTCAAGGCTTGAGAGGCAGAGTATTATCATGAAGTGGCTGAACAAACCTGACCAGACAAAGTAAGTTGCTGAAGATTCAAAAGAGGGAAAAAATGCAAACTACTGTGTTTATTCCGATAGTTCAGAAATTTTCTTTGTTGAAGTAGAATTGAACCTTCCGAGGATCCAGACTGGAGTATCGGTGACAACATTTGCGCAGGCTCTTTGCCAAAGTCAAAGGACCACATAAAAATACCCCCACCACAGACCTGTATGAATAGAACAATTGTAAGGGCCAGAATGTAACAAAGGCTGCTGATACAAAATGGAGAAACGGCCTCTGCTACTCCTATCAACACAAAAATTCCATCATTGACTCCACGTTCTTCATGGTAAGCATTTTTAACCTTTTCCATTTGCAAGTCCCACATATACTCTCAATCCTGATCACTGTCAGCACTGAGCCATTTTATTGAGAACACAAACACACAAGAGACATACAACATAGTGGTTAAGTGTGAGACTCTAGAGCCAATCTACCTGAGTTCAAATCCCACCTGACATTTAACCCACCCGCACGACTTAAGGCAAGTTGTTTAACCTCTGTTTTAGCTTTTCCTTCTGTAAAATGGGAATAAAAATACTACCTACTCCATAGGTTTATTTTGAGAATTAAAAACATACAATTAAAAAAATGCCGAGCACACAGCAAGTGCATATGTCTTAGCTGACATTAAAGCCATCCACTGTGAACTTATCCCCACCTCAAAATTTCCCACACTAAAGAGGTGATCTTGCTAAAGCTAACTTCCAGTTGTGCTCTGGGTCTCACCTTCCTTCTCTCTTTTTAAGTCTAATTATGGTGCAATCCACATACCATAAAGTTCACCCTTTTGAAGTGTGCATTCAGTGCTTTTTAGTATAGCCACAAAGTTGTGCAACCAATCACTAATTCCAAAACATTTTCATTGTCCCCGAAGGAAACCCCATCCACATTAGCTAGTCACTCTATTTCTTCCCAGCCACAATCTCTCTGCCCTAATTTACTTTCTGTAGTTAGATCTGCCCATTCTAAATATTTCCTATAAGTAGAATCATACAATAAGTGGCTTTTTGTGTTTGCTTTCATTTAGTATAAGGTTTTCAAGCTTCATCCATGTTGTAGCATGTGTCAATACTTTCCTTTTTATAGCTAAATTATATTTCCATTATGTGGTTGTATATCTGTTAATAGACACAGGTAGTTTCCACTTTTTGGTGATTGTGAATAATGTTGGAATGTATACTCATGCACAGGTTTTTGTGTGTGTATACATTTTCATTTCTCTTGGGTATATGCTGAGGAATAGAATTACTGGATCATATTGAAAGTGTTTAACACTCTGAAGATTTTTCAAAGAGTTTTCCCTAAGTGCTACAATCTCGTGCATTCTCACAACTTCAACTGTGTTAACAACTCAAACAAGATGATAATTAGCATAATCTCATTTGCTTTTATGATGCTGCTCTACAATTTACAGAGCAATTTTCATATATTGTCTCAATCTTCACAACAACCCTGCAAGTGAGTAGAGAAGGTATTTATTAATGTAACTCCCGTATTACAGATAAGGTATCTGAAAGTCAGAGTGTTTTCTACCTCCAGGTCCCAGAGCTGCAAAGCATCAAAACCAACATTAGGACCCAGGATCATCTAAATCCAAGTGACTAAGGGCTCTTGCCACTGCCTTCACAAAGTCTTTCCCAATCACCTTGTGTTTTTAGACCTCAGGTATCCATGCACCTGTTTCAAGGAATGCATCATTCTACTTTGAATTGATTATAAGCATATATGCATCTGTGTGTGTGTGTGTGTGTCTGTGTCTGTGTGTCTGTGTGTATGGTGCTGGAGATTGAATCCAGGGCCTTGTACATTCAAGGCAAGCACTCTACCAACTGAGCTATACCCCCAGCCCTGTATGCATCTCTTATTCAAATGTGTGCTCCTTCAGAGCAATAACCATATCCTATTTCTCTTTCAACTTCCAAAGTTTCAGTAAGAGTGAATGCTGAGTTTGTAGAAAGTAACCAATAATGTTTGTGCAATTGAATTGATCTCACCTGCCAACTTGTTCAAGGAGTTTATCTACCATGACCAGCTTCATCTCCTTCCCATTGGAATGGCTAGTTTTGTTTGGTATTATGGGGCAGCACCATCTTCTCGTCAATTACAAGATCACAACTCCTATTTTGCTAAAACCCCAGATGAAATGTTCTTAGTTTTAAACAAGAATCTAAGAAAGTTCAAATAGTTTCTGCCCCAGAGACCTTTTCCCAAGAGTGTTCAATATGCTGTAGTACCTTTCCTAAATTGTAACTCTGCAAACTCAAATTAACTAGAGGAAAATATACTTACTTGGGGTGAGCGGTAGCTATTGTAGAAAATTCATTGTCCCACATTGGTCTCCCAAAGGAGGTTTTCTGTTTCAGGCCTGTCAGGATGTCTGTGGCCTTGTCAAAGTTCAATGCTGCATGACCAGCCTGAAGTCAGAAGTAAGAAGTTAGAAAAACAACATCTTCATACCTGCCTTCAGTCACTTTTAAGCTTGGGTGTGAGGGTAAGGGCAGGTAGGAAATCATAAGAAATGACTATTTCTTTTTTTTTTTTTTTTTTTTTTTTTTTCTGGTACCGGGGATTGAACTCACGGGGATTCGACCCCTGAGCCACATCCCCAGCCCTATTTTTTTGTGTTTTATGTAGAGACAGGGTCTCACTGAGTTGCTTAGTGCCTCGCCATTGCTGAGGCTGGCTTTGAACTCGCAATTCTCCTGTCTCAGCCTCCCTAAGTGCTGGGATTACAAGTGTGAGCCACCACGCCCGGCTGAAATGACTATTTCTAATCAACATGCACTATCTTTTGTCTGACATTCATCTTAAATTTAACACAGCAATTAGTGTGTTATTTGAACTCACAATGTTGCTGTTCCATCCAGTGAGGAAGAGACGGTAGTTTAAAAAACCCACTTTGCCTGATTCTTCCATCTCCTGTTCCAGGGAAGTCAGTAGGTCCTTGAACCAGGCAAAGGCACCTGTTTCCCTACAGATCCAGTAGAAATAAATCTGGAAATAGCAAAAGAGACCACAGCATTATTAAGTGCTATTTACAAAGTACACTTTTGTGATGGGAATATACACATGCTCACACAATATATTTGTTGTCAATCCTAAGGGTGATCTGACAAACCATGTGTACAAAGTGGAAGACCTTAGGCATCATGAATGTCAAAAGTTCTGACAATTTCCATAATGGAAATAGTCCTCCAAGGTCATCTTTGGTTCAGGATGATTTTAAACTCCAAATTGAAAAGAAGACCGTGCTTTTCTAATGAAATTGTAGAAGTAGATGTCTAGGCAGAGAGAAGTGATTGCTCACTCTTATATACTCCAAAGAAAGTTTACTTCCTTATCAACCATAAAGACTTTAGCCTATGAAGGCACTAGAACTGTCAGGCACAGGCTATATAAAAAAATGATATGCTGGGGATACCTTTTGCGTTTTGAGGTTGTGGTCTGAATGCTGCAATTTGAACCAGATGGATTTCAAGATGGAAGCAAAGGGAGTGACCCCAATTCCTGCCCCAACCAGCACAGCCACTTCATACCGGAAAACATCCTCACTGGCTGTTCCAAAGGGACCATCCACCTCAATCCTAGCAGAAGGGAGAAGACAACATACAAGTGAAGTCTCACCTCCTCTCTCAACCTCAAACATCCTCCCACAAACAGTAGTTCCCACAGCTGACTTCTGCCTATTTGTTTCAATCACAGTTTATCTTACTAGACCGGAGCTTCAGTAAGGAATTGTTTTCTCTTTTCTGACAGTCTACATCCTGGTCTGAGTTTCTGCTGATCTCAAGGACCTACCTGGGAATCTGTGAATTCTGTTGTTCAAATGCCCTTATGAGATTTTCTGTCCAGTCCCCTGCTACTCGGATATGAATGGAAAAGAAATCTTCTTCTGGAGCAGAGGTCAGAGTAAAGGGATGCCACTCCAGGAAAGAGATTGAGGGGCAATTAACAAAAATGTACTGTCCCACTTCCATGCTAAAGCCACACTTCTTCATCTGCAACTCCAAAACTTTGGATGGGTGCATGACAACCTGTGAAGGAAGCACATAGACCAAAGGAGACACTCAAATGGCGACAAAGGCAGGCATTTAAAGTAAATGAGCTAAGCTAGAGGGCTGGTGACAGTGGTAAACTGTGAGACCAAGTCTTTTCAAAAGGGGGCAGCAGCTACTTAGCTCCAGAGAATGCTTGCACTATGGAACTGTGACTCACTGTTACTAGGTTTTCTGATTCCTCAAGAGAAGTAAAAAATGCCTCTTTTTTAAAATGTGAAAACCTCCATCCAGATTTTTAAATAACAGCAACCAGTTCAATGCTTCCTTTTTCGCAATGCTAGGGAACAAACCCAAGGCCTTGCACATGCTAGGGAAGTGTACCCCTGAGCTACATACACCTCCAGCTCCAGTTTAACTTTTTAAACAAACATTTTTAGACCAAACAAAATGTATCTAAATGGGGGTGGGAATGTAGTTCAGTGGTGGAATGCTTGCCTAGCATGTTCAAGGCCCTGGCTTCAATCCCCAGGAGCGTATGTGTGTGCATGCACACACACACACACACACACACAGTCTCCGCTGGCTAAATCTTTCCAGGCCACCTGTTTGCATCCTCTGGCATAGACTCATCCTGGTGGTTTCTGCCAAACTCCTCTTCCCCTCTTTCCCATAGTTCTCTCCAGTACTGGAGAAACATATTGGCTCCACATGTTCTTTTGTATTCCTTTCAGTGTGACATCATGACAATTTAGTTCTATGCTCAGAACAGCACACTTATCACAGCAAGATGAATGTACATATTTATTTCTTTACCTTGGTGATCACAACCTTCTGCTGGGAGCGATAAAACCGGAGAAACCTTTCAAAGATATATAGAATAACTGGAGCAAGGATCCACTTCCAAGACTGCACAGGGAGATTAAAGAATGAGATTACCCATTAATCTTAGTTAGGACTTTTTTTGTGTAGCAGTTCATTTCTTCATTTGGCAAATATTTGTCAAGTTCTTGATGTGTATCATTATTAAGCCACTAATTTCACCAAATCCCAAAGACAGAAGTAGAAATGAATATACTACAATAGTTTTGTTTGCTAATCTCTTACTCATAAAACAGTCCATTCTTTGAAAATTTGCATTTCTGAGAAGAAGCAAAAACAACAGAGAAATAAAATACATAGTACTATATGTATATATGTTTGTATCATTAAACTATATAAAATATAATTTTGAAAATCTAAGACTATCTTCCAGGACAAATTGTCCAATCTGAAAAACCAACAGAAATGGTAAACGTAAAATAGAAGTAAATGATTTAAAACAAAACAAAATAAAAGGAAAATATTGGTTGGTATTTTTGATAACATATAAAGTTTGATATTCATTCTTTTCTCAGGTGTTCAAAGCATTTAGCATAATCGTGATTTTTTAAATAATTTTAAATTATTATTAGCACATATTGATTTTTCTTTGTGACATTTTCATAATATATATTATGTAATTTGTATTCACCTTCCCTATTATCCTGCCTTACCCATGCCCACCCTTCCTCTTCCCCTTCCCTAATATCCCCCTTCTACTTTCATGTCATCTTTTAGTAGTTTGTTTTTATCTTGTCTATATATATATATATATATATATATATATATACATTTTTTTGATGCTGAGGATTGAACTCAGGGGCACTCAACCTCTGAGCCACATCCCCAGCTCTATTTTGTATTTTATTTAGAGACAGGGTCTCACTGAGTTGCTTAGCACTTTGCTTTTTGCTGAGACTGGCTTTGAACTCATGATCCTCCTATCTCAGCCTCCTATGGTGCTGGGATTACAGGCATGCATCACCATGCCAGGCTTACATATATTTTTTAAATATTTTTTAATCGTAGATGGACACAATGACTTTATTTTTTTATTTATTTTTATGTGATGCTGAGGATAGAACCCAATGCCTCACATATGCAAGTCAAGTGCTCTACCACTAAGCCACAACCCCAGCACTACATATATATTTTTAAAAGCAGACTTTCTATCCCCCAAGATCTTTTCAAGGTAGCAGGTAACTTCAATATGCACAGGTTCTACTAAAAATATATTTCCTAACAATACTAAGTCATGTCCTTTCTTGCACAATTGTTCAAGTATGATATATTGAAGCAGTGTAGAATGAGGTTTCTTTTTTTTTATTTTTTTCAATTGTCAATGGATCTTTATTTATTCATATGCGGTGCTGAGAATCAAACCCAGTGCCTCACACATGCTAGGCAAGCGCTCTACCACTGAGCCACAACCCCAGCCCCAGAATGAGGTTTCTTATGCTGTTGTAGGTCAATAACTTCCTTGGATATCTCTGAGGAGGGAAGTAACAGAGATCTGGCTAGTGTTAGAGTAGACATTATACAACTTAATGTTATTTGTTATTTGGGGAAAAAAACTCCAGCTGAATTCAGAATACATGAAAAAACATACTTAAGAAATGGGTAATAACAATGTGGAAAAAGTATTGGCCTCAGAAATAAATGAATATTAACAAGATAGCATTTTAGTCTCTCAAACTTTGAGCAATAATTCCCAGAATTAACTAGGATTCAGGGAAATGGGCATGTTCACAAATATAGCTAATGGGAGTACAGATTGGCAGCATCTTCCCAGAGAGCAATCTGGCAGTACATCTCAACAGTTCCAGAAGCATTCTTTTTCTTTGACCTAGGAATTTCACTTCTAGGAAATGGAGATAAAGAAATAATTAAAGTGTGCACTGAGTACATGGCACACCTATGGCCCTAATATTTACTACCTTCCTTTTTCCTTCCCTCCCTCCCTCTCTCCCTTCCTTCATTGTGCTAGGAATCAAATTCAGGGCCTTGCACATGTTAGGCAAGCACTCTTCCACTGAACTACATCCCATGAAGAACTCAGTTTCTTAGTCATCACTGTCTAGCAATTTCCAAGCATAACACCAAAAAAAACCTGCTTCAACAATACTTTTTTTCCTCAAGAAAATTTGGGATTTCATAGCTGAGTTTTGGGATGGTACAATTGTCAAGACTCTGAAAAGCCTGGGCTTGAATTTAATGTTTTGGAATCCTAGTCCTTTATGTGGGGGGGAGAGGGTACTGGGGATTGAACTCAAGGGCACTCGACCACTGAGCCACATCCCCAGCCATATTTTGTATTTTATTTAGAGACAGAGTCTCACTGAGTTGCTTAGTGCCTTGCCATTGCTGAGGCTGGCTTTGAACTTGCAATCCTTCTGCCTCAGCCTCCAGAGCCACTGGGATTACAGGTGTGCACCACCACTCCTGGCTGGAATTCTAGTCCTTTTGTCCCCAAATGGAGACAAATAAGTACCTACCTCAGAGGTTATTGCTATATATAAATGAGATAATATTATGCTACAAGCCTGAGACATGGTAAAAATATCAATAATGTGGACCAACATCATTGCCTTACAGGGAGTCATACAATATGCAATGACCATTACTCCTTCTTTTTCAATATTCCCTATCAATTGCCATTTTACCAGTAAAGATGGAAGGTAGGAATCTTATGGATATCCTTCATAGGACCCAGAACATGGCTGAACTAATAACGATGATAATAACAATAATAAGAGTAATATTAACAACAATAATAGTAACAGCACCTAACAAGAGGCTGTCCTGGTCCATAAGGTTCTTACCTCAGGGGGATGTCCCTCAAATTGTGGTGGCTTGCAGTCAGGATCATGATCATCCCACTTTTCAAAAGACTGTGCACACTTATGGGGATGACTCTCATCCATGCTCTTATCTGTTTGACCACGAACAATTCCACTGAAACAAAGAAGGACAGTTTAAGGTAAAGAATTATGCAAGGTTGAGAGCTGGAACCTGAGAATGAGGGTTTGAAGACCTTACCCCATGCCATGAATACATAAACAGATGATATAGATGATAAATAGGTGGTGTGTATACCAGAAGAGCTCAAAATAATTCCTCCGAATAAACTCCATAGATGAAGTTACCATGAGAATCAAGGCTATGGTGATGATCACTCCAGAAAGACCAGCAATAGTAGTGAATGTCACATACAAGACTGTCTGTGAAAGGAGAAATGTCAGCCTGACATGATGTCCAAAAAGGATATTTTGGCCTTCCTGCTCATGACCAGATCCCAGATGCTTTACCATTGAGTCAACTCACCATGTCTGGGGACTGTATGGGATTTAGCCAAAACACCCCCTCTTTTTCATGATGTAGGCTGGAGAGGACTGAGGCAAGGGATATAGTTGTCATATGTTGGCTTCTGCTGTAGCGTTCAAAGTTAAACAGGTGTGCAATGATGTGGATAGCTAAAAGAAAGAGGTGTCTCAGAAACATTATGGCAGGCACAACTCACTAAAATAGGAGAATCTTACATATAGTGCTAGTAGAATTCTGAGTCCATAGAAGGTGCCCAGTAATGCAGGGAGATCCAAGATCTTTTTATACCTAATCACTTCCCAAACAAATAGAATGTAAGCTCCAGGAATGTAGGCCTAGAACAATGCACGACAAATAGTTCCAGGTGCTCAAAATATTTTTTGAATGTTTATATGCATGGGTAAATGAAACTAGACCTGAATACCCTGGAATTTGCAGTTTCATGGTTTTCCTGAGTTACCTGTGAGTATGCAGATCATATACGCCACCAGCTTATGGAAGGTGAGGTTGTGATCCAATGACTTTCTCAGGGTGCGACTGCAAAACTACAAATATAAAGTGATCATGGTCAAGTGTCACCATCCAGCCTTATGAAATTCACTAACCTATAGCCAATTTGTCTTAGATACAGCATGCCAATCAATACCCACCCACCCTTGCCTACCCCCTTAGTCACCAAAAGAGATCACTAGCTCCCATTCCTAGGAACTTGGTATTGGACTAACATCAAGGATATCAGGGTCTCTTTCTTTAATGTGAAAGTTGACCTAGGAGTAGCTGGAACTCACAGAGCAGGATCCTCTCACAAAGGACAGCAAATTGCGACACACAGGAAGCAGGATCAGCATGCTGTTAAAATTCAAGCAGAAAGCAGAGGCTCGGGCCACAGCCAACGCTGTCTAAAGTAGAGGAGAAAAGAATCAGACTGCTACTTCATGTTACCATCTAACAGGCGAGCAAATGGCTCAGTCCAGTTGTCTGAGGTCTGCAAATAGACAGAGGTGCAGCTTCTTCCCTCTCTCTCACTGGCTAGCACCCTCAGGCCAGTCTCTGTTTGTAAAAGACTGAAAATGTGCTGAACTTAATACTGAATTGAGAAATTCCATGACAGTGGTTTAGAAATATTTAAATATATATGAATTAATATGAATGAGAACCGAATTTAATGATTCCATTTCAGTAAATACATTCCATAGATATATTTTGAATGAGTATATCTGCTAATTAATAATTAATACACTTAATTATGATTTTATTATTTTTACATTCATAAGGCAGTCTTGAGGATTATATATACTTTTTTTCTGTACTGAGGATGGAACCCAGAGGTGCTTAACTACTGAGCTACATTCCCAGCCTCTTTTATTTTTTATTTTGAGTCAGGGTCTTGCTAAGTTTCTTAGGGCCTCGGTAAGTTGCTGAGGCTAGCCTCAAACTTGTGATCTTCCAACCTCAGCCTCTCAAGTTGCACCACCACGCCTGGCTCATATATAATTTTATATGCATTTTAAATAAAGCCCATATTTAAAGTTATAATTATAGATAACTATTCTCTTTTCTGTATTTTCTATGTTGACATTATAAGCATGTAATATAATTAATAATAATAACTAAAAATTTAACCACTTATATTTAAGATGTCTTTAACAATTGATTAAAGCTTAAGCAAGATTAAAAAACCCCTTGGAGTCAAATTCTTAAACTTAGGTAGAGATTTAAGAAGAGAGAACTTTCTTTTTGTGCCTCATATAGCAGTAGAAGCTTCCAGAAAAGGAGACAAGAAATCAATGCTTGACAGAAGATTTTAGCTCAGCAACAGATCTGATTAAGTATAGACTAGACAGAATATGCTCAACTTCATGGCAGCTAAGCTTGACTACTTAACTCTGTGCTGCTGATTTCTGAATCTGTGTCATTTACTTGAAACTGTAGGCTACAGAGCGTGACAATCTTGTAGTAGCAGTGAAAGTGGTAGTGGCACCCAGGCAATTTTTGTTGCACATCAGGTGACCAGCCAGTCTTACATGTATGCCTGTCAAAGACTCACTAAAAAGACAAGTATGGGTTAAGGTTTAAAATTTCTCAGTCATTTCCTAATAATCTTTAAGATACAAAACTATTTTTCCACCCAATCTAAACCCAGGGCAATGTGACATCAGTTTGATAAGTGAGGTTGAGATTTGCCTAGGGTCCATAATGACTTACAATGTAGGCAGTGCAAAGAACAAGAGCTGCCCTACTGTTTTCCATTTCTGGCTCTTCCACATGACCTGTGTTTTCTCCCTCTGCTGAGTCACGCTTTGACTGTTTTAGGTGGAGACAGCCTGTTCCATTTCAGAGTAAATTTTCTCTGCTCATCTCAGACATCCTGCACTTCACGTTGGTTCCCGCAGCTTGGCTTATTTGAGTTACAGAGATTTCTTAAAGCTAAAATTGGCAAGTGAATTGGAAATGTAGGACTATAATTTCACAGCTCCATATTCTGGGGCAGCTATCTACAGCTATCATGGAATGAATTCTTTTTAGAGAAAATCTTTTTTTTTCTCCATTGCAGCACATTGAAATATCCCAATGTATATCCATTTCTCTATATCAACTCTCGATGATGTTATAATTGAAATTCTGCAATCATTAATGCCTCATTGACTATGCATTTAAACTCCTTCCCCTGCTACTTATTTTTTCTGCTTCATAGTGAATCAAATTGCTCTCTGTGTCCTCCCAAGGTGAGCATAATTTTAAGAAATACCCTATGGAATGATTAAATTGATTATGACACATCGTGTGATGAACTATTACCTTCTTCAAAGGCTGAGAGCTATATGCAGTGGTATAGTAGCAGGAAATGTTTCAACAACCAGCTTTTTTGGGGTGTGGAGGGATTCCCAATTTCCAGCATTAGCCTATTTTGATGATGTTACTACTCCCACTACACCAGATTTCAAGACACCAACTTGATATCATTAAACATCTCTGCATACAGAGTTGAGAAGAGATTCACACAACTGGATATTGCAAATTAGTATAGTTAATATGAGCTGGTTCCAGCACAACACTGGTTACGGTCTTACATGGAAAGATACCTGAGATACATTAAGCATGGGAAGCATTTTGAATTAAGATCTACAATATGATCCCTTTTTTGATTTAAAAAAAGTATCCTGGGGCTGGGATTGTGGCGCAGTGGTAGCGTGCTCGCCTAGCATGCGTGAGGCACTGGGTTCGATCCTCAGCACCACATAAAAATAAAATAAAGATATTCTGTCCACCTGCAACTAAAAAAATAAATAAATATTTAAAAAAAAAAAAAAAAAGTATCCTGTCTTTGTTTATCAAAACTGATAGTATGGCCAGGTGTGGTGGTACACACTTGAAATCACAGCGGCATGGGAGGACGAGGCAGGAGGATTGTGAGTTCAAAGCCAGCCTCAGCAAAAGCAAGGCACTAAGCAACTCAGTGAGACCCTGTCTCTAAATAAAATACAAAATAGGGTTGCGGATGTGGCTCAGTGGTCTAGTGCCCCTGAGTTCAATTCCCAGTACCAAAAAAAAAACCTCATAGCATAGCCAGAGGTGGTGGCACATGCCAGTAATCCCAGCACCTTGGAAAGGCTGAGGCAAGAGGATTGCAAATTCAAAGCCAGCCTTGGCAATTTAGTGAGGCCCTAAGCAACTTAGTGAGACCCTGTCTCTAAGAAAAAGAAAAAAAACTTCATAGCACAACAAAAAAACAAATTTCACTATATGGAAATTAAAAACAATAGTACCTACTTCAAAAACAAAAGCAAAGCCTATGTGATACATTTGTGAGTGTATATCAACATATTTATACACACACCAAACTATTAATGGTGGTTATCTCTGGGGAAAGAAATTAGAGGGAAATTTTCACCTTTCACTTGTACTTCTATGTGGCTTGGTCTCATTGAAAGTAGTATTATTTATAATTAATTTATTTTTTAAAAAGGCTTTCAAAATGAAATGTCCACAGGATATCAGTATGATTCATTTTTATGCTGCCTACTTTTCGTCATGAAGTAATCAGGTTCTTAATAACTAGTCACATTGATTGCATCATTCTGTTAATAAAAAGCTATTTTTAAAACAAATTACCACTTCCTTTGGAGTTTTTGTTTCTAAACAGGGATCAGGGATGAACATTTAAAATGAAAAACAGCAGGGTGAAATAAGCCATGAACAGAACAAATTCATTGTGATCTCAACATGGAACCTTTGATTATGGAGAGAAAAGGATTTTTTAAAAGGACAAGCTGTCTTTAAATATGTACATTGAGTGGGCCTTTGTGGAGAGCTGTTGGGGGGAAAAAAAGCACTGTCAAGATGAAAGTGATTTAACCAAATCCTAACTTGTTACTGCATAATAGACTAGAGAAGGCAATCAAATTTGCTGTTCTAAACAGGTAGGGTCCAGGTGCATTAGCTTGGGGAAAAAAAAAACAGCCTCACCTCCATACTACCTACACACCATATGCCAACCCACCCCCTCCCTCTTCTATACTTCGTATGCTACTCTCTCAGCCTTCTCCATTTTTTTTTTTTTTTTTTTTTTTTTTTTTTTTTTTGGTACCGGGGATTGAACTCAGGGGCACTCGACCACTGAGCCACATCCCCAGCCCTATTTTGTGTTTTATGTAGAGACAGGGTCTCACTGAGTTGCTTAGCGCCTCGCCATTGCTGAGGCTGGCTTTGAACTCACGATTCTCCTGTCTCAGCCTCCCTAAGTGCTGGGATTACAAGCGTGAGCCACCGCGCCCGGCTATCAGCCTTCTCCATTTTGTACCTTAACCTGACCCACCTTCCTGCAAGCCTAGGGTTCTGCAATACCATCCACCTCCCCGGCCCGTATCCCTCCTATTTGATAGAGAGGTGACATTAGTCCACAGGAGTGGCTTTCAAATTGTCTTTCTTCCTTTTTGTTTCCTTCCTTCCTTCCTTCCTTCCTTCCTTCCTTCCTTCCTTCCTTCTTTCCTTCCTCCCTTTCTTTCCTTCTCTCCCTTCCTCCCTCCCTCCCTCATTCCTTCCTTCTTTCTTTTTTCCCAAACTCTCTTAAAATGATAAGCAGAAGTTTGGAAGACAGGTAAAGGCTGCTCTGACAGAAATAAAGGCAGAGGTAGGAATGCTGCCCAGTTAGACTTCCTCTCACACCTTATAGGAACACCAGAGTTTCTGGAAACCAGTTTGAAAACCACTGCCTAATAGTTTTCTCTATTGCATATTTTCTTTATGCATCCTAGGGAGTGTGCCCTAGATAAGGTTGTCAGATTTACTAAGAAAATTATAAGCCAGGCATGGTGGTACACGCCTGTAATCCCAGCAGCTCAGGAGGCTGAGGCAAGAGGATCATGAGTTCATAAATCAGCCTCAGCAACTTTAGGGAGCCCTAAGCACCTCAGCAAGACCCTGTCTCTAAAGAAAATATTTAAAAGGGCTGAGGATATGGCTCAGGGGTTAATTGCCCCTGGTTCAATCCTTGGCACCAAAAATAAATAAATGAAATTATAGGATGTCCAGCTAAATTTTAATTTCAAATATAAAAATAAATATTTTTGTATACTTGTATTCCATGTAATATTTGGAACATACTTATATAAAAAATAATTCCTTGTTTTTCTGAAATTCAAACTTAAGTGGGCATCCTATATTTTTTCTGGCAATTCTAGCCCTAGAAGAAATCAGAGCATTGGGTCACAAAGGAGCCAGAATCATATACCATGAATATTTATATCTATATCTACATATTTCAGGTGTCATGGCACATGCCTGTAATCCCAGCTACTCAGGCTAAGGCAAGAGGATTGAAAGTTCAAGGCCAGCCTGGGCAAGTTAGTGAAACCCTCATCTTAAAAAAATATAGTGATTTATCACATCACAACTGCAATACTCACCCCAAGAATTTCTCTTGTGTAGTAGTACTTGTCGGCCTTCTCATATTTCAGGAAGGCATGTACAAACAGGAAAACATTCAACCCCAACCAACCAACCTAGAGGAAGAGGAAAACAGTAGAATTTGGAAAGAAGTAGAAAAGGAAGCAGTGTCTCCATTTTGATTACTTTGTGTTTATCTATTTTTGTTTTAAATGTATCCAATCCTGCCAGTATCTAATCTATTTTCAGAGTAAGTTAACACTTTGAGACATGCATTAGACACTAATGAGCAAGGTCAGCAATCCGAGGTCCATGGGCCAAGTCTGGCTTGTTACCTGTTTTCCGCAACCTGCAAGCTCAATTTTTTTGTTTTAATTTTTTAATTTGTTAAATTTTTTGCACTGCTGAGGATTGAATCCAGGTCCACATGCATGCCAGGCAAATGCTTTTACCACTGAATGTTTTGACAGTTCTAAACAGTAAAAAAAATAGCAAAAGAAGAATAATATTTCATGACATGGAAATTTTATGAAATTCAAATTTTAGTGACCATAAATAAAGTGTTATTGGAACTAAGCCACACCTACTCATTTCTGTAATGTTTATGACTGTTTTCGTGATAGGATGGCAAAGTTGAGTAGCTGGGACAGAAACCATATGGCTCACAAAGCCTAAAATATATACTATCTAGATTTTTACTGAAACATTTACCAATTCTTGGACTAGAGCTTTCATACTATTACACCTAAAAGATGGTAATAAGTGAATAAGTGAATTTCTGAAGAAACAAAGAATAAATTTAGCATCTATAACAATACCCATCTGAAAAGGGCTAAACCATTCCCAGATGGCCCTACCTCTTTAATTACATCCTGATTTTAGATTGTGAGTCTTTTTTAAAATTAACATATTGTTACTTCTACTCATTTTAGCCCTTAAGACTGCTTTTGCCTGTCCAAAGCTCTGACTGAATTGGCTAAGAGTGCAATTCGGAACCCACTGTTCATTGCCTTAGAGACTAACCAATTGAGCTCTAGCCCAAGTTTGGAGGTGCTGGTCTATAATTCAACAGGTCTCTATGGTACTGGGATGCCTCTGGAATATAGTCTTGGCATCAGGACGGGTAAGAACCATCTCAGCCTATAAGTAAAAGGCCTTTAGCCTAGGACATAGTTATTTCAGATTCACTAGATCTGGACCACTTGAAGACCTCTAACAGCAAAGCATAGTGATTCCAAGTGTGATATTGGAATCATACTCCAATTTCCAGCCCCACCACTTACTAGCTCTATGATTGAAGATCTGTGACTTAAGTTCTCTAAACATCAATTTCTTCACCCATAAAAATGAGGATAAAAGGGCTGGGTGTGGTGGAGCACACCAGTAATCCCAACAGCTCAGGAGACTGAGGCAGAAGAACCACAAGTTCAAAGCCAGCCTCAACAACTTAGAGAGACCCTGTCTCAAAATAAAAACTAAAAATGGCTGGGGATGTAGCTCAGTGATAAAGCATACCTGGGTTCAATCCCCAGTACCAAAAAAATTCACCTCATTTACCTTTCTTAGTGTAGTTACTAGAAAATTTAGCAATTACATCAGTGAGTCACAATATATTTCTAGTGGGCACTGCTGGGTCAAGATGATCTCTAAGATCACTTCCTTCTCAAACATTTAATTATTTTATGAAAAATTGATGACAGAAATATGAAAAGGAGAGAAACCAAATGCTCCATGGCAACATTTAGAAGTGAGATAGTAGAGAAAAGAAGTCAGAGAATGAAAACAAATTGAAATTCCAAGTATGGCAACAGGAACAATTGCATATACATTTTTTTGTCTCTGTTCTCTCATCTGGCCTAGGGTTCAAGTTTCTAAATGATAACTGGCCTTGATGAGCTCAATAATTGCCATAGACTCTTTCACTTTTGAATAATTTTACAAATGTTAACAAACATGATGTCTCCTGTGTTAACTAACATTCCTAACTAATAAGAAGTAAAACATCACTTACCAGAAACAAAACTGAAAACCAGTGGTTAACCACCCAGTTTCCCATTGTCAAGAAGTGGTTTGGAGTCTGTCTAGGCACAGGGCAGATTCAACAATCTGGATTCTGAAGAGGTTCTTCAAGGTTGGGGGACCTCTGTCCAGTTCTGAGTCTTTTGAGTCTTTAAGATGTGAATAGTGCACACCTACCCAGAAATGACTAAGTGTATGCTGCCTTCCTCCTTTGGATAGAACTTTGTTATCAGCTTAGGTAGACCAGCCCTACATAGGAGAACCACAGGGGTTTTCCCTCTTAAGGATTTCACAGCTTCAGGAAATAGCAATCTTCTGGGGTAAAAATATTCTTGCTCATCATCTTATCAACGTGACCTAATGTGAAGCATTATTTTCCTTGATAAGAGATTTGCTATGGTTTCTCATGAGAAAAATAATTAGGCTGGGATTATACTCAGATTACCTCAGGAGAAGCAAGAAGGGAAGGGTGTGTTTCAAAGAAGCTGTTTTGAGTTGAGCTTTGGGAAGAATTGTCCTATTTGCCAGCTGTTATTTGGACCCCAGTCTTAATAGCTCAGAAATTTCAGTATACTCATTTCTATGCAGGATGATATATGATTGATGGATATGACAATAGCTCTGAGGAAAACTTGATGGGCTGAAAAGACAAACAGAATAAGAGAAAAATAACAATATAAATGTATACCTTGGCTCAAAACAAGGGCAGGGCATTCAAAACAAAGGAGATAATTGTCTTCTAGTGTGATGGATTATCTAGAGTTGTGTGTTCAGCTCTGGGCACTATTTTTTTTTTGTTACCAGGGATTGAACTCAGGGGCACTCGACCACTGAGCCACATCCTCAGCCCTATTTTGTGTTTTATGTAGAGACAGGGTCTCACTGGGTTGCTTAGTGCCTCGCCATTGCTGAGGCTGGCTTTGAATTCGTAATTCTCCTATCTCAGCCTCCCAAAGTGCTGGGATTACAGGTGTGCGCCAGTGCCCCCGGCTTCTGGGCATGATATTTTTTCCTTTTTTAAAATGATGAGTTATACATGGAAGTGTATATAAAGCATATAAAGTGTATATAAAGCATATGTATGTACCTTAAATAATAATTTTAAAGAATGAATATTTATGTTCTCACCACTAAATTTTCCAGTGTTTTAAAGATCCCAGTGTGAGCCAGGCATAGTGATGCACACCTGTTATCTGAGCTACTCAGGAGGCTGAAGCAGGAGGATCAAGTGTCCAAAGCCAGCCTCAGTAACTTAATGAGGCCCTAAGCAACTTAGAGAAACCTTGTCTAAAATAATGAAGAGGGCTGGGAATTTGCTCAGTGGTTAAGTGCCCCTGGTTTCAATCCCTGGTGAAAGAAGAATAAAAAAAAATAGAGAGAGGAAGGAAGGAAAGAAGGAAGGAAGGGAGGGAGGGAAGGGAAGGGAAGGGAAGGGAAGGGAAGGGAAGGGAAGGGAAGGGAAGGGAGGAAGGAAGGAGGGAGGGAGGCAGGAAGGAAGATCCCAGTGTGTCCCTCCACCTCCTCCATCAGAAGCAACTTAAACTTTGGGTTAATCATTCCCTTGTTTTTCTTTATAGTTTTCCTAACTATAAGTGCATCTTTAAATGATATTGTTTAATTTTTCCTGTTTTGAACTTTTTATAAATGGAAACTAATTGAATATATGTATGTTTGTGATTTACTTCTTTGAACATTTCTTTTTTGATATTCATACATATCAGTCCATGTAGTTACAGTTCATTTACATTGCTATTTAAAATGTCAATGCATGAATATACCTTAATTTATTTATTCACTCTGCTATTGATGAGTATGTTGATGGAATAATGTTGATGGAATGACATATATGTACTATAGTCTGTCTAAGGTATATACTCAGGGGTGGAATTCTTGGGTCCTGAGATTTGCACATGTTCAACTTTATTACATAATGCCTAAATCTGTTCCAAAGTGTTCACATAAATGAACACTCCAGTGACTTTTGGATGAGAGTTGCACTTCCTAAACATGCTTACCAACACTTGGTATTTTCTAGATCTTATTAGTTGTTTTATTTTTTAATTTTTTTTCATTCTAGATAGACATAATACCTTTATTTTATTTATTTATTTTATCTGGTGCCTCACACATGCTGGGCAAGTGCTCTACCACTGAGCCACAACCCCAGCCCTTTCATTTCACTCTTAACACTATTTTCTGATAAATGGAAGTTCTTAGTTTTAATGTACTCTGATTACCAGTATTTTCCTTTATTTATGACATATACTTTGCATCTTGTTTCATAAATCCATTACTATGCAGAAATCAAAATAGTATCTTATATTTTAAGATATTCTAAAATTTTTATATTTTATTTTATATTTAAAATATTTCATATTTAAAATATTCTAAAATTTTTTATTTTTGATTGATTTTTCACATTTATGTATTGAATTTACCTGAGGTTGTTTTATTTTTATGTATGGTGTGAAAGTTTCAATGTGCTATTTTCACATGGAAAACTAATCATTTCAGCACTATTTTTGAAAAGTACATTTTCTTCTTTAATGTAAATATCATTTCTATCACGTATCAAATATCTACATGTAAGTTTTTTTTTTTTTTGGTACTGGGGATTGAACTCAGGGATACTTGACCACTGAGCCACATCCCCAGCCCTATTTTGTGTTTTATGTAGAGACAGGGTCTCACTGAGTTGCTTAGCGCCTCGCTATTGCTGAGGCTGGCTTTGAACTTGCGATTCTCCTGTCTTGGCCTCCCTAAGTGCTGGGATTACATGTTTGCGCCACCGTGCCCAGCTCCCAGCCCTATTTTTGTGTTTTATGTAGAAACAGGGTCTCACTGAGTTGCTGAGTGCCTCGCTGTTGCTGAGGCTGGCTTTGAACTCGTGATTCTCCTGTCTCAGCCTCCCTAAGTGCTGGGAATATAGGCGTGCACCACCACGCCCAGGTGTAAGCTTATTTTTGAACTCTCTATTCAGTTCTCTCATGCCACTGCCTTAATTCATATTAATTACTATGGTTTTATAATAAGTCTTAACATCTGATAGGACAGATTTTCCCACCTTGCTCTTCAAGAGTTCCTTGGATATTCTTGGCATTTTGTATTTTCCTGTAATTTTAATTCCTAAATACTGTATATATTTTTATGCAATTTTAAATTCTATACTTTTATTTTAATTGTGCTGTTATGCAAAGATGAAACTGGTTTTTTACATTGATTTTTATTTCCATCAACATTTCTAAACTCATTTGTCAATTCTAACAATATTTTTGTATTTAGTCTTTAAAATTTGCTATAACCACAGTCATATGTTGGGCTCTAATCATGGTTTTCTTCCTTCCCTATTCTTATTCTTACATCTTTTATTTTTTTCTTGGGTTAATGAGTTACTAGACTCAGTATAATGTCTAGTACAATGTTGAACAAAAGCAGTAATAGTGATCCTTTGTCTATTCCCAGTCTCAAAGAGGAGTCTATCTTCCACCCTTAAGTAGAATGTTTGGTGTGGGTTTATGTAGATACCTAGCTACAAATTCTTACTTAACTTTGTGTTAGTCACAAAAGAGAATATTTATTTTTAAAAAATAAAATAAATCATAGAATATTTTTAAGTTTTATTAAGTTATAAATTATATGCCATAAACTTCTTTCATTATAAAAGTACAGCTCCATATCCAACACATTTTGTAGTTATTTTTAAAAGCTGAAAAATCTCTTTAACATCACAAACCCTATAAAATAACATTCCATTAGATGCCTAATGCACATACAGCATAGTGTCACACAATGCTGAGTGAAACTGACACAGCAAGTGATAGGAGCATTTCTGGAAGCCATTCTTACACTAAAGTAGCTAGAAATCAGTTATTTATAGACAGAAATGTCAGAGAACCACACAGTGTATATTCTCCTAAACCCAGACTAAATGTAGCACCAACACAACTTCCTTTAACTGTTTCTGAAATGCTTGTGGCCATTCCAAGATCACTAGATGTGAGGGGAAGTGTAACAGGGAATTCAGAGTGGAAAGAGACAGCCTTTTTTTTTTTTTTGGTCCCAGGAATTGAACTCAGGGGCACTCGACCACTGAGCCACATCCCACAGCCCTATTTTGTGTTTTATGTAGAGACAGGGTCTCACTGAGTTGCTTAGCACCTCGCCATTGCTGAGGCTGGCTTTGAATTCGCAATTCTCCTATCTCAGCCTCCCTAAGTGCTGGGATTACAAGCTTGTGCCACCGCGCCCAGCTGAGACAGCCATTTTAACCACTTGTCATGAAAATATCTTACTTTTGCAAATTGTATAAAAACACTTGATATGGCAAAGACCGTACCTTTTATTTATTTATTTATTTATTTATTTGGTGCCGGGAATTGAACTCAAGGGTATTCAACCTCTGAGCCACATCCCCAGTCCTATTTTGTTTTATTTAGAGACAGGGTTTCACTGAGTTGCTTAGTGCCTTGCCATTGCTGAGGCTGGCTTTGAACTTGCAATTCTCCTGTCTCAGCCTCCCAAAGTGCTGGGATTACAGGCGTGCACCACCGCACCTGGCTAAGACCATATCTTTTTTAAAAAAACTAAAATTTTTCTGCGGGAGGGTGACCAGGATGGTAAATGATTTAAAAGCATCTGTATTAGGAGAAGTTAAAGATTTTGAGGGAATTTGGCCTGGAAAAAAAGATTTGTCATAGACATGAGTTTGCCATATAATTTTTTCAAAGGTTTAGATTGTGTTGTATATGGACCCAAGGAGTCTAAGAATGGAGGCTCTACAATAGCAAGGCCATTCAAACAGAGGCGTGGGAAGAAGGCATCTATGACCAAACTCTTGGGTTCCATTGAGGATGTGATGGCCAGCCCAAACAATCCACTCAGCCAACCCAGCAGTTTTACCAACCTCCACAAGCTCAGGACTAATAAGAAAAAAGTCTTTGTGAAGAAAGGAGCCATTGACTGAAAAATTCTGGTCAAAACTTGTTGAAGCTAGGCACAGTGGTGCACACCTGTAATCCTAGCACTTTGGGAGGCTGAGACAGGAGAATCGCAAGTTCAAAGCCAGCCTCAGCAACGGCGAGGCGCTAAGCAACTCAGTGAGACCCTGTCTCTACATAAAACACAAAATAGGGCTGAGGATGTTGTTCAGTGGTCAAATATCCCTGAGTTCAATTCCCGATACTAAAAAAAAAAACAAACTTGTTGATAGACCATCTACTTTCTCTGCAGAGTAAGATGTAGCCATGGTGAATATTTTTATTTGAAGAAAGAAAAGGCAGATTTTTAGGGGAAAACCTTCATCATATAAAGAATGGGGGGAAATACTGAGTTAAATGAGACAAATAACTTTTACAAGTGAAAGGAAGAATTTTTTTCCTCTGCCATCAATAAAACCTACATGCTATTATAAAAAAAGATCAGATGCTCTAAATTAACACATTTTTGTCCAATATAAAACAGCTTTCTAACACTGATGTTCAAAAAAGTAAAGATAGTGACTTTCCTCTTACTAGAGATATTCAAGGAAAAATGGACAATCCCTTGCTAACTATTTTATAGTAGAAATTTCATCACCAAATGGACAGTTAATTAAATATCTTCTAAGTATCCTCCAACCTTGAGATCCTGTAGTTCATGAGAATGACATATAATCCAGATGAAACTTTATGTTTTATCTAAAGGATTATAAATACCATGCTGAAATGGGTCCTTGTGTCTGTGGATAGGGGCTCCCATTTTCCAATATCAGAGTAGTAGGAAGACAATTGATAAGTTGGTGAGCATGGAATTTGAACTAAGACAGTCAGATGACCATAATGGAAAACTATTACTAAGCTGCTACTACAGGATCAGTTGAGCCTTTTCAAAATAAGATTATACCAGTTACTTCAAATTAAATGTTTATGCCTCAAATCTGGACACACTAAATTTTTACTGTCATTTCTCTTTTGTATTGATTCTCTAAGAATTGCTTTCCTTCTGTTGACATCAAACATATAATGGTCTCCCTCCACCCTGTGTTATTTCACCTGACTGTCTTAGTGTTTGCATTTCCCAGGTTTATAGATTATTTGACATTGATTAAATTTGAGGTTGACTGCTTCCTGGAGATATCTAGGGAGTATTTAAATGTCATCAGTAACTTATCCACAGCCATAACATAGGCTGTGGTGTTTTTGGAAAGACTTCCTGTAAACGGTTGATCCCACCCATGGTAGATGGATTCTTGTAAGTTGTAAACAAAGAGCCCTTCCCTGACTTGCCTGTACTCTCTTCTTCCTGATCACTTGTCCTTGTCATCATTTGTCCTAAACTTACCTTTGCAGTTATAATTCTTGTACACCTCTTCCAGGAATTAATATTTAACAGATGGTGTTGAATTACTTTTTAGTTTAAACATGTGCTTTGGACACCAAAAACAATTCTTCAGCCGGGCGCGGTGGCTCAAGCCTGTAATCCCAGCACTTAGGGAGGCTGAGACAGGAGAATCACGAGTTCAAAGCCACCTCAGCACAACAGCGAGGAGCTAAGCCACTCAGTGAGACCCTGTCTCTACATAAAACACAAAATAGGGCTGAGGATGTGGCTCAGTGGTCAAGTGCCCCTGAGTTCAATCTCCAATACCAAAAAAACAATTCTTCTAAAAATTTTTAAAAGAATTTGATGGGAGGCATTTTTAAAAGAAAATTTTAAGTAGTCATGATGGGAAAAAAGTGGTACTTCATTGTACTTATTTTATTGTTTAATTGGAATTCATAGAAGATGGTGTTGGGAAGATATTTTACTCCTTTTAGATTATAGAGCCTTTAAAGTTATTAATCTGAGCTGGGCGCGGTGGCTCACACTTGTAATCCCAGCACTTAGAGAGGCTGAGACAGGAGAATCGCGAGTTCAAAGCCAGCCTCAGCAACGGCGAGGCGCTAAGCAACTCAGTGAGACCCTGTCTCTACATAAAACACAAAATAGGGCTAGGGATGTGGCTCAGTGGTCAAGTGCCCCTGAGTTCAATCCCTGGTAACAAAAAAAAAAAGTTATTAATCTGTCCTCAATCACAGTGTCCAAAGTGAAATATCTGATAAAATAAGAATGATTGATGCATGTGGAATCATTTGAAATCAATTCTTTTCAGAATGTAGAAGCTGACCTCATTAAACTAGCCAGTCATAAAGACAACACAATATGATGGAACTGAGTTTGGCCCCCCAGCTCCCCACTTGTTACTAATGCTGCCTTGGAAAAGTCTAACTCTTCTAGACTTCAGTTCTTTCATCTGTAATTTAGTGTACTGGATGGATAAAGTATCCAAAGAGTAGCCTGTATTTTTATTGGTTCTTTTTTTGGTTATACATGACAGCAGAATCCATTTTGATATAATTATATAAGCATGGAATATATCTCATTCTAGCTAGAGTCCCATTCTTATGGGTGTACATTGTGGTGGAATTCACTGAGTAGTTTTCAAATATAAACATAGGAAAATTATATCAGATTATGTCTTTCCTTTGCTTACGGCTGCTTCCCTCCATCCCCCATTGTTTAATCTACTGCACCTCTATTCTTCCCCTCACTGCACTGCTTACTGCGGTTTAGCTCCCATATGTCAGAGAAAACATTAGGCATTGGGATTTGGGGGACTGGATTATTTTAGTTAGCATAATAGTCTCAAGATTCATCTATTTGCTGGAACATGTCATAAAGTCATTTTTTTAATTTTATTTTTTAGTTGTAGGTGGACAGAATATCTTTATTTTTTTTTTATTTTTATGTGGTGCTGAGGATCGAACCCAGTGCCTCCCGCGTGCTAGGCGAGCACTCTACCACTGCGCCACAACCCCAGCCCCATAAAGTAATTCTTTATGGCTGAATAATACGCCATTGTGTATATATACCACGTTTTCTTTATCCATTCATCTGTTGAAGGACACCTAGGCTAGTTCCATAGCTTAGCTGTTGTGAATTGAGCTGCTATAAACATTGATGTGGCTGTATCACTGTAGGATGCTTATTTTAAATCCTTCAGGTATATAACAAAAAGTGGGATAACAGGGTCAAATAGTTCTAGCTTAAGTTTTGGGGTTTTTTTTTTTCATACTGGAGATTGAACTCAGGGGCACTTGACCACTGAGACACATCCCCAGCCCTATTTTGTGTTTTATGTAGAGACAGGATCTCACTGAGTTGCTTAGCGCCTCGCCGTTGCTGAGGCTGGCTTTGAACTCGCGATTCTCCTGTCTCAGCCTCCCTAAGTGCTGAGATTACAGGCTTGAGCCACCACACCCAGCTATTCCGAGTTTTTTCAGGAATCTCTATAGTGCTTTCCAGAGTGATTGGAACAATTTGCAGTCCCACCAGCAATGTATGAGTAGAATTTTTTCCCTACATCCTCACTGATATTGGCTTATAACGACAGGCAGTGGTAATGAAGAGGTAGTGAGGCAGTATGGTATAGTGCTAACATACATCTTCTATGAATTTGAATTTAAAATAATTGTAAACAATAAAATAAGTACAATAAAGTACCACTTTTTCCTGTTTTTTAACATGGCAAAGGGAAATGAAGATCAGAAACAGATTCCAGAACCAGTCTACCTAGGTTTGAAGTCTGCCTCATTATACTTACCTGCAAAATGGGTTGTTGTGATAATGAAATGAGTTAAAACATGTAAAGCAAACAGAACAGTACCTGACATATAAAAAGTACTCCATAGTTGCTTGCTGTGATGATGATGATGATGATGATGGCAATCCCTAAGAAAATATAATAGAGGAGCTGGACTTGGTGGCACATGTCCATAATCCAAGCTACTTAGGAGGTTGAGGCAGGAGGATCGCAAGTTCCAAGACGGCCTCAGCAACTTAGTGAGGCCCTGTCTCAAAATTCAAAAACAAAAACATTTGAGGATGTGGCCCAATGATAGAGTCCCCCTAAATTCACTTCCCAGTATTATAATAATAATAACAGGAAGAAGAAAAAGAACAAGAGGAGGAACTAAACTCAATGTTACTATTTTGCCATTGAAAAAAGGAACAGAAACTATAGGTCAGAGACTATAATTAATAAAATGTAAGATTATGGAATCTTCATCATTCTCTTAAATCTGTCAGTTTTATCACTTGTTTTCTCCAGAATTTAGCAGATAAATCTGTTTTTTATTTTTTGTTTGTTTTGTTTTGTTCTGCTTTGATACTGGAGATTGAACTTAGTGGCACTCAACCACTGAGCCACATCCCCAGCCCTATTTTGTGTTTTATGTAGAGACAGGGTCTCACTGAGTTGCTTAGTTCCTTGCCGTTGCTGAGGCTGGCTTTGAACTCGCAATTCTCCTCTCAGCCTCCCAAAGTGCTGGGATTAGAGGCTTGCACCACCACGCCTGGTGCAGATAAATTTTAAAATTAAAAGAGTTTGTGTGTTTGGCTTCAATAGCAGCCAAGAAAGTGTGGAAGTGGAGAAACTATCTCATTCTGAAGCCAGGCTTAGACTGTTACCAATAGAAGCAAAAACAGGCTGTGTCCCTTTAGGTGGAAAGAATACAGAACATGGGAAGTGGCCCTACACTTGGAAAGGGGCCTGTGGACTCAATCAATGGTGGAAATATACATGTGATTCTGTCTTCCCTACTTCCCTCACAGGGTTATGGTGAGCATCAAATGAGCTGATGTATACAATAGTGCTTTATAAGCTGCTAAGTATTACAGGCACATTACTTGAATAGCACTGAGTACTTTTAGGTTACAACTGCCACATTGAAAATCTGCACTCAAAAGTGTGTGTGTAAGCCGGGCGCGGTGGCGCAAGCCTGTAATCCCGGCACTTTGGGAGGCTGGGACAGGAGAATCGCGAGTTCAAAGCCAGCCTCAGCAATGGCGAGGCACTAAGCAACTCAGTGAGACCCTGTCTCTACATAAAACACAACATAGGGCTGGGGATGTGGCTCAGTGGTCGAGTGCTCCTCAGTTCAATCTCCAGTACCAAAAAAAAAAAACTGTGTGTGTAGCCAGGCGCAGTGGCGCATGCCTGTAATCCCAGTACTTTGGGAGGCTGGGACAGGAGAATAGTGAGTTCAAAGCCAGCCTCAGCAATGGCGAGGCGCTAAGCAACTCAGTGAGACCCTGTCTCTACATAAAACACAAAATAGGGCTGGGGATGTTGCTCAATGGTCGAGTACCCCTGAGTTCACTCCCTGGTACAAAAAAAAAGTGTATATGTAGGGGCTGGGGTTGTGGCTCAGTGGTAGAGGGCTTGCCTTCCACATGTGAGGCACTGGGTTCGATCCTCAGCACCACATAAAGTAAATAAATAAAGGTATTGTGTCCATCTACAACTAAAAAAAAATTTTGAAAAAGTGTGTATGTAAAGCTGGACATGGTGGCACACTCCTGTAATCCCAGCAACTCAGGAGGCTGAGGCAGAAGGATAACAAATTCGAGGCCAGTCTCAGCAAATTAGCAAGGCCCTCAGCAACTTGGTGAGAATCTATCTCAAAATATAAATAAATAAATAGGTCTGGGGATGTAGCTCAGTGGTAAAGTGCCCCTGGGTTCAATCCCTAGTACTCAAAAAAAGTTATTAAAAAAAAGTGGGGGCTGGGGTTGTGGCTCAGTGGTACAGTGCTTACCTAGCATGTGTGAGGCTCTGGGTTCGATTCTCAGCACCACATATAAATAAGTAAATGGTTCTTTGACAATTAAAAAAAGTTTAGAAAAAAGTATGTATGTAAGACTTATTCAGCCCCAAAACAAAATTCAGGTCTCACCTCCTGCCACCCAGTATGAAAGATCAAACCCAAAGCCTTTCTCATGTTAAGCAAGTGCCCTACCACTGAACTGCATCCCCAATCCTTTTAATATTTTATTTTGAGACAGTTTCACTAAGTTGCCCCAGGTTGCCCTTGAACTTGTGATCCTCCTGCCTCAGCCTCCAGAGTAACTGAGATCACAGGTGTGGGCCACCATGCCCTGCTGGTTTCACCCTTTCTAATTGATTGAGCAAGTTCCACTTCTTCCAGGAAGCTTTCTCTGACCATCTCAGTAATTATACCACACCCTCTTCTAATTTTCATAGCAAGAGTTCCTCTTACCTCTTCTGCAGCCTTTGAAATCTTGTTATTTACCTTTTTCTGAATGAGTCCTTTCTCATCCACATTGCCCCTTAGGACAGAACACAAAGCTGTCTATGCACATTAAGTGTTCAATAAATATTTGTCAAGTTGTGGTGTGGTAAGCAGAACTATGTCTCCCCCAAATGTCCACATCCTAAGCCCTGGAACCTGTGAAAATGTGACCTTTGGCAAAAGGAAATGTAGGTTGCAGGTGGAATTAGGGTGACTAATCAGCTGACCTCAAAGTAGAAAGCTTATTGTGGATTTATATGAATGGGCCTTACATAATCACAAGAATCCTTAAAAAATAAAAAAAGGAGGCAGAAAAGGTCAGAGTGATGTGACAAGAGAACACAACCCGCTGTTGCTAACTCTGAAGATAGAGAAAGGAATCCAGGAGCCAAGGAATGTGGGTAGTCTCTAAAAACTGGAAAAGGAAAGGATATGGATTCTCCTCTAGAACCTCCAGGAAGAAAGACAGACTGCCAACACCTTGCATTTACCCGCAATGAAATTCATTAAAGACATCTGACATCCAGAATTGGACAATAATAAATTTATGTTGTTTTTAGCCACCAATTTTGTAGTAATTTGTTGTAGGAGCAATAGAAAACTAATGCAGGCATTAAGAAAGGATTTTTCTGCCGGGCGTGGTGGCGCACGTCTGTATTCCCTGCACTTTGGGAGGCTGAGACAGGAGAATCGCGAGTTCAAAGCCAGCCTCAGCAATGGCAAGGCGCTAAGCAACTCAGTGAGACCCTGTCTCTACATAAAACACAAAATAGGGCTGGGGATGTGGCTCAGTGGTCCAGTGCCCCTGAGTTCAATCCCTGGTAAAAAAAAAAAAAAAAAAAAAAAAAGAAAGGATTTTTCTGCGACCATATTTACTGCCTCCAAAATTCTGGCTGTATCTGGAACAGCAGACAAAGCTTCAAGTTGACAGAGCTAAAGACTAGCTGGCAACCCAAAACCTCTACCATGAACATCACAGGCACTATGAAGTAAATGATTTAGAAGGATTTTGGTTGTTTGAAAATCAGGATGTAAATTATAGGCCTTTTAAATAAGGGAATGACACTGCTTTTTAAAAACATTTCCCTTCACTGGGCACAGTGGCGCACGTCTGTAATCCCAGCACTTAGGGAGGCTGAGACAGGAGAATTGCGAGTTCAAAGCCAGCCTCAGCAATGGCGAGGCACTAAGCAACTCAGTGAGACCCTGTCTCTACATAAAACACAAAATAGGGCTGGGGATGTGGCTCAGTGGTCGAGCGCCCCTGAGTTCAATCCTCAGTACCAAAAAAAAAAAAAAAGAACATTTCTCCTCTAATTCAGTCCCCTCTAATTTCCTCCCCTTCTCTCTTCCCTGTTCTTTCCCTCTACTCTACTGATCTTTCTTCTATTTACTTATAGTCTTTTTAAAATGAGTGTCTTACAGATAGACATGATGGTGAAATTCACTGTGGTATATTCATATATGAGCATAGGAAAGTTAGGTCAGATTCATTCTACTGTCTTTCCCTCTCCCATCCGTCCTGCTTTCCCTTCCTTCCCCTTTGTTTACTCCACTGATCTTCCTTCTATTTTTTATTCCTCCCTTATTTTGGATTAGCTTCTACATATCAAAGAAAACATTCAACCTTTGACTTTTTTTTCTTCATATATACTTTTTTATTTTCTTGTTATACCTTCCCAAAACAGACATTCAACAGTAGTTAGAATGGCCATCTCCCAACATTGGAAAAAACAAAAAGAACAACAACAAAAAAACCAAAAAATACTGCACCCCGCAATGGGTGAACAAAGTAAAGAGGAATAACCTAGAGTTCGGCTGAGTAAGCCACTGTGCAGCCTTAAGTGGTGAGGTCTTCCAATTTCAGAGTGATGTGTCTTCAACTTGTATCATCATTTTAGTGGAAAACCATAATTTAATTTTGGTGAAATGAGATTCATCTCCCAACAGGAATAGTAACAGCATTCAATGAATTTCACATTCTTCTTTTCTGAACTGTGAGAAAATGAATGATAGCTAGAAGATCAATGGGATTCCAGCTCCAGCTGCAGATGGAATGACAGTATACCAGGACAAAACATCTATATTTTGATTTACAAAGCTAACAGCAATTTTAAATCTCCAACTTAATTACAGACCAACTACACCACAACCTTTTCAAATGGCAAAAATACAAAAGAAGTGTTACAAAAATATTTCAGAAAAAGTACATAGTCTAAGTGCATAGTAAATAAAAGCACTGAAAAATATCTTGCTAGGGGGAGTTCAACTTGGGAAATTTATTACCAAAGCTAAACAGTTTTATTTTACACAAACTATACTCAAAAATAGCTTTATGAGACTGATTTCTGGCTAAAAGTATCAAAGGGTTTATTAGTCAAGAAACAAATACCTTAACTGACAGGGTGCTTAGAAAAGAAACAAAGAAGCTGCCTATCCCAAAACTTCAGACTTACTAAGATTTCTTTAATACTACAGGACTAACATATCCCTTAATGGCAGAATGTGGCAATCATGGAATTAATTATTGCTAAAGTATTTTCAAATTAAAAAAAAAAGAAAAAAAAACCCAAAACCAAATTCACCTTGACAGTCTGACCACACACGTGTCAATTTACAATTTCAAGGTTATTTCACAAAACACCTACATGTACACAATAGGCTTCCGGCAGCATTTTTTTTCAGACAAATGTACTTTTAATTTATCCTGACATGCTATATAGGAATAAATTACACTAAAAAATTATCGTGAGTAAGTTTCCTTTCTCTTGGATGAGATAAAAAGAGAAGTGCATGCAAATGAGTGAAAGCGCGCACGCGCACACACAGGTAACTTATAGAAGCGGGGGTGGAGTGAGGGTAGATAGAGGGGTTAACAAGCACTTGAACTTCACATAGTCTGACTCTGTTCAAAGGTTCAGAGTCAACTGCTTAAAGTAATTTCATGAGTATTTTAAATAAAAACATCTTGTAGTCAAACCCTTTAATGCTTTCATTCTTACTCAAAATCAGTCTAGCTGTTAGTGGCAGCAGGAGTTACAATGCCAAGTTCTGGCAGCTGCAGTACCAGGTATTGTGCCTGCAAGTCATTAAAAAAAGAAGAAGAAAAAAAAGTGAAAGAATGCTTTTTCCTTCAGGCAGAAAGAAAAAAAAATTTTTTTAAAATCAAGAATTTATAACACTAAATATTAATAGACTTGTAAAGGAATATCATGTAACAAATGGCTTAAGTAGTCTATCAAAAAATTGGGGAGATTTTTATAGTGAGTCAGCAAGGCATTTTGTTGTTGAAAAAAAAAAACCTCATTTCCTTACAGAAACAATTTTTAGTTTTTAATGAGCTTGTAAACAAAAAAGCTCCCATTTCAAAATATAAACAAAATCCCAGATCGTACAGATGTTTGCAGTGATTACATGTATCTAAGGAACATACATACATGTTCAGTTGTAAGATGTTAACTAAATTTCTGTGACAAACATGCTTTTTTTTAAATACCAAGAACATTATAGAGTTAATGCAGAGTCCTAAGGATAATCTAGTAGTCACTAAGCTTTTCTTAAGTCTTCACTTTAGATGCTGTTATTTCTAGCACAGTAAGCCGGCAGAGTCTTTCATATGCTCAAACACTGGAATCTTTGGTTGCTACCATATCAGCTGGCTTGCAAACAAGAAGCCAACCATTTAAAGAATGTTTTAAGTGAACAACCTGCAAACCCCAGGGGTGGAAAAACCTTAAGAGTGCACAATTGTGAGCATTTACAACCATCACAACTGTGGCTGAAGACTGTTCATGCCGTTCTTCGGAAATGAGATATCAAAGCAGTATAGTTCAAAATGAAAAGTTTTAACAAAACAATTGGCATATGCACAATTTCTCCACCAATTTGAGTGTCAACAATTTAGTTAACTTTTCCACTTGAAAAAAATTAATAGAAAACTGGACACCATGTTTCACTATCTCAGTTAATATTCACAATTTCAGCGGCTACAACTCATGATACAGCATCAACAATGCTGCCCAGAGCCAGTTTATACTGAAATTAAGTTCTTTACACCAAGAAAATGGTTGTCCACAACCACTGGCTAGTGTACATATAAACTAAAATTTCTAGATTTGGGGAGAAACAAATGCTGCTCCAGTCATCTGCTCTGCTTCTTCTGTTCTTCAATTCATGCTTAGAAACCTGTGGGGGTTTGGGCCTGCTGAACCTGCCCACTGGAAGAGGCTGCTTGCTGTGCTGCTTTTTGCTTTAATATTGTCCAATCAAATGTGTAGTCATATTGGTAATTCAGGGTCCTGAAAAGGATGCGGAATAGCTGCCTCAGATACGTGTAATCCGGGGCTTCCTCAAAGCGCAGCCCACGACAATAGTTTAAGTACATAGCAAATTCTGCAGGAAACCCCTTACATAAAACTTCAACAGGAGTGGACATCTTCTTTTCACTAATCTTTTCATATTTTTGTTTTTTTGTTGCAGACTTCAGTCCTTGCCACGGCAGGCTGGTTCTATTAAAATACATCAAAACATATCCTAATGATTCCATGTCATCTCGGCGACTCTGCTCAATACCAAGATGTGCATTGATACTAGCGTATCGGGCAGTGCCAGTGAGGTTTTTATCTTCTCTGTATGGTATGTGTTGCCTTGTCCTGTTGTCTCTGTACTTTTTGGCCAAACCAAAATCAATAAGGAATAACTGGTTTAATAGTGAGAAAGATGGTTCCTGAGAAGTACTAACAGTCATGCTTCTTGTCCTCTTCCCCACTGGAGATTCTAAACACATATTACAGTGCCGCCCAATACCCATTAGGAAGTTATCTGGCTTAATGTCTCTGTGTATAAAATTCTTTGTATGCACATACTCAATTCTACTGATCATCTGGTCGGCTAACATAAGTACGGTTTTCATTGTGAACCTTCTTGAACAGAAATTGAAGAGGTTTTCAAGGCTGGGTCCCAGAAGATCCATGACTAGCACATTGTAGTCTTTTTCCTGACCATACCACCGTATGTGGGGGATGCCAACCCCACCTTGAAGAATCTTATAGAGTTTGTTCTCGTACAGCAAGTGGGGATGCCTGGCCTTCTGAGATTCTAGCTTCACTGCCACTTCCTCGCCGTTGGTGATGTTAATCGCCAGGTAAATTTCCCCGAAGGAGCCAGACCCGATCTTCCGTACCAGTTTATATTTCCCTCCGACAATGAATTCGGCCTTGGAGCCGCTGCTGCTCGCCATCCTGAGAGACGAAGATGGAGGCTGGGGCCAAGCCCCGACACCTCTGAGGGGAGGACGGAGGCCTCAGTGGCTTGTCCACCGGGCAAGGCTGCGGAGGAGGGCGGCAGGAAGTGGAAAACGGAAGCCTTTCCCAGCGTACAAGGCCCAGAAACGGCCAAGGGAAACCCGATCACCGCCGCTCAGTCAGGTTTCTTTTAGCCAGGCCGCAACTTGTGAGTGATTCTCGCGGTTACTTGGGCAAGACCAGTTGTTTCTGGGAGGCCGCCGCTGCCTAGCTTTCACAGAGACGTCGCGGGCTGGAAAAGGGGCACGGTGAGTTAGGTCGGCGATACCGCTGCCACCACTGCTGCCGGCTCCGGCCCGGGGGACCCCTCTCACTCCGCCGACGCCGCCATCTTGTTACTCCAGCTCCAGCCAACAACACAAAATGCCCCCAGTTCCCGGGAGCCGCTTCTTCACGGCGCAGAGCATTCTGGGAAAGGGATCTCCGGCTCTAGCCCCGCAGGGCCGGCAGTAAGAGCCAATCTTTGACTTTTGGGGACTAATAGTGAGATTCATTATGCTACATTCATACATGCACATAATTTGCTCCATCTCCTTCCCAGTGCCTTTTCTTTCCCTCCTCTCTTCCTTTACTCACATCCATTTGCTGATCTCCCTTCTTTTGTTATTATTATTAATTAGTGCATTTATGTGTGTGTGTGCACGCGCTCAGGATTCATTGTGGTTTATTCGTACTTGGACATAGAAAATAGTATATTACAAAAATAATACAGATTTCCTGTAGAAAACCTTGAAAGTCCATGTAAAGCATAAAGAAGGATATAAAAATTACCCTATCTCATGAAAAAAATGTTGTATTATAAGCATTCAGCTCATTTGGGGGGAAGGGACCTCTCCCAGAACAGAAAGCAAATATTGACATTCCCTTCCAGAGAGAATGAGATGAGACTGTCTGAATTTTGACAATTAAGCTGTGCTTACTATCAAGAAAAAGATTTTTGATTGTTTAGCCTTTGGACTCTGGTTTGGAGCTCTTCACCATGGGTCATTGAGGTCTCTTGATTAGACAAACAAGCAAATAAACAACAACAACAACAACAAAAAACCAGAAGAATTAGGCTATGGATAGAGAGGAGGTACCCTGAAACCCAAGAAAGACTTGGAGTAGGGAAGAAGAAAAAGAATAACTAGATGGATTAGGGAAAATGGTCCAGGTGCTCTAGGGCTCACTCCTAGAATGCCATCCTCACCTATTAAATGTAGTAAGAGAAAAGTCATGCTAAAGGGCAACAGCTGAACCCAGGACCTGTACTTCCTGGTCCTCTAGTCTGCACATGGACAAAAACATGACTATTCTGCCTCAGCTCTTTACGAGTTAATCATTCTGTGGGAGGGACATCAATAAGTTTTTTGTTGTGGTAAAATACACATAAAATACATAGTTTTAACATTTAAAAGTCTACAATTTGTGATATTTAGTACATTCACAATGCTGTGCTATCATTGCCAGTATCTGGTTGTAAAACATGTTCATCAACATGAATGGAAACCCCATACACAACTATAATAACCCCAGCATTTTGGGAAGCTGAGGCAGGAGGATTACAAGTTCAAAGCTAGCCTCAGCAACTTGAGGCCATAAGAAACTCAGCGAGACCCTATCTCTAAATAAAATACAAAAATGGCTAGGGATATGGTTCAGTAGTTCAGTGTCCCTTGGTATCAGAAAGAAACGGGGTGGGGGGGGGAGGAAATCGCTCCCCATTCCCACCTCCCTAGCAACTGTTTTTGGCTTTCTGGTATCTGCTTCTGGCCTGTATGGATTTATCTATTCTGGGCATTTCATGTAAATAGAATCATGCAATATATGATCACATGTGACCTTTTATGCCTGGTTTCTTTCCTTTAGCACAAGATATTCAAGGTTCATCCATGTTCTAGCATGTATCAGAACTTCCTTTGCTATGATTAATGATATTACATTCTATGGATATACTAAATTTTGTGTATTCATCCATTTATGGCACATTTGGGGTCTTCCATCTCTTACCTATTATGAATAGTGCTGTTATTAACATTTGTACATGTTTTTGTTTGAACACTTGTTTTCAGTTCTTTTGAGTATATACCTAGGAGTGAAATTGATAAGTCATACGGTAATTCTGTTTAAATTTTTGAGGATATGCCAAACCATTTTCCATAGTGGATGCACCATTTTACTTACAAAAAGATTTGCTTTGTCACTAACCACCTATCCCATGCAAATGTGTCTCTACAATACCAACAAATGCCCATTGTTGGGGGTGATGCTCTTCCATAGGTCTCTTTGCTCCTAAAAATCTTTATGGCTATGCCAAGAATGCAAGGCCCTAAACTTTTACTCAAGCCATATCTCAAGTTCTATTTGCAGTTAGCAGCCTTGAGAGATGAAGTAATGTCTCCACACAAACAGTGGGCTTGCTTCTGATTGCTATAAATCAGTGAATCCCTCAAGCTGAGTGTTTCTCTGCCACAAAGCAAAACTATTCTGTGTGTAGCATCCACCTGGCCCTCCTCTATCCTGATGACATCTCCCCTGTGGGATTTGAAAGGCAGGAGGAACCAGTGCAAATCAACTTGAAGCTCATGCTGCTTGCTGTGCTATGGATAATAGAGTCCTTAATTTTTGACCCAAGAGTCTTGTGTCTTTGCCAGGATTCATGACACAAGTAGTTTCAATTACTCACTTATAAGTAGGGTAAAAATCCCAGACTCTTCAGTTCTCAATACTTATAAGTCTTCAATGTCTATCAGGGTTGTGAAGATGAGCTTCCACATCTGTTCTAGAAGAGCTTCCACATCTGTTTTAGAAAAGCTTTTGAACTAAGCAAGCTTAAACACCAGGGCTGGGGCACAGCAACATAGTCATTAAAAATGGCTTTCTTACCCGGACACAGTGGCATATGCCTGTGATCCTAGCACTTGGGGAGGCTGAGACAGGAGGATTGCAAGTTCAAAGCCAGCCTCAGCAAAGGCGAGGCGCTAAGCAACTCAGTGAGACCCTGTCTCTACATAAAACAAAAAACAGGGCTGGGGATGTGGCACAGTGGTCGAGTACCCCTGAGTTCAATCCCCAGTACCAAAGAAAAAAAAAAGAAAAGAAAGAAAGAAAATTATGTAAGAAGTTTTAGTTCTACCATGGAGAAATTAAAGGAGACTTATTATGTGAATATGGGTCAAGTAATATCAGGATACTTAATGCTTCAGTGAATACCATATAATATACTATTGTCTGCAAGGGAAGCTTCACTCAGATCTCTGTTGCTTTCATTGCTTTGGAATTGCAACTTCTTTGGACCTTACCATGAACTATCTGGTTACTTGAGAGTTCTATGCCCCCTCTCCCCCATCTAAAATAAGACAATGTTGCTTTTAATGAGACCAGAGCAAATGGGAGGTAAAGAGTGTAAGTAGGTCAGTTTAGCAGCCTCCTCAATTGTGTGGTGTTTTTGAGAAATTTGAAATGATATTCCTCCTCGTCATCTCACTAAAAAATAACTCTTTCATTAGCCTGTTGTAAGGCAGGAAATCCCTATCATCAAAATTTTCCCTTTGAGCAAAAGCATTGTCCCCAGAGGCTGTGGTTAAATCCCCTTGTTATCTTGTGGTGAAGGGGTAAGGAGCTGGTCTTCTGTCCAGGGGGGAGAGAAGGAAGTAATTTATCAACCCACTATCATATTTTCTCAGAGAGCACGTCCAAGGAGAAAGGAGCCTAGGAGAGTT
>CM053417.1:44862042-44890222 GCA_028644305.1 Xerus rutilus | reverse complement strand
GGCTCAAGCCTGTAATCCCAGCACTTAGGGAGGCTGAGACAGGAGAATCGTGAGTTCAAAGCCAGCCTCAGCAACGGCAAGGCGCTAAGCAACTCAGTGAGACCCTGTCTCTACATAAAACACAAAATAGGGCTGGGGATGTGGCTCAGGGGTCGAGTGCCCTTGAGTTCAATCCCTGGTACCAAAAAAAAAAAAAAAAGAAAAGAAATGCCCATGAAATTCAAATGAAAATCAAGCAACTCCTGAGCAACCCAGCCCATGCCCCTGGCCTATACCCGTACCTGCAAAATTTGCCTTGATACAAGGGAAATACACAAATGCTAGAAAATCTGATGTGAAATTGTGTGACTCCACCCAGACTCCTTCTCTAGTCCAGCCCCGAGCTACTGTCCCTTTATAGATATTAACATCCAGACAAATGGGTTGCTGTCTCTCCCTCTGGAGATGGGCTGCTTTCTCCCTTGAATGTGTATTCCTTGCTTTACCCTAAAAGGCATCTCTCCCTTGAGATAACCCATGTTTTTCCTTGAATGTGCCTCTGCTTCCCTAAATAAATCTATGTCTCTGATGGGCACCTGCTGTAATTCTCCTGAGTCGAGATGCCTCTCTCCCACAATTCCTCCTGTGACAGATGGACTATCATAGAATAAGAGAGAACTAGAAACTTTATCAATGCAAACCTTGTTACAGTTTGGCTCTAAAATGTCTCCCAAAAGCTCATGTATTGGAGGTTTGGTCCCCAATGCAGCAGTATTCAGAGGTGCAACCTTTTAGAGGTTATTGGATCCTGAGGCTTCTGACCTCATCAATGAATTAATTCATTTATTGATTCATAACTTGATGGGTTTGGGGGGAGGGACTTTGTTATAAAAGTGAACTCTGCTTTTCAGCTGCCGTAAGGTGTGCATCTTTCCTCTGCTGCATGCTTCTGCCATGATGCACAGCCTTGCCAAAGACCTAAAAATAACCAAAGAGACGATGGTATAAAACCTCCAAAATCATGAGCCAAAGCAAATCTCTCTTCCTTAAAATTTGATTATCTCAGGTATTTTGTTACAGCAACACAATCAATCATGTGCAATCAGTGGACCTTGTTTGGATCCTGATTTGAATAAACTATAAAAAGCCATCTTGAAAACAATTATGAAAATTTGAATATGGACTGAGAATTAAGAAATTATTGCTGGGCTGGGGCTGGGGCTCAGTGGTAGAGTGCTTGCCTCGCATGCGTGAGGCACTGGGTTTGATCCTCAGCACCACATAAAAGTAAATAAATAAAATAAAGATATTGTGTCTATCTACAACTAAAAAAAATTTAAAAAAAGAAATTATTGCTAACTTTGGTCAACATGATAGCATAGTGGTATGTTTTTTTAAAACAACCTTATCAGTTATAGATGTATACCAAAGTGATTTCTATGAAATTTTCTTTAAAATCCTCCAGTCAGGTGAAAAGAAAAAAAGGACTAAAGGATAAATGAAATAAGATTAGCAAAGTGATAATTATAGAAGCTGTGATGGTACATAGAGGTTCATTATATTATACTTTCTTCTTTGATGTATGCTTGAACATTTTTATAATAAAAAGATGGAAAATAAGTCTGGAGTACAGATATGAAGTCTGGATTCTATTCTTTCATTTGCCCTTAAATAGCTTTGAAATTCTGGCCAGTCATTTCATTATAGTACCTCAACTCCTTCCTCAGTAACACAGACATTATAACCAGTTAAAATTTATTGTGTCTATTATATGTCCAGAATTATACCAAGTAGTATATGAGAATAAAGGAAATGTATATATTGTACTTATATGCTTGCTTATTCTTGAAGCATCAGGGTAGGAGAGGAGGAGCAGCAGGAGAGGAAACTGGGCTTTTGGAAATATAGAATATTATAAAAGAAGAAAATCATCATCTATAATTTTACTACATAGCAATAACAAATTAAGATCTTGGTCAACATTTATATAACTTCTAGGCATTTTCTATAAATACAACATATGCATGCCTTATTAAAAAATAAAATTTGGACCACACCATGTGTGTTCTTTTGTAGCCCAGTTTGTGAGAACGAGTGTGTATACTATTATATCCCATGGGTAATCATACTAAAGTATATGAAAGCATCATAGATATGTCAACATGACCTAGTTTCATTTTCTTCCCACAGCTGTTTCATTAACTACAGTCTTTTAATGAATATGTACCACATGTGCCAAAGGAATAGTCATCTCTGGATTGAACTCTTGCAGCTGGTCTCCTGATTTCTCCTTTTACCCTCCTCTAATTCATCTGTCACACAAACACCAAAGTGATCTTCCTGAAACAGCCCTAACAAAGTCACTCCTCTTCTCAGAAACCTTCAGTACAAGAGGTTCTTTATTGTGTGCTCCCATTTACTTGACAGTCTCAAAAGACAAAACAGGAAGGAAGGAAGGAAGGAAGGAAGGAAGGAAGGAAGGAAGGAAGGAAGGAAGGAAGGAAGGAAGGAAGGAAGGAAGGAAGGAAGGGAGGGAGGGAGGGAGGGAGGGAGGGAAGGAGGGAGGGAGGGAGGGAGGGAGGGAGGAGGGAAAGAAGACAGACAAAAACAATAGGAACTGAGATTGGTGGTTGCTCGTGATTAAGGGTATGAAGTGGATATGACTATAAATGGATAGCACAAGAAATTCTATGGAGTATTGGAATTGTTCTGTAATTTGATTGTAGTGGTGGTGACATAAATATATGCATGTGTTAAATTTCGTAGAACTGTATATTATCACAAAATGTCAATTTTTCTGTATGATAATTTTTAAGTCATTTATGTTTCTCCCATTGCTTACAAATTCAAATTCAGGATTCCTAGTCAATACATTTCAAGCCGTGTTTTCCCCATTTTTCAGTGTAATTTTCCAACCTCACCTCTAACTGTGCCTCATCCCTAAAATACATTCTAACCACTGTAACTACTTGCTGGTCAGTGAATATATGTGTCATGATCTTTGACACCTTTATCTGCCAAAAATGTACCCCACCCACCACCACCAATGGAAATCCTATTTATTTTTCAAGTCTTAGTTCAAATCTCACATCCAATGTGTACCTCTCTTCACCTCCTCAGGCAGAATTGAATCTCTTTCTTCAGTGCTCCCCCAGTACTTTGCTTACATCTCATTGCCTGATAGTGCCCCAATGACTAAGCAATAAAACCCCAAACCTCACTTAGAAGTATTCACTGTAGCCAAACATTTGCATTCCTTTAGTTGGTGTCTCAGTACCCAATGCCTCACTGATTTCTAGGCCAGGCTACACTCAGAGACTTTACATTTGTTTTGCTATTTACTTACCCATTCTTTAAACCTCAGGGGTTTCTTTGGTTGTTGTTTTTTGGTACCAGAGATTGAACTCAGGGGCACTCGACCACTGAGCCACATCCCCAGCCCTATTTTGTGTTTTATGTAGAGACAGGGTCTCACTGAGTTGCTTATCACCTCGCTGTTGCTGAGGCTGGCTTTGAACTCACAAATCTCCTGTCTCAGCCTCCGAAAGTGCTGGAATTATAGGCGTACGCCACAGTGCCCAGATCTTAAACCTCAGTTTTCAACTTCATTCTTTTTTAAAATATTTTAGTTGTAGATGGACACAATACCTTTATTTTTTTATGTGGTGCTAAGGCTCAAACCCAGTGCTAGGCAAATGCTCTACCACTGAGCCACAACCTTAGCCCCTCAACTTCATTCTTAATTAAACAAACTCCTGCCTTCCTGCTGCGGCACTGAATTCCTGTCTTGATCCCCTAAACACATGATTTTCCATGCCACTCCCAGTGAAGTTCTAGTTTTGTCACCTGGCTATGCCTATTCAATCTGACTCTTGTATATGAGAGACAGAGAAGCCTTGTCTAGCAAGTGTGGGTACCTTGTGGTTGAGATGAGGAGAAGGAATGTCTCATTGGCAAGTGAGACAATCCAATACGGAAGAACAAATTGAGGAGTCAAGTGAGACAGGCAGAGGTTGGAAAACAGAAGCAGAGCCAATTGGGTCAGGAAAGCAAGAAAGTAGAGCCCGAAACCAAGAATATGAGCATAAGGCAGGAAATCTCTAGAGTAGGCTAAGCCATAGGTTGGTTTGGGTAATGTTTTGTGGAAACCAGTGTACAAAAAGTGGCTGTCAAAGAAGATGCCAAGAGACCAAAGAAAGAGGCAGACAAAGCCAGAATTGTACAAAATGCACTTTATTGGGGACTCATGGACAGAAGTGTGTTCTGGGCTAAAAAGGATCCCTGCACCTTGTATCAGGAGAAAGTGGTGTGTATACTAAACTATACAAAAGTGGGCCACAATCAACTGGAATTTACCAGAGCTTTATCAGAAACTATTTAAATCTTCAGTTCAGGCATCAGTGCCAGGCAAAAAAAAAATGTTTAGATGACTGTTTTGACAACTTTGTTTCTCCTATAGGGTTTACAATGCAATCCAGGGTCACCTGGCAGGCAAGATGACAGTTTCAACCAAGATGGCTGTTGTCATGTCAAGCTGGATTAGGATCCCTTTAGGTAAATATTAGAAACAAAGGCCTTTTGCCTGTTTCCTTCTGTGTCTGTGTCATGTGTAAATGGACTTGCTCCCATTTTAAAAAGATGAAAAACATGCACTGACTTCAGTACTAGCCAGTCCAGATCATGAGTCCCAACATCTACAGGAGGTAGCATGGTAAAATGGAAAGATTATGAGCTTTGGTATCAGAAAGTTCAGAGTTTAGATTCTGGCACTTTGCCTTAGTAGTTGCACAGCCTTTGGCAAAGTCACTCTCAAATTTAGTTTCTTCATCTGAAATACAGAGATTGATAGCACCTATTTCACAAGATCATTGTGAAGATAAAAGTCAAACTACATAAATGATCCAGCATGGACCTTGGTATCCAGTAAGCACTCAACAGATAAACCTCTTCTTTCAAGGGCACCTACCATAACTAGCCTTGTATTTCTGTTTAGTTATATGAAGCATGTGTATCTCCTGCCAAATTTGAAACCTGTTGAAGGCGCACACTACATGATTGTTTTCATTATACTTTTACTTTTTAAAGTAATATATTTATCTGATTACAAGTATCATATAAAGTTATACAGAGTCCAAATATTGCAAAATACTTAATACAGGAGAAATCTCCAATAATCTCCCCTACCTCCCCAAAATGAGAACTGCTAAAGCTTAGAAAATTTTCCTTCAATTCCTCCCATCCATATTGTTGTTGTTGTTGTTGTTGTTTTACAAAAGTAGAAGCATTGTTAAACTTGATTCTCAAGAGAAAAAGAAAGAATGTTTCATACAAACTGAGTGAGCCTCTGTCAAGATTTTATTTAACTCATTGAGGAAGAAACCAGCAGGATGGCAAAGTCAGCTCAAAAGAGGATATGAAAACTCATGTTTTTACATATAGTCAGTTTAAAACGGAATTCTAAAATAAGATTGATAAGTTAGAATCAAAACTGATTAATGTCCTAAAGGGCAATTAGAACCAAACCATGGCTTTTTTTTTTTTTTTTTTTTTGGTACCAGGGATAGAACCCAGGGGCACTTATATTTTGAGACAGGGTCTCACTAAGTTGCTGAAGCTGGCTCTGAACTCACGATCCTCCTGCCTCAGCCTCCTGAGTTGCTGGGATTACAGGCGAGTGCCACTGTACCTGGTTTCATGGCACTTAAAAAAATTAACACAGTTTAATGGTTTTCTTTCTATAAAGATGCATTTTTTGATACCAGAGATTGAACTCAGGGGCACTTGACCACTAAGCCACATCCTCAACCCTATTTTGTGTTTTATGTAGAGGCAAGGTCTCACTGAGTTGCTTAGGCCTCGCTAAGCTGCTGAGGCTGGCTTTGAACTTGCAATCCTCCTGTCTCAGACTCCCGAGACACTGGGATTACAGCATGCACCACCATGCCTGGCATGCTGCAGGTTTTTTTTTAAAAAGACTTCTGTTTTAGAGCAACCTTAGGTTCACAGCAAAATTGAGATGAAGGTACAGAGATTTCCAATATACCCTTCCCACACACATGCATAGCCTCCTCCATTATCAAGATGCCCCACTAGAGTGCCTATTTGTTACAAATGATGAATGAGCTTATATTAATACATCATTATCATCCAATGTCCACAGTTTACATTAGGGTTCACTCTTGGTATATGTTCTATGGATTTGGACAAAAGTTTAATGATATGTATCCACCATTGTGGTATCATATAGAATATTTTCACTGTCAAAAAAACAAAAAACCTGTGCTCCACTTAATAATCCCTTCCCCTTGCCCTAATGGTGTTGTTTGTTTGTTTTGTTTTGTACCAGGGATTGAACACAGGAACACTCAACCACCAAGCAACATCCTCAGGCCTTTTTAAATATTTTATTTAGAGATAGGGTCTTGCTGAGCTGCTTAGGGCCTAATTTGCTGAGGCTGGCTTTGAACTTGCAATCCTCCTGCCTCAGCCTCCCAAGCCACTGGGATTACAGATGTGCATCACCATGCCTGGCTAATGGTGTCTTCTTTAGGTGGGTAGAAAATAGTATCATTGTGTCTTGGTTTTACAGAATTATAAAAAGACTAGACCCTAGTTGATTATGCTAAATCACAATTCTCTAGATCTAGAGAGTCAGATGACTCTTAGGCCTGCTAAAAAATGTGCTTAATGTGATGTTAAAGCATCAAGTAATCATATTTACTTGTATACTAGCTGCTGGTGTTGTTGAAACAAATTAGCACAAACTGGGTGGTTTAAAACAACCTACATTCATTCTCTTGTGGTTCAGGAGGTCAGATGTTGGAAATCAGTTTTACTAGGCTAAAATCAATGTGTGTGTCAGCAGGGCCGCATCCCTTCTGGAGGTTCTAGGGAGACTATTTCCTTGCTTTTTGCAGTTTCTAGAGCTGCATTCTTGAATTCCTTGGTTTGTGTCCTCTTCCTCCGTTGTTAAAGTGAACAGCAGCCAGGTGCTGTGGTGCATGCCTCAAATCACTTTGGGAAGCTGAGACAGGAGGACCGCGAGTTCAAAGCCAGTCTCAGCAAAAGAAAGGTACTAAGCAACTCAGTGAGACCTTGGCTCTAAATAAAATACAAAATAGAGCTGGGGATGTGGCTCAGTGGTGGAGCACCCCTGAGTTCAATCCCCAGTACCTCCTGCCCCCAAAAAAAAGCCAACAGCAAATCCTCTTCAAATCTATCAGCCTTCATCTTCTTATAAGCTTCTCTCTTATAAAGACCCTTATGACTACTTCAGGCATAACCAGGTAACTTATTTCAAGGTCAACTGATTAGAAACCCTAATTCCCCTAGCCATGTAACATAACATATTCACATGTTAAAAGGAATAGGAGCTGGGCACGGTGGCACAAGCCTGTAATCCCAGCACTGAGGGAGGCTGAGACAGGAGAATCGCGAGTTCAAAGCCAGCCTCAGCAATGGTGAGGCGCTAAGCAAGCAACTCAGTGAGACCCTGTCTCTACATAAAACACAAAATAGGGCTGAGGATGTGGCTCAGTGGTCGAGTGCTCCTGAGTTCAATTCCCAGTACCAAAAAAAAGGAATAGGATATGAATACCATGCGGGGGTGGGGGGGGTTGGTGGGGGTCATTATTCTTTCTACCATACCCTTGTTTCCAAATTTGAATGATTCTTTATAATCTCATCTTACATTTTATTCAACTTGGATTTTGTCACTTAACACTCTGCACGTGATGTATACATCTACCCCACTCTTTTTTTTATGTACTGGAGATTGAACCCAGGAGCACTTAACCACTGAGCCACATCCCCAGCCCTTTTTTTAATTTTATTTAGAGACAAGGCCTCACCAAATTGCTTAGGGCCTCGCTAAGTTGCTGAGGCTGGCTTTGAATTCACAATCCTCCTGCTTCAGCCTCTCAAATTGCTGGAATTTACCCCACTCTTCTTTTTTCTTTTTTTTTTTTTTTTGGTACTGGAGATTGAACTCAGGGACACTCAACCACTGAGCCACATCACCAGCCCGATTTTTTGTGTTTTATGTAGAGACAGGGTCTCACTGAATTGTTTAGCACCTCGCTGTTGCTGAGGCTGGCTTTGAACTCACGATTCTCCTGTCTCAGCCTCCCTAAGTGCTGGGATTACAGGCATGCGCCACCGCGCCCAGCTACCCCACTCTTCTTAATGGCTAGATAGCATTCCAATTATAGAACTGCCAGAGTTTAATCATGAAACTCACAGATAAAAATTTATTACCAGTTTTCACCATTATAAACAGTGGTGCAATGAATATCCCTGTACGTATCTCTTTGTACAATCATGACCATATTTCCATAGGAAAAATTCAAAGGGGTTAAAATTCTAAGACAAAATGTATGCACATTTTGACAAATCCCCATTCAACAAATGTGTGGCAATATTCTACACTCATAGCAATAGAGTGCCTGTTTTTCTCCAACATTACTTACACTATATATTTGGGATTCTTTTTTTTGGTACCCGGGATTGAACTCAGGGATACTCGACCACTGAGCCACATCCCCAGCCCTATTTTGTGGGGTTTTTTTGGTACCAGGGATTGAACTCAGGGGTACTTGACCACTGAGCCATATTCCCAGCCCTATTTTGTGTTTTATGTAGAGACAGGGTCTCACTGAGTTGCTTAGTGCCTCACTCTTGCTGAGGCTGGCTTTGAACCCGCGATTCTCCTGTCTCAGCCTCCCTAAGTGCTGGGATTACAGGCTTGAGCCACCACGCCCGGCTCAGAAATCATTTATTGACCCCATCTCTGCCTCCTTTTCTACTCAGTAAGACTTGTCCCTACACATGTGCCCTGTGCTAAGATTTTGGGGATGGGGAAGCTTGGGTTAGGGCTCAGTGGTAGCATGCTCGCCCAGCATGTGCGAGGCACTGGGTTCAATCCTCAGCACCACATAAAAATAAAATAAAGATATTCTGTCCACCTGCAACTAAAAAATAAATATTAAAAAAATATTTCAGAGGGTCAAAAAGATCTGTCCATTAAAGACATGTTTGCCAATGGAAGGGGGTACTTCCCCTGCCCACTACCTCATGTTCCAAAATTCTTTCTTCTGTATATCTGGAAGATTTCTGTGGAACAGAAAAGCCACCACCTATAAGAGGTTTTGGAAATTAATTTACATAATGTATCACTACAGTCTCCTTGGGTGATGGTAGCAGGTTTTTCAAGTTGGAAGCTACTCCACACCCTTCTCCCTCAATTCTCTGCATTCCTACCACATTAAGTCACTGAGGTTGGAGGACATGGGGGAGAGAATTTTGCTTTGTCCAGTACTGAGGCACACTTTTCTGCCTTGTGCATATTCTCTTTGTCTGTAATTGGTCTACCTGTCTGAGTGTATGTGTTTGTGTGTGTGTGTGTGTGTGTTTCTTTGTTTCCATAGTATTCTCCTCTTAATTAGCTGATTTACATGGCTTTTATGGACCAAATTCTTGTTCCATGCTGATTCTGCTCTAAATCAAAGGCATGTTAACAATTGAGGAGAAATTCTTATTTGAATTCCAAAGAGGTAATGTGTTCTTCTAGAGGTCTGATAAATTATTTCTTTCAAGTTTACCTCAAATAACAGAAGTAAGTGTGAGCTTTATATGACAATCAGCTAAGTCTTTTTGGAAAAATGGAATGAGGGAGCTGGGTTTGTAAAAGAAAATCTCTGTTGCTCCAAAGTAAGTCCCAATATTCTCCTCCAAATTAAGTAGCCAATCCTTTTAGCTCCAAACAGCAGCTGAAGTTGGGAAAACCACACTAGTCATGCCAGGAAATAGAATAATTCTATTCTCTTGCTACTTAGAAGAGGGAGCTCCCTCAATATATATAATGTCCTGACACTGGATAATAAGAGGGGAAATTGTTATAGGTATGTATGAATATGTAACAACAAATCCCACCATTATGTACAACTATAATGCACAAATAAAAAAATATGAAAAAATAGCCAGGCACGGTGGTGCATGCCTGTAATCCCAGTGGCTCGGGAAGCTGAGGCAGGAGGATCGTGATTTCAAAGCCAGCAACAGGAGGATCATAAGTTCAAAGTTAGCAACAGTGAGGCACTAAGCAACTCAGTGAGACCCTGTCTTTAAATAAAATACAAATAGGACTGGGGATGTGGATATATATATATGAAAAAATAGGAGGAGAAATGCCTAAAAATAGATTATTTTTAAACTTTTTTAAAAACAGACCTTTATAGTTACACATAGTAGTTGGATTCATCCCAAAAAACTCATACATGCATAGAATTCAAATTCAGTTCATGATCCCTTGCTTTTCCTCCTTCCCTTCCTCCCCTTCCTCCCCTCCCCTGTTCTCCTTTCTCTACTAGACTTCCTTACACTCATCTATCTATACTTGATTGGTTCTTTTTACTTATGCATACAGGTGAAATTCCCTGTGGTATATTAATATATGCACACAACGTGATTTTTCAAATATTTTTTAGTTGTCAATTGACCTTTATTTTATTTATTTATACGTGGTGCTGAGAATCAAACCCAGTGCCTCACACGTGCTAAGCAAGCGCTCTACCACTGAGCCACAACCTCAGCCCCATAACATGATTTTTTTAAGCATTCATTCTGCACTGCCTCCTCTTTCCCATCCCTCCATTTTGCCTCTCAATCTCTTTCTTCTACATTACTGGTCTTCCCTTTATAAAGATAAATTCTTAGCATGATCCCAAGAGTAAAATTGGATAGGGAGAGAAAGCCTTAGGTCGGAATGTTTATAATTTATTGAAGCATTGGGAGTGGCCAAAACTGTACATGGTACTAGGAAGACTTGCTCACTTTCTTGGTCTGGGGGGAAAACATTAGTTAGGTAAATATTGGAATACTTGGTCCCAATAGGCAGTGGCCACAGTAACCTCAATTTCTTGGTTACTTTAGAGGCATCCAGCTTACATTCCCACCATGAGATGTAAACATGAAAGGTAAACATTGAGATAAATGAGAAAGGGAGATGTGAATTCATTCATTGATTCTGAGAATGGTCAGAGGGGTTGAGAAACCCATATCCCTTGTTAGAAAGTAAAGTCCTGCAAGCAAAAACGAGTACCTATGGTAATTTAATGTGATCTGGGTTCCCTTCTCCACCTTCACTCTACTTTGGCATGTTAGCCACCTATCCCAACCCCAAGCAACGTGAAGGAGGTAACCCAGCCATTATTACTTTCTCCTCCCCCTTCCCCAAAAAGCAAACCACAGATCAATGAAATACCCAGAACAGTAGCAGACACAAAGCAGTCTTCATTTTTCATATACAGAAACAGTTTCAATTATAGTTCAGATTCCCTGAGGTCTATATCAAATAGTAAAATGCCAAGAGCACAGAAAAGCTGGGTTAGAGGGAATCCCTTTTAATGAGGCAATAAGTAAGAGATTTCAATCAACCATTCCACTGGACAAGGTGGATACCCATGCAGGTCCCTGAGAAAAGAGTCATTCTGGCTTACATCCTGAAGGAAACTTACCCTGCACTCCCTCCTCAGGGTGTGCCTATGAAGGGCCACTGCAAATGACCTGTGAATGGCCATTAGTAAAATCCTAATGGAGAGCTAATACATCTGGGGAGCAGTTCTTTTAACAGTGGGGGCTTTCTTCTTAGCCAGAGCTTCATTTTGGAGTTAAAAGACCCTAGTCACACTCATATTTGTAGGTTCCACTACAGTCAGAGGGTTTCCTGAGAGGTACCCATAGCTAGTAAGCTGCCACATACTCTGTTCAGCAGGATATGTTCTAGTGAGATTCTGAATCTTCAGCACCTTTCAGGACAACTCTTTTGCCTCAAGCAAATGAGCAGATCTGCAAAGTCACAGAGAGCCTAAGGTGCTTAGAGGTCAGTTATCTCAACTGACCTGAGTAGAAGGGGCGTGAACAATATTTCTGACCACTCTACTCCTGGTTTCCAAACACAGCAGTAAATCTTCAAGTAAAACTTATTTGGGGGTCACTCTTCTGATAGACTTACCAGAAAACTCGAGAAAATATTCTGGTGAATACTCACCCATGAGCCTCATCCTCTCCTTCAATTTCAGAGTTGATCTTGGCAACCCCCAAACCATCCCATAATACCCAGAAGATAGAATCAGACAATGCTTTGTCTTGTTTCAGCCTCAAAGCTTGGCTCTGAGTTCTCAGCCCTTCGCGGATGGTGCCGATGGCAGCAGACACAGTGGAGGTAGTCTACTACGTTATGGGTGAAGAGTGAGCGCAATGGGTGCAAGTACTGGAAGAAAAGTAGCATGAAACCAATAGAAATCAGATAAGCAATAATAAGCTGCAAGGCAATCAAGGAATGACAGTAATTCAGTAACACTTTGACTCCCCAAAACTTAAAAACCAAGACCATGATCACATTCTCTACCAACCTCACACTATAGTGCAGGCCCATATGTCCCCAGTTCTGACCTTTGTCAACAAGATCTCTGTCTGCCAACCTCAACTGCAAGGCTGACCAGCAAGAAAAGTTAATGCCAGCATAGAGAATGGTGACTGAAATCAGCACCACCAAAGTGCCAACACGGCTAAAATTTTTCTCTATATTATTGGGCATCTGGGCACCACTCCTCCAGAACTTAACCCAAGGCTCAAAGAAGATGATCAGGAAGTTGAGCACTAGGAAGGGCACAGCCTTCAACTTCAAGGTGGCTGAGAAGAGCACCAGAATCATGAGGCGGGAAGTGATCTCCAATGTCCTCCAGATTGTGATGCAAAGGACTTCTAGTGGCCCAAGGCGAATCTTGTAGTCATCATACTTGATCTGGATAGCCAACATATTGCAGAGAGTAGCCCCATAGGTGACAGACATCAGGGAAAAGACCATTAGCACAGCTGTAAAAACAAAACAAAACAAGGAACAGGGGGAAAGGCAAGCAGTCAATGTTGGCATAAAACCTGTACTCAGACCCAGAGGTCCAGAGATGATAAGTAGGACTTGAGAGCCTCAGCTAAGAGTAAACTCATGTATGATCACAGCTTTGCAAACAAAGAGCATGCACCTGAATAGACATGTTTGCAAAGAAGACATATAAATGGCCAAGAGATATGTGAAAAGGTGTTCAACATAACTAATAATCAGATAAAAGCAAATCAAAATCACAGCGAGGACTAGGGGTGTAGCTCAATATAAACATACTGAGGCCGGGCGCGGTGGCTCAAGCCTGTAATCCCAGCACTTTGGGAGGCTGAGACAGGAGAATCGCGAGTTCAAAGCCAGCCTCAGCAAAGGCGAGGCGCTAAGCAACTCAGGGAGACCCTGTCTCTACATAAAACACAAAATAGGGCCGAGGATGTGGCTCAGTGGTCGAGTGCCCCTGAGTTCAATCCCTGGTACCAAAAAAAAAAAAAAAAAAAAAAATACTGAGAAGGGCGCGGTGGTGCAAGCCTGTAATCCCAGCACTTAGGGAGGCTGAGACAGGAGAATTACAAGTTCAAAGCCAGCCTCAGCAACCGTGAAGTGCTAAACAACTCAGTGAGACCCTGTCTCTACATAAAACACAAAGTAGGGCTGGGGATGTGGCTCAGTGGTCGAGTACCCCTGAATTCAATCAGCTATACATCTAGCCAAGTGCAAGGCTGCAAGGCTGCAAGGCTGCAAGGCTGAATGCCTTCTCTTAAATTAGAGCTCATTTATTGAAAGTAGTACAATAGAATGAAGGAAACCTGATGCTTCCAATAAATGGAAAAACATTTCCCATATGTCTCCCTACAAATAGATTCATGCCATAAGAAATAAAAAATGCTGCTATAAGTTAGAAACGTTGGCTCTGGAGGCACACATCCTGAATTCCCACCCAATCTTTGCCATCTACTACTTATAAGACCTTGAGGATTTTACTTAACCTCTCAGAGCCTGTTTCCTCATTCATAAGAAGAGGATAATAATTACCTTGAAGAGCTGTTGTAAAGATGAAATGAACTAATTACATGTAAAGTACTTAGAGAAATGCCTGGAACCTAATAAAGGCTATCTGCTAGTTTGTCTTCCTACTCTCCCCATCCCACACCCTCCACAAATTCTAAAAGTATAGTAGATACATTTACTTTACCAATGCACTGTCCTAGCACTTAAAAACTAGCATTTAAAGGCTAGGGTTGTAGCTCAGTGGTAGAGTGCTTGCATAGCATGTGTGAGGCACTGGGTTAATTCTTCAGCATCACATAAAAATAAATAAATAAAGGTTAAAAAAACTAGCATTTTAAAACTGATAGAACACCTAGAAAAAAGCTTTGAAAATGTGCAAGACCTAGCCAGGCACAGTGGTGGCTCCCAAAGCCAGCACTTTAGGAGGCTGAGACCGGAGAATCACAAGTTCAAAGCCAGCCTCAGCAATGGCAAGACATTAAGCAACTCAGTGAGACCCTGTCTCTACATAAAACACAAAATAGGGCTGGGGATGTGGCTCAGTGGTCGAGTGCCCCTGAGTTCAACCTCCAGTACCAAAAAAAAATCCATTTGAAAGATGAGTAAATTATCAGATAAGACTTGTGAAAGGCCTTCCCTGTAAAAAGACAAGACACAAAATCTATGAACAAAGATTTTGAATACATAGAAATGTAATACTTCACATTACCAGAAGATACTACAAAGTATATTGTGCACATTAAGTGTAGGGTGTTGCACATGTGTGATCGGTATATGCACAATTAAAATGTGTGCATTTTAAACACAGAAATATACAAACATGTACATACACGTTTGTGCGCAGCAGAAAAAGGATTAATACCTAGAATAAGTAAATAGCTCCTACAAATTAATTTGAAACATAAACAATCCACTAGAAAAAGTGAGTAAAATATATAATTAGCAATTCACAGAACATATACAATGACCAAACATAAAAAGATACTCAGCTATAGCTACAAAGAAAGCCAATTATTTATAATTATACAAATATTTAGTTGGAGATATGAAGAAACAGGTACGTTGATATACTGTGAGTGGGAGTATAAATTCATAAACCTTTTGAGAGGGTTATTTGGCAGTATCAATAAAATTCTAAACACACATTTTCTTTCACCCAGCAATTCTAATGCCATATATTTATTGTACAAAGTTTCATTCAAGTACATAGATGTTTATAAAGATGTTAACTGTAGTATACTTTGCAATTGGAAAAAAATTTGAAAAATTAGAAACTTTAGAAAATTAGGGAAATGAAAAAGAATGTTCCAATTCATACAAGGGAAATATATTTTATATACTTATATGTATAACTAACTATTGAAAAATAGCATAGTTCTGAGCAAGATACTGCTGAAAAACATGTTTCATACAGTCCATTTTTGGGTAAAATATATTTTATATACTTATACATATATGTATAACTAACTATTGAAAAATAGCATAGTTTTGAGCAAGATACTGCTGAAAAACATGTTTCATACAGTCCATTTTTGGGTAAAAACATGTACAGACATGTTGTATGTTTATATTTACATAGTAAAAAGTCTGGAAGGATACATATTGAATGGTTAACAGATTACTTTTTGGGAGCGAATTTACATTTCCTATTTTATATCTATTCTTTTTTTTTACTTTTTTTTAGTTGTAAATGGACACAATATCTTTATTTATTCATTTTTATGTTGTGCTAAGGATGGAACCCAGTGCCTCATGCATGCGAGGCAAGCGCTCTACCACTGAGCCATGAGCCCAGCCCTATATCTATTCTTTATTTTGAATTTTTACTATAGCCATGTCCTATTTTTACAATTTAAAAAATAACTAAAAATAGTAGTAGATGATCCTGGCAAAAATTTCAAGCCATACCAAAGTAAAAATAGAAGTCTGCTGATTTGTCATTCCCACTCTCCAGAGGTAATATCTTTCATAGCTTTCCAGAAAATTCCTGTGCATATACAATTGCCTGCAGGTCAATCAGTCTGCACATGTATTACTTTTGTAGTGTACATGTATTTTAATTAGATGATTTCATGACTCTCAAAATTCTCAAAAGGAAAAGCATCATCACTTCCCAAAACCTTTCTCCTGAAACTACTATGAATTCTATGTATGTGAAAAGCTTCAGAACCAATAGAAGTTTATGAACTGTTATCAGTGGAATTAGTTCTCCATGCATTTGAGACAGGGGACTTTGCCAAACAGGATCAACACATAATAATAAGGAAATGATCCAAAGCTGTACCCACACCCATACCAGCTTCTGCCCAAGCAGATGAAGCAAATCACAGGCTGTTAAAACTCATTAACAGCACTTTATCTTGACTTTTAAAACACTGACTCACATTTCATCCTCTGCTGGAGGCCTTACTCATCTCAGGATCCATTTTTTACAAGTGGGAAATTAAGACAGTCACTGCTTTGTAACTTCCTCCAAATATCACAGCAAGGGTCAGAACTTGAACCAGGTCTGATTCTCCTCAATATTCATCCCACACCCCTTTTCTTTCTCTTCACTGACATTGGGAGATAATGATTAAATTAGTAGTTCCCAAATCAGCTTGCTCAGAATCAACTAAGGTACTTCATAAAAATGCATATTCCTGACATCCTCCCATTCTGGGATTGATTCAGGTCTGAGGAGGAAATGTGAGAATCTTACCACATGATTCTGATGATCAGTAATATTTGGAAACCTCTTCCTAAAGATGGCCATCCCTAAACAAACAAAACAACTAACATCATAATTTAAATATTCTGGACAAGGGAAAATATCCTACTGGCTTTTGGTGTTACTAGCTTCTTTTGGGGCCAGGAAGGGTTTATCTGTGACATTTTTAGTCTAAACAGTTTGCCCCAGCTTAAGGAATCAGGCAGGCCTAAGATGCCTGACTACCTAAATTCTTTAACTACTAGTGCCGTTCAGAACTTTCTGTGATGATGGAAGTATTCCAAATCTATGCCATTCAAACAGTAGTCACTAACCCATATGGCTACTGAACACTTGAAATGTGGCCAGTATTACTGAGCAACTATATTTTTAATTTTATTTAATTCTTATTTAAATTGTCACACGAAGCTGGTGGCCAGTATATGGGACAGCTCAAGTCTAGACTTCTAAGACCTTTGATTTAAGTAGAGCCCTCCCCTCTCCTGATCCCACTCACCTCTACCCAGGGAGACCTCTGCAGAGATCAGGGTCACATAGAGCTGATAGGTCAGCTGGGGCACTGAGCCCAGGAAGGCTTGGATCTGTGACATACGTTTGTAGGCATTGCGGTGCATAGCCAGGGTCCGGATGGAGTGGCCCACCTCCCATTCTATCAGCACCTCCTCGCCATCTATTAGCATCTTCTTTCTGGTGAGGCTGACATAGGGCTCCTCCTGCCCTTCTTTCTTCCACAATGTGAGGTATTTAATCATGGCCTCCAAACATCTGCAGGAGTAAAGCATCATGGGAACTTATCTAAAGCTTTCCTGGGAAAGGAGGTTGGAACAAGGAGGAAAATTTGGGGAGGTTATGCTACTTTTTGCCATTTCCTCTCTTCTGTTCATTTCTTATGAGTCAAAGGATTGGTCACACCTTCTACAAATTATATGAGTCTAAGTCCATTTCTGTTTGGTCTGATCTACTCACCTAACACCACCATTTCAGAAGTACTTCTTGGAAGACAGGCAATTGTTTTGTCTGATTAAGAACAGGCCTGTATTGCTGGGTGTGGTGGCATACACTTATAATCCCAGTGCTTGGGAGGCTGAGGCAGGAGGATTGTGAGTGCAAAGACAGCCTCAGCAATTTAGCCAGACCCTAAGCAACTTTGTGAGGCTCTGTCTCTAAATTAAAACACACACACACACACACACACACACACACACACACATATGGCTGGGGATGTGGCTGAGTGGTTAAGCACCTCTGGGTTCAATCCCTGGTACCAAAAAAAAAAAAAGATGTAAGGAAATATTGTGTTCAGAGAAAAAGATGAAGGTTCCAAAAGGCCCTGGTTTTTAAAACATCTTAAATTCTATAGTAAAGCAAAGCAAAGCATCTTTAAAAATTTTTCTTTAGTTGTAGATGGGCACAATATCTTTATTTTGTTTATTTTTATGTGGTGCTGAGGACAGATTCAAGTGACTTACATGTACTAGGCAAGCACTTTAACCACTAAGCCCCATCCCCAAGCATTCTTTATTCAAGGCATTCAATTCCATAACTGGGGTCTCAGATTTTGTTTTTTCAAGAAAGTACCTTTGCTGTGTCGTGTAACCTGTCTGAAAATAATTGCCTTTTAAACTAATTACTTATTTATGAAGAGGAAAATATCCTTATGAAAGTCTATCACTCTTGAAATAGTGATAAGACATTTCCTTCTGTATCTCTCTCATCTCTCCCATTATATCAGAAGTCTCTAGCAGTTCTGAAGTGGTGAATAGATGAGAAACTAGAACATCTTGTTTTGGAACACCTGATTTACCACTTCCCCCACTCACTCTGAACTGAATGGATGCTGTGGGCTATTTTTTAATGACAAGTAAGAACATTTGTGGTGGAAATTAAGACATTTTCCCCAATAGACAAAGGGCAGGGGTTGTATTTATCTTGCTCACAGGCCTTATTGCATAGCGGGAATTTGATAAATATTTGCTGAGTAAATGAAAGAATGGAAAAGCAAAAAAAAGAATACAGGGTGAAAATGACAGAAGGAGAGGATAATAGCAGCAATGAGATTTAACAGAAAAATAGATGAAAGACAAGCTTAGGGATTTATATACTCTCTAGTCTTTAGCTCCTAATAGGAAGGTTTGAAACATGCACTAACTGCCATTCTCCACAGGATTGCCCAGAGATTGATTCAGGAGTATCAATTCAAAGTGTGTAGTCAGAAACTTCCACATTCTAGAGACAAACTCAAAGACCTGGGAAAGAACAAAGAAGAAAAAGCAATGCTCTCTTCCTATTTAGAAAAAATGTGTAAGGGCATTTTCAACAAAAGATTTTGGATTTTAACCCAAGCCCATTCACACTATTGTGGAATAAACTACTACTCTTCATTTATGCTTTTTTTTTTGGTACCAGGGATTGAACCCAAGGGCACTTAACCATTGAGCCACATCTCAGCCCTTTTTCAAATTTTATTTAGAGACAGAGTCTTGCTGAGTTGCTCAAGGCCTTGCTAATTTGATGAGGCTAGCTTTGAACTCGCCATCCTCCTGCCTCAGTCTCCCCAGCCACTGGGATTATAGGCGTATGTCCCCACACCTGGCTATGCTTCTCACTCTCTCCTTTTTTTTTTTTTTTTTTTTTTTGGTACTGGAGATTGAACTCAGGGGTACTCGACCATTGAACCACACCCCCAGCCCTATTTTGTGTTTTATGTAGAGACAGGATCTCACTGAGTTGCTTAGCATCTCGCCATTGCTGAGGCTGGCTTTGAACTCGCAATTCTCCTGTCTCAGCCTCCCAAAGTGCTGGGATTACAGGTATGCACCACCTCACTCGGTTTATGCTTCGCTTCTTAAGGCTGGTTTGAAATAGGGTGTTTGCCTTGTTTATAAGCTTCAGTAAACCAGACCACATTTTCATTTCCGAAAGAATGTTTGCATTTCATGTAAGGGAGTCAGTCCCTACAAACACCTTTATGTACTCAATAGCACTAATCAAGTTCCTACTTGGTTAGTAAAAGTAATTGGCCTTGAATATAAGCATATAAAGAGTATAATTTATGAGTTTTTAATTATTTTTCCCTGCTGTGGGTTTAAGTGACTGAGGTTAAAAATGTTTTCCAATCATTCTTGGTGGAAGCTAAACAACAAAAATGAAAAACAGTGAATACAGAGGGTCCAAATCAAAGATGCTTGGGAAGTCACAAGCAAATGTCAAAATTGGGATCTGAAAAAAAAAAGAAAAGAAAAAGAAACTTGGGTTCTGGGTACTCACTGAAATTTGCATCTTGAAAATTCTCGATATCAATATATTACATTTGAAAAGGGACAGAAGAATGGTTCCCTTGCTCCTCTAGTAACATCTTAAAATTTCTTGGTTCCAAGTTCAAGATGATATCTTCCTTTACAACTTTAAAAATTTAGAACTGGAAAAGACCTTTAGATCACCCAGTTCAAAGATTACATATAGTCAGTTGAGTCATATTGGACCAATAGATGTAGTTTGGACTGTACAGGGTTGTTTTTTAGTCAGTTGCCAATATTTAAAACCATGACATTTCATATAAAACCCTGCATTGGGAAATTCTCCTGAAAAATTAGGGGATCTGGTGATACTGGCTCTGAATCCTAACATGGAAATAATGGACTGGAGTTATAGAGTGGCTGCCTCCTCTGTATGTAGGTCACAAACTCCAGATGACCATGGTACTTCCCATCATTTCTCTAACAATGAGACTTTGTTTTCATTTATCATCACACATGAGACTACTGTTTTTTCATACTTGCCCTAAATCGCTCATTTATAATACCTGCCAGGTCCCTGCAAGCATTTGAGTTTAAGATTCGTGATCTAGCACAAACGATTTATTTTACAAGAGGGAACTAAAGCCCAAGGCATCTTCTGAGATTTCACCGAGGCCACAAAACTAGTCAATGGCAGAAGGAGGACTAGACTCCAGGTCTCCTGAATTCCAGACCACTCTAAGATATTCCATATTTTCTGTGATGGAGCCTAATCAATTCCTCCCCATTAAAACCACACTGATAAAAAATTTTCAAGCTTTATGAAGGTATAATTGTCAATAAAGTTATATGTATTTACAGACAAAAATTTTATGAAGGGGGGAGTTCCATCCTTAACTAGTTTCATAGCCTGTTTTTAGTTCTCAATGATGAGATACCTTCCTAGCCAATTACAACATTAACACTCTGACCCATATTTCCCAGCTGACTGCAGGTGTTTGTCTCTCTTGCAATCATGACAAACTTGGTCCATTCCTCCCTCCTGACCTCATAAGTTTTGCAATGTCTACCTTGAAAATCCCATAATATCCAGATGAGACTGTTGACACAGATTCCTGTCTCCCTACAATTAAGTACATTCTCTTCCCTTCAAGGCAACCTGGCTGGGAACACATGATTCTATTACATTGTGCTACTACATCCAGATAGAGATGGATTACCTTCCTTTGCCCCCTGCCAACTGTGTACTTTTATTGCAGAATACATAAAAATAAATAAATAAATAAACAAGACCTGACAGAGAAAAATGAACTATATTGGGTTGGGGTACCAGATTACCACAGATGGCTATTTTGGTGTTTTCCAGATGTCAAATAACTGGAGACATTGAAAATGGCAGCAGCACCAGCCTAAGTAGCTCAAGGTAAAGAAAATGAATGTGGGATAGGAGGGAGGCAAAAAAAAAAAAAAAAAAACAACTTTGATTCCATTTACACAGTGTCTAAAAGACAAAGTTAAAGTTACACACTCTAGGATGGGTAGGGGTATGTGTAACTCAGTGGTAGAGCACTTGTCTAGCATGCCAAAGGCCCTGGTTCAATCCCTAGCACCAGGGGGAAAAAATTACATACTCTGTAGCTATTGGCCTGTGTGCACAGGGTGACCACATCTGTTGGTCCCAAATCCGTTTTCACAGCCCAAATCCAGATATCACACGTCACTTAATGAAATCTCTTAAATGGTATCATTTACAGTTTGGGAACATAGGTACATGCCACATGTTCATCGGGGTGGCACTTAAGATTCCAGATGTGTTTTTGGATAGTAGGTAAGGAGGCCAAGAATGGAAGGGAATGGGAGGGTCATTTAGATTACAGTCACAATATCAGTCTTGTGAATATTAGCTTCATCTTTCTCTGCACAAGTTTTGAGGGGGTAGGTAGAGATTTAAAAAGTGCTCACCTGATAACAGGTCCCAAGAGGATTAGATGCATAAATAATGATAGTGGTTTGTCTTTGGCCAGATCTCTGTGGACAAAAATGAGGGTCAACTGGACCATAATGGATGAAAACATAAAGAAGGAAAAGGTGTATGTCATCCAGAAGGTTTCATTATTCTTTCGATAGATTCTAACCATGTATAAGGCAGACGCAGCCTCCCCACAGTACAAAAAAGTGGAGAACAGGATACCAAATGGAAAGGTAAAGCGAGGGTTGGCACCACGGATGACATCTTCCTCCAGAGATGAAACTGGATCTACATTTGGCTCCTCAGGAATTTCATAAACTCTGTCCATTGTGGAGGTTCTGGGTGTTGTGGTCTGGTGTTCACAGCACCATCCTACCCACCCCCAACAGAACCTGTAGCCACTGCAGTCCAAGTACCAGTCAAGTAGGCTCTGTCTAGTTGAGTTCCAGAATGGAGATCAACTAATTAGAATCAGAGACCCCTCTCTTCTAGACCCAATTAGATGCGGAATCTGGGATGGAGAGTCCAAGAGTGCCACTTTGAACTTGACTCTTGGTTGGCCTAAGAATCCAGTTGTCAACATACGTGCTGAGAAATTTGGACAAGGCAAAAGCAAGCATCACAGCGCCGAGTCTGGAGTCCAATTCCAAGCGTATGAAGAGACATGGGAACAGCGCTTTCCTTGGCGGCTCCTTTCGCGGCCCCCTCCAGGCAGGAGGGTAGCCACTCTGTCAGAACACTGCCAGCAGCTCCCCGTGAGGAATTCCGAGTAGGAATTCAGCAACGAATTGAGCTAGAGCAGAAGAGAGGGCGCAGGGTGAGCGTTGCCGGGGGGATTCGGTTCTGCGCCTTGGTACCTTAGCTACTCCTAGGTTGGGGCTCTTAGCTCGTCCTCTCAAATGCTCACCCGCGCTCTCTCAGGACCCGCGCCAAATCAAGGATTCTCAGGATGGCTCTACGGATTTCCCAGGCCCCGCCCCCAGGACAGCCGGGCCGGGGGCAGGAGTAATGTCACTACTCTGTCCCCAAGCTCAGTCTCTAGGGGGAGAAGCACTGCGCGCTTGCTACGGGAATCAAGCAGAGGCTGGAGGGGCTTCTCCACCCAGAAACTTTGCTAGTGAAAGGCACAAGGTGAGAGCCGCCAACTCGGCCAGGCAGATGTAGCCAAACTTGGACGCTGTCTGCTGCCGGAGTCTTGTCTGGCTCGCGATTCCAGCCTCAAAAGGTCGGCGGCTTCAGCACCTGGATGGCGGGGGCAGGAGAGATAGGAAGGACAGCTGGGGCCAACGAAAGGAGCCAGAGTTCCAAGCCGATCAGCCAAAGGATGCTCCGTGTACAGGCGCGACAAGGAGGGGTTGGACCACTCTTCAGAAGCACTTCTCAGCACGACCCCCCAGGCCCAGGAGGGAGCCAAAGCTTTACTCTTCCCCTAGAGCAGAAGGCACCCACTTCTACCCCCACCCTCCCTAACTAGCTAAGTGGCTCGCTCCCACACTAGCTCAACCCACGCGGTTAGGCAGGTGTGTCTCCCTTGGGCGCAGGGTTGAACCTCCCTAGGTCCTATTGCCCTCCAGATAATATCACAGGAAAGGGTACCTGGGAGGAAATTGGGGCAGAATTTCCTTTTCAGCTGATTGCAGCTAAGGGAAGACTGAACAAGGTAGAAGTCAAGACACAAGACTAGCCCACAGACGCTGAAAGCTTGTATTATATGCTTGATTTATCCACTTACAAACTGAGGCCAGGACAGGAGCTTTAGAATGGACTTTCGGGTTTTTGACTAAAAGGTTCCAAAGAGGGGCCAAATTCTAAACAGACTGGCAAGTAGCCAAGGGTACTGTTAGTAAAAACTGACATGAATGTCTTAGCTCTGAAAATTAGCTGGATTCTTAAGTACAATCCTCCCCCACCTCACTGAGCTTTTGTTTTCATGCCTCATTTGCATAATTCTAAACCTCAGAGAAAAAGAGAAAACATCTGCCTCTGGGTGATAATATAAATGTACCAGAGCCTGTACCAATCTCCTTTTGCTGCAGTTAAAAGAATCTGTGAGGAGTGGCCAAGTTAGCAGCCAACAAAAGGATGGCCTCAAGATAGACTTGGTCTTGTCATTTGTGTGTGTGTTTTAAGGTTCCCTGGATTGCTCCCTCCTTTACTCAGGCCTGATTCAGGGACAGATTCAGTATCTTAAGGGTTGTTGCTTTCTGAAGCAGATTCTCCATCTTGGTCTGCACCTGTGGTAGCAGCTGGGCTAGGAGGCTGATACTTCCTCCTTCCTGTTTCACACTGGAGGTCAACAGTATAGAGAATTTCAGTTCAAGTGTTGATTACTTAAAACATTCTAACTGGGAAGAGTTTCTCCACCAGGGTTATACAGTACAGAACATCTTGGGGATGCTTGAGCAACCTGCTTGCAAGATGGATCTCAGGCAGAGTGACCGACTCGTTCCACTTTGCTGGGATGGAGTAGATTAGTTATCTTAACACAGGGGAACGAAGCTAGGAAGAATGTAGAATCCCAATGTTGTTCTAGCTTTTCTTCCCCAGTCCCCAAATACACAAATCTACAATGCCTTTCTACTTTGTTCCAAAATAACTCCTTTCTTCTGCCATTGAAGGCTCTCTGTAATCACCCTGCTTCTCTAACCTTAATTGCCCATGCTACCCTACCACACACCTTTTGCTCCAGTCCAGCAGGTTTTCTCACTTACGTTCAACCTGTTCACTACCACCTTGTATGCCTTGTTGATGCTATTTATAGCCCCATTCACCTTTTCCTCTATTAGTGCAAACCTTTCCTCAAGGATCAGCTCAAGCACGACCTTCTCTAAGCTTTCTCTCACCTCTCCAACCCTTTCCTAGCTTTGCGCTATTGGCACATGCTCTCTTGTACTACCTAGTCCTTCAGCTCTTTGTTTGCTCTGCCTCCCGAAATTAAGTGTAAACTTAGTGAGGGAGGGATGTGCAACAAATGTTTACTGTGGATCTTGATGACAATGGTGATTGACAAATGATGATAAAGCTTCCTCCCCCATACTTCTTCCATGAAACCAGGCAACACTCAGACACACTCATCTCTAAAAGTTGTAGGCACTGTAGCTGGGGCATAAAGTCCTTTGGCTGAATGAGCAATGCCTTATTCAGTCATTCAGCTCAGAGGATGCCAGCCTACATGATCTGTCCCTTCTCAGACATTTTTGTCAATACCAGTTTAGCACTCCAAATTACAAATTGTTTCAAGTGTATTAATTTTTATGCCCCAACTAAATTATTATAGGTTTCTTGATGGCAAACCTTCTACTGTTAATACTTTTATTGGATTCCCCCATGGCTGCTACAGACCTATAAATTTCCTGCCATCTGATTCCCCTCATCCATCAGCTTCTCCATTTTCATCCCTAGGACTCTTGGCACTTTAGGACACTAAATTCCCTGGTCTCTGATTTCCCTTTTCCTTTGCCCTGCTGGGAGAAACTTAACAGAAAATTTGCCCTATTTCTGTCTAATATTCTTTGCTCTTTAAGGCAATCTCTAGATTCCAACTCTACTCTTTGTAGGATGAGAGATGCTGTAAATGTTGGTAATGGTGAGCCTGCTGAGGCCCAGTAGCCCCTTCCCCATTGAAAGCACAGATCTCCCAAGGGCTAATCTGAGGTGGTGCCTCTGAGTGGCTTCCTGAATGATAAGTAATGCTCAAGGGTCAATTTTCCCCTCCAGGAAGCACCAGAATTCTGCAAGAAAGGGAGGCCTAGGATTCAACTCTTGACCCAGCAGGATCAAATAACAGGCCTAAAAGCTATCTGATCTAAAAGCTCTTGGCATCTTTAGCAGCATTCAGAAAGCCCTGAAATCATGTAAAGCTTGGGGATAAGGATGAGGTTTCTAGATTTTTTTTTTTTTGGCTAGGGGGATTGAACTCAAGGGCACTTGACCACTGAGCCACATCCCCAGCCCTATTTTGTGTTTTATGTAGAGACAGGGTCTCACTGAGTTGCTTAGCACCTCGCTGTTGCTGAAGCTGGCTTTGAACTTGTGATCCTCCTGTCTCAGCCTCCCAAAGTGCTGGGATTACAGGCATGCGACACCGCACCCAGCTAAGGATGAGATTTCTATATATGCTACCATAGCCCAAAGGAAAATGGCTCCCAGACCTCCCAGGAGCTGCTTCTGTAAAACGTGGTTGGCTTCTACAAGAGGAGAGTAAGGAAAGAGATGAGCAACAAGTGGCTGATCATCCAGTCACAAATGTACAAGTGGCCGGTAGGTGGGAGGTAATGAGCAAGGTCCAGAGAATCAGTACCTAGGGCAGAAGGATGGCTTCCTTCCACAGATTTCTCAGTTTGGGCTGTTAAGAATTCTTGAAAGATACTTAAAGCAAAATCAGTTGCCTGGATCTGATTTTTTTCACTGTAAGCTCCTTGAGAACTACTTTCACCTCTTAGTTTTCAGCCCACTCCCTCATTAATATTATCCATAGGTAGTATCTGGGCCTGAAGTCAGAACACAAATTAGATCTCTCTGCAGCCCTTAAGCAGCCTTGAAGAGAATGAAGTGCTGTCAAAATGCAGCATGAAACATGGGGATGATGGCAAGCTCCAATTACATTGCTTGGTGGAGGAATGGGGGAGGGGGCGAAATGGATAGTACTTATTTTTTAAATATCTTTAAATATAATTCATGTACCATTTTGTGTGTGTGTGTGTGTGGTGCTGGAGATTGAACCCAGGGCTTTGTGCATGCCAGGCACTCTTAACTGAGTTATATCCCCAGCCCCTAACTCATTCATTAAAGTGTGCAATTTAGTGTTCTTTAGTACAAAGTTATGCTGTCATTACCACAATCTAGTTTCAGAACATTTCATCATCCACCAAAAGAAACCCATTAAGCACTCACTCCCCACTCCCTAAACAATGTCAAATGTACTTTTCATATCAATGAATGCTTATTCTGCATTGTATTAGTCCATTTTGTTGCCAATACCACCACAGAAAGGGTGGGTTAGGAAGAGGTTTATTATAGCTCATGGTGTTGGGTGGATGATGGGCCACTTTTGGTGATAACATTTTTGCTGGCGGAATTCCAAGTTGGCAAAGGGTATCACATACCAAGACAGGTGTTCATGCGTGTCTGTTCTCTATCCTTCTTCTTATGAACCTACCAGGATTCAATAATAGGGGCTCCACCCTAGTAACTTTAATCCTAATTATTCCCCAAAGATCTCATCTCTAAATACCAGAATTGGATTAAGTTTCCATCCCCTCAATATCTCACAATGGGGGCTAAATTTCAACACATGAAAACCTGGGAGACAAACCAGAGAACGTGTACTTATGTAAATGGAATCATATAATATGGGACCTGTTGTTTCTGGCTATTTTCACTTAGCAAGTTTTCAAGGATCATGCATGTTGTAGTATGTATTACTTAATTCCTTTTTATGAGTAATATTCCACCATATAGATCTACAACAAAGAAACAGAACCACCGGGTCACACATAGGTCTCAAATTTAGAGCACATTGGGAGGCTGCAAATTCAGGAAAGAGTTGGTATTGCACGCTTCTTCAGTCTAGAAGTTGGAAAGCCAGCAAAATTTCTATATTGTAGTCTGGAGGCAGGATTCTGTCTTCTACAGGAGACCTTCATCTTTGCTCTTAAGGCCTTCAATGGATTGGTGAGGCCCACCCATATTATGGAGGGTAATCTGTTTTATTCAATAGCTGATGATTTTGACGTTAACCACATGTGAAAAATATCTTCACAATATTTAAACTAGTTTGATCAAATGGGCACCATAACCTAGACAAGTTGATACATGAAATCAAATATAACTGGGTTGTTTCTACTTTTTAGCTCTCATCAATGAAGCAACTAAGAATATTTGTGCACAGATTTTTACAAGTATTTTCAATTCACTTGAGTATATGCCTAGAAGTAAAATGTTAGGTAATATGGTAATTATGTCCAAATTTTTGAGGAAAAGTCACTTTTTAAAATTTTTTTAGATGTTGATGGAGCTTTTTTATTTATTTATATGTGATGGTAAGAATCAAACCCAGTACATCACACATGCTAAACAAGTGCTCTACTACTGAGCCACAACCCCAGCCCCCACCAGACTATTCCTAAATGAAAGTCTCATCCTTGGCTTTAGTTCTTTAAAAAACAAAAATAGTCCCTTTGTTTCCCCAAATAATTATCACACACAGCATTCACTGAAAGCTAGTGGCAACCAAAAAAGTTTACAAAGATCTAAAATTCACACCCAAGAACTGATCATAGGTTAATAGGAAGAACAATTCATTCTCTGCTTGGACTTACAATTTTATATATAATATATATATATATATATATATATATATATATATATATATATATATA
>CM053417.1:44778925-44861542 GCA_028644305.1 Xerus rutilus | reverse complement strand
CATATAAAGATGTTTAATATGAAGAATGTAATCTGCTTATAATTTTGTGCAAAGTTAGAAAAATTATGATTGTAACAATTTTTTTTTCTATTTGCCTCAACAAATGTTTTCAGTGAATAGTGTGTACAGCTTCTGAAAATTTGTTTTTTTCTGTTATGTTTGATAACATGTATTAAAATGCAACTTTTGAGAAAAAAAATAAACTATAAAAAAAAAAAAGAAAAGTATTTGAAGAAATAATGGTTGAAAACTTCCCCAAAGTTAAAATGTTAACACAAGTATACTGCGATAAGTTACTGAAATACAATGTAATAACTAGAACAACCACTAAAAAAAACCCAAAAAAACAAAAACCCTATATAAAAATACACTCAAAGTCTGTAGCCAGGCGCGGTGGCGCAAGCCTGTAATTCCAGCACTTTGGGAGGCTGAGACAGGAGAATCGCGAGTTCAAAGCCAGCCTCAGCAACGGCGAGGTGCTAAGCAACTTAGTGAGACTCTGTCTCTACATAAAACACAAAATAGGGCTGGGGATGTGGCTCAGTGGTCGAGTGCCCCTCAGTTCAATCTCTAGTACCAAAAAAAAATACACTCTAAGTCTGTATGGATAAATCAAAATAGATTTCTTTTTTTTAAAAAGATGAGGTCCTGTACTCCCTGTGATTCAGGAGGCTGAGGCAGGAGGATCATGAGCTTGAAGCCAGCCTCAGTAACTTAGCAAGGCCCTGAGTAACGTAGTGAGACCCTGTCTCTAAATAAAATATGAAAAGGGTTGATGATTTGGCTCAGTGCTTAAACACCCCAGGGTTCAATCCCGATTACCAAAAAAAAAAAGCGGGGAGAAGATAGGGTCTTGCTATGTTGCCCAGGATGGAATGAATTTGTGGGCTCAAGTGATTCTCCCACCATAGCCTCCTGAGTAGGTGGAACTACAACCATGAACCACTGTGCCTGGCCAAATGGAATTCTTTTTTTTTTTTTTTTAAATATTTTTTAGTTATAGATGGACACAATGTCTTTATTTTATTGCTTTGTATGTGGTGCCAAGGATCGAACCCAGGGCCCCACGCATGCGAGGCAAGCGCTCTACCGCTGAGCTACAATCCCAGCCTCCAAAATGGAATTCTTAAAAAGGCTCAAGCAACACTCAGTAAGGCAGGAAAAAAATGAAGAGGAACAAAAAACAGATGGAACAAACAGAAAACAAAACTTTTCAGCCTCAACATATCAATGATTATATTAAATGCAAATGACCTAAACAGTTCAATCAAAAGATAAATTAATAAAGTAGTTAAAAATGACTAAAACATGCTATTTACAAGGTATCTCCTTTAAATATAATGGTACAGGCAGGCTGGAAATAAAAAGATACAAAAAGATATGCCATGCACACAAAATCAAAGATTAAGGTAGACTTCAGAATAAAGAAAATTACCAGGGCATGATATGGTGGTGCATGTAATCCACCTATCAATAGGCTTAAAAACTACAAACCACATGATCATATCAAATGATGTAGACAAAGCATCTGACTAAATTCCTTGAAAAACAAGCAGAAATGATCATAACCAACTTTGTCAAAACTCTGGAAAACAAAGGTTACAACAGCCAAGTGAATAAAACAAAAAAGGGAAGCTTCAAAATGGTAGAAGAGCTTTGTGCTGTTCTTACTCATCCTTGTCCCACTTCTTTTTTCATTCAGTAGTGAACTTGAAGATGGTGGCCTGTATTCCTAACGTGGGACCCTAGTCCTTGGCTAAAGAGAGAACAGAAAAGACTTTGTTGGTAAATTATTATGTAGGTCTATTCTAACCTGTCTGGGGCTAGCTGAAGAATGTATGCAAGGTACCACTCAGGGTGGAAAAATGAGGATAACTGCTTGAAAATATTGTAAGGCAAAACAACAATAAACAAAAAAAACCACAGCTGCAGCTGTCTGGAGCAAAAATGACAGTGGAATCATATAATGCACTGCCTAAAACCTAGGAGAAAAAGCTGAGGAAAAAGTTTATTTTGGAAATTAAGGCTTTAAGAAAATTAAGTACTTAAGTAAATTAAGTACTTGTGTATACTTGGGAATGTAGTCACACACATACATAGGGTACAATGTGTGCTCAGAAGATATGAGAAGATTCTAAACATTTGCCTTGACTAATCTTTAGGTTCAAACAAGCAGGAAGTAAAGGCCAAGACAAAGTCGTAAATAGTTTGCATAAAAGTTGAAGGAGTCCCCCATAACAGACCCAAAGAGAGATGGGTGTTTTTGTGGGGGGGAGGTGCCGGGGATTGAACTCAGGGGCACTCAACCACTGACCACATCCCCAGCCCTATTTTATTTAGACAGGATCTCACCTAGTTGCTTAGTGCCTTGACATTGCTGAGGCTGGCTTTGAACTCATGATCCTCCTGTCTCAGCCTCCCAAGCCACTGGGATTACAGGTGTGCACCACTGGGCCCAGTGAGGTGGAGTTTTGTTGTTGTTTATTTTAGTTCTTTACGTTTAAGGAAATCTCTGTCAAAACACAAAAGACGAGCTAAAAGAACAGAGACCTCAGTGATAAACACACAACAAGGAATACAACTTTTGCAAAAGTAATTTGGAGAATTCACTAAATAAACAGATGACTATAGCTCTCAAAAAAAAAAAAAAAAAACAACCCTGAGGGAATGGAAGTCTGATTTTCAGAGTTACTACAACAAAACATTTAAATATCTAGTTTTCAACAAAAAAAGTCACAAGACATGCAAACAGGAAAACAAGAAAAAAAACTAAAGTGACAGAAACCAACCCTGAGGAAGCCCAGACATCAGACTTACTAGACAAAGAATTTAAATCAATTGTTCCAAATATTCTCAAAAGAATCAAATAAAAATTCTAGTGCTAAAAAGTAAAAATAACTGAAATTTTAAAATTCACTAGAGGATTTCAACAGCAGATTTGAACAGGCAAAGGAATCAGTTAACAAACATAGGAGATTAAAATTATCAACTTTAAATATTCATATATGCACATAATATAACAATATAATTTGGCCAATTCCATTCCCTAGCATTTCTTCTTTCCATCCTCCCCTCATGGTCCCCATACTCTACTCTATTGATCTATTAATCTACCTTACAATTTTATGAGATCTCACTCACCCTCCCCCCACCCCCAGCTTGCACATGGGAGAATACATATGTCCCTTGACTTTCTAAGTTTGGTTTGTTTAACATAATATTCTCCAGTTACATCTGTTTTCCTGCAAATGACAATTTTCTTCCTTATGACTGAATAATTGCCCACTGGGCACAGTGGCGCATGACTAATACCAGCAGCTCAGGGGGCTAAGGCCGGAGGATTCTGAATTCAAAGCCAGCCTCAGCAAAAGCAAGGCACTAAGCAACTCTGTGAGACCCTGTCTTTAAATAAAATACAAAATAGGGCTGAGGATGTGGCTCAGTGGTCGAGTGCCCCTGAGTTCAATCTCCAGTAACCCCCCGCCCAAAAAAAAACTCCATCGTCTATATGTACCATATCTTCTTTATTCATTCATTTATTGATGGACACATAGGCTGGTTCTAGCTTGGCTACTGTGAATTGTGCTGCTATAAAACATGAGTATACATGTATCACTATAATATGATGACTTCAATTCTTTAGGATAAATACTGAGGAATGGAATAGCTGGGTCATATGGTGGTTCCATGACTAATCTTTTGAGGAATCGCCATACTAGAACTGGTATAGTTAAAGTGCTGAAAGAAAAAAGTGAACCAAGAATTATGTATCCAGAAAAACTTCAAAAATGGGGCAAATAAGGCATTCCCAGGTTTAAAAAAAGCTGAAGGAGTTCCCTACCAGTGGAACCACCTTATGAGAAATGCAAAATGGCATCCTTTAAGTCAAAACAAACAGGTACTAGACAGCAACTTCAAACCACAAGAAGAAGCTGGGTGCGGTGGCACATGCCTGTAATCCCAGCACTTTGGGAGGCTGAGACAGGAGAATCACGAGTTCAAAGCTAGTCTCAGCAACAGTGAGGCGCTAAGGAACTTGGTGAGACCCTGTCTCTACATAAAACACAAAATAGGGCTGGGGATGTGGCTCAGTGGTGGAGCACCCCAGAGTTCAATCCCTGGTACCAAAAAAAAAAAAACCACATGAAGAAATAAATGTCTCTAGTAAAAGAAACTACATAAACATTAAAAATAGTACTGTTGTATTTCTAGTTTATAATTTCATTTTTATTCCCTACATGATTTAAAAGACAAATTCATAAAATAATTCTAAATCTATATTATAGAGTATATGATGTACAAAAAGATGAAAGCCATGATAACAACAAAGGGGGGTGCAGCTGTAAAGTAACAGAATTTTTATATGCTATTGAAATTAAGTTGATATGAATTTGAAATAAGTGTTATAAATTCAGGCTATCACTTATAGTCTCTGTGGTAACTACAAAAAATATCTTAAAAAAACAAAAAGAAAACCTGTAACATCTAAGAATATATCCTTAGGTGATAAAAAATACAAATAAACAAAAGAATTGATTACCAAAAAAGTCAAGAAAATGGCTACTGGCAAGGGGGTATGGGGGTAGAAAGGACAGTAGAATGAATCAGACATTATGATCCTATGCACATATATGATTATATGACTGGAGCAATTCTACACCATGTACAACCAGAAGAATGTGAAGTTGAACTCCATTTATGTCTGATGTGTCAAAATACATTCTACTGTTATGTATAACTAATTAGAATAAAGAAAATTTTTAAAAAGATAATGGCTACTTTTGCAGGGAAGGAGAGAACTGTGATTTGAATGGAACACAAAAAAAGGGCTTATGGGATGGCTAACAACATTCTCATAGGATGGCTTGACCTAGGTGGTGATTATAAGGGTATTCATTTTATAATAACTCTTTAAGCTTTGTCAAGTTTTGTGTAGTTTTCTCTAATCATGCTTTATTTTATACTAAAAACTAGTCAAAAATAAATATAACAGGAATAGAAAGTAGAAAGAGAAATGAGATGGATCGGGAAATCTTTGCAGAGGAGACATTTAAGTTGAGCACTGAAAAATGAAAAGGAGCCGCTAAAGTGAAGGTAGCAGGGGAAATCTGAGAACAGGGAGAATAGAAGGATTACGATATAAGGAGCCCTCAAGGAAAGAATATGTAGTTGTTCATATCCCACAAGCTGAGTTGAGGCTGGAGTTCAAAGGGCATGGGAGAGACAGGAACAAAGAAGAGGATCTGGCAAGGTGGGAAGGTACAAATCAGCCAGGGCTTTTCAGAGTAATAACAGAACTTTGGAATTTATTCAAAATCTAAGAAAAAGTTTAAAGGTTTTCTTTTTCTTTTTTCCCTGCCCCAGCACTGGGGATTGAACCCAGGAACACCCTTACATAGCTCCGAGCTACATCCCCAGCCATTTTTAAGAGTCACACTAAGTTGCCAAGGCTGGCCTCAAACTTGCAATCTCTTGCCTCTGTCTCCAGAGGCACTGGGATTACCATCGTGTGCTACCACGCCAGGCACATTTAAGGTTTTTTTTGGGGAGGGGTTGTTTTTTTTTTAAATATTTTTTAGTTGTCAATGGATCTTTATTTCATTTATTTATACGTGGTGCTGAGGATCGAATCCAGTGCCTCACACATGCTAGGCAAGTGCTCTACCATTGAGCCACAACCTCAGCCCACATTTCAGGTTTTTAACTCAGAGTGCCATGTTCTTTGTTGGCTCATTTAAATACTCTGCCACTTATTTGGTAGGAGACTATTGGCAAGGTACACAAATGGAAGTGCAGGCTACTTACAGAAGTACAAGGAAGATGTGATGGGAACTTGCAGGTGGGAGGAGCCATGGTTGGTTTCTAATTTCTATTTTTATATTGTACAACAATCAAAATGAACAATTGTTCACAACATTGGAACAAAACAATTATCTTCCTTACCCCCTCCCTGCTTTCCTACCTCTGCTACTCAAAGTAATGAATATAACATCCTGCTTTTGTGAGATACTTCTTCATCCTCACAAACATGTATGTATATTTATAAACTGAAAAGGTAATTATGTATTTGTGAAGAAATGATTGTCTCATAATAATGCAAATAGAAAATAAACTGTCAGACAGCCATGATGGTGCACCTCTGTAATCCCAGCAGCTTGGGAGACTGAGGCACCTTAGTGAGGCCAGCCTCAGCAACTTAGTTAGGCCCTAAGCAATTTAACAAGACCCAGTCTCTAAATACAATTTTTAAAAAGCTGGGGATGTGGTCCAGTGGTTTAGCATTCCTGGGTTCAATTCCCAACAACAATAAAAAAAGAATTGTCAAAAATTCCAGCAGAAGCCGGGCGCGGTGGCTCAAGCCTGTAATCCCAGCACTTAGGGAGACTGAGAAGCTAAGCAACTCAGTGAGACCCTGTCTCTACATAAAACACAAAATAGGGCTGTAGTACCCCTGAGTTCAATCCCCAGTACCCAAAAAATTTCCAGAATTGGTCAACAAAAAACTAAATGGCCAGTAAGTCAGAGACATGTAGGTACTGTGAGAGATAGTGCTAGTAGACTGGTGGTAATTATGATGAAGTAAAATAACTTGAAAAAAGGTTTTAAAAAGTACCTTTGTTTTCAAAGGGTCATGAAAGAACTAACGGGCAACTCAGGCTGGTTTGAAAGCGAAGTGCCATACCAGGCTCAATTCAGTAGAAGATCCCACAACCAATGCTCTAAGACAAAACTGCACCCATTTAGAGAACTGCTGTGATATATTTATCCTCCTTTAATATTTCACTGCTTCAAAGGTAGAACTTATTCTGATGACACATAACACTAGACAATTATGGTTACTCTTTTATTTTAAATATTTTTTTAGTTGTAAATAGACACAATATCTTTATTTATTTTTATGTGGTGCTGAGGATCGAACCCAGTGCCTCATGCATGCAAGGCAAGTGCTCTACCACTGAGCCACAGCCCCAGCCCCCAATTATGGTTACTCTTACTAATTTTATCTCCACTAATTGTAGAGATAATCAATGATATTAAATACTACCATAAATATCCATGTGGTTAGGTCCAATTTTAGCCTAAGCCTGCTATTCACTGATACTCATGCTACCCAATACTAGTCAGTTGGCAACAAGTAATGATCTCAGTTATTACTAACATTTTACCTTGTGTGAGGTCAAATCAGTGTTGGACTGGGCTCGCTCATGACTCCTCATTCATCTTCAGTCTTAACTTTTCCTTCAAAAGTATAAATAGCATATGAGAATCCTTTGTACTATATTCGTAATTTTTCTGTAAACATTCTAAAAAAGAAATTTTGTTTAAAGTTCACTAAAAAAGAATAAGTATGATATAGTTTAGATAGAAGAGATAGAGAGGCCCAGATCACAGCCAGTTTCTCTGGTACCTCAGGGCTTCTCACTCACACAGCCTGTTGGACCTTTTATGTGATACACAGACTCAGAAGCCAGAGTGCCTAGATTTCGATTTTGGCTTTACCATTTTCTAGCTATCGGCAAGCCACATAAACCTTTTCTCTTAAATGTTAAGAATGACAGTTCTAGAGGCAGAGCAGACTGACCTGAGTCAATGTACAGAGGAGGAGACTAACCTCGGATGGACGCACGGAGGAAACCAACCGTGCACGCATGGGGAAGGAGACCAACCACACTGTGGACCCCCATCTACCAACCAGTGGCTGTCCCTGTCTACATCTGTATAGAGCCAACAGCCAGAACCAGGAAGATCATCCTGGAGGTCCCTGCAGGCCCAGTTATACCAGAGGTGAGGTATGGGTAACTTGCAGGAACACAACAAGATTATAGGGTAGAAACTATAATACCTCAAATCATCATTTCTAGAGAGAAAGACACATGAACAACAGGAAAAAACAAGGGAAGAAAATGACCCAAACAAACCAAGATGTTATAACAATAGAACCCATTGACAGCACAGTAGATAAAATGTCAGAGAAGGAGTTCAGAATGTACATAATTAAACTGATCTGTGAAGCACAGAATAATATAAGAGAACAAATACAGGCAACACATGATCACTCCAACAAAGAGATAAGAGAACAAATACAGAGAGCCAAAGATTACTTCAAGAAAGAGATACTTTGAAAAAGAACCAAGCAGAAATCCTTTAAATGAAGGAAACAATAAACCAAATTAAAAGTTCAATAGAAAGCATCACCAACAACTAGAGAACTTGGAAAATAGAACCTCAGACAATGAAGACAAAATATATAAATCTTGAAAATAAAGTTGACCACACAATGAAGATGGTAAGAAACCATAAACAGAATATCCAGGAAATATGGGATAACATGAGAAGACCAAATCTAAGAATCATTGGGATAGAGGAAGGCACATAGAAATAAACCAAAGGAATGCACAATTTCTTCAATGAAATAATATCAGAAAATTTCCCAAACATGAAGAATGAATGAGAAAATCAAATACAAGAGGCTTACAGGACATCAAATGTACAAAACTACAACAGATCCACACCAAGGCACATTATAATGAAAATGCCTACCATACACAATAAGGACAGAATTTTAAAAGCTCCAAGAGAGAAGGTATAGATTACATACAGCAGGAAACCAATTTGGATTTCAGATTTCTCAACCCAGACCCTCAAAGCCAAGAGATCCTGGAACATCATATACCAAGCTCTGAAAGAAAATGGATGCCAACCAAGCATCTTATATCCAGCAAAGTTGAGCTTCTGATTTGATGATGAAATAAAAATCTTCCATGATAAACAAAAGTTAAAAGAATTTACAGCAAGAAAGCCTGTACTAGAGAGCATTCTTGGCAGTGTTCCACAAGGAGGAAATGAAAAACAATTGGCAAAGGGAGGAACTACACTAAAGGAAAAGCCAGTCAAAGGAGAAACCAAGTCAAGTTAGAAACAAAAAAAAAAACTACAATGAACAGGAATACAAGCCATATTTCAATAATAACTCTGAATGTTAATGGCCTAAACTCATCAATTAAAAGACATAGACTGGTAGATTAAAATTAAAAAAGATTCAAATTGTGGAATTCACATGGATGTTGGCTCAGGGCTATGCCTACAATGGAGAAGAGGACTGTGTTAGGAATATCAGCTGAAGATAAAAATTGGTTATTGTGCTATCCATTGAATGTTTTTTTTGTTGGTACTGGAGATTGAACTCAGGGGTGCTAGACCACTGAGACACATCCCAGCCCTATTCTGTATTTTATGTAGAGACAGGGTCTCACTGAGTCGCTTAGCGCCTCACCGTTGCTGAGGCTGGCTTTGAACTCACGATTCTCCTGTCTCAGCCTCCTTAAGTGCTGAGATTATAGGCTTGCACCACCACGCCTGGCTGCATTGAATTTCTTATCCTTATTCCTTTATAGCTGTATAAGTAAGGTAATTATTTTTCTTTCTTCTTTTAAAATTTTTTGTTTTCAGTTTTCTGTTATTTAGATGTGAGATGACTAGGTATTACTTTATTTATTCACTTATTTATATTTGGTACTTATTCTACTTGATATGCTCTCAAAATCTGTGCTCTTTATCTCTGTTTTTGAAAAATTTTCAGATAGTTTTACTTCAAATAAACTGCTCTGTTTTCCTTTCTTCTTTTTATATTCTAATTATGCATTCTTTAGTCTTTGATATTGTCACACACTTCTTGGGTTGCTTTTATTTCCTTCATATTTTTGTTTGGGAAATTTTTAATTAACTTATCAAGATCATGGTTTCTTTCCTTGGCCATAATTTAATTGATGACATCAGAAGGCATTCTTGTTTTCTATTTCAGCATGTTCGATTCCTAGAATTTTGATTCTTAAAGTTTCCATTCTCCCTAACATAGTTTATAAGTTTTTGTAAGCTGTGTACTTTTCCCATTAGAGTATTTAACATATTAATCATAATTAATATGATTAAATCAGACTCATGTTTGAGTCTGACTTTTATCTTCAGACTACGTTTTAGCATGTCTTCTTCTGGCCTGTCTGTAATTTTTAGTTGAAAGCCAGACATGTTTTATTGAATAATAAAAAATGAGGTAAATAGGCCACTGATAGGAGTATTTATTTTATCTGGTGAGGACTTGTCTGCTGTTTGTCCTTAATTGACTTTGTTTTTAATTCACAACCTGATCCTATCAGAGACATGAAGTGTTTTTGGAATTTTCAGAGGGAAACTGGTAGGGTATCTGAAAGGAAAACTGTGGATCTGTGAGGGTTTCCCTACGTCTACAGGACCCCAAGGTTTCCTTAATCTCAAATTAGCCATATTCTGTCTCCAGCCATTCTTCAAGATTATATATACTAGCTGACAGCTCTAGCAGTACATTGTTGGGTTCAAGAAATGTAATTTGATTTTTAGACATTTTTGTTACTGTAAGGATAAGACTGATGACTTTTGATTACTTAACATACCAGAGATGAAGCATGAAGTCAGTTTCTTAATTTTAAAACAATGTTTAAAACTTGTTTAATTTTATACATTATTTCTATACTTTTTTTTTTATCCATTTCTATACTCTCTTTTCTTTGATTTTTTTTTTCCATTTTATCATCCATTTTATTTGGGAAATGCTTCTGTTGAATACAGAAAACCAATATGATTAATTCTATTTCATGTTTTTAATCTTATTCCTACATCTTCTGTAGACTATGTTTAATTTCTTTATATAAAATAATTTATATAATAATTTTATATATTGAATAGTTTATAGTTTATCAGATCTACATTGTATTGTATCTACTCATTCTTTGTTAAGCAATATCCATAGATTATATTGAATAATTAGAAATTAATAAATCAATTTTTTTTAAAAAGAATGACAGTTCCACCAGGTGTGGTGGTCCACACCTGTAACCCCAGCTGCCTGGGAGTCTAAAGCAACAGGATCATTCAAGGCCAGGCTAGGCAATTTAGAGTGACTCTATCTCAAAATTAAAAGAACATAAAAAAAGGCTAGCGATGTAACTTATTAATAGAGTGCTTTGTCTAGCATGTGTGAGGCCCTGGTCTCAATCCTCAGTACTGCAAAAACAAGGAATCTGTCAGTCCCAACTTTTTTTTGTGGTCATAAGTATTAAATGAGATAATATGTATAAAGTACTGAAATGAACGCTGTCACACAGTAACTTCAATGTATTTTTTAAGATGAATAAAATCATTATTAATTATCTATAATCACACAAGTTAAGGATATGTGAGTTTAACATGTGAGTTTGGTTGCTAAGAACCAGGTAGTGGTTGCCATAGATATACCAGAACCTCGACAGCCATTATTAGGACATTGCCTACCCTTTAGAAGTGGACAAGTGGGCTGTTACTCTGTCAAGAAGGCTAGAAAGCTCAATGAACCCTTTCATTACTCTACATACCTTATGTTTTTCATCCAAAAAGAAACAACTACTCATCACAGAAGTAATTAAACACCTCAAGGTAAGTAACTATAATGTTAATCTCATATTACAGATGAAAAATCTGAAAACAGTAGTTTAAATGTAGTTGATTTCACTCCAGGCTACCCAGGAGAGGCACTAGAAATAAAAGGATCAGTAATCACTAGTTCAATTGTTTTTCCACTTAGTTATACTACCTACTGTCTGTTCTAAAGGAAGAACTTGTGTGATGCCTATTTGACTCTTCTTACTGGCACTGACAAATACACAGAGCCAGAAATCAAGCTAGGATGCTCGGCCAATGATCAGAAATAGACATGAAGCTGTTACTGGGTCTTGCTTGTCTCAAAGGGAGATAGCTATCATGGAGCCCAGACAATTTGACTCTGGTGTTTCAAGCTCCAGGTCTTATCAGTTTCATCAGCAAAACTGGAATAAGGCCGGTTTTGATCACAAGCCATATATAAGGTTTTCCTTTTGTATGGCATAAGCCAGAGCCATTCTCCAGGAGTGCTTATGGAAGCTGAATGATTTCCTACAGAGAGAGCTCTGCTCTAAGAAATGCTATGAAATGTGTCTATTTGGAAACGGCAATTCTCCAAAACAGTGGATGACTCTGCAAAGGTTTGCTAAGTTATCCATTAATAAGGTGGCACATAAACACTCATCAGATAGCAAAGCAAAGCCCATCGAAGTATCAACTGAAGTATTTTCCTAAGCCAACCAGACCTTCCTCCAATTCTGAGCTCCAATATAATTAACCATTAGGGAAATGTAAACCAAAACTATAATGAGCCAGATGCAGTGGTGCATGCCTATAAACCCAGTTATTGAGGGGTGAGGGGGTACTGAAGCAGAAGGATTCCAAATTTGAGGCCAGCCTGGGCAACTTATTGAGACCTTGTCTCAAAATTAAATACAAATATGACTCAGGAGGCTGAGGCAAGAGGATCACAAATTCGAGGCCAGCCTTGGCAACTTAGCAAGACTATCTCAAAATAAAAACTACAAAGGACTAGAGATGTTATTTCAGTAGTAGAGTACTCCTGGGTTCAATCTCTAGTACCTCCCCCACAAATATTCAACAAAAAGGGCCAGGGATATGGTTCAGTAGTAGAGTGCCTGCCTAGCATGTGCAAGGTCCTGACTTTGCTCTCTAGTACTGCATAACTACCCAAAAACATTTTAAAAAATTCCAAAATGAGACATATTTCACACCTACTAGGACAGCTACAAACAAAAAGACAACAGTAAGTGTTGACAGGGACAGGGAAAAATTAGAATTCTCCTGCATTGTTGGTAGGAATATAAAATGTTATAACAACTTTGCAAAACAATCTGCCAATTCCTCAGGTTAAACATAGAAGAATGATATGCCACAGAAATTACATACTCAAGAGAAATGCAAACATGTCCACACAGAAACTTATACACAATTGTTGATAGCAGTATTTAAAAGAGAAAAAATAGCAAATAACTGAAATGTCCATCAGCTGATGAGTAAATAAAATGTGGTCTAACTCTACAATAGACTACTTCTCAGTCATAAAAAGGAACAAAGTACTCATACATCCTATATTGATTAGCATTGAAGCAATTGCCTAAATTATCCTTCTTCCTTAAGCAATCACTTCCAAATCTAACTGCACATTGATACCAAGTGGGAAACTTATACAGCTCCCTGGGAATCTTTGAGAGTGGGGCACTGGATTTATGTTTAAAATCAATTAGACTAAAAAGTACATTTAAAAAAATCAATTAGACCACATGATTCTCGAAGGTCACTTACAGCTCTAGGAACTGTACTAAATCTATCATAATGGGTCACCAACACCCACATCTTTGAAGCAGCAATAAAAGAATCAAGCTCAATGGACAGTTGTTACTGAGAACAGGTTCCCCAACAGATCCCTCTTTAAACCTAACCTCATTTTTCTCCAAGATATAATCCCACTCCATTCCCAAGGTTGAAATAAATATATTACTAAAAAATAGGCACAAACTAGTTGAAGGGGTAGACCACACCACCTGTGTCTATGTGGGTTGTTTTAATAATAAGCCACTAGCCAGGCGTGATGGCACAGAACTGTAATTCTAGCAGCTCGGGAGGCTGAGGCAAGAGGATTGCAAGTTCAAAGCCATCAAAGCCAGCCTCAGCAACTTAGCGAGGCCCTAATCTACTCAGTAAGACCCTGTCTCTAAATAAAATACAAAATAGGGCTAGGGATATAGCTCAGTGGTCTAGTGCCCCCGCCTTGCACCCAAAAAAAGCCACTCCATTTTGTTAGAAACTACACAAGACCTGTCACTGGAGTTGAGGATAACTCATTTCTTCCTCTATGACATTTATAGACAAAATTGGACAGAATGAAGTGATGAAATTATAACAGTCCCAGGATTTCTGTTTACCAGCACCTATGTAGTTGTAAGCTAATTTAGGTTCAAGTGTTAATAGTGGGCCTGAGTTCTCATTTACTTTCTTCCCTTAACATTTAAGAACCAAGTCGAATCATGTTCCGGCTACTGACCTCTTGCTGGTCCCGGCTAAAGCCAACTGAAGAGAAACGAAGGTAATGTTACAATTATTTTTCTAAACCCATTCCACCACCACCTCCCATCTATCTGCCCACAATCCCTCAAGGGACAAGTCATCATGACTTTGGAGAATGACTGAGCAGTACCTGCATGATGGGGAACAGGGTTGAGGTAGGAAGGCCATTCTACAAGGTAAGTTAATTAAGAAAGAGCATCCTTGGAGGCTTTCGGGAGAGGCTCCTATACCACCTCTACCACTTTACCACCTACTTTAGCTGAAATTTTTATGGTACATGCCTTGGGACTACTGCAGATCTCAAACACTAAGGAAGACTAGGACTCTTTCGCTGAACAATTAACAGTGTTTTTATGGCTTTGGCTTATTTCTCTTTTCCATTTCCAGGAATGCAACTGTCATTATCATCGGCTTGGAAAACTCGGGCAAAACAGTTCTTGTGGAGGCCTTTCAAAGATGTAAGGAACTAAGGGCATTAGATACTGTTGTAGGCATCCCAGAGTCCAGCGAAACAGTCATTCCATCCTAGTTTTATTTCCTGGTCCTTAGTTTCCCTCTCTTGAAGGATAAACACCCACATACATACACACACACACACACACTGTCTGTCACTCCCCTCCCCGCCCACATTTGGTGTTATCATCCTGTTTATGTAATGTCTGTCAGGCGTTCCCTTTGTAAGATGTCCTAATTGAAAATCTTCTCATAGTGTCAATATAAATGAACTCAAACTATGTAAAGCATTGTAGTCAATTATGAAAGAGCATGTTTGAAATGTTGTCTAGTTCCAGAGCTCATATAAAGTGGAATTTGGTCTAGATAAGAGACAAGTGTGGGATGATAAAGAAGTTTAATAACATGAAACCCTTGGTGACAGCTAATGTAGAAAGTTGGAGCTTGAGAATTGTCAGTTTGGAGATGTGCAAGTTTAATACCACATCTCTAGTTTAATACTTTGACATTTCAAGAAGCAGTTACACAGGATTTCAGGAAGCTACTACACTAGTTGTGAAGATCCAGCTAACTGCTAGTCAGTCAATCAAAAGGCCAGTAGTGTGTCTGGCTTAGGACATCCTCAATGTTCACTGAATAAATGAGAGGGTATGATGACATGGCTGAGTTTCATATAAGCTGGCAGCCCTCAGCAAAGAATAGGAAACCTGACTCTCTGCTACTGGCCAATTTGAAGCCCCTGAACTATAGCAGCAGCCTTCTGGCTGATCTTGCCATCTTGTGTCGCCCTAGTTGCCACAAGGAATTATACAAAAATTTGATCGTGCTTTCCTGCACAAAACTGCTCAATGCTTCTCCATTGTCTTCAAAATAAAACTTATATTCTTTAGCCTTAGTACACAAAGTCTTTCATGGTTTGGTCCCCAACTCCTCCTTCAGCTTCATTTCCCATGCTCCCCACATGTCCTTTAATAAAATCAATACAAATGCTTTGCTATCCTGTCACCACAGCACTCTAGTCACAGGGCTGCATTTTCTATGCCTACTGTCCCACTACCTAGAATTTCATTCCCTCTGTTATCTCCTTAATCAAACACCTCAAGTCACAGTAGGAAAGCCTTCTCTAACTCCCAGTTCCTCATTCCCACTCTATCCTGGGCATCCCTGTAGCATGCACTTATAACAACATCCCTGTGCAACTCCAAGTCCACCCTCTACACTGTGAGCCCCTTGAGGAGACGTAGTGGATCTCATCTTCTCTGTATCTTTAGTATCTTCACTAAAGTGGAAGTATCTTCAGGCAGGTACTCAATATGTATTTGTGGAATCAATGTGCTCCCCCATTTCATTTCACCATTACCAAGACTACATTTACCATTTTGTATCTTCTTCCCCTGCCCCAACAGCAGCTCCAAGCATCACATTTTAGCCAATGGTTCAGCCTAGTCCCTCCCCATTACTGAAGGCAGCAAACTTGATTCTTCACATCTTAATTCTGAGAGGCAAACATGGTAAGAAAATCAGCAGCATCAGGAAAGTCAAGGAGCCAGGACAGACCACCATACTACTACTGATACAACTGGCGTTAACTTTCTAGAGCTCTAACTCAGCCTCATGTCTGGATTCCCATTCAGTTTGGGTGGGACCTGGTAATCTATTTTAAGAACTCTCCAGGTATTGTTGATGATAGCCAGCCAGATTTTGGGAAGTACTCATCTGAAATTAGCCATATGTTATTAGTCTGTGAGAATAGTGTCAGTTTTCCAGTCTAATTCCTAGAGGACAACGTCTAAGGTCTATTTTGTTACTGCATAACTTGCCTTGTTCTCAGTGAATGACTTGGGGTTGATTCATAAATGTACTGGTTTATGGTGGTGACTTCAGTCACAGAAGAGTTTTTAATAGGCACTGATATCACATTTTGAGGAATGTCTCATGTTACTCTGTTCACACAGGATCACTAGAGTCAATGGAGTAGGTTGGTCTATACCCTAAATTGAGTAGGTCATCTCCCGTACTCCTGCAAATGTTTTTAAGATGATTTCCAAGAAAAGATAATTGCCTAGAAGGAAATTCCAATCTACAAGTAGTAACTTGTGTGAACATTTAGAGACACCACCTATAAAATATTTTGGCACATGTGATTTTTTTAAAAAAGTACCAGGGATGTAATCCAAGGGCACTTAACTACTGAGCCACGTCCCCAGATCTTTTTTATATTTTTATTTAGAGACAGGGTCTCACTGACTTGCTTAGGGCATTGCTAAGTTGCTGAGGCTGGCTTTGAATTCACAATCCTCGGGCCTCAGCCTCCTGAGCCTCTGGGATTATAGGTGTGCACCACTGGGCCTGGCAGCATATTACTGATGACAGCATTCACTGTAACTGTTTTTTCTGACATAGTCGTATGGGGCAAGAAACGAGTGTGAGCACAAGAAGGTGCTATAAATAAGGACATATAGACCAGTGCCTCTCAAACCTGGCTATATATTTCAATTACCTAGGAGCATTATTTTTTTTAATTTAATTTAATTTATTTATTTATTCTACTTAGGTATACACCATAGCAGAATGCATTTTCATTCACTGTACACAGATAGAGCACACTTTTCACTTCTCTGGTTGTATGTGATGTAGAATCACAACATACATGCAGTCATACATAAAGCTAGGGCTATGATGTCCATCATATTCTACCATCTTTACTGTCCCCATGCCCCCTCCCCGATCCCGCCCCTGTGACCAAAGTTCCTCTATTCTTCCCGTGTTCTCCCCCACATTATGGATCAGCCTCCACTTATCAGAGAGAACATTCAGCATTTGGTTTTTTGGGATTGGCTTACTTCACTTAGCATGATATTCCCTAGGAACATTATTAAACACACACACACACACACATACACAAACCCATGAAGCTTGAACACCACCCCAGATCTATGATAAAGCTCATCAGAACCTAGCTTCGCAGGTTGCCAGAGGTATTCTGATGCGGTGGTGCATGCCTATAAACCCACTGACTCAGGAGGCTGAGGCAGGAGGGTTGCAAGTTCGAGACCAGCCTCAAAACTGAGAAAGACACTGCCTCAAAATTAAAATACAAAAGGGTTGGGGATATATAGTTCAGTGGTAAAGCAAAAAGCTCCACAGGTGATCATGAACAATGAATACTGAGAGCCAATGACCAGAATCATCTAGGGAGCCTTCAAACCTCTGACTAAGCACCTGGAGGCCCAGATACTTTGGTTTGGGGCAGGCTATGAAATCTAACTTAACAACTCTCTCCAGATGATGCTGAAATACATCAGGCATGAAGAGTTTCATGGCTCTCTAGAGCAGTGGTTTTTCCACCTCCATGTGCACAAGAATCACCTAGGGATTTTGTTAACTCTAAGGAGTTTGTTGTACACACAAATGCTTGGATCCCGAGCCCAGAGATTCTGAGTCATTTGGCCCAGGGTAGGAGCTAACAACCATGCACATGCAACTCTGAAGCAGATAATCCCCCAACCATGCTTTATGAAACACTCTGTCAGGTTAAGAAAGATAAATGAGAGCCAGAACCTTTCCTCAGGTGTTTATAAATTAATAGAATAAGAGAAATGTAAATTGTCAGGGAACTTATAGCATCTAGAGTTCAACAATACATTGTTACTGAAGGAATTGGCAAGATTTCAAGTAAAAGAAAACAAAAAGTAGGACAAAAAAATTTTTTTAAACTCCAAGGAAAAACAGTATAAAGCTCATCAAGGCACAGAAAACAGGATTTTAAAATTAGAGTTTTTAACCTATTCACTTATTAAGTAGTCTAATACAGACATATCAAATATCACATCAAAGTTGTAAATGTTATCTGAGAGCTATATTTAAAAAGATCATTGAGCTGGCCACGGTGGCTCAAGCCTGTAATCCCAGCATTTAGGGAGGCTGAGACAGGAGAATCGCGAGTTCAAAGCCAGCCTCAGCAATGGCGAGGTGCTAAGCAACTCAGTGAGACCCTGTCTCTACATAAAAAAAAAACACAAAATAGGGCTGGAGATATGGCTCAGTGGTTGAGTGCCCCTGAGTTCAATCTCCAGTACCAAAAAATAAAAAATAAAAAATAAAAAGATCATTGGGTTGAGGTTGTGGCTCAGTGGTAGAGCACTTGCCTAGCATGTGTGAAGCACTAGGTTTGATCCTCAGCACATTAAAAAAACAAAAACAAAAAAGCCTAAAAAGATCATTGATTAATAAAACAGAAAAGGTTTTATAAAATCACATTAAAATGTAATAATATAACATATAGACATGTATACTCAAAAGTGTGAAATCATACATTTCTAAAGATCTAAAAGCACGCTACTAACTTCTCAGCTTAATGACTCATTTTGGCAATCCTATGGAGAATGTCAAGCAGATCTGAGACTACAAGAAGATATTGATTCTGGTCTTAGTACTCCCAGGTGTGGGAGTCAAGAATCAATAAAAGCATTTTGCTACTAACATGAGCAGAGAACTAAGACAGAACTAACAGTTCAGCAAACTGGAATTTATATAAAGGCTGTTTTTTGGGGGGTGTTTTGTTTTGGTACCCAGGATTGAATTCGGGCATTCAACCACTAAGCCACAGTAACAGGTTCTCACTGAGTTGCTTAGGGCCTCACTAAGTTGCAGAGGCTAGTTTTGAACTCCAGATCCTCCTGTCTCTGCCCAAGGGGTTTGGATTACAGGTGTGAGCCACCACATGTGGCTAAGGCTGTTGTTTTGAACTGAATTTCTATGGAAGCTGAATGAAGTATGGAGTTCCCTATGAGATTTTATGTTCTGGACATGGCTTTTGAAGAGGGAAATGTGTCTGAGTCTGACATGGTTTCTTGGAAGAGATATGAGATAAGGCTTCATACCTTGACTATAAACACTTACATGAACACCCACAGTGTAACCCATGGCATAACAGGCAATAGGCAAGCAAAGAAATAGATGAAAGACCAGTTCAGATAATGTGTTGAGAGAGGTGAGAGGTGAGCAGACCAGAGAAGGTTCTTAAGTTGGCCTTTAAAGAAAGGGTGGAGCCGGGCGCGGTGGCTCAAGCCTGTAATCCCAGCACTTAGGGAGGGTGAGACAGGAGAATCGCGAGTTCAAAGCCAGCCTCAGCAATGGCGAGGCACTAAGCACCTCAGTGAGACCCTGTCTCTACATAAAACACAAAATAGGTCTGGCGATGTGGCTCAGTGGTTGAGTGCCCCTGAGTTCAATCCCCAGTACCAAAAAAAAAAAAAAAGAAAGGGTGGGATAGAAGGGCCTCCAGTTCACTCATTCCTTCATCAAATTCTTTCAACAAATATTTAGTGAGTACCTGTGTGCCAGCTGCTGTGCTAATAAGCATCATGAATGTAATGGTGAGCAAAATTAAAAGGGCTCCCTTTCCTGTTGTAGTTCATGACCCAGATAAGTAAACCATCAAATTAACAACACCATAATATGTGTGATGATAATGGTAAACCCAAAAGAAAGGCACATTGTCCATACTGGGGATGGTAGTATAAAGCAAATTTTTCTAGAACAAGATCTAAATGGATTTTTAAAAAATAAGTATTATCAAAGTATACTATAGTGCAAGAGTGTTCTAAGATGAGGGAATGGTATCCTGTGAAGGCCAGGGAGAGAGCATGGCATGTGTGCATGGGGTAAGTATGTGCAAAGGAGTGGAGGGAGGAACAGACTGGATGGGAGCCAGAGACATTGTGACCACCAACCAGGTTAGAATGCTAGGAGACAGTCCTGGCAGGTTAAAAGCTAAAGGTGTCTGCATTCTATCCTGGGAGCAAAGGGTTACTCACTGCAGGTTACTAAGCCAGGTGAGGGTATCACAGACAAACTGCTGGTTTGGAAAGATGCATCCACGAGTATGAGCAGGGTGACAGGATTTTTCAGTAGGATTTCTCAGAGCAGGATCTAGTCAAAGTTCAACAAATTGTTTGACCTAATATTTCCCTGTTTTGTGGTTGCTTCTCCCCTCTGCTCCTGTATCCAGTACTTCCCAGCAGGATACACAATGATGTGAAATCAGAACTGACCACACTCCTGCTAGATGAGTATGAAGTGTCCATCTATGACCTGAATGGAGATCTGAAGGGTCAAGAAAAATGGCCAAACTACTATGCTCAGGCCCAAGGGCTTGTTTTTGTTGTGGATTCCAGTGATGTAGAACGCATGCAGGAAGCAAAGAACATCTTAACACGCCTAATGTCTGACAAAAGAGTGGCAGGGAAACCCATCTTACTGTAAGATTCTGCCTTTATGTCCTATTTCTCTTTCTCAATATTTACCTTAAGAGAAGTACAGAGATGAAAGGCTGGGTAGTCCCTTTGTCACACCTTGCTAGACCTTATCTTCACTTAGGCTCAGTGAGGTTGAGTGGCCCAGTCCTCTGGGGACTCTTCAAGAGCCACTTCTACTACACACTGCCATGTGGAATACATTACTGATTTATGCAAAGGTAATTCTGACAGTATTCATCAAAGAAAAATACTGATATCTGGATCACCCACCCCCAAACCTGGACTCAACTCCTTTCCCAACTTTGCTTCTGATATTTTCTGGTTTCATTCTCTGATCCTGAAACCTCATGGTAGAAGAAGACAACCCTTCATAGCTACCTCCCTAGCAACTAGGATCGAACCCAGTACCTCAAGTTATGTAACTGGCACTTATTTCAGGGTGATAATTCAGGTGGCCAGTCAATCCTCACCTATATAACAACTCCCTTTTACCTTTTTCATTCCTCATTAGCAAGCCCAACTAGAGCATGAATAGAATTTGAGTGAAGACATAAAAACACTAAGTCCATCCACATCCCAGTTAGCAATTCTAGTTAAAGTCTGATGCCATGAAGTAGAAGTGAGAAATGAGCCCTGTGGATTATTTTGGATTCAAATTATTTGTACCATTCTTTCCTCCACTGAGAGCTGGTTAGAAAATTCTGTCTCATTAGATGTCTTTAAACCCAATTCCTGGATATGTAGTAGTTATACTAGATTAGTTCTTCTCCTGCTGTTTGCCTCTATTTTGGTTTCACTCTTCCTCTCTCCTTTCCTCCCTCTATATGCTCTGTTCTAGCCTGGCAAACAAACAAGACAAAAAGGATGCCCTTTTGCCTTGTGATATTATCGAATATCTACTTCTGGAAAGGCTAGTGAATGAGAATAAGTCCAAGTGCAGAGTGGTAAGTGTCAACTTCTTCCTTCCCTCTTCCTCTATAACCCTGTCTGATCAAGTCTGGGCCATTTCATAATCAGCCCCATATGTTGGGTTTGGGGCAAAGCCTTTCCCTGACAGGCAGCATCTACAGTGATAATTTCTAATTCAATAGTGGTAACAGATATTGCATTTTGCCTTCAAAACAGCTCTGTAAAGTTGAAAGCCTTAATATCCCCATTCTTTTAAAAAAAAACATTTTTTAGTTGTAGATAAACACAATATCTTTATTTTATTACTTTGTATGTGGTGCTGAGGATCAAACCCAGTACCTCACACATGCGAGGCAAGCGCTCTACCACTGAGCTACAATCCCAGCCCAATATCCCCATTTTATAGATAAGAAAACTAATGCTGCCAGGAATGGTGGCCCTAAGCAATTCAGTGAAACCCTGTCTCTAAATACAAATATAAAAAGGGGCTGGGGATGTGGCTCAGTGGTTAAGCGCCCCTGGGTTCATTCCCTGGTACCAAAAAACAGTAAAACAAAACAAAACAAAAAACGCTAATGCTTAAAGAGAGATCTGAGTAACTTGCTCAAGGTCACATATCCAAGACACCAAAACCACTTCGTTAAAGGACTTTAGCTTTTGTGACTTCCATTTACTATCTCAGATGTGAATGCTGAGTGTCTCCTAGGAAGTCTAGAGTCTCTCCAGACATAGCACAGTTTATATGTACCTCTGCTATTTAGATGAGTGATTGGGCCTGTGGGCCCAGGGGTCCCAGGCTCCAAGTCTGGGACCTTCTCTTCTCCTTTTTTGTCACAGGAGCCATGTTCGGCCATCAAAAATCTCCAAAGGAGGAACCATCATCCCATAATTGAAGGTCTGCGCTGGCTATTAGCTGCCATTGGAGATAAATATGAAGAGCTATACATTAGCCAACAGCCACCCACTTTGAGCTTTCCATCCTCCAAGAGTACCAGAGGCTCTGGAGAAAGATGCTCATCAGATAGGTACTGAGCTTCCTCCATTAGATTTACTCATAGGAATAGAAGCAGGAGTCAATCTTCAACATGAACACAGAGTTCTGGGAAATAGATTGTGGGAAGTATTGAGCAAGTCTCTCAAGATGAAATGGGCCACGTGGGGCTAGGGCAGTGCCCACCACCACTCCAAATAGTTAGGTACACCCTCGCCCCTGGCACAACCTGAGTGGTCACGTCAGGGGGAAAAGTTACATAAAGGTAAAGTCAATCTATCCACATTACAGCTGCCCCAAAACAGGGCTTGTTCTGTTCTCTGGCTTGCCATAAGGAGGAGAAAAGGAACATGAGCAGGAGAAAGGGAACATGAGCATCACTTAAGGAGCCTAGTGGTATTATTCAATGAATGAATGTCATGAGCTATTCCACATCTCTGCTTTCAGTTTTCTGATCCTCCCAATAATGAGGAGTGAGAGGAGAGACAGAGATGTTGAAAAGAGAAAACATAAAGAAAACAGGCAGTGATCAAGATTTTCAGGAGAAAAAGGCCTAAATGTCCTCTTGGTCTGTTGTCACTTTCATTGCCCAAAGGCATATGGGAGAAATGGGGTATTAGCTACATTAGATATTTGTGTGTCTGTTATCTACAACTGCTTTGTTCTTTCAAATTTCCCCAGCTTCTCTACCAGAATGGTAATATCCAAAGAGAAAAGACAGAATTTAGAGAAAAGACAGCATTTTGATAAAAGACAGCATTTCGGACAACGCTCCATGGAAGCTAGGCCTCTAAAACCAATTCTACAGGTAAATGACTTTTTGTTACTACCCAGGGACAATCCTTGAACTCTTTGAGCACCAACTGACTTTTCCCTCCATGTTCTTGCTTTACAGAAAGATGGTCTAAGATTAAGGCCTAAAAAGAATATATCAGTGACATTTGCTTTAGATGAACCCATGGAGGAAGGTGAATGTTCTGGGGGAAATGGAGCACAGAATATTATCGAGCCTCACTACAACCGAAGCAATAACTTACAGACTCCAGCTCCATATGTTGGTGATGATCTTTTTGAAGGTAATGTTAAACCAGTGACTAGAGAAGAAAAGATAGATAGGACTTCCCTTATAATTTCAACAATATTACTCCTATTTTGAAGCTGAAATTCTTTTCTCACACCATGGTTGATGACTAGAAGTACAGGGAGAATACCTAGGGACCACCATCTAATAGCCCAGTATTATACCCCGGCATTGGTTAACATATAATGTTTGGGTGGACATAGAGATATCTTAAAGGTTGACTTTCAGTGGTGGAAATATAATTGGTAAAACTTTTATGAGGGTAGTATGACTATCTCCCTTCTTCCCTCAATACATATCAAGAACTTTAAGGGCTGGGATTGTGGCTCAGTGGCAGAGCGCTTGCCTTGCATGCGTGAGGCACTGGGTTCGATCTTCAGCACCACATAAAAATAAATAAAGATATTATGTCCATCTACAACTAAAAAAAAATTAAAAAAAAAAAAGAACTTTGTAAAAATGTGGAAGCTTGGCCGGGTGTGGTGGCACATGCCTGTAGTCTCAGGGGCTTGGGAAACTAAGGCAGGAGGATCAGGAGTTCAAAGTCAGCCTCAGCAATTCAGCGAGGCACTAAGCAACTCAGTGAGACCCTGTTTCTAAATATAATACAAAATAGGGCTGGGGATGTGGCTCAGTGGTTGAGTGCCCCTGAGTTCAATCCCCGGTACCTGCCCCCCAAAAATGTGGAAGTCCTTTGATCCAGTAGTCTCATTTCTTCAGCTACATCCAAAGCTAATTACATAAGTGCCTCCCACCAAAAAAAAGTATGCTCAAGGATGTTAAATCACAGCATTGCGTACAACAGCTAAAGGCTGGAAATAAACAACATGACCAACAATGGGAAATTGCTAAATAAATTAGGATACCTCCACATAATGGAATACTATTGAAAAGGCTAATGATAACTTACATTTAGTGACATGGAAAATTTTCCACAACCTGACAATTAGGGAAAATAGCACTATTTATATTGAACAGAATACTGAATAGATTAGAATATACAGCATGAAGTGTATATATGCATAGATATATACTGAGGAGTAAGCCAAAAATGAGCAGTGATTTTTCCCTGGGGTAAGGTACTGGGTGACATTAACAAGTCTTTGGATTTGTGTTTTATTCAAAATTTTCTTTTTCATAATAAGCAGATCATTCCTCCCAATACAATAAAGACATTAAAAAAAAAAGCTGTGAGGGCTTGAAGGCTCACTGTTATTAATGGTCACTCCTTATTGTTCTTAGGACCAGAGTCTTCAAAATTGTCACTGTCAATCTTACAATGTCACTTCAATTCTGAAAGGGATCTGGCCCTTCAGGATACCCAGAAGTCCAGGGACCTGGACTTAGCCAGAGCCAATAAGGCAAAGATAGGGATAAAGGGGAAAGGATGAGAATTAAGTAGAAGGGATCTGAAAAAGAGAAGGAGTATCTTTCTAGATTATCAGCAACTATCCCTAAATCTTTATCCAAAATTGAAATCCCTTTTCATTTTTACAACCTCCAAACCTAATGCAAAAAAGAAAATGGATACCTAGGACACAGAGGAGATGCTACTAAAAAATCCCTGTGGAAAAGCCGTTGGTTCCTGTGTTAGTACTCCCTAAATGAAGGGCAGAAGGGAGAGAGTAAGAGAAAGCATGAGGCTGTGGCAAAGGGTGGGCACCTCATGGGTTGCAGTCAACACTCCCCTGGAAACTGGATAGTACCCTCCTACCTTAAAGTGTTCAAGGAAGGAAAGAAAACCTGACACTTGGCTTCACTTGCAGTGACTGACCTTTTCTTTTATTAGGCTTTTAACAGACTATTAAAGAGAAAAAAAGAGGGAAATCCAAAGAAACATCTCAATATACCTCCCTCACCAAACGGATTCATCACCAGAAACAGCAGGAACACTCAGGTTTTTCTAAACTTCTATTTGATAATATCAGTCCACGCACAAGTCCACCTACTCTAACATCACATCCTTGAGAACCACCATTATACCTGTACGTCTGTATTATACCCAGTAAATTAATCCTACACCCACTAAGAGGCTCAAGAAGTTAGGGGGTGTCCATTTGAGAAGGAACACCAACTTGGCAAAGAAGAACAGAGACTTTACATCTTTCATACCCAGATGCTCCTACTGAAGCTTCAGACAAGATGTTGTGGGTGACTAACTGAAACTGATTGTCAGAAGTACAGGGTTACTTTACAATCACAATTTTTCCTTTAAGGTTCTTGCATGTCAAGGGGATGGCAAAATAAATAGAATCTTTTTTGTTGAGAATTATGTTCTACTGAATCATTTTTAGTCACACCTCCAAAAAAACAACTTAGTTTTCAAGTGCTAGCCACTGTCTGGGAAGCACAACTTTGCTTTGCTGTCCTTTCAGAGACAGCAAGTGATGCCTTTGCTAACAACTAAATGCATTCAACCCTCTATCCCAAGGGTGGTGGTGGTAGTAGTTTTTACTATTACTGCTATCATTACTTTTCATCATGAGTACCATAGCCACCATTTATTGAGTACCTTCTTGATGCCAGGCACAATGCTAAGCACTTCACATTGATTATCTTATTATCTTTGGAGGTAGGCATTATACCTGACTGCATTTTACACATAGGGAAACTGTAAAAAGCAGAGCAAGGAATTAAATCCAGACTTGTTTGACTCTAGAGCAACTTCAGCTCAGAAAGATTTTCTTATGCCTTTCTTAACCTCTCTTCAAAGAGAGAAAGCTATAGAGCTGGGGATGTAGCTCAGTAGTAGAGCACTTGCCTAGCATGTGTAAGGCTCTGGGTTTGATTCCCAGTACCAGGGGAAAAAGAAAACTGTAACCAGGAAAAAATGCTGAAGTGTATCCATCCCCATGTCAGAAAAATTATGTTAATACCAATAAGAACAGCAATAGCAGACATGGTTGATTGAGCACTTTCAAGTTTCCAGGGCTAAATGCTTTACATACAGTCTTTCATCCTCACAAGCCTATGAGGTTATATCTATTCTCACCTTACAGAGGCAGAAACTGATGTTACAAGTTCAGATAATTACCCAGGGCACCCACTAGGAGGCAGGAGAACTGGTTTTCAAACAAAGGTCTGACTCTATAACCCATACTCTTAGCTCTACTCTGTACTATTTTACAAAGCAAGAAAAACCAACGAATCCATAATTGTTTGAGAGAGAGAAATCTGACACAGAAAGATCCATCGTACAAGCTCACTTGGAAGATGTGACACCATTTAAGGCTGCATCATTTGCTCTTCTCTCCAAGGGAACCATCCTAGGCACCTTATGGGTCTTTGACAGGCTTTGAAGCTCAGCTTATTAGTCATGGAGCTGAGAGGAACATTTTAGAATCTCTAGTTCCATCCCCATTGTTATATAGATGAAAAGCTTAGGGTACAGACAGGTTAAGTGACATGGCCAAGATGATACAGCTGGTCACTGGCAAAGCTATTCAAAAATCCCCACATCCTGTCCCAAAATACTGTACCCATACTAGGTATCCTGAGTTTTCTTAGGCTTCTCAGACTACCTACCTTCCCTAGTTTTCCTGATAAATATCATTGGAGAATTCTGCTGATAAACATTCTCACCCAGGGAAGCAACAAATACCTCTACTGAAGAAGAGTTCTGGGGCTAGAGATGTAGCTCAGTGGCAGGGCATGTGAAAATTCCTGGGTTCTATCCCCAACACTGCCAAAAAAAACCCAAAAACAAACCACACGCCTGGATTTAAGTTTTTTAAATTACCTTTAAAAAGTAAAACAGCTTTCTAATGATCTGACAAAGATCTTCCACTAAATCACAGTGATAGTAGCTAATATTTAACAAGCTACTTAAGATGTGCCAGACACTATGTAGACATTTTTGTATGAATTATCCCCTTTAAATTTTAAAACAGGCCTCTGAAGTAGGTTGTTGTTATTTCTGCCTGGGGTTTGGAAAGTACATTAACAGCTTATAGCAACAAAATTCAGATTCACTCAAAGTTTTCTTGTTTATATGAATAAACATGTACTGGTTATATGGGGACTATTCTTTAACTCTTTAAGACTATATTTTATGTAGGAAATTTTGGTTGACACTCAGGCGCACATATATCACATAAAGGAAAGTGTACCAATATACTGAAATTCAGTTTTGTTAGAGGTCTTTACCCTAAATTCTCTACACTGCTCCTATTCATAGGTATACTCCCATCCTCTTTTCTCACCCACTTCCCCTCCTTTGTTAACTGAGAAAGTATGCCTGCCTCTTAAGTACACGTGGCATAAGGAGAAACGTGGCTGATCAAATTTTCTTAAGATCCATGCTTTGTTGAATTGTAGTCTCCAGCCTGATAAAACTCTCTGCTGGGCATAGTGGCAAATGCCTGTAATCCTGGCTACTGGAAAGGCTGAGGCAGGAGGATCACAAGTTTGAGACCAGCTTCAGCAACTTGGTAAGACCCTGTCTGAAAATTAAGAGGAGGGAGCTGCTGGGGTTGTGGCTTAGTGGTAGCATGCTTGGATACTATGTGCAAGGTTTTGGGTTCAATGCCCAGTAACACAAAGTTTTATTTTTAAATGTATCCCTTTTTCTGTAGAGAATAACCCAAAGACGGATATCTTATATTTATTTTGGGATATAATTACAGGACAAACAACAGAGAATTAAGGGTAATTATAGCCACTGCCACCCATTTTCCCCTTTGAGAGTCCTAACTGCCCAAGAGGTTTTACAAATCTGTCTCTCTGCAGCAGACCAGGGACCAAGATAAGGATAGTTCCTTGAGCCAGGAGGGCAAATTTTCTTAAAGGAAAATGGTTGCCTTGAGGTTTCTCTTCTTTAGTTGTCAATGTAGCCTTCTTCCAGGACTTTTGGAACTTAGCTCCTGTGAGAGGTACTTTAAGCACAAGGGCCTAACCCATCTAGTTTCAACAAGCCCCACATAGGCCCAGGTACTTATTCATATCATCTTTAAAAACAGATCTGGGCCAGGTGCAATGGTGCACACCTGTAATCCCAGCACTTTGGGAGGCTGAGACAGGAGAATCGGGAAGTTCAAAGCCAGCCTCAGCAATGGCGAGGCGCTAAGCAACTCAGTGAGAACTGTCTCTACATAAAACACAAAATAGGGCTGGGGATGTGGCTCAGTGGTCAAGTGCCCCTGAGTTCAATCCCCAGTACCAAAAAAAAAAGAAAAGAAAAGAAAGAAAGTAGTGATCTGACATGCACAAGGCCCTGGGTTCAAATCACAGAACCACAAAAAAATGAAAATAAAAGAAACTGATTATTTAAACCATATCACCTGTGCTTTGAATATGATTCTTCCCTCCTGGCAACCTCTTGAAGCATTCATTTTCAAGCTGCTACTAGCAAGACAATTTTTGAATGCACCAAACATAATATCAATCTTCTCAGGAGAATCCTGCCAACTGGTGTTCTTAACCACAAGGTATCATTGGCCATGGCTGGGTTAAAGGTCAAACCTGGACTCCCTACTTTGTTACTCAGACCTATAAGCCACTGTTTTTATTGGGCCACAAAACTTGTATTTCTAACAGGAAGGCATATAGAGAATGAGAGCTGCTAACCAACTTTCCAGAACTTAAAATCAATCTTCTCCTCATCCCACTTCATTTTCACAGGTGCATCTAGAAGAACTATGGCATCCCTGCTCTGCACCTATTCCTTCAACTGTAAGCATCCATCCTCCCCATTCCCTTTGCATATTCACTTACTTCAAGCTCTGTGGAAGATAAAAGTGGCATTGTTGTCCCAGGCAAGGAAGAGAGTGGCAGATATTTTCTACCATGGGCACATGGATAATATCAGCTCAGAGTTAAGGGGAGTCAAGGGTCTTTGTACTTCTACCTGTGCCCAGGAAGTTCCCAGCTTAGGCCAAAAGGACCTGGCAAGGCTCTTGCTATGGGGTGGTAGGCAGAGCAATGTTAACAAAGCATCCAGACTATGCTGTATGCTGCTGACAAGAATCTCACGTGGTCCCAAATTCAAACTAGTTGGCCACTTCCAGCAACTAAAATAGACCTCTGGTGCTAAAACAATAGAAAACAGCAGAATAAGAGAGGTACTTGTGCCGATCACAATTATGTAAAGCATACCTATAAAACTACACTTCTCAAGAACTTAAGAGAATGAAGAGCACATAGCTATTTTAGATTCCCTACCACTCCCCCAGTAATTTTTTAATAATACCTCTCCCCTCCACCAAGAAAACTATCATGCTGATCACATTAGATTACAGCCTTTTAGCTAGTTTAGGAGTTAACTTTACAGATAATTTGATTCAGGGATTAGAGAAGAACTAAATGCTGCTCCTTTAGATTGGTCCTCGCCAACCTCCCCATTATGCTCAGGGAACCTACCAGAACACAGTTGTCAGTTTAGGATTAGCACTACAATGAGAAATTCCTTCCATGACCACAGCCAACCAAACACCACCAAGATGGGAGTTTAATATATTTGGCCAAGCACAGTGGCACACATGTAACTTCAGCAATTTGATAGGCCAAGGCAAGAGGATCACAAGATTGAGGCCAGCCTCAGCAACTTAGCTAGGTCCTAAGCAATTTAGTAAAACTGTCTCAAAACTTAAAAAAAAGGTTGGGGGGTGGGGCGCATGGTGGGGATGTGGCTCAGTGGTTAAGTGCCCCTGGGTTCAATTCCCAGTACAAAAAAATAATTAAAATAAAAAATTTAGAAAGGTCTGGGGATTTAGCTCAGCACCCCTGGATGAAATTCTCATTACAAAAAGAAAACAAGAAAAAAGAAAAAAAACCCTTATATCTGGATGTCTTTTAAGTCAGGCTGCTGTTTTTGCTTTTTCTGAAAAAGGGAACTGGTTTTTTTTCTGATAGGTTGATTAAAGCCCCATATTTATAAAAACATTGCTATACACTACTCCTCTCATCACCCTGTCCCCGGTAGTACATAGTCAACCATATAGCACAAATCTGGGTATCTGGATAAGTAAAATTATCACCCTGGAGCCCTGGTCTCAATACCTACCTAGATCTGAGAATTAGTTTTCAATCAGTACACTTAGTTTTTTGAAAAACTGTGCTTAAGGTTTTTCTTTTTTAAGAAAGTGTGCATTTGAGCCAGGCGCGGTGGCACTGGGTTTGATTCTCAGTACAAAATAAATATTTTGTGTCCACTACAACTAAAAATATTTTTTTAAAAATTATCACATTAACATTAGTATAATACTAGTTACTATTGACTTTATTTAGATTTCACTTTTTCCACTAACATCCTTTTTCTGTTCAGAATCTTATTCAGGATTGCATGCAACATGTACAGTATGTGTACCTTTTTATATTCTCCCCTACCCAGAAACAAATTTCCTGAGGAGGTTGAAAGGGCAGACTAATAGGTGTTTTGAGCAATTTATGAGGCTGAGCTATTGTACCTAGCAAGGAACTCCATCACTTCTGTGCCAAATCTCTTAATCCATGACACCTCATCACAGCTGTTTTCAGAAAACATGTCTTACATTAGCACCTCTCACAGTAGTACAAAGGGATTTGACAAGTGGGCTATTTTTAGCAACCAATATTATGAAGATGACAAAATGAGAGGGGTGGCCTTCCCTGTTTTCTATGCTTCATTTTTCTTCAAATTCTACTTAAATATTACAGCTTCTAGTGCAAAGTTTGACTATAACATAAATGCTGAGAAACAACCACACTAACAGAGAAAGGACTCTTTCCAATGTGTTTGGTTTTGTTTGCCTGAAATTAAGTAGCAATTTTCTGTAGTTGGCTTAATTTCTCAACTTATTATGGTACAAAAGTGACGTGCATTCATTAGAAACAGCATTTCAAATTCTGAGTTAAGATCTTTTCCCAGACTCAGGATATGCAGTTCCACACACTAAGCGATGCTGGGAAGCTCCCAGTCAACCAAAGGTAAACAACCGATATTCTACAGTGTACTACATTGGTAAGCTACGATGTTCAATAGGTTAGATGTATTAAATGCATTTTCAATTTTATATATATATTTTTGGGGGGTACTGGGGGTTGAACTCAGGGGTACTCGACCACTGAGCCACATCCCCAGACCTATTTTTTGTTTTTTTAATTTAGAGACAGGGTCTGAGTTGCTTAGCACCTCGCTGTTGCTAAGGCTGGCTTTGAACTCGCAACTCTCCTGTCCCAGCCTCCCAAAGTGCTGGGATTATAGGTATGTACCACTGCACCCAGTTTCAATTTACAATATTCTTGACTTATTATGGGTTTAGAGACTGAACCCCATTAGCTGGGCATGACGACACACGCCTATAGTCCCAGTGACTCGGGAGGCTGAGGCAGGAGGATCACAAGTTCAAAGCCAGCCTCAGCAAGTTAGAAAGACCCTCAGAATAGAAAATAAAAGGGCTTGGGGTGTGGCTCAGTGTCAAGCATCCCTGGGTTCAGTCCCCAGTACCGGGGGGGGGGGAGGGAGAGATGGAACCCCATAAGTCAAGGAGAATCTGTACTATGATCACTTATTTTACAGGGAGAGGTGTAGGGAACAGTTGAAGAGGTTAAGTAACTTATCCAAGGTCATACAACATCTAAGTGGTGGAGCCAGGTTTTGAGCCTACGTCAGCCTAATCCATGATACTCTTCTTGACCACCATGCTACATTACTCCTATGAATATCTACTACATTTCAGGTACTGTGCTGATGTCAGAGATACAACAGAAACCAAGATAAAGCCCTTATCCTCTCAAATGGAAGAGAAACTATTAAACAGCTGAGTATAATACAAACCCTTCTTGCTCTCAAATATTCCCTGGCTTGGTTAGTAGATGCAAATTATTAATAACACATTGAAATATTTAAATTCCTTGTTCAGGTCCTAAGATCAAATGTCTCTGGCCTCCAAATTTATTGAGGATCCCTAACAGTTATGAATGGACTTAAGGATATTTACAGTTTCCTCCATTATGTGGCTGTGGACCAGGTATGGGCATTGCCACCTAGCTAAGTCTCCTTTGAGGAGAAACAATGAGAAATACAACGTAGAAACATACACTGATGGAAAAATTTAGGCTCCCACATAATAGTTATATTCCATTTCAACTGTCCTTTTGCACTTACATTAATTGGATGAGCCCTAAGGGAGCTTCCATTGGTTCATGACTGCACTTTACAGGCATGCCATTTTGAATTATATTCCTTAGAAAAATGACTAATGATCCTGTAAGTTATAAATTGCAATGTGATCTTAAAGGTGAAAGGTTGGAAAACTAAAATCTCAGCAAATGACAGTCATTCTCTTTTCAGTCCCCAGTCAAATAGCATTATCAAAGACTCTGACACTGTGATCCTCAATGCTTGCTGCCCATTGAAATCATCAATGCCGGTGTCCCACCCCTAGAGATTGTGATCATTTAATCTGGGTAGAGCCTGGGCTTTGAAGTTTGGGGAAAAAAAATCCCAGAGGATATTAAGGTGCAATTTTGGCAACCATGCTCTCTAATGAAAGGATCACAATCATGACTGCACATTAGAATTACCTTAGGGTCTCTTAAAAATTCAGATACGTGAGCCACACTTTAAACCAATTAAATCAGAATGTCTGAGGGTAAGGCTCAAGCCCCAGAAACTGGGAGATATTTTTAAAGCTCTACAGGTGATTTCAATATGCTAAGACTGGGAACCACTGTGCTAAATGAAAACTCCAAACATGAGATAAAGGAAATGGCAAAATTGGCACTCAGTGGTTCAGTAACTATAAGATGAGCCTAAGGATAAGCAAGTAAGAAGGAAATACACTGAGGGTAAACCCTTAAAAACTGTCCTACTTTAAGTGAGTGCACTTTTCCCTTGTGTGTTTGAGTGTTAATTTTATGGCTTAGCTAGAATTACTAGCAATTGATAGTACCTAATCCCCCACTTTCTACCACACCAACCTAAACAATTACATGAAGCAATGGAAAAGTAAATGCTTTAAAGAGACGAAAACCTTTACAAAGTACTACAAAGTCTAGATGAGGAAGCAGCAGAATTTTTTTTTGGTTATATATGTACACAATACCTTTGTTTTATTATTTATTTTTTATGTGGTGCTAAGGATTGAACCCAGTGCCTTACGTGTGCCACGCAAGCACTGTACCACTGAGCCACAACCCCAGCCCCAGAAAAGATATTTGACCTACATATTACATGTGGGTTTTTTTTGGGGGGGGGGTACAGAGGATTGAACTCAGGGGCACTCAACCACTGAGCCACACTCCCAGCCCTATTTTGTGTTTTTTTTTTAAATATTTTTTTAGTTGCCAATGGATCTTTATTTATTTGTATGTGGTGCTGAGAATGGAACCCAGTGCCTCACACATGCAAGGCAACTGCTCTACCACTGAGCCACAACCCAGCCCCATATTTGGTGTTTTATTTAGAGACAAGGTCTCACTGAGTTGTTTAGTGCCTCCCTTTTGCTGAGGCTGGCTTTAAACTCTTGATCCTCTTGCCTCAGCCTCCTGAGCCACTGGAATTACAGGTGTGCACCACCAGGCCACCCTATTTTTTTTTAACCTGCAATTTTATGTGCACTTTTTCTCATCACACCAGACATTGAGTTTGGAGACAGAAACTTCAGTGATACTAGGGTCATACCCAAAAAGAATTAAATCATGGGCCGGGGCTGTGGCTCAGTGGTGAAGCGCTTGCCTCGCATGCGTGAGTCACTGGGTTCGATCCTCAGCACCACATAAAAATAAATAAAGATATTTTAAAAAAAAAAAAGAATTAAATCACAACGTCTGAGGGGATGATGCTCAGGAATCTGTTTTAATCTTGTCCTCAAGAGCCGTGCATGGTGGCACACGCCTATAATCCCAGGGAACTCAGGAAGCTGAAGCAAGAGGATCACACATACAAAACCAGCCTCAGCAACTTAGCAAGGCACTAAATAAGCAATTTAGTGAGAACCTGTTTCAAAATAAAAAGGACAGAGGATGTAGCTCAATAATAAAGCACTCCTGGATTCAATCCCTAGTATTAAAAAAAAATCCTCAAGTGATTTGAGTGTGTAACCAAGACTGAGAATAGTTGCTATAAACCAGTGGTTCTCAAACTTGATCATGCATCACAACCACTTGTAGAGCATGTTAAAACTGCTGGGACCGAATCCCCATGTTTGATTTAGCTAGGGTGGAGCCTGATTTATTTGTAATAAGTACCCAGGTGATGCTAAAGCTGTTAGTCCAGAGACTACACTTAAAGCCCAACCTAGAGCAGTGGTTCTCATCTTCGCACATTAGAATCTTGGGGTAGGAGGTGCATTTCAAAAACACTGGTGCCTGAGCCTTTCCCCAAACCAATTAAATTGGAATAAGTGGGACCCAGACATAGGTATTTTTTCATTATTCTCTAGATGATACTAATGTGCAGTTAAGTGAACAATCCATTGCTATAGACCTAGATTTTTTACAGCAGGAAGATCATCTAGTACCAATCCTTAAATCTCCTGAGGATTTATAGCTACTTTTGTTACACTGGTCCCCATGTTCCAACTCCAATTTCCACAGCTCTTTCTTAACCTTTCATGTGTGTTAACAAAGTAATCAACTTAGGGTGACTGATTTGTCCCATTTTGCATAAGATTCTCCTCATTTTAGCACTGGAAGTCCCATATCCTGGGGAAATCAGGACACTGTACTAATGATTTACATCTCACATACTGGAATACAATACTACAAGATTAGATTTTCCTGAAATACCCAGCATCTGAATCTTGATTTCTAAATATCATTCCCCACTAAAAGGAATCAGGGCTCATTAGAAATGGCTGGTTCCAGGACTAGGGCAGGAAAAATGCACAGTGAGCCTCGGAATCTTGTGCAAGAATCTAAGGATGAGTTCAAAGACCAATGGAAGCATGTCTAAAGGACATGAGAACCAGCCAGAAGGGACTCCTCCTGGCCAAACTAGAGAAAATGTGATCAAAGAAAATGAGCTGAATACATAACACTGAATTTAAATAAGAAAAACAGGGCTGAGACTGTAGCTCAGTGGTAGAATGCTTGCCTTGCATGCGTGAGGCACTGGGTTCGATCCTCAGCACATGTAAATAATAAATTAATAAAATAAAGGTCCATCAACAACTAAAAAAATATTTTAAAAAAAGAAAAACAAGTGATATTTTAAAAACTGCCACAATTACGTTATATGAACTTCATGCTATGAAGATTTGTATTTACAGGGAAAGGATTAGACAAATACTTTGCCTTTTTAAAATATTTTTATATTTTTTTTAGTTGTCAATGGATTCTTTTATTTTTTTAATGCGGTGCTGAAGATTGAACCCAGGGCCTCACATGCCAGACACGCACTCTACCACTGAGCCACAACTCCAGCCCTTAACTTGCTTTTTTTTTTTGTTACTGAGGATTGAACTCAGGGGCACTCGACCACTGAGCCACATCCCCAGCCCTATTTTGTGTTTTATGTAGAGACAGGGTCTCACTGAGTTGCTTAGCACCTCGCCATTGCTGAGGCTGGCTTTGAACTCGTGATTCTCCTGTCTCAGCCTCCCTAAGTGCTGGGATTACAGGCTTGCGCCACCACACCCGGCTCTTAACTTGCTTTTTTGAAGAAACTAGTTGATGCCCTACAGATGAGGAAAAGTTCACTTTTACAGAATATCAGCTAATGAACAGTGAATGACAGAATTAGGAAATCAACACTGTGCAACCTCCAGTTAAATTACTGTCAGAAAATAAATTTCAAAAATTAAAAAAAAAAAATGAGTCCAAAAATAGCAATCAATGGATGCTAAAATCTTTAGCTAAGAGGTTGTTGGAAACAGGAGGAGTTGAAAGGCACCAGTTGTACCCCACAAATTTCTAGGTAATTACAAAGGAATAATTACATGGACAATTTGAATTGCATCACCTTAACTATCACATTTATCAAGAATGGACACCTGAGCCTGGCGCGGTGGCTCAAGCCTGTAATCCCAGCACTTAGGGAGGCTGAGACAGGAGAATTGCGAGTTCAAAGCCAGCCTCAGCAATGGTGAGGTGCTAAGCAACTCAGTGAGACCCTGTCTCTACATAAAAACACAAAATAGGGCTGGGGATGTGGCTCAGTGATCAAGTACCCCTGAGTTCAATCCCCAGTACCAAAAAAAAAAAAAAATGGACACCTGACATTATGTGCCTCCTCAGTGGATGCGACAAAACACAGCATCATTTAAGAAGTATTAATAGGGTACAGTGGTGCATACCTATAATCCCAGCTACTCAGGTGGCTGAAGCAGGAAGGTCACAAGTTCAAGGACAGCCTAGAAAACTTAGAAGAGATCCTATCTTAAATAGGACTGGGGACATGGCTCACAGCTTGTCTCATAACTGCTAGGCCCTGGGTTCCATTCTCAGTAGCACACACACATAATTATAGACATTATCAAAAATGTTTTAATCTGAATCTAATCAAGCCATTTGACCTAATTTCCAGTTTACAAGAAATTCAGGGGTTGGAAGAAGGAATTAAAAACCCCATAAGAAAAAAAAAAAAAAAAAAAAAAAAAAAAAAAAAACCCCATAAGAAAACAAACCATCCTGATTTGCCCAAAACGAATGGGATTCTCCAGATGCAGAATTGGTGCTCGCTCAGAATGGCAGAGTCTAGGGCAAACCAGGATAGTTTTTAGCCTACAGCCAGACAAACCCATAATGTAGGGCAGGCCTGATTCTCAACAAGTCAGTGCCATTATGAGTGATTCCGGAGGATGAGGCAGGAGGATAGGAAGTTCATAGTCAGCCTCAGCAACTTGATAAGATGCTCAGCAACTTAATGAGACCCTGTATCAAAATAAAAAATAGAAAGGTCTGTGGGCTGTAGATTGGTGATAAAAGTGCCCCTGGGTTCAATTGCCAGTGACATGAAAATTAAAAAGATGGGGAGAATGTATTAGACTTGAAAAGACTGAAGAGACACAACCAAATACAAGTATGAGCTAACCATAAAAGACATTTTGGGGGAAACTGAATATACACCTACTCATGTATGACTCAGGCAGGTTATGCATGTAAATGAACCATTCTATTAAGTATACTGGTTACTTTAGCTGTTTTCTTCTTATAATGACTTTCTGATGAATGTGGTACTCTAATATAAACTCTAGTGCAAACTGTATCTGTGAACCACAAGGTAGTCTCAAATGACACTTTAGGAAGCAATGGACTACATATTTTATCCGTAACAAGTGGTAAGGAACTGTAATTTTCTTAGCTGGGCTTATGTTATTATGGTTATGTAGAAAAATGTCCTTATGCTTACAAGATGATGAGGTATCCAAAGGTGAAATGTCAAGGTGTTTACAACTTCACTTTCAAAAGGTTTATTAAAAAACATTTACAGGGGGCTGGAGTTATGGCACAGTGGTAGCATGCTCGCCTAGCATGCGTGAGGCACTGGGTTCGATCCTCAGCACCACATAAAAATAAAATAAAGATATTCTGTCCACCTACAACTAAAAATAAATATTTTAAAAAAAAACATTTACAGGGCTGGGGATATAGCTCAGTTGGTAGAGTGCTTGCCTTGCATGCATAAGGCCCTGGGTTCTAATCCTCAGCACCACAAAAAAAAAAATTTACACATATAAAGCAAATATGGCACCATGTTAACATTTATTGAATCTTGGTGGTAGATTTACAGGTGTTCATTTGTACTCATCTTTCAATTTTATTTTATGCTTGAAAATTTTCATAATGAAACTGATGGAAGCCCAATTCTAAAATGAGCTAACAAGATAAAAAAAAATGAGGAAGCAGGCTACCCATTGCCAATCCTGTATTTACCCATCCATCAGATATACCTTCAAGGAAAAATATCCAAGTTTAAAAAACAGAAAGATGAGGGGCTGGGATTGTAGTTCAGTGGTAGGGCACTTGCCTCGCATGTGTGAGGCACTGGGTTCGATCCTCAGCACCACAAATAAATAAATAAATAAAAGATACTGTGTCCATCTACAACTAAAAAAAATATTTAAAAAAAAACAAAGATGAGTTAAGCAGAAGAAGTAGAGAAAAGAACTGAGGAAACAGGTTTTTTTGGGGGTACTGGGAATTGAACCCAGAGGCACTTAACCACTGATCTACAACCCTAGCCATTTTATTTTTTATTTGAGATAGGGTCTTGCTAAGTTGCTTAAAGCCTTGTTAAGTTGCTGAGGCTGGCTTTGAACTCACAATCCTCCTGCCTCATCCTCCTGAGCTGCTGGGATTACGGGCATGTGCTACCATACCCAGCCAGGAAACAATTTTAAAAAGACCAGAATGGAAGAAATTTGTCCTTTTAGGGAAAGGTATTCAATGTGTACAGAGAAAAGAGAGTCCCGAGATTATGAAGTGGCTTTTCAGGTTCATCAAGAGGTTAGTACTTTTAAAAATAGTAAGAAGCCAATGACAGGTTTTAAACAATGGAGAAACAATGAAATATGCATTTAAGAAAAATCACCCAGGCTGTAGAGGATGGAATAGAGGCGGGAAGGAGTGGATATAAACAACATCAGTTGGAAAGATGACTTTTGCAATAAGAATCTGGCGAGAAATGATTATAGCCTGCAGGAATGGCAATTTGATGATATATTAGATGGGGGCAATAGTACAGGATGATTCAGATCATTCCTAGGCTTCTTGCTCCAATGACTCCGCAGGCTAGTATATTCATCAAGAATGGGAATAGGGGTTGGTGTTGTGGCTTGGTGGTGGAGGCACTTGCCTAGCATGTGTGAGGCACTGGATTCAATCCTCAGCACTACATAAAAATAAAGATATTGTGACCATCTACCACTAAAAAAATATTTTTAAAAAAAGTCGGAATAGAGTAGAACAATAGGTTCAGAGGAAAGAAAAGATTCAACATTGAACATGTTGAGTTTGGAGTATTTAGAAAGATAACCAGGTGAAGCTAAGCATAGTGGTGCATGTCTATAATCTCAGCAGCTCCGGAGTCTAAGGAGAATGGCAAGTGCAAAGCCAGCCTCAGCAAGGGCAAGGTGCTAAGCAACTCAGTGAGACTCTGTCTCTACATAAAACACAAAATACGGCTGGGGATGTGGCTCAGTGGTTGAGTACCCCTGAGTTCAATCCCCAGTATCAAAATTAAAAAAAAAGCCGGGCGCGGTGGCTCAAGCCTGTAATCCCAGCACTTAGGGAGGCTGAGACAGGAGAATCGCGAGTTCAAAGCCAGCCTCAGCAATGGCGAGGCGCTAAGCAACTCAGTGAGACCTTGTCTCTACATAAAACACAAAATGGGACTGAGGATGTGGCTCAGTGGTTGAATGCCCCTGAGATCAATCCCCAGTACCAAAAAAAAAAATTAAAAAAAAAAATAGGTGAAAAATCTACCCTATAGGCAGGTAAAATTTTTTAAAAAAGGATATACAGGTGAAAAATCTACCTTATAGGCAGTTAGTTTGATACAGCAATGAGAGAACTCTGGTTTCTGGCTTAGGTAACTACTAGTCACCATTTACTCATATGGAGGGAAAAAAGGGAAAAATTAGTTGCTTTTTAAATTCAGGAAGTGAGGATGCAGTTCAATGGTAGAGTACTTGCCTAGCATGTGTGAAACTCTAAGTTTTATCCCCAGCACTGCAAACAAAACAAAAACATAAATTTTGAAATTTTTCAGTTATAAAAATCTTTTCAAAATATAATGCAAAAATATGGGGAAATTTTTTTAAAATATTTCAATGACATATATATAAAACATGTACGTGTATATATGTATATATGTGTGCATATATACATATATGTTTATGTTCCCCATTACATAAAATTAAAACAAGGAAGTAGGGGAAACAAGGTTAGTTGACTGCCAAAACAAAGACTTAATCATTTTAGATTATTTCTTTCTGGTCTTTTTTTAAAATGTATATTCATTGTAGTGTGTGTGTGTGTATCTGTATATTATGCTTCTGATGTCTTAAAAAACCTTTCTGGCTGCAGAGACTGCCCTTACTGGAGTTATCTAATTCTTGCTATCTTTTTTTTTTTTAAATATTTTTTTAGTTGTAGATGGACACAATGTCTTTATTTTATTGCTTTGTATGTGGTGCTGAGGATCGAACCCAGGGCCTCACACATGCGAGGCAAGCGCTCTACCACTGAGCTACAGCCCTAATTCTTGCTATCTTAAGGATGTAGGTGGAAGGTGCCTGTTAATCAGCTTTCCATCACTGTGACACACTTCAGGTAATTTGTCACTTAAAAGAATGAAAGGAGCTGGGCACAGTGTCGCACACCTGTAACTCCAGCATCGCGGGAGACTGAGGCAGGAGAATCGCGAGTTGAAAGCCAGCCTCAGCAATGGTGAGGCGCTAAGCAATTCAGTGAGACCTTGTCTCTAAATAAAATAGAAAATAGGGCTGAGGATGTGGCTCAGTGACTGAGTGCCCCTGAGTTCAATCCTCGGTACCAAAAGTAAATAAATAAGTAAAAATAAAAAGAAGAAAGGTTTACTTTGGTTTATAATTTCAGAGTTTTCAGTTCATAATCACTTGGCCCCATTGCTTCTGGGCCTGTGGAGAGAAAGAACATTAAGGAAGGGAGCACATGTAGAGCAAAGCTGATTACCTCATGGTGGCCAGGAAGTAAAGAGAATAGGGGTCCAGGATGCCCCAATCCTCTTCAAGGGCATGACCTCAATGACCTAAGTTCCTTCCACCAGGCTCCACCTCCTAAAGGTTCCACCATCTCTACAGGTTGTGGATCAAGCCTTCAACACATGGGACTTTGGAGCACATTACAGATCCAAACTACAGCAAAGCCCTCTTTATACACAAAGGGACCCAATTCAGAGCCCTACCACCTCTATCTAGCTGGTACGCCCCAAGAAACAACATTATGGTACTTTAATCAACATAGGGCAACATAGGGCAAAGTATCAGACAACCAGAAACCATACCTATAGCTCAAGCTTGTCACAATTGTTCAAACTAGTTAATCCTAAACTGTTCACCCTTCCTTATCTTTCCAGAGGAACCCCAGTAAAGGCTGTGGCCTAAACCTTCCCCTTGCTCCTGCCTTCTGCCTCCTGACAACCTGTCTCATGTGGCCCTGAGTGATGTGGCATGCCTCCTGTCCCTATGACCTGTGAGATAACAGTCACTGTTTTCTGGAGCCTCTCCCATGTCCCCCTTTGTGGTGACACCTAACTGATCATCTCATAAAACAACAGGAAACAATATATAGTAGCTTCAACAGTTCTATATTTTTCTGATAAAGCGGCTTCCCTAGAAGTATTTAGGATTTAGAATTAAAAATACCAGCTAATCTGACATCATTTTTTAAATCAGGAAATGATTGCTAAATTACACATCCTTAGGGCATTAAAAAAAAGTCAAAACATAATCTAAGTTGGTGGGCAACTATTCAAGAAAAACACCAAAACTGAAATCATGAACTAGACAATTTTGAATACTCAGTTTTCCATATCTATTTTATTGTAGTACATATTACAATAGCTCCAGATTCTGTAGCTTTCTGCCTCCATACTACAGCACACAATTTACAGGAATTCAATCTCTTCTTTGAAAACCTCCCTTCCCTTGGGGTTTCCCCAATAAACCAATCTCCCTTTGTGGGAGAGAGCTAATTGGTGCTATTGCTCCTAGAAAAAAAACACATTTTCAAAGGTTATTCAAGAAGCCTCAAAGCCTAGAAAACCAAAGGAATGATTCTCTACTGATGAACATTTAGTCACCCTGTGATCACAACAGCATCTGGCTCTGCTTTTTTAAAAGCTAGATATGTTTCAAGTTCTAACTCTTGGTTTTGTCTCATGACCTCTTACGTCTTAAAAGCATCTAGAAATAGTAAAATCTCTAAGCAAATGCACAGATGCTAGGCAATGTGAAATTATTATCACCTGCTAAAAAAGCTCAGTTGTCATGCTGCAAGCAGAATCAGATGGAGGAAACAAGACTATAAACTGGTACCAAAGGGTCCATGTCAGCTGACAGCAAAAGGAAGAAAACATCTAAATCCAGGGCCAAGGTATGGTGAATAATCAAAAGTAGGCAAACATGAATAATCACAGAGGAACCTGACAACTAAGGTTAACTCTGCCTCAAACAGGAGGCCTACTATATTCTTCCTGTTCGTGATACAAAGACTAGTTTCCCTAGTAACGTTCCCAGAGTCTTCAGTGTAGCAACATGACAAACCTGGACGTTTCCAACATTTCAGCCTTAACAAATAACCTTCAGTCTTCTAGAAAGCTGCTTATCGAGTGAAGAGGAGCACCAGCTCACAGTGCAGGGTACGGGAAAATAAATCCACAGGTACAGCTTGTCTCAGGACAAAAGGCTCACCTAGAAGCTTCTTAGCAGAGTTTGGAGGACAGCACAGCCTGTAAAAACAGATCATATTGATTTCTAGAAACAAAATTACATAAACAAAATTGCTTAAAATGAATAGGGCACTGTGGCGCGCGCCTGTAATCCCAGTGGCTCGGGAAGCTAAGGTTCAAAGTCAGCCTCAGCAAGGGCGAGGTGCTAAGCAACTCTGTGAGACCCTGTCTCTAAATAAAATACAAAACAGGGCTAGAGATGTGGCTCAGAGGTCAAGTACCCCTGAGTTCAAAAAAAAAAAAGTGCATTCAATAGGCTGGGGCTAGACCCAAGTGGTTACAGCATATGCTTAACATGCACAAAGCCCTGGGTTCAATCCCACAGTATTAAAAAAAAAAAAGATCCTTTAGTAATCATGTGACTGAGTGGGAGATGTGGTCTGCTGCTACTGCCCAGCATCATGGTATTGCTAGATCAGGAAATGATGAAAATTCAAAGTGTTGTCTCCAATGAATGTGTATAGCTTTCACACAATCATAAAGACAAAAAATTATAACTCCAACCATCATAAAGTAAAGAAAATCTGTATATTTCTGAGCATATAAATGAGGCAAAAACCGTTTATCATTCATCAGTGTTCCCAGATATGACACAGGAGTTCAACACATCTGGTAAATGGAATGAGAAGCCTAAGTCAGGTACTGCTCTGAATGATTTGAACACAGAAGGCAATTACTAAATATTCATTGAATTAAATTCATTCTGTTGAAATTTTTGAAAGTAAATCACTTCTTCCCCCTTTCTCAATGGCTCATTACAGAAAATGCAGTCAGACAAAAAAGAAAATTGACTTATAAACTCAGAAGGATCACTACTCTAAACTTTTCAGCATATACCTTACAAATTGTGTGTATTTAAGTTGATTTTTGAAGATGGAGTCACACTGTACTTAGTTTGTACTGCTTTACAAGGCATTTCTTAACACATCATGAGCACCTCTCCATTATATGTAAGCTACCTTGCTTCTACTGGCAATGTGCCAATTCACTAGATAAATGTTAACAGTTTATTTACATAATTAATTTCTATTAGAACTCTAAGCTGCCTCTAACCTTTTGCTATTTCAAGAAGTCTTTCTGTGGATATAAGTAGTTACAACTTTGCACATAATTTTAGTTATTTAGTGCAACTAGTAAGTTAGAGAACACATATATTTTAAGGCCCTAAGACATGTACCACTAAACTGTTCTAAAAAAGGTTGTACCAGTTTAAATCCAAGGAAAGTGAAGGAGTATTTGTTTCCCTGGATAACACTCAATAAGCAGCACTGTTCCATTATAATGAAGTACAAGACAAAGATATTCACTATCACATTCACAATGGAACATTTTTAATAAGGAAAAAATAAGTTTTGGAAGAAACAACTTTGCAAACATTATGCTATGTGAAAGAAGAAAGATGCAAAGACTCATACAATGTAGGACTCAATGTACATGCAATGTCCAGAGGAGGCAAATCTATACAGACAGAACAGATTAGTGGTTTCCTAGGACCAGAGGGTGGTGGGGGAAGGTAAGTAAATGATTTCAATAGGTATAGTGATTTTTTGGGTTTTGTTTTTGGTTTTGGTTTTTTTTGGTACTGGAGATTGAACTCAGGGGCACTCGACCACCGAGCCACATCCCCAGCCCTATTTTGTGTTTTATGTAGAGACAGGGTCTCACTGAGTTGCTTAGTGCCTCGCCGTTGCTGAGGCTGGCTTTGAACTCGTGATTCTCCTGTCTCAGCCTCCCAAAGTGCTGGGATTACAGGCCTGAGCCACAGCGCCTAACTTACTGTTTCTTTTTGAGATGTCAAAAACATTCTGGAATTAGATGGTGGCGATGGCTACCCAAATCAGAGACATATCAAAATTCATTGACTCATATACTTCAACTGGGTGAGCTGTATGACATATGAATTCTATGTCAATAAAGCTGTTAAAATATCATACCTTAGAGATTTTCATAGAGAACATCGTCATTCTTTTTTATACTAGTACAATGTTCCATTGTATGGATAAAGCACATCTCATTTAATCAGTACCCTTCTGATGGTCTTTTATTATATTTAATCTTCTGCTGTTAAAATACTGCAATAACTTTATATATAGTCACTTTACGTGCATGAATTTTAACTGTAGACTAAAGCCTCAGGAATGGAAGTACCAGTTCTAAGGGTATATGTACATTTATCATCTTAATCTATATTTCTAAATTTCCCTCCAAAAGGATAGTACCAATTTCCATAGGGTGAGTACTCAATTTACTACAGTAGGTTTTGTGTGTGTGTGTGTGTGTGTGTGTGTGTGTGTGTGTGTGTGTGTGTGTGTGTGTTTGGTACCGGAGATTGAACTCAGGGGCACTCGACCACTGAGCCACATCCCCAGCCCTATTATGTAGAGACAAGGTCTCACTGAGTTGCTTAGCGCCTCGCCGTTGCTGAGGCTGGCTTTGAACTCGCGATTCTCCTGTCTCAGCCTCCCAAAGTGCTGGGATTACAGGCTTGCGCCAGCCACCACGCCCAGCTTTACAGTAAGTTTTTTAAACTCATGTTTCCTCATATTATTGCCAACAGTGCATTATCAAACTTTTGTACTTTTGCCAACCTCAGATGTAAAAAGTGGTATCTCAGTGTACTTTTAATTTCATTTCCATTATTATGGGAGAGGCAGTATCAGTTCATGGTTTGTAAACACATTTATAACATGCCCTTTTCATATCCTGTTTATTTTTCTGCTGTTCTTTTTCTTATTGATTTCTAAGAGTCTGTTATAGACTAAGAAGTCTTTGTGATATGAACTGCAATTTTTTCTTCTCTTCTGTCATTGCTTATGGTACTTCTCATCATGTGTAAGTTGCTGACTTAAGTTTCATTAAGATATAATTCACATACAATATAGCTTACCCACTTACAATTCAGTGGTTTTTATTATATTCAGAGTTATGCATCCATCATCACAATTTTGGAACACATGCATTAGCCCAATATTCCATGTACTTCTTAGCAATCACATACCACGTCTCTCCCCAGAACTCACCCCAGCTCTAGGTAACCACATATCTATTATGTTTCATAGACTTGCCTATTGCAGACATGTCATATAAATGGAATCATACAACATGTGGTCTTTTGTGTCTGACTTTGGGAAATATTTTTGGAAATATTCTTTTTCCTATTTCATGGATTGACCTTTTTTTTGGTACCGAGGATTGAACCTAGGGGCACTTAACCACCAAGCTATATCCCCAACGCTTTTTTATATTTTATTTAGAGACAGGGTGTCCCCGAGTTGGTTAGGGCCTCACTAAGTTGTTGAGGCTGGTTTTGAACTCAAGATCCTCCTGCCTCAGCCTCCCGAGCCGCTGGGATTACAGGCCTGCAACACTGCAACTAGCAACTTTTCACTTTAATGTTATCATTTGAAGCACAAAATTTTATTATTTCAATAAATTTTTTTGTCCTTGGGTTTTTGATGTCGTATCTAAGAAAACTGCCTAATCTAAGGTCACAAAGATAAAATAATATAGGTTTTTTTTCTAAGAGTTCTCTAGTTTCAGCTCTGACATTAAATTCTATGATACATTGTGAATTCATTTGTGTATGGTATAACAAAAGGAGAAGTTACATGTGCCTCATAATGACATTTCAGTCATCAACAGACTGCATTTTTTACAGTGGTCACATAAGCTTATTTCCCTTAGTAACACACCTTAGCCGTTATGGTTTGTGTAAGTACACTCTGCACTCTGGAAAAAATCACCTAATGACTCATTTCTCAGATCGTATTCCTGTAGTTAAGCAACACACAACTATATTTTTATATAGTCAGATTGAATAACCTTTTATTAGATGGCCTCTGAATTCCCAGAGATGGCTTCTGCACTCCAAGATTATAATAAATTCTGTAATTCCCTAGGGTGAAATTATAGTTCCCCTGCTTTTTTCCCATTTAAATCTTTGATTAGTTTCTAATTTATCCTGGGTTTACAGCTTTTTTCTTCTTTTACCATGGCTACATAGCTGTCCAACACCATTTATTGAATAGTTCATCTTTTCTTCCACTGATTTGAGATGCCACCTTTACTACACATTCAGAATTTTTTCTTTTTTTTTTGGTACCAGGGATTGAACCCAGGGGTACTCGACCACTGGGTCACACCCCCAGCCCTATTTTGTGTTTTATGTAGAGACAGGGTCTCACCGAGTTGCTTAGCGCCTCGCTATTGCTGAGGCTGTCTTTGAACTCGTGTCTCAGCCTCCCAAAGTGCTGGGTCAGAAATATTTTAAGCTGAGTGTGGTGATACACACCTGTAATCCCAGCAGCTCAGGAGGCTGAGGCAGGAGGATCATGAGTTCAAAGCCAGCCATAGCAAAAGCAAGGCACTAAGCAACTCTGTGAGATCTGTCTCTAAATAAAATACAAAATAGGGCTGGGGATGTGCTCAGTGGCCAAGTGCCTGAATTCAATCCCTAGTACCAAAAAGAAAAAAAATCTTTCTCTGTATCCACAGATTTTGCTGTTTTTTATGACTTCATGGTTTTGTTTTACCCCTTCATATTTAATTTTCTTTTTCTTTTTGGCAGTACTAGGGATCAAATCCAGGGGTGATACACCCCTGAGTTGCACTCTCAGCCCTTTGTGAGACTGATTCTTGCTAAATCGCCCTGCCTGGCCTCAAATTTGCCATCCTCCTGCTTCAGCCTCCAGAATCACCATAATTATAGGATTGCACCACTATGCCCAGCTTTATATTTGCTAACAATTCTTAATTGTTTACATGTCAAGTGTTAACAAATTTTTTTGTTTTATAGTTCCTTAAGTTACAGATTTTTTTTTTTTTGGCAGTACTGGATGGAGATTGAACCAAGGGCCTCATACATGCTAGGCAAGTACTCTACCAGTGAGCTACATCCCCAGCCTAGTCAGTTTTCAAGTCCATGAGCTAAAAAAGAATAAACCTAAAGAATAAAAATCAATAATGAAAAAAATCTAAGCTGGGTTGGGCTGGGGATGTAGGTCAGTGGTAGGAAGCTTGCCTAGTTTGTGTGAGACCATGGGTTCAATTTCAAAGATCAAAAGAGCTAACCAGTGACGAAACTAGAGTGAAGTGAGAGTTATAAGCATTTGATGCAAATTTTAATAGGCCACCAAAAATCTCAGTAATCAATATAATACTTTGATGCAATGCTTTAGAATATCCAATTGGAGAGTTCCAGCCTACAGGCTGCCACCTACTTTTATAATAAATGTTTTACTGAACTCAATACCAGGAATAAGGTAAGGCACTGAGGAAGGGTTTAGCAAGTGCAAAGGCATTTAAAATTAACACATAATAATTTTACATATTTATGGGATACAGTGTGATATTTCAATGCATATATATAATATGTGCTGATCAAATCAGGATACTTAAAATTTCCATCTCCTTATTATTAGTGTTTGGAGCTTTAAAACCCTCACTTGTAGTTTATTCATAAAATATACAATAGGTTATTGTGAACTACAGTCCTCCCTCTGTGGTGTAGAACACTAGAACTTATTAATTCTAATTAACTGCGTTTTGGTACCTGTTATCCAACCTCTCAATAATTCCCCTCATCTCACCCTTCCCAGCACTTCTACACAGTAAACAAAACAACCAGTAAAGAAAAAACCTACAGGATGGGAGAAAATATTTGCAAACTATTCATCTGACAAAGAATTAATATCTGGAACATAAAGAACTCAAAAAACTTAATACTTAACAAAATTAATGCCATTAAAAAATGGGTAAATGGCCAGGTGTGGTGGTGCACACCTGTAATCCCCAAAACTGAAAAGGCTGGAGGATTTCAAGTTCAAGGCCAATCCCAGCAACTTAGTGAGACCATGTCTTGAAATAAAAAGGCTGGAAATATCACTCGGCAGTAAAGCACTCCTGGGTTCAATCTCTAACACCAAAATAAGAAAAGAAGATGGGGCAAATGATACGAATGAACACTTCTCAAAAGAAAAAATTCAAATGATCAACAAAACTATGCAAAATTGCTAAATAATATGAGCCATAAGGTAAATGCAAGTCAAAACCATAATGAAATATCATGTCATCCGAGGTAAAATATCTATAATAAAAAAAGGCAAAAAAAAATAAATGCTGATGAGAATGTGAAGAAAAGGGACCTCTTTCAGAGCATTGGTGGGAATGTACATTAGTATAGCCACTAGGGAACAATTTGGAGTTTCCTCAACAAACTAGAAACAGATCTACTATTATGAGTCAGCTGTCCACTTTTGGGTAAATATGATAATCATACTCAGAAATGAAATCATCTTACCCAAGAAATACTGGCATACCCATGTTCGTTCTAGCACTATTCACAATAACCAAAACACACAATCAATCAAGATACCCATTGATATATGGCTGGATAAAGAAAATGTGATATACACAATGGAATATTGTTCAACCATAAGAAAAGAATGATAGCCTATCATTTACAACAAAATGGACTGACCTAGAGATATTAAATGTAATGAGACACAGAAAGACAAATACCACATATTTTCATGTGTGGACTCTTAAAAAATAAAAAAAAGGCCTGAGGATGTTAGTTCAGTGGTAGAGCACCTAAGTTTAATCCCCAGTACTGGAAAATTTTTAAAAATTAACATATTATATTAAAATTTTTTAAAAAATATTTTTATTAGTTGTTGATAGATCTTTATTTTATTTATTATATGTGGTGCTGAGGATCGAACCCAGTGCCTCACCTGTGCTAGGCAAGCATTCTACCGCTGAGCCACAATCCCAGCCCAGAAAAGTAATTTTTAACAAGCCAAGACTAACTCAATGATGTTCCTTGTGGTTCCACCATGGGGCTGACAGGAAACAAAAACTAGAGTGCGGATGGCTCTGCAGTTTCGAATGGCTTGAACCACCTAGTAATCTGATGGAAAAAATAACTTATTAACATAATCAACCTATCCATGGTCACATTATCATGAACTCCTAACTGATGAGGACCTAGGATTGATTAGGAATAGAGGAGAAGCTGATAATTAGTCCACTGGGAGTCCCCTTAGCATGGTGTGGGAATGAGGAATCAAAGCTGGGAAGACATCATAGGGAACACCCAACTATCCATTCCTCCTTATGCAGTCCAGCGCGGGCTGGGTTCACCACAGCAACAATTAACTGGCTGTCTTCCTTTGATTTGAGTAGCTGTGGCAAAATATTCTCTGCTCTACCAGTGTAAAATTCACAGTTGGTGATGCCTGCAGAAGACATGCCCACATGACATAACTCTACCCCAGCAAGGGAGAAGGTTCAGCTTTATCAAAATGTACAGGAGCCAGGGCATTTTGATTCCAGCATACCTATGAAAAACAATGAAAGAGATGCATTTGGACCTGCTTCATTTTCTCTGAATTATTTTGGAACATCTCAGTAAGCCTTTCAGCTTGAATGACTAGACAGTGTTATTTCACAACTTAATGATTCACATGTATGTAAGTACCTATACCAATCGAGAACCTTGCCTTTTACTCAAGCATTCTTCCTACTGGATTGGAGGATTTCACTCAGTGCCTCAAGAGCTATCTGAAGGTGGGGTAGGAGGAAAAAGATAATCTGTTTTCTATATCACAGTTTGGCATGATTTGAGGAAAACGTTCTGCTGATGAAAATATAGGTTTGAAACCTGTCATATTACACAATGATGCTTTGTGATTCTAATGTCAAGAAGTCTCTTCTTATTCTAAGTTTTATGAGTTCCCTTCCTATCAGGTAGGCTTATTCCTTCTCTCAGGCTCTTCTGGACAGAAAAAAAATTAGATACTGGGAACTTTTCCAGAAAATCATCAGGATCCAGGCTGGGGCTGTGGCTCAGTGGTAGAGCACTTGCCTATCGTGTGAGGCACTGGCTTCGATTCTCAGCACCACATTAAAAAAATAAAATAAAGGTATTGCGTCCACCTATAACTAATAAAAATATTTTTTAAAAAAATCATCAGGATCCAACCCTTGACTATTCCAGAACTTTGCCTTCCCAAGTTGAGGGATACAGTACTTTCCCTTTCTCATACAACCCTTTCCATATCATGGAAACAACTGCATCTCTTTTATTCTCCAGTCCTGGAGAAGAAGCCAGGACTTTTCACACATTAGCCAAGTGTTGTATCACTGAACTACACCCCAGCCCTTCAACTGTATCTTAATTTCTCCCAAGATAGTGACTGCTTTCCATTGAAGGCTGCAGTCCACCTGGCATCCTCTACTGCCTGTTCCACTAATTTAATCCAGAGGATCTGGGTTGCATGCCAAGCCAGAGAAAGGCCAATCACACCTGGAGAAATCAGAGGATAAGAAGAAGGTATTCAAGGTTTTAAACATAGTTATGCCTGCACCACTTACCCGACCACCTTCAAATGGTCCTGAGTATTGAATATTGTGTAGACAGCATTTGAGAGCTCAGCAGCATGCAGCTTCTTCCTTGGGCTACCACTTGCCAGTTCTACAGCAGATGTCAAGGACGATGGTATTAGAATTCACTCCACTCAGTTCTCCCACAGTTCGATAAAGCATCTCTGCACCAGCAGTGTTAATCTGGAAAAAGGCATCTGGAGAGGTACGAATCTTCAAACCCAGGAGGTCTTCAAAGATGTAAGGCTCCCCAAATAGGAGCTGGTAGGGAGACTGCTGATGGCTACAACGGGTCATGGTGCTGCAAAAGAATAGAACAAAGCATCTTAGAATGGCAGACTATTCCATCTCTAGTGCTTGGTTGGAAGGGGGCACATGCACACACTCTCACTTTCACATTCTGGCCTGGATTGTCAGACCTGGCTGGTATACAAGAGCCAGACCACCCAAGCCCAGATCCTCTGCTTTCAATAGCCCTATACCAGCAATCCACAAACCCAGACTACAGCAAGCCATCAGGCTCCTACTTGCTTGTTTGGCTGTCCCATGTTTACCATTTCTGGAAGTAAAGTGAGGTCAAGTCACAGACTGCTCCAGGCCCTTTGATGAAAAATTCCTTTATGGCCTCCTTCTGAATACAGAGCTCCTCCTGCCCAGATCACAAAAATCAGGAGTTAAGGAAAGACTCACCTCTAATAAATTTTCTCTCCAAGTTCTTTGTTAATCAGTCCTCCAGTAGTCAGACAAGAAAATACATTTCTCTAATCTCATTATAAATAACACTTAACATAACACATTCTTTGGAAGAAAAAAATACATTATTTTCACATCTCAGTAGAAACACTGCTTGACTTTTCAGCTTTTACCAAACCTACACAATAGAACTGGCACTTTCTTTAGAGCTTCTAATAGTTCTCTAAAGAAAGTGTGAGTTATTATTGTTGTAAACAAGGAGCTAAACTCAGCTTCTGTCCCATAATGCAGAGGCAATAACTGTTCAATTCCTTTCATACCTCTCCACTTCAGAAATCCCAACCACTCATCCAAATACCACATTGGAAGATATGAGTCCTAGAAGAAATGAAAGAGGCACAGAAGAGAATGAAAATGGTAGTTCCCTTTGTTTAGTTCAGAACATCTGGAAAATCCTTACATCATTACAGAGAGCCTAAGCTTTAGCTTGACACACATATGTAGCTCAATAAAACATGGAAGCTGGGCATGGTGGTGCATGCCTATAATCCCAGCAACTAAGGAGACAGACAGGAGGATCACGAGTTCAAAGCTAGCCTCAGCAAAAGTGAGGCACTAAGCAACTCAGTGAGACTGTCTCTAAATAAAATATGATAGGGCTGGGGATGTGGCTCAGTGGCCGAGTGCCCCTAAATTCAATCCCCAGTAACTCCCCAAAATGTTGGAGCCAAGTGCAGTGGCACATTCCTATAATCCCAGCAGCTCAGGAGGCTAAGGCAGGAAGATCTTGAGTTCAAAGCTAGCCTGAGCAGTGTGGCCCTAAGCAACTCACCCAGACCTTGGCTCTCAATAAAATGTTTAAAAAAACACTGGGGCTGTGACTCAGTGGTTAAACACCTCTGGGTTCAATCCCTGGTACCAAAAAATAACAACAACAAAACCATGTTGGAGCCACAGAGTTAAAAACACCAGGCCAGGAATCAAAGGATCTGGATTCAAATCCTGGTTTTGCAATTAACTGGCTCTTTAACCTTGAGTATTTCAATGCTTCCATTTGCTCATTTTTGAAATGAGGGTAAAAACATTCCTTTCTCCTGCCTATTCTACAAGTTGGTTGAGATGATTACCTAAGTATAGGAATGCTTTAATATGGGACTATCTGAAAGCTCAAAGTGCATTACAAATGCAAAGTATAATTTGAAAGGCCACTATACCACCAATGCATGTAAATATTATCTGGACTTACAAAATTCTGAGATTCTAGTCTCTACAGAATTGTTTTCTGGGCTTAATGTAGTACCTACTATTACAGACAAAGTTCTTATGAAAATATTTAGGAGTTATTACAGACTGTGGCTAGGTTGCCAAACCCTCTCCTCAACTTTCAGAAATATTTTGTAGATGTGTAATTTCTACTATCAGCCCCAATACTGCCAAAAACCAACTGTAGCATAGTAATACTGTTGCTACAGAAGTTGTCCCTTTTCCTGTGTGGCTCACCTGACTTAATTCCTGGGGATGGAAAATGATGATAGCCATTGTATGTCCTTGACCACTGGTACGAACTATGAGCTCACGCCAGTATCCACCTTCATGAAACAGGAGACAGGGTTCCATTGGAGACTGTTGAAGGAATACTTCATAGTACTGAGAAGAAAACAGTATCATTACATGGGCAAAACTGTCAAGTTCCACAGCTGATTATTCTGCTAGGTGATTGGAGATACGTTGTGCTCCCCAAAAATTCACATGTGGAAACTTTCACCCCCCCATACCTCAGAATGCAAATGCATTTGAATATAGGACCTTTTAAAGATATTATTAAATTAAAATGAGGCCTCTAAGGCAGGCCTTAAACCAATCAAACTGGTGTCCTAATAAAAGTAAATTTGGACACAGAAAAAAATGGCCACTTTCCTCAGAAGAAACCAAAACCACTAAGGACTCTGACCTCAGACTTCTAGCCTCCAGACAGTGAGGAAATAATTTCTGTTATTTAAGTCATCAACTCTGGTATTTCATTATGGCAGCTCTGGCAGAATAAAACAGTAACATAAAAAACATGAACCCTGCCCTATAAGATTATAGAAGTCATAATCCATCATATCTTTAACTATGAGCTCAACAAAGGCTTACCTCAGTCTGGCAAACATATGCTCAATAAATATCTTTGAAAGAATGTATAAATGAATAAACAGGAAAGGTATTCAGGCATAGAAATAGCATATCAGTTCATTCTATATATAATATGGAATATAGTAAGTTTCCATTTCCGTGAATCCCTCCTAACAGCAATTTGTGATGTCTAAGCTATGATTCATTCTTACTTACAACTTCCTGATACAAGTCTATATCATGTCTACATCATATAACCAGGTACCAACTACACTACAGATTAATTGGATCCTCTATTTCCTTCTGATAAACACAAGTCAAATGTAATTCTGATTTAGTTGCTGTAATCTCAATAATCCTTAAAACCAAACTTTTCAAACAAAATTCATGTGCTCAAAGATACACCGTCTGGGCTGGGGTTGTAGCTCAGTGGTAGAGCGCTTGCCTAGCATGCGTGAGGCACTGGGTTCGATTCTCAGCACCACATACAAACAAATAAAATAAAGGTCTATCAATAACTAAAAAAAAATTTGAAAAAAATACACCGTCTGATTAAATCCTTTTGTCTTCATAATGCATGTAATCTTACTATATTTTCAAATGAACTCCAAATTATGCGGGGAAGGAGACGTTATATCAAAAAAACAGTGCTACCTGAGGTTCAAATCATTTAAGCAAGTACTTGATGACCTTTGCTATAATTTCATATCAATGTAATATGCTAAACTACACTAAACATATTCTTCAAATTTTGAGGTTGAAGATTTAAAGAAAGCCTGGTTCAACAGTTATTTACTGGCTGCATAGAAAATAATGCTTTTTGGAAGCAAGATCTAAAAGTCAGAGGTCCTGCCGGGCGCCGTGGCATAAGCCTGTATGTAATCCCAGCACTTAGGGAGGCTGAGACAGGAGAATCATGAGTTCAAAGCCAGCCTCAGCAACGGCAAGGCGCTAAGCAACTCAGTGAGACCCTGTCTCTACATAAAACACAAAATAGGGCTGGGGATATGGCTCAGTGGTTGAGTGTCCCCGAGTTCAATCTCCAGTACCAAAAAAAAAAAAAAGGTAAAAGTCAGAGGTCCTAGGGGCTGGGGTTATGGCGCAGTGGTAGCGTGCTCGCCTGGCATGTGAGAGGCACTGGGTTCGATCCTCAGCACCACATAAAAATAAAATAAAGATACTCTATCCGCCTACAACTAAAAAATAAATGTTTAAAAAAAAAAAAGTTAGAAGTCCTAAAAGGACAGTAATTCAAAACCTGAGCTTGACCTGGAAGATAACGGGTAAGAAAACCAGCTTCATTACCACATGACCTAAGGATTTTGTTTCTTCATTGTAAAATAGACACTCCTATAGAATAGTGTGTCTCTAAGTATCAAGACTGAGGGGCTTTCTGGTTGAAACAGAACATGGGCTGGAGTTGTGGCTCAGTGGCAGAGCGCTTGCCTAGCATGTGTGAGGCACTGGGCTTGATCCTTAGCACCACAAATAAATAAACAAATAAATAAATAAAAATGAAAGCCCATGAACTAAAAAAAATTTTTTTAAATAAAAAATAACAGAATATGCCTCCTGAAAATACTAAAATGAAATGAATAAGGCCTAAATTTATTTAAACCTATTGTTGCAATGCTCCCTTCTCTTTCTCCTGCACTCTTTACATTCCTGCCTTACTAATACATCATTCCAATCAATATACAAGCATGCTTTTTCCCACTTTAAGGAAAAGGAAACTTCTAGAGTCCATATTCCCCATTAGTTACTGCTCCATTTCTCTGGCCCCCTTCATAGCAAAATTCAATAAGCACAATATTCAGTGCCTTCCATTCTTCTCCTTGTATTTGCCCACTTCAATCAGGTTCTTCTCATCACTCAAACAGCTCACATTAAAGTCACCAAGGGTGTCCTAAATCATGAAGTCAATTTTTTTTTTATAACTTTTTTTTTTATGTGGTGTTGAGGATTGAACCAGTGCCTCACATGTGCTAGACAAGCACTCTACCACTGAGCCACAACCCTAGCCCCCAGTGGCCAATTCTTAATCCTTTATATTATTAATCAACAGCACTGAGTACAGCTGATAAGTCACTCTTCTTTCTGCCTTACTTGGCAATCAGGACACCACACTCTCCAGTTTCTTATTTCCTCATTGGCTGCTCCTTCTCAGCCTCTTGTATGGGCTCTTCCACTTCTCCTAGTCTTAAAAATGGGAATGCCAAGGGCTCAGTCCCTGTTCCTTTCCTTTTTTCTATCTATTCTTACTCCCCTGCTCTCTTCCCAGTTTTCTATTTTTAAGTAATATTTACATGACAAAAACTCTCCCTGGAATCTCATATTAATATAGTCGTGCATCACATAATGACATTTCTATCAATGATAGTGGTCTCATAATATTATAATAAAGCCAAAAAATTCCTATCACCTAGTGATACCATAGAAATCACCACTGCACTGCCATAACAATGCATTACTCACACATTTGAAGCAATGCTGGTATAAACAAACCTACTATTCTGCCAGTTATATAAAAGTATATCACATACAATTATGTACAGTACATAATTTACTGTAAAACGTTGAGCTACACTAGCAGGAGCATCACATCTCATGTTCATGATGTCTCTGGATTGCATTGTTTTCTCTCGTGATTGATTTACTCTTGTTTTATTCATCATGGCCCCAAGAACAATAGACTATACATACCACATAGGTATGCCATATAGCCAAGGTGTGTACTAGACTATACCATGCAGGTTTTTGTAAGTAGAATCTATGATGTTTAAACAACAAAATAACCTATCAATGCATTTCTCAGAACATATTCCTGCTATTAAATAATGAATGACTGTATGTTCAACCATCAACTTAACCACTCAGATGTCTAACAAGCATCTTAAATAATACCACGTGTCCAAAACTGAACTACTAATTTTCCCCTACCCAAATCTGCTATACCACAGTCTTTCCAATTTTAATTGGTAATAACTATCATTGCACTTGCTCCACCCACATATCTGGGGCCATCTTTCTACTCCCTTCTTTTTCTTATGCCTCTCATTCAATCCATTAGGAACTGTCGTATCTTCAAACGATATCCAGTTATTCGATTTCGAGATGTATCTACCTCCACTACTACTACGGACCTATATCCTCTCACCTAGAATGCTGCCATAGCCTCTTAACTGACCTTCCTGCTTGAATCTCCCCCCTTCAATAATCCATTTTGAACATCACAACCTGAGTTACAGTTGCTAATAACCTGATCATAACGACATTTACCCTCACCAAAAAACTCCAATGGGGCTGGGTGCAGCGGAACACACAGCGGCTCAGGAGGCTGAGGCAGGAGAATGGCAAGTTCAAAGCCAGCCTGAGCAACTCAGTGATGCCCTAAGCAACTCAGTGAGACCCTGTCTCTAAATAAAATACAAAAAAGAGCTGCGGTTGTGGCTCAGTGGTCCAATGGTCCAGAGTTCAATTCCCTGCACCTCCCCTAAAAACTAAAAATCTCCAATGGGAAGCTGGACATGATGGTGCACACCTGTAATCCCAGAGGTTCAGGAGACTGAAACAGGAAGATCACAAGTTCAAAGTCAACCCTAACCACTTAGCAAGGCCCTAAGCAACTTAGTGAGACTCTATCTCTAAGCAAAATACAAAAATGGTCCAGGAATGTGACTCAGTGGTTAAGTGCTCCTGGGTTTAATCTCTGATACAAAAAAAAAATCTCCAATGGGGTCCTGTGACAGTGGCACACACCTGTAATCCCAGAGGGTCAGGAGGCTGAGGCAGGAAGATCACATGTTCACAGGCAGCCTCAGCAACTGAGCAAGGGACTAAGCAATTTATTGAGACCCTGATTCAAAATAAATAGCCAGGCATGTTGGCACATGCATGTAATCCCAGCAGCTCTGGAGGCTGAGGCAGGAGGATTGTGAGTTCAAAGACATCAGCAGCAGCTTAGCAAGGCCCTAAGCAACTCAGCGAGACCCCGTCTCTAAATAAAATACAAAAAAGGGCTGGGGATGTGGCTCAGTGGTTAAGTGCCCCTGGCTTCAATCCCCAATACCAAAGAAACAAAACAAAAACCCTCCAATGGGTTCCCATTTCATTCAGAACAACAGCTGAAGTTCCTCCAATGACCTCTGAGACACTGCATGATCTGGCCTCTGCCAATTCTCACCTCATCTCCTACTATAAGCTTGTTCTTCCCAACATTCCTGAGCCTACTTTCAGGTCCTCCAGGAAGTCAGTAACAGTCCCATCTTAGATCCTTTGCAACATCTGTTCTTTTTGTGTAGAATGTTCTTCCCTTAGGCCTCTACGTGCCTAATTTATGCTCGTTTTCTTTAAATCTTTATTCCAGGATTTCTCAACCTTAGCACTACTGACATTTGAGGACTTCTCATGCATCGTACAGAACACCAACGAGATATTAATAACAACATCCAATCATCTCCCATCATCAAACCAACCCATCCCAACCATCAACCAAAAATGGCTCCAGACATTGCTAAATGTCTCCTGAAAGGCAAAATTGCCCACAGTTGAGAACCACTGTTTTATTTAAATACCACTTTCTTAGGCCTAGGGCTGTAGATCAATAGTAGAATGCTTGTTTGGCATGTTGCTTAGCATATGTGAGGCCGTGGGTTTGATCCCCATTACTACACACACAAAAATAGTACTTTCTCAGGGCTAGGGCTATAGCTCAGTGGTACAGCACTTGCCTAAAACACGTGAGGCACTGGGTTCGATCCCAGCACAACATAAAAATAAATAAATAAAGGTATTGTGGGCTGGGGCTGGGGCTCAGTGGTAGAGGACTCACTTCGCATGTATGAGGCACTGGGTTCAATCCTCAGCACCACATAAAAATAAATAAAATAAAGGCATTGTTTCCATGTACAACTAAAAATATTTTTTGAAAATTAGTACTTTCTCGGGCTGGGGTTATGGTGCAGTGGTAGCGTGCTCACCTAGCATGCATGAGGCACTGGGTTCGATCCTCAGCACCACATAAAAATAAAATAAAGATATTCTGTCCACCTACAACTAAAAAATAAATATTAAAAAAAAATTTAAAAAAAAAAGAAAATTATGGGCTGGGGCTGTAGCTCAGTGGTATAGCGCTTGCTTAGCATGCATGAGGCACTGGGTTCGATCCTCAGTACCACATATAAATAATAAATGAGTAAAATAAAGATCCATCAACAACAACAACAAAAAATACATTAAAAAATTCTTCTTAAAAAAAAAAAAGAAAATTAGTACTTTCTCACTGTAGTCTAATGACCCTATTTAAAATTATATCCCACACTTCTCCTAAACCCCAGAATTTATTTTCTTTACTGTGCTATCTTCCCCTGGCATTTATCACCTCCCAACACACTATACACTTTTTTTTTTTGGTACCATGGATTGAACCCAGAGGCAATTAACCATTGAACCACATCCTCAGCCCTATTTTGTATTTTATGTAGAGACAAGGTCTCACTGGGTTAATTAGCACCTTGCTAAATTGCTGAGGCTGGCTTTGAACTTGTAAGCCTCCTGCTTCAGCCTCCTGAGCCAATGGGATTAGTGTGCCACCACGACTGGCAGTTATGTTTATATTTAAAATCTCTTTCCTTGCAGGGTGCAGTGGCGCATGCCTGTAATCCCAGTAGCTTGGGAGGCTGAGGCAGGAGGATCGCGAGTTCAAAGCCAGCCTCAGCAATGGTAAGGCGCTAAGCAACTCAGTGAGACCCTGTCTCTACATAAAACACAAAATAGGGCTAGGGATGTGGCTCAGTGGTCAAGTGCCCCTGAGTTCAATCCCTGGTACCAAAAAAAAAATCTCTTTCCTCAACTAGAATTTAAGTTCTACAAGGGAGGGAATATTTTCGTCATTACTTATCCTACGTGTTAGAATACTGCCTAGTACTCACAAGGGCACAACAGTGCATACTGAATGAATATATGAAAGAAAGAGCAAAGATAATGGGACAGGAGACAACAGCAGAAAAGAAATGTCATCTACATCTGGAATGCCACAGGGAAGGACATGACAAGATGTAAGTTTATCAGTCCCACATGACCCAAGAAAGGTTCACATTTGAAGATGCAAGATATCGCAGGAGGAAGTGATGGAGTAAGGCACGTGGCTAAATGAGGGACTGGTTAATAATCTGGACACAAAACTGGGAAACATTCTCAAATTCTATCAAGAACTTCCATTTTCAGCCGGGCGCGGTGGCTCACGCTTGTAATCCCAGCACTTAGGGAGGCTGAGACAGGAGAATCGCGAGTTCAAAGCCAGCCTCAGCAATGGCGAGGCACTAAGCACCTCAGTGAGACCCTGTCTCTACATAAAACACAAAATAGGGCTGAGGATGTGGCTCAGTGGTCGAGTGCCCCTGAGTTCAATCCCCAGTACCAAAAAAAATAAAAAAATAAAAAATAAAAAGAACTTCCATTTTCCTCTATCAGAGGACAGGAGACTATTTTCGCAGGAGAAAATGAATCTTCAACTGTTCTGAACCTGGTAATACTAGACAGACACAATGGGTGATGGAGAGATAGAATCAGGAATAATCAACATACATCTGCATTAAGGGCAAGACCCTTGACCTCTTTCTACATCTAATTGCAATAGTCACACAGGAGATTTAGAGCTGATTCTCAGGAGACTGGTAGACCCAGAATACTAATGTCAAGAGATAGAAACAAGCAGGATGAGGGCTGGGGGTGTAGCTAAGCAGTAGAGCACTTTGTCTAGCATGCACAAGGCCCTGGGTTCAATCCCCATCACTACACACATACACAAAAATGTAAGCACAGTGTTATTCAATATTAAGAAAGAAAGAAAGAAAACTGAATTCAATTAAGCAGATATTAAAATGTAATTGGATTTACCAAAAAAATTTAAAAAGCCAGCTTCAGCAACTTAGCAAGCTCCTATGTAACTTAGTGAGAACCTGTCTCAAAATAAAAATTAAAAAGGGCTGGGGATGTGGTTCAGTGGTTGAGTGCCCTTGGTTCAATCTTCAATATCAAAAAAAAAAAAAAAAAAGCAGAACATCTAACAATCACCAGCAATAAACCCAAGAATCAGTAACCTCACCCAAACTGAACAGCCAGACAATCCATTTTTTAAGGACTCTTAAATATGAGCAGCAAGCTGAGTATCGCCTACTATTTGATTAAAGCCTCCATGATGCAAAGCAATGCCCAAGATAATAAACAGGAAAAAAATCCTGAAGGAAAGAATTTAAAGAACAGAAAAAGAACCAACCGGGCATGGTGGCACACGCCTGTAATCCCAGCACTTTAGGAGGCTGAGACAACAGAACTGTGGGTTCAAAGCCAGCCAAAGCCAACAGGTGAGGTGCTAAGCAACTGAGTGAGAGCCTGTCTCTAAATAAAACACAAAATAGGGCTGAGGATGTGGCTCAGTGGTTGAGTGCCCCTGAGTTCGGTAAGTAAGTAAGTAAATAAATAAATAAAATATACATTAAAAAAGAGGGCTGGGGATGTGCCTCAGTGGTTAAGCACCCCTGGAATCACAATCCTCAGGACAAAAAAAAATTAAATCAAGCTGAAAAATTTTAAAAATCAATTCCTGCTGGGCATGCTGGTATACACCTATAATTCCAGTGACTCAAGAGATAGGAGGATCCTGAGTTCAAAGGCAGCCTCAAAAACTCAAGCAAGACCCTGTCTCTAAAGAAAATACAAAGAACCGGGCGTGGTGGTGCACGCCTGTAATCCCTGCACTTTGGGAGGCTGAGGCAGGAGGATTAGGAGTTCAAAGCCAGCCTCAGCAATGGGAAGGCACTAAGCAACTCAGTGAGACCCTGTCTCTACATAAAACACAAAATAGGACTGGTGATATGGCTCAGTGGTCCAGCACCCCTGAGTTCAATCTCCAGTACCAAAAAAAATACAAAGAGCTAAAGATGTGGCTTAGTGGTTAATCACCCCTGGCTTTAATCCCCTGTACCAAAAATAAACAGATAATCAATTTCTAAAATCTGAAAGCAAGATGGCGGAAAAAACTGTATATCAAGCATCAGGTTGGTACACAACAAAGACAAGAATTATTTTCAGGTGGAATAAAAGAATTTGGTTGCCTGGTGACTCATGAGTATTCAGTGAATCACAATTGCTAAAAGAGGAATAGCTTGTGAATTTATTGTCATTTAATAAATTCTGACACTATAGAAAGAAAAAAAATTACTTTAAGGGCCACAATTATTTGACAAAAGCATCTGAAATACTGAATTCTTTAAAAAAAAAAAAAACCAGTAACTGTGTTGTTACTATTGTTCTGAAATTATATACATATTAGGTTAGAACAAATGAGTAATTATGTTAATGCTGTGAGGAGCCAAAATATTCATTAAAAAAAATAAAAATAAGCCGGGCGCGGTGGCACAAGCCTGTAATCCCAGCACTGAGGGAGGCTGAGACAGGAGAATCGCGAGTTCAAAGCCAGCCTCAGCAATGGCGAGGCGCTAAGCAACTCAGTGAGACCCTGTCTCTACATAAAACACAAAATAGGGCTGGGGATGTGGCTCAGTGGTCAAGTGCCCCTGAGTTCAATCCCCAGTACCAAAAAATAAAATAAAATAAAATAAAAATAGAAAGAGCTGAGGATGTGCCTCACTGGTTAAGCACCCCTGGATTTAATCCCCAGTTTAAAAAAAATTATATCAAATATTTAAGTAATTCTAAATTTGATTTGGCTATATCAGTATGGACACATGATATATTTTCCTTTTAAAAAATACTACATCGTGGCTGGGGTTGTGGCTCAGTGGTTGAGCACTAGCCCCGCATGTGTGAGGCACTGGGTTCTATTCTCAATACCACATAAAATAAATAAAGATATTGTGTTCATCAAAAAAAAAAAATACTACATTGTAGCCAGGCACAGTGGTTCACACCCGTAATCCCCACAGCTCAGGAGGGTGAAGTAGGAGGATCAAAGCCAGCCTCAACAAAAGCAAGGCGCTAAGCAACTCAGTGAGACCTTGTCTCTAAATAAAATAAAAATTGGGCTGAGGATGTGGCTCAGTGGCCGAGTGCCCCTCCAGCACCCCCACACACACACACAAAATACGTCATCCTGTCCACTAGAAAGGTCTTGAAACATGACCAACTTAGCCTGGCATGGTGGCACACGCCTGTAATCCCAGCACTTTAGGAGGCTGAGACAGGAGAATTTCAAGTTTAAAGCCAGCCTCAGCAATGGTGAGGCGCTGAGCAACTGAGACTCTGTCCCTATATTGCAGGGGTCGCAGTCCATCCCGAACCAGTAGGTCGAAGGGGCACCCCCACATTCACCTAGCTGTGGAAGTTGGGAAGAGTTGGAGCCCACTGGTTGCCTGTTCTCAGCCTTCTGTTGCTGCTGCAGGACAATCAGACACACCAGGGGGTACAGTCAGAGCAGACACCGTTCATTTGCGGAACAAGCATTCAACTTATAGGGCCATTTGGCCAATCAGAAACAATGCACATAGGCAATAGCCGTCCATGTTTCAAGGCACATAAGCCCCCTGAATTCTGTCCACAAGCTGCATGTTCCCGGAACCAACAGTAATTGTAAACCAATCATATAGTTCCTCCTTCCTTTGTGCCTTTCCCATTTACACATAGTGACTAGTCATAAGGGCGTAGCACAGAGCTAGCTCCCCATACTACATAAAACACTAAACAGGGCTGGGGTGTGGCTCAGTGGTCGAGTGCCCGGGAGTTCAATCCCCAGTACCAAAAAAAAAAAAAAAAAATCAAAATTGAGCCAATGCACACCTGTAATCCCAGCTACTCAGGAGACTAAGGCAGGTAGGAGAATTCTGAGTTTGAGGCTAACCTCGGCAATTTAGTGAGGTCCAGTCTCAGAATAAAAAATAAGTGCTGGGGATGTGCCTCAGTGGTTGAGTGCCCCTGGGTTGAACCCTTGGTAGCCCTCAAAAAAGAAATGCTATGTATATACAGTCAACCCTCCAAATCTGCAAGTTCTGTGCATCCAGAAAGCCAACCAACCAGACTGAAAATATCTGAAAACAATTTATATCTACACTGAAAATGTACAGAATGTTTTGTTGTCACTATTCACTAAATAATACAACTTAGCAGGGGTTGTGGCTCATTGCCAGAGAGCTTGCCTAGCATGTGTGAGGCCTTGGGTATGATCATTAGTACCACATAAAGTAAAAATAAAGGTATTTTGGGGCTGGGATTGTAGCTCAGTGGTAGAGCACTTGCCTAGCACGCATGAGGCACTGGGTTCAATCCCTAGCACCACATAAAAAAAAACTAAACAAAATAAAGGTATTAAAAAAATAAAAGTATTTTCTTCATATACAACTATTTTTATTTTTATTTTTTTTTAAATATTTATTTTTTAGTTGTAGGTGGACACAATATCTTTATTTTATTTTTATGTGGTGCTGAGGATCGAACCCAGTGCCTCCCGCGTGCTAGGCGAGCACGCTACCACTGCGCCATAACCCCAGCCCCATACAACTATTTTTAAAAAACTATTATTTACATAGCTATTTGCATGGTGTTTACATCATATCAGGTATTAGTAATTTTAAAATGACAAATTATAGGGAATGTTGAATGTAGGTGATATGCAGATACTATGCCATTGGGGGCGGGGGCAGGTACCAAGAATTAAAGTCAGGGGCACTTGACTATTGAGCCACATCCTCAGCCCTATTTTGTTTACTTTTTTTTTTTTTTTTTGGTACCAGGGATTGAATTCAGGGGTACAACCACTGAGCAACTTGGGGAGGTTGAGACAGGAGAATCATGAGTTCAAAGTCAGCCTCAGCAATGGAGAGGCACTAAGCCAATCAGTGAGACCTTGTCTCTAAATAAAATACAAAATAGGGCTGGGAATGTGGCTCAATCCCTTTTTTTTTTTTTTTTTTTTGGTACTGGAGATTTAACCCAAGGGCATATTACCATTGAGCTATCTCTCTAACCCCTTATTTTGAGACAGGGTCTTGCTAAGTTCCTTAAGGCCTCCCCTAAAATTGCTGAGGCTGGCCTTAAACTTGTGATACTATCTCAGCCCCCTAAATCACTGGGATTACAGGTGTGTGCCATTACATCCAGCATCTTTTTTTTCCTGATACTAGGGATTTGGTCCAGGGGCAATTACTACTGAGGCACAACCCTGGCCCTTTTTATTTTTTGAGACAGGGCCTAAGTTGCTGGGGGTCTTGCCAAGTAGCTGAGACTGGCCTAGAACTTGGATCCTCCTGCTTTAGCAGCCTGAGTAGCTGGGATTACAGGTGTGTGCCACAGTATCCAATTTAATTCTAAATACTTGTATTTCCTTGATAGAAAATAAACAATATTAAAGATTTTTCTTCAATCTTGATGCTCCGGCTGCCAGGTCCTATAAAATTTGTGTTTTCCCTCAAAAGTAGATATTTAAGGCTGGGAATGTAGCTCACTGATAGAGAGCTTGCCTACTATGTGCAAGGCCCTGGATTTGATCTCTAGTACCACAAAAATAGAAATTTAAACTTCAGATAGAGGTGAGGGTAGACAAAGGTTATTCTCTCATCTTAATGAAATGGAATGTCACTACCAGTAACAGGTATGAAGGTTTAAAAATCTTAGAACATTGAAAAATATCTTACATGTACATAGCCCAGTGCTATATAAGATATCTTACAATGAGCATCTGGCCAGCATTTGAGTCCTTAATGGATTGAATTTTAGGTCCAGAGCAAATTCTGAAGGGAAAAGGAATTCATCTAGATAGAGGTAAGAAGTTAGAAATTTGCCCAACAGAAGCTACAAAAGCTAGAAATCAGGTAAATATTGTGAAGAGGTATCCATTCACCAAACATTTGTTGAGCACCCACCATGTATATAAATCTATGTTATGTGCTAGAGTACAAAGATGGGATACAACAGAGCTGCTACCTCCAAAGTGTACTGTGAGAAGCACCCATAAATGATGAGATATAGTATGCTGAGTGCTACAACAGGAAATCCACAATGGAGATACAGAGTACAAGAGGAGATCCTTAATCTGACTGAGAAGTCAAATGGTTTTCTACAGGCTCCAATGCCTGAAATGAATCTTAAAGAATAAGTAGAAGCCAGCTGGATGTGGTGATACACGCCTATGATCCCAGCTATTAGGGAGAATAAGGCACAAGGATGGCAACTTGGACGCCAGCCTGAGCAACTTAGCTACTTCCTATCTCAAACAACAAAAAGGGCCAAGTATGTAGGTCAATGGTAGAGCACTTCTCTAACATATGCAAGGTCCTATGTTTGATTCCCCAGTACAAAGAAAAAAAAAGAAGCCAGGCAAAGAAAAATGAAGACATTCTCAAAAGACAGGACAACCTTAGGCAGGAATATTATAGCATGGCAGAGGAACAGCAGTTCAGAATAAATGGATGGAGGAAAGCATGCAAGGATGTGGCAAAACATGAGGCTAGGATCTTAGTAATGATGATCCTTAAGTGAAAATAATTTGTATTTCATTCCATAAGTTATTAGGCAACTACTGCAGAATTTTAAGAAAAATAGCATGGCTTTTTGTGCCTTTCAAGGACAGCTCTGCCTACTGTATGGAGAATACATTGAGAAGGGGCTAGAGTCAATGAGAGTAGTTTCTAGGTTATTGCAGTAGTCCAGGTGAGAAAAGATGGTAATCTGGTATAAAGTGGTGGTGATGTTAAAGTGAATGAAATTAAAATATTTCTAGAAAGTAAACAAACGAGAATGTGGAGATTGATTAGATACAGCTGAGAAGGAAGAGCGATCTAGGATAGAGTCTTGGATGACATGTTTCTAGCACATAGTAGTACCACTAAGGTGAGAAACATCATTTGTGAAGGTTTAGTTTAGTTCATGGCAGTGGCTCTCAACAGGGGACACTGGGTTCCCCAGGGGACATCTGGTAGTATCTAGAGACATTTTTGGTTGTCACAACTAATGGCACCTAGAGGGTAGAAACCAGGGATACTGCTAAACATCCTACAATGGACATAATAGCCACCCCCCCCACGCACAACAAAAAATAATCCAATTAAAAATGTTAAAAGTGAGCCAGGCGCAGTGGCTCGAGCCTGTAATCCCAGCACTTAGGGAGGCTGAGACAGGAGAATCGCGAGTTCAAAGCCAGCCTCAGCAACGGCGAGGCGCTAAGCAACTGAGTGAGACCCTGTCTCTACATAAAACACAAAATAGGGCTGGGGATGTGGCTCAGTGGTTGAGTGCCCCTGAGTTCAATCCCCAGTACCAAAAAAAAAAAAAAAAGAAAGAAAGAAAAAGAAAAATGTTAAAAGTGGGCTGGGGTTGTGGCTCAGCGGTTGAGCGCCTGCCTCATATGTTTGAGGCACTGGGTTCGATCCTCAGCACCACATAAAATAAATAAAGATTTGTGTTCATTTACAACTAAAAAAATATTTAAAAAAAAAGTTAAAAGTGCAGAGGTTGAGAAACCCTTATCTAGTGCAAAATTTATTTCAGTTCTGCATGGCAGTCTAGCAAGTATGTTTAGAAGCCTTTTGGAAATGTACATCCCATAGCTCAAGAGGGCACTAGAAGGCAAATACAAATTTTTAGGAGTTGTCAATTTATAAGTAGTCATTTACGTCATCAGTTATGGTTGGGTGCAATCTCCCATGAATATATCCAGAAAGAAACGGACCAAAGATAGAGTCCTGGGGGATACCAACATTATACTCAAAAGGGGGATGACAGGGGCTGGGATTGTAGCTCAGTGGTAGAGCATTCACTGTGCATGCGTGAGGTACTGAGTTCAATCCTCAGGACCACAAAAAAATAAAGAAAGATATTGTGTCCACCTACAACTAAAAAAATATTAAAAGAAAGAGGAGGATGAGAAAAATATCCCCTGAGAAAGACAAGGAAGTGGTGAAATAAGAAAACCATCAGAAGCCGGGCACGGTGGTTCAAGCCTGTAATCCCAGCACTTTGGAGGCTGAGACAGGAGAATCGCGAGTTCAAAGCCAGCCTCAGCAATGGCGAGGTGGTAAAGCAACTCAGTGAGACCCTGTCTCTACATAAAACACAAAATAGGGCTGGGGATGTGGCTCAGTGGTTGAGTGCCTCTGAGTTCAATTTCTAGTACCAAAAAATAAAATAAAATAAAGTTCCATGAGAACAGGTATCATGTTGAGTACACCTGAGTTCAATCCCTGGTACCAAAAAAAAAAAGAACCAGGTATGAGCCAGATGCAGTGGCGCATACCTATAATCCCAGCACTTTGGGAGGCTGAGACAGGAGAATTGCGAGTTCAAAGCCAGCCTCAGCAATGGTGAGGCGCTAAGCAACTCAGTGAGACACTGTCTCTAAATAAAACACAAAATAGGGCTGGGGATGTGGCTCAATGGTCGAGTACCCCTGAGTTCAATCCTCAATACCAAAAAAATAACCAGGTATGGTCATCTGCCAAAAGAAAGGGCAAAGATGACGTGGTAGGAAATTTAAGAAAAAAGTTTAGAATCACTGACAAGAATGAGAGAAGCAGCTGATGAGGACCATGGAGGAAAATTTCTGAAGCATGATCCTTCAAAGGAGCTGGGTCCTAGCAGGTCAGTTCTGGAGGTCTGGAAGTCAAGATGTGTCTTATCAGAAGGCAACACCTAACTGTCAGAAACCTGAATTATTCGAAGGATGGTTGCTGGTCAGAATTAAGAGGGCAAAAGACAGTCAAATGAGAGTCTTGTTCAGCCCTCACTAATAAGGCTTTGGCCTTTAAAGTTCCATGAGATCCCAGCACTTAGGGAGGCTGAGACAGGAGAATCGCAAATTCAAAGCCAGCCTCAGCAACGGTGAGGTGCTAAGCAACTCAGCGAGACCCTGTCTCTACATAAAACACAAAATAGGGCTGGGGATGTGGCTCAGTGGTTGAGTGCCTCTGAGTTCAATCTCTAGTACCAAAAAATAAAATAAAATAAAGTTCCATGAGAACAGGTATCATGTCTATTGACATGCTGCGTCACCACTGAAACCTCAGCATCTAGCACAGTTCCTGACCCATAGTAGGCACTCAATAGTGGATCCATGAAACAGGATATAAAAATATCCCAGAGGTCAACCTCATGACATAGATACCTACCACCACTCCTCTCTCTCTCAGGATATTTGTCAAAAAAAAAAATTTCCCCCCAACAGTACCAAGAATTGAACTCAGGGCCTTGCATATGCCCTACCACTGAATCCCCAGTCTTTACCATTTTGAGACGGGGCCTCACCAAGTTGCCGAGGCTGGCCTTGAACCTGTGTTCCTCCTACCTCAGCCTCCTGAGTAGCTTGGATTACAGGCCTGTACCACCACATCCAACTTATTTCTCTATTTTATTCTACTGAAAACACTAGCCTTCCAAATATTTCAGACAGCTGACACTTGCTCTAGTGCCCTCATCAGTACCTCTTAATACTTTCCTACTATTAAAGTCCTTGGATGACTGACATTTCCAATAATGAATGCAGTTCTGTCTCCTCTCTACCCTCCCTAAAATGAAACACTAGCAATGTTCTCTCCAATTTAAAAGGTCTGCTTTTAGTACAGAGCCCCTCCTCCCCTTGAGCACTAAAGGCAGCTAAAATATTAAAATGTCAGAGACACTGCTATTAAAGACTGCAATGCCCCAGGTCATCTTGAACAAGCCCTTGTTACTTTTTACCTGAGCCACTTGATTGTGTTTCTCCGGCATGTTTTTCAGATGGTTAGGCTGTACACAGATGATGTTCCCATCTATAGAAAGAAAAAGAATTTACAGTTTCCCCCTAAAAGATGTTTTAAAAGAAAGTGTCTGGCAACTCAAATTCTCTCCTTCAAAGATGCACAGGTAGATATCAAGAAAGAGTGCTTAATTTAAGCATGTAGCTGTTTTTCAGAGAAAACCTAATTGTTTCCTGGTTTAGCCATTAAGCAGTTAATTCTTAATAGAGCTAGTCCTCAATATTTTCTCTCATACCACAATTGCACGATATGACAATGTCTGCTTTCTGTTCAGATTTTAAGAGGAAAATAAAATGTAATGGGTTTGTTTTTCTATTACTAAATAGAACATTGATGTCATATGTACACATTTAACTCAACACATGGAGCCAAATGCTTGCCCTAATGAACTGTAGTTTAAGGCATACAGGCATTCAACAGTGTGACTAATATAAAAGTGATGACGTTTCAAGTGGGTTTATTGAAAATGGGCAAACAAAGCTCAGGAATGGAATCTGGGTTTGGATACTAGAATTAAGCATAATGCCACCATGATTCGGAGATATGAGGATGTAAAAAAGGAGACTCTTTAAGAATGAGGACACTTGCTCCCAGTACAGAAAATAGCATAAACAATGAGGAGAACAACAATGAGACAGCAGCAGGAATAACAGTAACATTTGCCAAGTGTTTACTAGTTAACAGGTGAATAGCTTTTAGAAGAAAGGGCAAGGCTTATGGTTTCTATCACTATGCCACCCATCAGAAAGTATCCCAAATCAGGGCTGGGATTGTGGCTCAGTGGTAGAGCGCTTGCCTCACATGCAGGAAGCACTGGGTTCGACCTTCAGCACCACATAAAAAAAAAGTAAAACAAAGATATTGTAGAAAAAAAAGAAAGTGTCCTAAATCAACCTTGTGATCATGTTCTGCATCAGACTTCCATTTCAACCTTCTTTAAGGCACTGTATTTACTACTCCTACTAACACTGTTCTCTATGTCCTTCCTTGGTTTGTTATTTCTACTAGTCACAACCTTTAACTGACTTCTCCAAGTTCCCACGTAGTACCCCACAGTCTTTGGATTGCCATCTGGGCCTCGGTTCACAGAGAAGGTGGACTTATTTCGGTAACCATTGATGACAGGCTGGAGAGGGCAGAAGGACATGGGGACAAGAGGTCAAACAAATCCAAGAAGGAAAATAAAGGGAATGCAGAAATGTTCTCTCAATGAAGACAAATATGCTTGCTTAGAAGGTATGGCATATGTAGAAGTCTGTGGCTAAGATGATCAAGACACTCAATAAAAGGAGTTCCAATCTTGCCATAAACCAGGAAGAAACAAACTTTTTCTGTCAAGGGCCAGAGTAAACATTTTAACTTTGCAGGTTATATGGTGCCTGTCACTACTCAACTCTTGACTTAGTAGCATAAAAGTAGGCACAGGAAAGACATCAACAGGTGAGCTTGGCTGTGTTCCGATAAATCTTTATTTACAAAATCATGCAGAGAAGAGATTTGGCCTGAGGGTCATACCTTGCCAACTCCTGCCATTCATGAAATTCTACCTCTGAGGTCTCATTGGGGAGTTTTCTGAAGGCTGGAATCTAAGGAGGTAGTGGTGTAGTGAATGATAGAATGGGGGCTCTATATCAGACAGATCTAAGTAAGAATCTCAATTCTGGCATTTTCTTTTTTTTTAATATTTTCTTAGTTGTAGATGGACACAAATATCTTTATTTATTTATTTTTATGTGGTGCTGAGGATCGAACCCAGTGCCTCACGCATGCGAGGCAAGTGCTCTACCACTGAGCCACAACCCTAGCCCTCAACTCTGGCATTTTCTACATAGTGTTCTTGGAAAATTACTTCATTTCTCTGAGCCTTAATGTCTTCTTCTAGAAAATGATAGTACCTACCCCTCAGGGTTATTGTAAATAGGAAAATGAGACAATGATGCAGTATAATCAACTAGAATAGGGCCTGGTCCCCAGAAAGTGCTCAGTACATATTAGCTGAAATCATTGGCCATTACTGGGACTTAGTAGGTGAATAGTGGGGTGAAATAGTGGGGTGAAAGGAATAGTGGGGTGAAAGTTTACAGAGGGTATAACAGGATGGAGAAGACAAGAGAGCCCCTCAGATTTGCATGCAGCAATTGTATCATTGACTCTATTGAGCATTTGTAGGGAAGACTCTAGCCTTTGTAAATTTTCTTCTGAGCTTCAAATTTCACCTGCAAAAGAATATAAGCAATGAAACAAAACTTTTTATAGTGTCCTCTCAAAAAATGAAAAACAAGGAGCCAGGCGCGGTGGCACACGCACTTTGGGAGGCTAAGACAGGAGAATCGCGAGTTCAAAGCCAGCCTCAGCAATGGCGAGGCGCTAAGCAACTCAGGGAGACCCTGTCTCTACATAAAACACAAAATAGGGCTGGGGATGTGGCTCAGTGGTCGAGTGCCCCTGAGTTCAATCTCCAGTACCAAAAAAAAAAAAAAAAAAGAAATATGATACTATGATAAGACTACACTTTATCCAGGTTGAGGCTATAGCTCAATGGCAGAGCACTTGCCTAGCACATATGAGGCACTGGGTTCAATCTTCAGCACCACATAAAAAATAATAAACAAAATGAAGGTATGTTATCTATCTACAACTAAAAAAATTTTAAAAAGACACTTTACCCAAAGACCTGAGGTTTGCTTATAGAAGTGGGCTATAACTTAAGAGTTATTGTGAAGTGTTAAAAGTGAGTCAAATGGAACATTTATAACACCAGAGGTGAATGTGTGTGGTTCACAACACTCAAGCAACTAAGGTAACCAGTAGATATTTCAGGTGTACATGTATACATTTCATGTGTTCTTACATAGCCTGGTTCACCTGGGTACAGTTTTCTTTCACCAAGGATTTCTCATAGATGCAATCACTCCTAAGCAAACATGAAATCTGCATTATGCTAAAACTGATCCCTAATATGTCAATCCGTTGAAACAAATTTGTTTTCCAAGCATTATGGCAGAATTGACTGTATTTAAATTTAAACAGCCACATGTAGCTAGTGGCTACCCTGTTGAAAAGTGTAGTTATACAGGAAACAGCAAGAGCACTACTCCTCACACACACAGAGCTATAAGAATGACAAAAACAAGCAAGGAAGAAATTAGCATTTGAGGGGCGGGGATTGTAGCTCAGTGGTAGAACGCTTGCCTCACATGCGGGAGGCATTGGGTTCAATCCTCAGCACCACATAAAAATAAATACAGATATTGTGTCCATCTACAACTAAAAAAAATATTTTAAAAAAAGAAAGAGCCAGGCACAGTGGCACAATCCTGTAATCCCAGCACTGAGGGAGGCTAAGACAGGAGAATCGCAAGTTCAAAGCCAGCCTCAGCAATGGCGAGGTGCTAAGCAACTCAGTGAGACCCTGTCTCTACATAAAACACAAAATAGGACTGGGGATGAGGCTCAGTGGTTGAGTGTCCCTGAGTTCAATCCCTGGTACCAAAAAAAAAAAAAGAAAGAAAGAAAGAAATCAGCATTTGTATCTGTGGGTTGAGAGTTTAGAACATATAATTGGCCTAAAGTTCGAATTTTGGAGTTCTTACCATAGTGATTTTAAGGACCTCCTGGGACAACTGGTAGACCTGTCCAGTCAGGCTTCCCAGGAATCCAATACTATTCTTTTGCTGGACAGGAGGGGTAAAGATTTAAGCTGGGCACCAACCTTGAGTTCTTCTTCATAGCTCAGCCTCCAGAGTGGTGTCACAACATCAGCCAGCCTTGAGTAAAATAATCCATGCACTTTGTTAATCTCTAAATATGCAGCGAGCACCTACTATGCCTAAGTACTTCCTGCCACCACTTTCTCTGGTGTTTACTTATCATTCAGAAGACCCAACTCTCATGCTACAAGGGAGATGGAGTCTGGGAGAAAAGCCCATTTTGGTGCTGCCTACTTAACAAAGAACAGATGGGCAAACCTAATATAAGAAAAATCCAGATTTATCAGGTGGTTATTAATCATGTTACAAAAAACTTCACTATTGGGTTCCTTTAAATAGCTTACCTCCCTAATGCTTTTAAAATGTAATTTAGAAAATACATTTGTTGCATAAAATGAGGTATATTTGTGTTTGTCTGCGATGGGACTATTCATTTTGAATCCATCTAACATCATTCTGGGTCCCTGGTTTTCAGCATACCGACCATGGACCTTTATAGAGGCAAGGTCCAAGTTCACTATCTCCTTGTTGACAACTCTCAAAGACAAGAACATTTTCTGTGACTTCAAACCATTTCGGTCAATATCTTTAAGATTTCCTCATGAATCACTGCAATGCCATATTAGTTATGTTAGGAATACAGAATTTCAGTAGACCCACAGATTCAGACTTGCTAGAGAAAGTATATTGGACTGGGTCTTACCTTTCCTGCCAGGCCCCATTGAGTGGTCCAAGATGAGTTGGTTTCTCTTTACTTTTTTGCCCTCTTGGACACTTCTTGGACATCACAAGGCTGAAATTTCCTTTACATGTTGTGCCCCAAAAGGGCTGTGACCAATTTGATGGTTTTCTGGCACACCAGGGAAGCAGTCCTGGTTTGGAAAAGAGACCCACTCTGGAGAGGAAGCATCTCAGACTGTACATTAGGACTCTTCTCTTAATGCCTGCCAACCAAACACGCACACTGCAAGTTGGGAAACAGAGGCACACAAACCCCTCTGGAGATGTTGCTGAGTGTTGTTAGATCACTTACCTCGCATATACAAGGCCCTAAGTTTAATCCTCAGTACTGCAAAAAATATAAATTATAACATGCAAATCTTTCTTCAATCACTCATTTATAAGTGATTCCTTATAAAATTCCTTATGGAATTTCCCAGCACATAGCAGTCAGTGTTGGCAGAGAATAAATATTCAGTAAAGTAAGCCTCTTGAACACAACTGATTTAGCACATACAAGGCATGGTCTTAAGCCCAAACAAAGAGATGAGGAAAATACAGTCTTGGTCCTGCAGGGAAGAGTTCAATCCTCTCAATACATTTCTATAGTCTCTCCTTTTCTCTAGTCTGCCCTCTCAACCAAGGAACCAATCAACTAACCAGTATTAAGTACTTACTATGTGCAAGGTAACCTGTAAGGTATTGGAAGAGTTAAAAGGTTACAATCTAGCCGGGTGCGGTGGCACAAACCTGTAACCTCAGCACTTTGGGAGGCTGAGACAGGAGAATTCCAAGTTCAAAGCCAGCCTCAGTAATGGTGAGGCACTAAGCAACTCAGTGAGACCCTGTCTCTACATAAAACATACAAAAATAGGGCTGGGGATGTGGCTAAGTGGTTGAGTACCCCTGAGTTCAATCCCTAGTACCAAAAAAAAAAAAGTTACAATCTAATTGAGGAGATTAACTGCCAACACAGTAGCAGGGTGTGGTGGCACACACCCATAATCCCAGCAGCTCAGAAGGCTGAGTTCAAAGCCAGCCTTAGCAAAACCCTAAGCAACTTAGTGAGACTCTATCTCAAAATAAAAATACTAAGGAAAAGGCTGGGGATGAGCCGGGCCTGGTGGCGCAAGCCTGTAATCCCAGCACTTAGGGAGGCTGACAGGAGAATCTCGAGTTCAAAGCCAGCCTCACCAACAGCGAGGCGCTAAGCAACTCAGCAAGACCCTGTCTCTACATAAAACACAAAATAGGGCTAGAGATGTGGCTCAGTGGTGGAGTGCCCCTGAGTTCAATCCTCAGTACCAAAAAAAAAAAAAAAAAGGCTAGGGATGTGGCTCAGTGGTTAAGCACCCCTGGGTTCAATCTCTAGTACAAAAAATAATAATAATGCCAACGGGCTGGGATTGTGGCTCAGTGGCAGAGCGCTTGCCTCGCATGTGTGAGGCACTGGGTTCAATCCTCAGCACCACATATAAATAAATGAATGAATAAAGGTCCATCAACAACTAAAAAAATTTAAAAAATAATAATAATGCCAAGGGGCTGGGGTTGTAGCTCAGCGGTAAAGGACTCACCTAGTGCAGGTAAGGCACTGGGTTCGATCTTTAGCACCACATACAAATTAATAAATAAAAATAAACTTATGATAAAAAAGTCAACCTTTAAAAAAGTAATATTAATGCCAACACAAGAAAGGCATTAGAAAATAACAAAATGCTTGGTTCCTCGTGAGTTCTCAGGAAAGGCTACACAGAGTAGGAAGTCAGGCAATGCATATCCTGAAGGATGGCAGGCAAGTAAATTAGATGTTTGAAGGACACTAGATAAACTGGTCTGGCTGAAATGATAATTCATGTTAGGGAACAGAAGCAATGAGTCTGAAAAGTTAAAGTGAGATTTGAAAGAACCTCAATGCCTGCAGAAAATACAGACTTTACTGTGAAGGCAACAGCAAGTTGATGGAGGCTTTATATAGAGAAGAAAGATGGAATAAGGAGACCAATATGAAGCAAGTTGATGTTGTGTTTGAAGTGAAAGAAAAATATGCAAATGGAAATGTCTAGCAAGTAAGTAGAGAAGGAATATAAGCCAGGAAAGAAGTCAGAACCAGGGACTTGATCAAATGTTTATAAGTACAAGCTGTAAGATAAAACGAAAGTTTTGAGTAAAGAACAAAGGCCAATGACAAAACCTGGGGGTAAGATAATATTTAGAGAGCAAAAAGAGATGCTGGTGACTCAGAAGGAGAACGAGAAGCATGTGGAGCTATGGAAGATATGAGAAGTGCCTTTGATGCAGGACTGACACATCCTGTTAAGTCTAAGGGGTTAAAAAAAAAAAGAAGAGAAAGGCAGCAATAGGAAATGGCAGACAACAGGAACGCATCAAGGCTCTCAGACCTCTTGAGTATAGACCTGGCCTGGGCTATCTGACTCCAATACTTACTAGGTGGCTTCTAACAAGGTAAGCATTCCCTCTGACTTCCCTTTATTCACCTGTAAAACAGAGATAATAACAATACCTATCTTACATGGTGGTTGTTAAAGAAAGATAATAAAAAGTACTCCTGAAGGTATAACCCAGCAATACAGTGCTTGCCCAGTATGAGTGAGGCCCTAGGTTCCATCCCCAGCACTTCAAAAATAAAGTAAAAAATAAAGGAGAAGATGAAATAGAGATGACGTCTAAAAAGCTCTGAGCAGTGCCCAGTACCTGGGTAAAAGCTCTTCAGTGAGTATTAATAACTGTCACAATGTATTTAAAGACAGCAAGGAACTGAGTGGGAGAGACAATATTGAAGACACAGGGGAGCAAGGGGAAGGAACAGTGGGAGTTAACTGAGACAAAAGATGGAAGAGTTAAAACAGGTGACTGAGAATACAAGTGGAAGGCTCCTATGTGAACAGGAAGGAATCTTCCTCCAAAATAGGGCTCCGGCCAGGCTTGGTAGCACACACCTGTAATCCCAGCAACTAGGGAGGCTGAGGCAGGAGAATCACAAGTTCAAAGCCAGCCTCAGCAACTTAGTGGGATCCTGTCTCTAAATAAAAAGGGCTGGGGGTTGTAGCTCAGTGGTAGAGAGCTCGTCTGGCATGTGAGGCACTGGGTTGGATCCTCAGCACTACATAAAATAAATAAGTAAAACAAAGGTATTGTGTCCATCTACAACTAAAAAAATATTCTTTTTTAAAAAAGGGCTTGGACTGGGCGTGGTGGTGCACGCCCAGTACTTTGAGGCTGAGACAGGAGAATCGCCAGTTCACAAGCCAGCTTCAGCAATGGTGAGGCGCTAAGCAACTCAGTGAGACCCTGTCTCTACATAAAACACAAAATAGAGCTGGGGGTGTTGTTCAGTGGTGGACTACCCCTGAGTTCAATCCCCAGTAACAAAAAGGGGCGGGGGACTTGGGTTGCCCCTGGGTCCAATCACTGGTACCAAAAATAAATAAAAGTCTCTCTCTCTTTGCCAATTTACTTTAGTGTGTCTGTCCTTGCTGTGTGAACACTTTTTTTTGGTACCAGGGGCAAAAACTTAGGGGAACTAAGGGGCACTCGACCAATGAGCCACATCCTCAGCCCTATTTTGTGTTTTATGTAGAGACAGGGTCTCACTGAGTTGCTTAGTGCCTCGTCATTGCTGACGCTGGCTTTGAACTCGCGATTCTCCTGTCTCAGCCTCCCAAAGTGCTGGGATTACAAGCGTGAGCCACCACGCCCGGCTTGAACACCTTTCTTAAGTACTAAGAACACATGAATGGATTTAGCCTGACAACCTACTGATCTGCTAAGAAGCTACCTTTTAGCCACTGCCCTATAATAGATGCTGTCCGAATGTTAAGTTAGCTTAAATCAGTATCATGTGTGTGTTTGCAGTGATGGAGATTAAACCCAAACCCCAAGCACACTAGGCAAGTATTCTACCACAACCTCAGCCCTTTTAATTTTTTGAGATAGGGTCTCACCAAGATGCTGAGGGTGGTCTTGAAATCACGATCCTCCTGTTTCAACCTCCAGAGCTGCTGGGATTACAGGCATGCACCACTGTACCTGGTTCCCAGCCCAGTGTATTTTTTTTTCTTTTTTAATATTTGTTTTAAGCCAGGCGCGGTGGCTCAAGCCTGTAATCCCAGCACTTAGGGAGGCTGAGACAGGAGAATGGCGAGTTCAAAGCCAGCCTCAGAAACGGCGAGGTGCTAAGCAACTCATTGAGACCCTGTCTCCACATAAAACACAAAATAGGGCTGGGGATGTGGCTCAGTGGTCGAGTACCCCTGAGTTGAATCCCCAGTACCAAAAAAAAAAAAAAAAAATTGTTTTAGTTGTAGATGGACACAATATCTTTATTTTATTTATTTTTATGTGGTGCTGAGGATTGAACACAGGGCCTCACGCATGCGAGGGAAGTGCTCTACCACTGAGCCACAACCCCAGCCAGCCCAGTGTATTTTAAAGTCCAATGTATGCAATGGATTTATTTACAAAGGTTTCTCCATGAAGATCTCTACTAATGCTAAAATAGTTTGCCATGATTGATAAGTAACTTAGAGAATGCTGACATGGTGCTATGGTATTTACTACATACACCATTTTGTATGATTACAAAGTACTAAAGAAAGTAACTGTTTCAGCATGTGATTGCTTTGGGGTTATTTCAAATTTCCAACAGAATATATTTAAGCTGGTCCATAGTTCAGGTGTTAACAATAGCATTCTCCATTCAACTCCCTGGTAAAAGGCAGTAAGATGTCACAGTAAAGAACACAGGCTTGGGATGGGGTTGTGGCTCAGTGGTAGAGCGCTTGCCTTGCATGCATGAGGCACTAGGTTTGATCCTCAGCACCACATAAAAATAAATAAAGATATTGTGTCCATCTACAACTAAAAAAAAATATTAAAAAAAAAAGAAAGAACATAGGCTTCAGGGCTGGGGTCATGGCTCACTGGTACATTTGCCTAGCATGTGTGACACACTGGGTTCAATTCTCAGCACCGCATATAAACAGAGATCCATGGACAACTAAAAAATATTTTAAAAACAAACAAACAAACAAAAAAACAAAGAATATGGGCTTCATTGGGCGCAGTGGCACACACCTGTAATCCCAGCACTTGGGGAGGCTGAGACAGGAGAATCGCGAGTTCAAAGCCAGCCTCAGCAATGAGGCACTAAGCAACTCACTGAGATCCTGTCTCTAAATAAAACACAAAACAGGGCTGGGGATGTGGCTCAGTGGTCAAGTGCCCGAGTTTAATCCCTAGTATTTTTTTTTTTTTTGGTACCAGGGACTGAACCCAGGGTCACTTCACCACTGAGCCATATCCCAACCCTCCCCCACCCCTCCCAAAAAAAGCAGACTTCAAGGGTTGGGGTTATATAGCTCAGTGGTAGGTTATTTGCTTAGTGTGGGCAAAACTCTGGGTTTGATTTCCAGAATGACCCAAAGGGGAAAAAAAAAGAACATAGACTTCGGAGCCATCTTCTAATGCTAGCCCTACTCACTAGTTGTGTGGCTTTGGGCAAGTTACTTAAAGCACTATGTATCTTAGCGTCACCATCTATAAAAACAGGAATGGTAACACCTACCTTTCAGGATTGTGGTGAGAATTAAAGGAGTACATGTATATGAAGTGCTCAGCAGGTGTTCAACATGTATCACTGCCCTTTCCTTAGGCTATGATTCAAAACATGTCACTTGGCTTCTTCATGATTCAGTACCTCCAACCTACAAAACTGGTAAGTCAAGTGTTATGAAGATATATTGTGGAAGAAATTTAAAAAACAACACACACACACTTTCCTGACTCTGCATGAGTGCCTGCTGCAGTGTAGTGAGATCATAGCCCACCCAGGACCACCCGTTAATACTATCAAGAATGTGTGAGCTGGGGTTGTAGCTCAGTGGTGGAGCGCTTGCCTACACATGGGAGGTTCTGGGTTCAGTCTTCAGCACCACATAAAAATAAAGGTGTTGTGTTCATCTACAACTAAAAAGATTTTCTAAAGTGTGTGAACTTGATCCTCATTTCTTCAAAATGAGAAAAACGAGCCAGATGTGGTGGCTCACATTTGTAATCTCAGCGGTTCGGGAGGCTGAGGCAGGAGGATGGCGAGTTCAAAGCCAGCCTCAGCAAAAGGGAGGCACTAATTAATTCAGTGAAACTCTGTCTCCAAATAAAATACAAAATAGGGCTGGGGATGTGGCTCAGTGGTCAAGTTCCCCTAAGTTCAATCCCTATTATCAAAGGGGGGAAAAAAAGGCAAAAAGATGAGAAAATGTATTTAACATGGAGAAGAGTAAAAGCCAAAGAGGCAGGAAACAAAGAATGAATGGCCTGGTAGGGGTGAGGTCAGTGGCCTTGAAGCCCTGACTACAAGAAGGGGCCTTGTCTCTCCAGCTGGCAGGGAAGTAGGAAGGATGAAGGAAGTTATAGGACCATTTAGGGTTTGGTAGAGGGACAGATGAAATGAGGAATTTGAATACAGCTATCGTTACCCTACAACACTGGGACATTGTGGGGAGCATGTGGGTCCTCTCACTGGTGACTGCCACCATGATTGTGATTCTTTTGCCCTGTACCCCAGCACAGGAGGGTCCCTGTCCATCTAAGTCTTTTCCTCCAAATACCAAACATGGTCTAAAATTGGACTTTACCTGGGAGCTCTGGCAGCTGAGGCAGGAGGATTGCAAGTTCAAAGCCAGCCTAGCAACTTAGTGAGACCCTAAGCAACTTAATGAGACCCCATCTCAAAATCAAACTGAATAAAAATAAAACGGATTGGGGATATGGCTCATTGGTAAAGTGACCTTGGGTTCAATCCCTGGTACAAAAAAAAAAAAAATCCTATTATTTCAGCGCCAACCAGCCATCTCTTCTCATCCTGAGTTTTTTTGTTTTTTAATTGTGGTAGATGGGACTGAACCCAGGGCCTGACAAGTTAGGCAAACCATTGAGCTACACTCCCACTCTTTTTGTTGTTTTGAGACAAGGTATACCCCCTGCCCCCCCCCAGCCCTTTTTATTTTGAGACGGGGTCTAAGTTGCTGAGGTTAGCCTTGAATTTGCAATCCTGCCTTAACCTCCAGGGTAGATGGGATTACTGGACCAGTTAACAGGCTTCAGCTGCCTGGCCTGGCTATGTTTAGTAATTTCCACACTTAAACACATTTTACAAAACAAGACAGTATAACAGAATAGACAATGGGGCTGGGGTTGTAGCTCAGTGGTAGAGCGCTTGCCTAGCACGTTGTGAGGCACTGGGTTTGATTCTCAGCACCATATAAAAATAAAGTCATTGTGTCCATCCATCTACAACTACACACACACACACACACACACACAAAAGGGCTAGGGTTGTAGCTCAGTGGTAGAGCCCTTGCCGAGCACAAGTAAGGCACTGGGTTCAATTCTATAAAGAAACAAAAATAAAGGTTCATCCACAAAAAAAAAATAGGCTTAGGTCAGGCAATGGGCCCCAATTAAGGTCTTATTCAAAGGCACAAACTACACCTGGAAACTAACCAATAGAAATGCTAATGGAACCATCAAGTCCTATTTCAAATGTAAAAGAGCAGGAGGTTCACTTGTGGGCACACTCCAGCCCCTTTGTCCCAGAGCAGAGGAAAAACAGAAAGTGGGAGGGAACCCAAAAGGGAGTTACAGGAAAGATTAAAACTCAGGCTAAAGAACACTACCTATAGCCTTGATACTTCAATACCTGTTTAACAGATTTTAATCAATGCTCATACCCCCAAACTGTAAGCGCAGAAAGACCACGGCGGCAGCAAACTCTACAAGTCATTTTAGGCTTTATTCAGGAGCAGGATTCATCTGTGGAGGTGGTGGACCCATATTCCCGGTGGAAAATGAGCCGCTGAACAAAAGAAGGGACTGCGTTTATATAGGCTCTTAAGTTTTCGCGGGCATTTAGGAATTTTGAGTTTGTTTCATCAATTAGTTTATCACTCCGGTGTGATGATAAGCCCCTTCCTCCTAGGTTTTGCCTCAGGAAGGCATCCGTTTAGGGGAGGTGTTAACTGCCGGCTTGATCAACATCAAAGAGACAGCTGGGAAAGGTAAAGCTGCCAGCATGATTAGCATTAAAAAGACAGTGTTGGTCACTGAGCCACATCCCCAGCCCTATTTTGTATTTTATTTAGAGGCAGGATCTCACTGAGTTGCTTAGTGTCTCACTATTGCTGAGGCTGGCTTTGAATTTGTGATCCTCCTGCCTCAGCCTTCCGAGCCCCT